>JAIXND010000762.1:2514020-2584215 GCA_023646645.1 Varanus salvator macromaculatus
TCTCTCTCTCTCTCTCTCTCTCTCTCTCTCTCTCTCTCTCTCTCTCTATCTTCCCCATCCCTGGCCTATCAGGGGCTGGAATTTTATTGAATTTATTATCATTTACAAAACATATAGAATTAACTGAGAATCAGATGTGCCTCCTTGTTTATTATATTATATATTATATTGCACATTAATTACATATTGTCTTGGTTTGTGTCTATGACAGTGTGGGTTTATCACTGGTTGATTGTTATGCTGTGTAATGTCACTGCTTGTTTTGTTTTGTGTGCTTTGTAAATCCGCTTAGAGAGGCCTGCTGGACTATTGATTAAGCAGAATATAAGTTCAATAATAAGTAAATAAATAAATGCCCAGATTAAGCCTCAGGATAGCCTCTGCCAACAGGCTTAAAAGTGAAGACATGACACACAGGGAAGGGAAGTACAAGGGGGAAAGGAAAACAGACCACGGCGGGTCCTACACTTGGGAGAATTCAACTGGGGTGAGTGAAACTTTCTCCAGGCTCAGTAAGGAACGTGTTTTGGCTTCAGCATTTATGACCAGCTTGAATGGAAACCATTTGGGGATGGACAGTTTGGGAGCGGGTCCTCCTGACCCCTTTATTTAAAACACCTGACAATGGAAGCTGCTTGACTTTGTCCTGCTCCTGTACAATTCAACTGATTCCCTCTTTTTTGCATGCTGCACTTCCTGAACTCTGGAGGATTCCCATATGCAAAAACCACTGCAAGAAAGCACTCTTCTTGATGTGATCAGATTTAATCAAGCATATGAGCCTATCAAAAGTTGTTGTGGGCATAGAACTGAGCTGTTTTGGACTACAACTCTCATCGTCCTAATTACTAGCCATGCTAAAGGTCCGGAATATCAGCAAACGGATCCAAATCTGTTGTGATGTCCATGAAGCAGATGCCACTAGTAAAAGAGGGCTTCCTTGTCCTCTCCAACTCAGGTACGCCCCCACAAGCACTCCCTCTCTGCTCCTGAAGAATGGGAATTCAGCCACCTGGCATAGGATTAGCATAATCAAAACTCAGTATCAGTATTTGCCACGAGCGGGCCAAGCCACAAAAACTAGGAGCACATAGCGATTTTGAAGCCCACAAGGAACCTAAAATGTTTTGAGCTGCTTTGTTTCTACTCAGCACTCAGGGAAATGTCAAAAGCATGTGGTATGCAGGTGTGTTGTTGCTAATTTCTGTGATTTTGAGCAGTCCAGGCAGCCTCAAGGTGAAGTAAGTACTTCAGAGAGGATTCAAGTTTGATAATATATTTATGTACTACAGATTCTTCCTTTCACTTTCCTTTTCAATGATAAAGCATGTATCCTTAATCCTTTCTTCTTAATAGGTGCAGCTGCATCTCATCTTCACAAGGACAAGTACCACTTGAATTCCAGGTTAACCAAAGCAAGGGGCAATGAGGCAAAGCATACTAGTAACTGTTGGAAATATCTCGTGGGCATCAGCAAAAATACAAATAAATAAACATTGGGGGCACCAAATGCATTTATGAACAATACTCTCATTCAGGTCTGGGAGTCCCCCAAGGATCCAGAGATTAGACACACAGGTGGTACTAAAATAAAAGCTTGTCAAGTATCATGACATTGCCAAAATAAAGAAAGAAAGAGTAACTAGGACCTTCTCTTCCCTTTGTTTGTGGTCCGTGACCCAGTTCTTTTCCAAGTGTGCTGTGATCTTTGGGGAATACCAGATGGGAAGGAGTTTTAAAATAAAATCAGCATGTTAAGTTTAAGGGATATAGATGTGGAATTGGTGGTACTCTGGGCTTAAAGCTTTCCAAATTCTTTGCTATGAGGTTGGAAACATAAATGACAAAGAAGTGCCAAAGAATGCATGTGATGATGTGATCAGGAGAAGAGCTGTAACTTCTGAAGGACTTCCAAGTACCTCATGCATCAATTTTCTGAATGAAGCCACTTTTGAAATGCTGGTCAGTGGCAATTTGGGCCTCGATTCATCATTTGTAGAAATGATGTGAATGGCTTATTATTTTCAAGGATATAGCAAAAGAAAAAAAGGCTTATTTCAGGTATTAATAATACATGGACTGAAAGCGGTGTGATACAGATCAAGCAAAAATGCAGAAAAATGAGGAGTCAGGCAATCCAAATATCTCAGCTAGTTTGAGACAGGTAGAGATAGGATAACTCACTTGGGGCCTTCAGGTGTATTGGGCCACAGCTCCCTCGATTCCTGACCATCAGCTGTGGTATCTGGGGCTGATAGGAGCTGTGGTCTAAAACACATGGATCTCTCAGGTTTCACAAGTATTCCAAAGCATATCCCATCAACTCCAGTAGGTTGCATAGCACTCCACCAATTCTTTGGCTCCCCACTGGTTCCATTGTACAAACAGTCCTACACTCACCCACAACAACAGTTCAGTGCTCACCAAAATGAGCAGAAACATTTGTTCCTGAAGCTTTGACCTCACTGTTTGGCAGCAGGACAAGTCTGCAGAGATCTGTGACTAGGGGCATGTGAAGAATGGGTTAAGGGATGGAGATCGCCTGGATCCCCTGGCCTCACTTACTCAAACTCCTGACTGCTCAGCAGTCCTGAGTCCAAACCCATGGGGCACTCACTAGGAATCAAGTTGCATGCAATGGCCAATCAGTGCTCAGCTCCCATGTCTAGGGCAGCTGCTAGTGACTATCTCGGGCACAGAAGAAGGTTGGTCACCTTGTCAGGAAAGGTGCCCTATATGATTACTAGTAGTGTCCCTCTTGGCCACCTTGTACACCTTCTGGAGAAGGTTGTCAGTTGTACAACTTTCTGCAAATGTTCATGGGCTTCCTCTTGACTCGGCTCACTTTGCAGGACAAGGCTGATCAGGAGAGGAAGTCCATGGGTGCCAGAGGGACAGATTCCAACAGGCTTCACCCAACTCCATGTGTGACTTAGCATTTCCATGCAGCGAAAGACCTGGTGTGAGACCTTGTCCCCATCTGGCAGAAGCGATCACTTGTGCAGTGTTTGAGTCAGGGAAGAAGCGTCCAAGTCTAGGGCACATCTGCCTGGAGGAAGCCAAATGACTGTGAATGAGTTTTCCCACTGGTGGATGCTCTGGGAGGGCTTGAGATGCAGGGCACTGTGGGCAGTCCTTCACAGGTGAATTTGGCAGAGGCTTCTGCTTCACAACAAGGCTGCCTTCCATGGGAGCTGGGCAGGAAGAGGAGGAGGCCCTTCTCAGGGAGGGAGATGGTGGTGGTGGGCAGGGCAGAGGTACCCCATTAGGCACAAAAGACATATGAAATCCGTGTTCCTCTGGCAGGATCAGATGTCCCACAGGCAGTGAAGTTTAATGGTTGCGAAGTTATTGGGAGTATTAAGGTCTACAGACAGTTACTAAAATTAAGGTGACAGAACATTTCACTGAGACTTCTGCCTTGGCTCTGATATATTATCTTATGTTCAGTGCCATGACACTTGGTCCATCAATCTCAGTACTGCCAACACAGACTGGCAGTGTCCTTCTGGATTTTCAGGGCTTGAACTTGGGAGCTTCTACATGCAAAGCATCTGATCTACCACCAAGCCAAGTTGTCCACTTCCTCACTGAGAAGCCTAAGAGGAACAATAGCAGCTACCTGCTGCCAAGACACCAACATGCTCTCTGATGGCCATGAAAATGTAAACAGGGATAGCAGATGTGCTCAGGAACACTTTTGCCCACCCACCCCTCAAAATCTGCCCCATAGTTCATGTAGGGAAGTCTGCCTCACTCCTTTGAGTCAAGGCCATAGCCAGCGCTTAGAGTTGGGACTGACTTCACAGAGGCAACAAGTGCCGTGTAGCTGATGTTAGAACAATGCTCTTTATGGGACACCCCAGTTGAGAAGAGTGTGTTCACCATCACAGCATCCATCCATGGAGGGTGCTGAGCACCCATCCAAAGATAGGCAGGAGGCAACTTTGGGCACTCAGGGGGCCAAATTGTCCACCTTGAGCCACACTTGCACTGCCACTACCATTAAACCCCCCAAAGGGGGAGGCATTTATTTATTTATTTAAATATTTATATGCCGCCCCTTGCAACAGCCTCGGGTGGCTCACAACACTAAAATGGACTTTCCTAGTGCCTACACAAGCTTGTTTTTTGAGGGCCCATTCTAAGCCACTGTGGTGGATCTCCGCTGACCACTGGTGAGAAAAAATCCTTCCTGAGCAAAGTCTAGCCTTTAGCTTATTGGAATACCAGTGTCATAAATATTGTCATTGTGTGAGGGATTTTTGAGCAGACATTCTGGAAGAAGCAGCACTAACTCCTTATAAAGAAAAGCAATTAGCTAATGAGGCTTTCTTTAGGAATAAGAATGGACCTCCTGCGAAAGCGGCATTCGATCATGCTCCCCTGCCTGGGAAGCCCCCTGACAAACCTGCTGGGCTTCTCGAGTCCCCCCTTGCCACTGGAAGAGCTATTAGACTGCCTCTCTTGCATCACAGCTGAAAGAACAGCAAGCAGAAAGTCATGCTTCCGAAGAGATCACCCAAATGAGGATAGCCTGATGTTTTGACTCATCAGCGTTGCTGCTCGGTAATTTGCCTTGGAAAGAAGGGGAGAGTGAACCCCATTTCTGTGGGTTGAGGGGAAGGGGAATCAGTTATAATGACAGGGAGATGTGCGATAGAGAGCGAGAGAGAAAAGAAATGGTTTCACTCCATTGAGGATTTGTCATACTTCTGCTGCATTTTTCAGGATGGCGTTTGATGAAGAATGAAACTGTGCCGAAACCTCTTGCTGTTTTGATTTGGAAGGAATCGAGCAATGACAGTGGAGAGAAGATTCCCCACCACCAGCAACCCACATGCTTACGGGGAGATTCATTCTCATGCTTATGTGCAGAAATATGGGCCTGAAGTTCAGTATCGTACAGGAGGTGGGAGTGAGAGACGGCCAGCATGGGAAATGCAGTGTTTGTTGGCTAACTACAAAGAAGATGCTGACATCCAGATAAAAGTCAATCGGATCATAAATAAGGCTGGTAGCAGTAGGTAGCAAACAAGAATTTGTGCCGTTCGGATAGACTGGCAGGCAGGCAGGCAGGCCGGCAGACAGTATCTTACCAAAATTTACAGATTCTTTCATCAAGGGGTGAAAAGAACTTTCTAGAAAATTTAGTTTTAATCCAATGTGAGAAAATATTCCTGGCTATTCAGCCATGCTAGTGCCAAATTAGGGCTGCCGCTCATTATAAGCTTCATGGTAGGGAGGATATATTGGGACCCTCTGGATTCAGGAAATAGTTGTAGCCATTGGATTTAGCTAGTGCAGGTAAGTGAGAATATTGTTTCAGTTTGCTTTTGAACAGAATTTACCAAAAAGATGTTTCCAAATATGTCAAATGGATGTTGGAAATGCAAATATAAAGCAGGTACTTTTTATCATATGAGATGGACTTGTGATAAGGCAAAAAAATATTGGGCTAAAATACATGAATGGCTTGAGGGAATGTTACAAAAACCTTTACTATTTAAACCTGAAGTTTTCTTATTAGGCATTGTACCTGATGATGTTGATAACCAAGCAATGTATTTGATTCTACATGTAACTACTGCTGTGAGGATTGCATTTGCCCAACACTGGAGGAGTGAAGAACCAGCCACCAATAAAATGATTTTAAAAAACATCTTGGACTGTGCAGAAATGGACGGATTGACTTTGTCTCTGAAGGAGAAAGAGGATACAGACTTCTATCAAACTTGGAACTCTTTTTATTATTGGCCAGAGAAACGGGACTATGCATAGATTTAAATATGTTTACGGATTACTATAAAAAAAAAAGTACAGGGGGCTGACCCAGTAGGTCTGATGTTTCTTATGATTGATGGTTTTTAGTTTCTTTTTGTTAGTTGGTAGAAAAATAATAATAAAACTTACTTAAAAAAAAAAAAAGAATTTACCAAAAAGGACATGCATCTTTATCTTTGGGAAAGTGGGAGGGGAGGGGAGAAGTTAGGAGAATGCAAAACATAGAACCATTTACCCTTCCCTACATTCATGTTTCTTGACAGATTCATAGAATAAATCTGGAATTTATTTATTCATTTTTTTATTAAAAACATTTGTATCCCATCCTTCCGCACAAGCTCTCAGGACGGCTTACACAGTATAAAATTACAATATTGCAATAATAAAGCCACAATTATTAAAACATATAAAACTGAACATTATAAACTAAAAAAACAAGACGGGAAAATAAAATAGGAAATGTGACTGTGAAAACAGAAAAGAAAACAAAACATCTTAAAACGTCTAAAACCCTTGATTATTAAAATGATGGTTGAATAAAAAAGGTCTTTTCCTGGCACCGGAAGGAGTATAACACGGGAATAAATGACCATTTAACCACCCATCCGCCAGGACAGCCAGATGGGCTCACAGTCCTGTTGCTATTAATTTGGGCTGATCGGCTCTCCTCGCCCACTCCCAGAGTCCTAGGGAAAAGCTGTATATCTGCTTTTCTGATAAGAGCAGGGTAAGCAATCAATGCTTATTTTGAGGGGGCATTTCAAGCAGGATCTTTCAGCCTCAATACTACCATTTTAAACAATCCACCACAAAGGAAATGGTGCCACGATTACTTCAAAACACTACACAGATGTCTCTGCCCCCAATTAGGATAACATCAGTTTGCATAGGCCTGTTGTTATCAGCAGAAGACAGGTATGTCAACATCAGAGAGATATTTGGTTGAAAGAAAGTGTACAATCAATTGCTTGAGGGGGAATCTATCAAAGATTGGGCTGTATGCAAGTCACTGCTTTATCTCCTCAAATGTCTATCATTGCATTATCTGTCAAAACAAAACTTACACCCCGATCCTTCACTGATGTCAGTGGAACTCAGTCCCAAGCAAAGAAGCATATCAACAAATAAGCATTTATATAGAACTCAAAAGATCCACGTAATCATGTGCAGTAACCTTTATAGTGCACCCTACTTGCAGCAGTGATGTTAGGTAGTCCCTTATTGTTATCATCCCATCATCCCAGATGGGAAGCCAAGGAGCATAACCAGTCTGTTGAGTCGGCAGCTGAGAGGAGACATGAACCATAATGCTTCCTGATGCATAGCCGGATGCATAGCAGCAGTGACAGCACTTAAAGGAACCCAAAACCTGCCTCCCGGCATTGCATTGTTCATGCAAGGGTATCATTTGCACCAGCTAGGATCCAGGTGGCATGAAACAGAGGGAGAGAGCAAACTGCAAAAGCAGAAAATATTTGGAAGAAAAGGCATGGGACTCCCAAATTCAGCCACCCTTTTTAGACCTATAAATAAACCAGGGTGTACAGTGTACAGAACCATCAATATTCTAGATTAGGTGAAGGAGCATCTCAAGAACATCAGTCTCTTCTCATATGGAAATGGCATGGTCAGTATGTGGCAGGACCAAAGGAGTGCAGAAACTGGGCCCTCCAGTTCGTTTTGTTTGCCAACAGACAGAAGTGACCAGCTTCAACCCTGGACTAAGGGGTCGGGGTGCTTCTGAAGCAGGTGTTGCTGAAAGCAGAAAGCTCTGGTACTTTCTGGACTCATAGCAAGGATGCAGCCATGCCCAAAGCAAAGCTGTAAGGGGCTGCATTGTTTGTTTGCTTGGTTCTTTGTACGAGGAGGTGGAGTCTTGCCCATCAGTTGCTTGCTGGGGGAGAAAGGAATGTGAGGGCAGCTTCAGGGCCTGATGGAAGGTTCTCAAAGAGGAGGAATTGACAGCTGATGCTTATCCCTCCCCTAAGGAGCCAACATTATCAAACCTTCCTGTGGACTTGGAATTGTTGATGGCCACCTACCAGAAGCCTGTGGGCTCGCTAACCAAGGCTGCTTCACTTCTCATTTTATTTAGTCAGGTGGCTTGGCTGATGAAGTGCTGGGGAACCAAGGCTGGGGAACCAAGGCAAGGACTCAGTGCCGGAGCAGATTGATTGATTGATTAAAACATTTATAGGCTGCCCCGTCGCAACAAAGATGCTCCTGGATCCACAGTTATTACAAGTCCAAGTAGCGGGGAAAAGAGCACCTAATGCCAGCTTTGATAGGAGTAAGAGACCCTCAAGACTCACCAGGTCAAATCACTCTTGTGCTCTGGCGGTGGCAGCCAAGCATGAGGATAAGGGCAAAATGGAAGGCTGCCTGGGAGAGCTGCCAGTTAGTGAGGTGAGACTAGCCCAGCTGGGGGAGAGTGGAACTGCACCAGCAACAGCTGGGCCTCATCCAGAACAGAGCAGGAAGTCCTGGGATGTAGCAGGAGAGTAGGCCAGGGAGGCAGAGATGGAATTGATGGATTCCACAACAGAAGAATGTTTAGGATCCCTTCTGCAGCCCCCTGCCCTGGCTTCCTTTGGCAAGACATCTGGAAGGGCCCAGCAGGGAGAGACAAAAGGACCAAATCCCTGATCTGGAAGCACAGAAGATGCCTGAAGTGCAGAGGGACTGGGAAAGCCTCTCCCACAGGAACAGGCAAACCTTGCTCCAAGGAAGTGGGCCCCCTGAAGGGCAAACATGTCAAGACGAGGAGCTTGGAGATTTTGGGGATACAAAGCTGGGAAGAGGGGAAGGGAGGTGTCTACCTTACTCTGAACAAGGATCTCTCGTCTGGCTAGAAACTAGAGGCAAAGACTTACCACAAAATGTTGTCTGAGTTTACCTTGAGAGTCTTGCAGAAGTGGAGGCTATGGATGAGATGGGCTCACAGTTGGTGTGCCAACAGTGCCCTTTCCTGGGCAGGGGTAGCCTAGCCCTTGTAGTCCTTTCCAGATTATGTGACGTGCTTGTGGTTCACCCAGAAATGGAAGCTGATTCACAGTGATGAGCAGGGAATCTGGCTTAGCCCCTACAGCACCAGCCCTGAAGGAAGTGCCTGGCTACCTGTTCTTACATTAAATTCATACCCAGTCTTTTTTTCCACTTGCAAGGAACCCAAAACAATTATCCACATGAGCAGCACAGGACGTAGGTTGGGCTGAAAGCCAGGGACTGGTCTGACGTCACCCAGTGAGATTTATGGCTGAGCAGAAATTCAAACCCAGATCTGAGTCCCAGTCCAACATTTGACTGCCTTGCCACACTGGCTTTCAAGCTTCTGAGTCGCACATGGAATCTTGCACTTGGCACGTGAACAGCCTGAGGGCCGATTGCATGACAGGCTGCTTTTCCCAGTACAGACTGGTGCCATCACTCACAGCACCAGAGGAGACCTTGTCATAGTGCAAGCTGCTGATGGCCATCTGGAAGGGGGCTTACTGTGTGCTGGCGGCCACTTGGTAGAATGCCCTTCCCTTGGTGCATGAGAGATGCCTCAAGTGGCCAGTTTTATGTGGAAGCAGACCTGAATGTTCACTTATACCTTCTCTGACTAAGTGTGCTGGCAATTTTGAGGGTTAGTTCTCTGATTTAAATGAGTTAATTGAGTATTCTTATCTTTACAGGACTAGGTCAGGACAGTCCTATATGCCAGGTATTTGATACCATATGATGGACTATTTTTGACAGTTTTTGCTATTCAATCCATCATCTTACAGTCACAACTTTGGATATTTAAATTGGGTTTTTTTAATTAGGTATCTTCAAGATTGTATTCTATCATCATCACCATCATTATCTTGTATTGTGTTGTTAACAGTTCATTTTTTTGAACTGCCCAGAAATCTTCAGCCATTGGCTGGTACAGAAATGAAATTAAATCTATCATAATGATAATAATAAATGTCCCAACCCTTTAATGGAATAGGCCACAGTCTGAAGCTGAGATGTTCTCTGTGCAAAGCGTGTTCCTTACCACTGAGAGATGACCCAGCTCCCTTCCTTCATGTGTCCTGTTCCAGGAAGTCAAAATCGCTGTCAATCCCCATTTTCACACAGTTAAAATGCAGACAGTGGATCCAGACCCAATGCGGAGAGGAAAGTACTTAAGAACTGTTTGTAGATGATACAATAAGCTAGAGAAACTCTGAGAATCAAGGCTGCAAACTCCTGTTGCAAGCTATAATTTTCTCCACCCGTTCCTCCCTCCGCGCTG
Organism: Varanus salvator macromaculatus; assembly: GCA_023646645.1. Classification (NCBI taxonomy): domain Eukaryota; kingdom Metazoa; phylum Chordata; class Lepidosauria; order Squamata; family Varanidae; genus Varanus; species Varanus salvator. Next base: position 2,524,072 of record JAIXND010000762.1, read on the forward strand.
CACCCCAACACACGCCACACACTTCCCCATTTCACTCCATTGCCATCTCTTTAAATACATTCTTTCTTAAATTATCTTGTAATTGGGAAATGCTGACTTTTTTTGTTTAACTCCAATGTAAGTTCCTTCCTGATGCATAATTCATTTTCACTTTGTTCCTCGTGCTGCGTGTGCAATTGAATTTTTTGGCAGGCAAGTGCAGGAGAATAAGAAATCAACAATGCCATAAAGGGGCGAGAATGAAATCAGACTGGACGGCTCTGAGGAAGAAATATTAAGGGTGTCACAATATTTTGTACTCAATCCTGCGAAATGGAGAGTGGGGGAGAATTCAAGTGAAAGTAAGCTTAATAGGAGAGGATAACATTTAGAGTGGTAAAAAAAACACCTATTGCTGATGTCATGCTAGGATTGCATTTAATTGCTTCGCATATCGCATATGCTGATGCCTTCTGATTGCATTCAGTTTTCCACCTCCCTCCAGGAAAGGGATTCCAGCAGGATCTGAACATTCACTCCTTCCTGTTATAGAACATGAAGCTATAGATATTGAGATATATCTTCCAAGCAGTGAGCAATTCCTACTGGATTGTCCCAAGTGTCTTCCACGCCCTTAAAATATTTAAATAAAAGCTCACATTTAAAAAAAAAACCCATTTCAAAATAATAATTTCATCCCATTTATGAAGATATAAAATGTTTTGGGGGGTGGTGTTCAGGTTAAAACAGCCCTGGTAAAGTCCTGCATTGGCCAAATTCAACTAAGGCTATTCCCAGCATATGGAATGTTGGGAAACGTAGATCTCTGCCATGCAGCTTTGCAGTATGAGGAGGAGGAGGAGGAGAGAGAGACCTTAATACAACACTGCAAGTATGGCTAATACACAGGAATTCATCCCAGACTTTCAAAGCCTTTTGCCTGTTTAGACAAATCTGTGAATTTACGCTTCTCCCCCATTCTTTCCTTTCTTTTTTACATTAGAGGTTCTTCCTTTTGTGTTTCTGAAATCCCTGTGCATTCTGGTAATTTAAAAAACAGGATTTTTTAAATTCCATAGTTCATTGGTTTCCAACTGCCAGAATTCAAACCAAATGACCTCCTCATCTTACACTCAAAACAAGCATGTTTCTTTTTCATAAACAGCCTCCTTCTTTATGGGTTTATGAGCCAGGGTTTTATTTTGCTTTCTAAGTTTCAGTCTTCCATCCTGAAGTGCAGGAACTACACAATAGCTGGAATAGCCACTTCTTCCATCCTTTTGCTTCTGGACAACCATTTTGTGCAACCAGAGTGGTAGGCTACCATCTTCATTTTTTGCATTCAGCCACATCATTCCATTTCTTGTAAACTTCTCGGTGTTTTGAGATATCCTGCAAAACTATTGCAGTTTAATGGCCTCTCTAACTTTGTTTCCCCAGGTGACTATACCCTCTAGGAAGAATTATGCATACCTGTCAAAAGCTGCCAGTTTTCCATCTCACTTGCTCTCTCTTTCAATTTCTCCCCCTTCATCCAACCTTTCTGTTTCACAACCAACTTGTCACTCTTTAGAAGTTTATTTTCCATAAATACAGAAAGAATACCTAACCGGTCTCTCCCCCAGCCCAATTCTGGAGCTCCTGCAGCTTTCATATGCAAATCTGGTTAGTCAACATCACAATGGGAATATGTCTCAAGGAGAATATAAATTGCTAATCAATGCCACTTTCAGCAATTACACCCACACTTAATCAGGTGGCAAGTTTCTGGGTTCCCCGGGTTACTTTGCCCCATCAGTGTGGAATTCCACAGGTCAAGTATTTACTAAATTTTGGGTTCCTTGGAAGGATGGTTCACTCAATACTTAAGGCATTTAGTAATATTTGAGCTGATTTAAAAATACTGAAGTTAAAGAAAATGTGAAAACAGACAGCCATATATCTCAGTAACAAATCCATTACCACACATCAGACCTGTGAAGATGTAATCCCAAAAGGAACTAGGCACAGCTCAACAACTCCGCCTCTTTCGTTGTCCTCCTCCTACAAAGCTGCACTTACATAAAAATACATTACTAAGCCTTTGCTGTTTTTCACAGGCACTTAGCTTGGTCCTTCTGGTCAAAAAGGGATTGAGTAACGATGACTCACCTTCTCCAAGGACCTTCCAGATTTCATGGTCACTTGCTTTCATTTCCTTAACAGAAGATTAAGGAAATGCATTGCCACTGACTGTTTTAGAAGTTTCAGACATCATTTTTGTTCTAATTTGCTCTTCTCTTCTCCACATGGATGCGCACTTGCCATGATGAGATTTGAAAGTTTTAGAGAAATTGAAAGCAATGTTTCCAGGAGGCTAGACTCTGTCAGTCGGCTGGTCACCCAAGGCAGAATGGTTCAGCCAGAGACACCAGACCAAAATGCATCCAGACTCTTCAGGACTCACAGTCACATACCAGAAGAAAAGGGATATCTGTAATAACAATGGAAGTAGAGAAATTCCTGAAGGACAGCTACTGGGCAGCAGGGAAATTAGAGGATATGCCTCAAATGGTTGGAAGATCTTACATGGTTAAGCTAACTGTCAAGAGCAGTTTCAGTGCTCCCTCTTCTGGCTAAGGACCAACACATCAGCCCTGGCAGGTGCAGGATCACTACCCTGATCTATTGCAGCTGCCAGGGCTCTCATGAGCTCCACCTGGAAGCCTTTAGGGGAAGAGCTATAAAAGAACTGGCTCTTTGCCTCAGAAGCTGCCTTGGCCATCAAGGCTTCTTGAGTTTCAGAAATGCTCCTGGACCCAGTTCATGATCCTATGCCTGATCCTAGATCCTGTCTGCTTTCCTAGCCCATGCTTGCTCCTTCTTTTGCTCCAGCCCTGAAGGGGCCTGATTCCCTCTGCTTGTCTTCTCGGTTCCATGCTTGCCTCTTGAATGGATGTGGCTTTGTACTTTAACTCCTGGCTCTGACTTTTGGATTGCTTAACTGTGCTTTTGGACTGACACTTATGCCCCATCACAGTAGCCCAGGCTCTGGTGCTCCTGTATGCTAGTCAGCCACCCATGCCTTGGATGTTGACACCAAATCTGGTTAGTTCCCCCACAAAGAAGACACTGGTGAACCACTTGGGAATGTCCTGTAATGAAATTATTCAATGTAAAGTAACCATTAGTGGGGAATCGTCGGGATGGCAGCCAGTGACAAGCGGGGTCCCCCAGGGCTCTGTCCTGGGGTGATCCTGTTTAATCTTTTCATTAACAACATGGAAGAAGGGGTGAACAGTCAGCTGATCAAATTTGCAGATGACTAAAACTGGAGCAGTGGCCACAACTGAGGAGCAGGTACTCCAGATGCAAAAGGATCTGGACAGATTATGGAAGTGGGCCGGAGACAACAGGATGGCATTCAATGTGGATAAGTGCAAGGTCTTGCACTTGGGGCATAGGAATAGCTGTCATAAGTACAGGTTAGGTGACAAGTGGCTGGAGAGCAGCACTTGTGAAAGGGACCTCGGGGTACTGGTTGACCGCAGGCTAAACATGAGTCAGCAGAGTGATGCGGTGGTCAAGAGGGCGAATGCCACCCTTGGTTGCATAGCCAGAAGTGTGGCTTCTAGATCAAGAGAGGTATTACTACCACTCTACATGACTCTGGTGCGCCTGCAACTGGAGTATTGTGTTCAGTTTTGGGCCCCTCATTACAGAAAGGATATAGCCAGGTTGGAGTCAGTGCAGCGTAGGGCTACAAGGATGGTGGCTGGTTTGCAGGGGATGCCATATGAGGCAAGACTGAGGGAACTGGGTCTCTTCAGCTTGGAGAAGAGGAGACTCAGAGGGGATATGTTGGCAACATACAGGTATGTGAGGGGGTGTCACATGGAGATGGGGAGAGGCCTGTTCTCCCCTGCAGAGGAAGGCAGGACGCGCTCCAATGGAGCAAAGCTCAGGGAGCCAAGGTTCAATTTGGATGCCAGGAAGCACTTCCTGACAGTCAGGACCCCGAGGGCGTGGAATGGGCTTCCACGGGAGGTCGTTGAGGCCCCATCGGTGAGGGTGTTCAAAGACAGGCTGGACATGTATATGGTGGGCATGTCATGAGTGGTGCCGGCTGGTGCCGGAGGTCAGACTAGATGGCCCAGGAGACCCCTTCTGACTTGCTCTTGCTATGTTTCTAAAGCAAGAGATAGCGCTATAGCATGAGACTCCCAAGTCAGAAAGCACTCAGCTAGCTACTGGGGAAGAACAAAGGAGAAGGATGAATAGCACAGTCATTAATGATGCAACTAGATTAAAGCAGATAGGAAGTCCAGTGGCTCACATGCACCAAGGTTCAAGGAAGTCCAGTCCTGCAGGACACTTCCAGTCAGAGCATATAATGTGAGAAGTGTGAATTGAGGCCTACTGGAAATTGGAGAGCAACAAATGGAATGGTGAAACACCACAATACTTGGCATGAGTGAATAGTGTGAACTGCAATGGGACATTTTCAGTCAGGCAAACACAAACTGTTTTACTCTTGACATCACAAGCAAAGAAGACTGGAGTGACTCTAAAAGTGCTGCAAGATGCAGAACAGGCAATAAGGGGCTATCATACAAAGTTGACCTCAATGCTAACAGTCAGCAAAAAAAGTTTGAAACAGTGCTGGAGAAGAGCTTTGTGAATACCCTGGACTGACAGAAAAATCAAGCCAGAACTTTTCCTGGAAGCAAAGCACTGAGACGGAAGCTGTCATCCTTTGGACACATCATAAGGCAAACCTCACTGGAGAAGACCTTCATGCTAGGGAAAGTTGAGAGCAGAAGAAGAAAAAGAAAAGTAACTATGGGATGGATTGACTCCATAAAGGAAGCCAGAGCCTTGAGTTTGCAGGAGCTGTGCAGAGCAGTCAAAGACAGGATATTTTAGAGGGTTCTCATCCATGCAGCCACCCTGTTCTCATCCATGCAGTCACCCATAAAGTCAGAGATACCTTTATGTCACATAATAACAACAAGACACCTATTTCCATGTAAAACCCACAGCAATTAGATACAAACAGAATGGAGACAGAAAGCAAACAAGAAAGAGAATGATGTGGGGAATGTTTATCCCTTCATTACATTCCGAAGTACCTAAGAACATAAGAAAGGTCAGGCTGGATCATCTAGTCCATCTTCTGTGGAAACCCAACTACCCACTTATCTCCCAGGCAGGGGATGGGTATAATGCAACCTCTTGTCCACATTCCTCTCACTTGTCTCTGATATAAGAGGAAGCACTTGACCATCAAAACTAGTGGGCATGGAGAAACCTCTCCTTCATGAACTTGTTCATTCCCCTTCCACAGCTGTCCAAATTGGTGGCCACTGCTACTTCATGGGGCAGTGAATACCCCAGTTCAACAATACACTGTGTGAAGGAGTGCATCCTTTTACCTGTTCTGGATCTCCCAGCTATCAGTTTCATGGGATGACCCATATGGGTTCTAGTATTATGGGAAACTGAGAAAAATGGCGCTCTCTCTGCTTTTTCCATACCTCATATAATTTTGACCATGTCACGTCTTCCCTTGCTTGCCTTATTTTCTAAACTAAGCAAGGTTAGTTTAGAAAATAAAGGTTATATTTTTATCTCCAAAAGTTGCCATGTGGTGGTGGGGATGACAAAATTATCCTGAAAACTTCCACCTACCATTTGCCCATAGCACTGAGTTTATTTGCAGCTATTGTTTTGTGAGGGAGGTAGAGGAGGAGCCAAGACATCCGGTTGCATAACAATTTATGTACGGAATTCCTCTGCACAGTTTTATTCTCAGTGGGATATACATAGGATGCTTATTTGTAATGTAACTGTGGGGTAACCCAGTTACCATGGTGATGGGGATGCAATCCATATTTTCTCCAAACATCTACCCCCACAGCTTTTTGTCAAGGCACATGAAAACTCCTGAAAAAGATGCTGTTTTTTTTTTTGGTCTGCCTATTTGGTTGTTTGTATCTTGTCATGTGCTATCAAGTTGACCACGGTTTATGGTGACCATAAGAATGGAAGCCCTCCAAAATGTCCTTGGTCAACTTTTTTTCTTTCCTTTTAACATGGTGAAGATGTTTTCTTTACTTAATTTTGGCTCAACATTTAAGTTAAGGACAAGTCTATCAATTTCAGTTTCTCTTGCTCCCTCCCTTTTCACTCATAAGGCTGATCCATCTCAACCTTGGCGAATTTCTTCATTCTTAAGTCTGGTTCATCCTCAACTCTGATTTTTTTTTTTTTTAAAGTTTCAAGCAAATTCATCAACATTTTGGTAAATATTTCTCTGATCACATTTTTTAAAACTAACACTCACATTAGCAAGCCATGTTTTGAAATGGAATGCAGCTTTGCCGCACACAGTATCTCAAAAGTGTGAAATTAGGTGAGATTGCATTAAAATGCAAAGTTAATTAGAAACAAAAATCTTCCTGATCTTTAATAGATGTAACCAGAAGGCAAAAGGTTATCTGTTGAATTGTATTTATATATACAAAGGGGCTGCATTTGCACACAATATATCAAATAGATTAGGGAAGAATAAATGCCAGTGCAAATACGGAAGGTTGCAATGTCTCTGAGGATCTGCAGAGCCCCTTATACTACCCCTTCCCTTAGAAATTGGTAGATGGAACAGCACATCCATAACGACTGGAGACAGGAAGTAAGATAATTGTATCTGGCCATGTTTGCAGGGAAAGCTGTATGAGACGAGACTGAGGGAACTTTTAAGCCTGGAGAAGAGGAGACGCCGAGGGGAATATGTTGGTGACACACAGGTATGTGAGGGGGTGTCACATGGAAGTGGGTAGAGACCTGTTCTCCCCTGCAGGACGCGCTCCAACAGAGCAAAACTCAGGGCACCAAGGTTCCATTTAGATGCCAGGAAGTACTTCCTGACAGTTGGGACCCCGAAGGTGTGGAATGGGCTTCCACGGGAGGTCGTTGAGGCCCCATCGGTGAGGGTGTTCAAGAATAGGCTGGACATGCACATGGTGAGCATGTCATGAGCAGAGCTGGCTGGAGCTGGGGATCAGACTAGATGGCCCAGGAGGCCCCTTCTGATTCTCTTTGTTTGCATGTTCAAGGTGTTCAGAAGATCCTGTGACGTCCCACACTCTAGAACTTCATATGATGTCTCCACTAAGAATTAAGATGAAGGACAAACTATTCATTTCGGAAGCAGGCTGGAACATGGTTTCTCAAGGGTCAGATTGTTCGGAGAAGAACTTCAAGTTTCATAGCAAATATTTCCCCAGTGAAATTTGGGAAGGATGAGTGAGAATGTTGTTTAAGTGCACCTTTGCAAAATAATAACAAGAGCAATAGGTAGGAAGGGGGGAAGGCAAAGGGGAAGGGAGAAAGGAGAGAAATAACTTGCTACATTTATGGTATCCGTCCAAACTTGTGTATTCAGTCATGTTCATATTGGTAAATTAGGTTTTGCTACATCTTTTTATCCCCTATCAGCCTCCTCACCTGTGACAGCTATATGGTGGGTAAGGACTTCCCCATGCCAATAATAGCTACCCCTATTGAATTTGACTGGCACAAATAGGAGATAATTCAGTTCAGTTTCTCAAGAAATACACCAAAATCGACAACGTTCTTCATATTCAGGAGCAAATGAACGTGGAATTTTAGAGAATGTAAATCTTAGAGAAACTGACAAATTTGCCTAGCCATAAAATTTGGTAGGAATCCAAACGTGATGTGCTTCATTCATCATTGGCAGTTGAGAGGCAGTGTACCAGCTTGTTGAAGGACCTTGATCAAGATGCATTCTGGGACACCTCCATTTGACATTCATACTTGTGCACATCCATGTGCCTGGACACACACAATGTTTAGCTCTGAATCTTGTGGAGTCCTTCTCTGTCCCTTGTATTGCCTTGGTACCCCATGGCTGCTGCCCTCCTCTGGAGCAGTCTTTTGCCCTTGTCAGATCATAAGTAATGCAAGCAGATGCATTGTCAGTCCTTCCTTCTTCTGGTATAACAGCAAAAAAGGGCTGCCCTCTAGCCAGGGTTGTCCTAAGTAGCCACCTAGGATAAGCTAGCGATAAGCCTGCCTCTGGCCGGTATGCCCTTGAGCCCTTCCTGCTCTGATCATCAACAAGAACATGGTTGATTGATGTTCTGAACAGGAATGTTGTTGCCGCCGTTGTGCTCAGAGATTGAATTGGACTAGATTCAGATTGCTGGCCCTTTTTGACAAGAACGAATGCTGTGGGGTTTGTAGTAGATGGAACAATAAAGCAAAAGAGACCCCCCTCCCCCTTTTCGCTCTGCCCTCCTTCATCTACAACACAAGCGCCTTTCAGATGCAACTCTGACTGTGTTTTTCAACTTCCTTTGGTGCACTCGATTGGCAGAATATCAGTCACTCCGCCATGCACCACACATATTCCCTGGATCCAAAATTGTCTTCTGTTTTTTTTCCTCCCAGATACGCTTCTAACATGCCCATTTTGAATCCAAATTGTTTGTTCAGAAAACAGACTTTACATGCCCCAGAGCATTGTTTGAAAGCTTGAATAGATCAGATTTGATACAACAGTTAAAATACTCATTTGAAAAAGGAGCTTTGAAACTCTCAGCTTGTCCAGCTGTCACATGTAGGTCTTGGAACACAGCTTTGCCGAACATTGCTTTTTATACCCACATTTGGAAAACAGCCCAATTCTGATTTAAAATATTTTGTACAAGATATTTGTAATGGGGACTAATGGACTGTGCTCAGGGAAGGGCAGTGTTTCAGCAACCCCCACCCAGGAGATGTTACTTATGGATCTTGTGTTAGTTGTGTTCAGTTTTGATTGCAAGTTGACATAAAGGCCTGATCCCCACATTTCGATGGCTGCAGTGTGATCTATAGATTGTTTCATAAAACAATGATGCATTAAAATGCTTCAAATCTTCCTTGATTTGCTTGGGGTCATTCCAGTATTTCATCCAAGAAGAAAAATATGATGTCTTGGACACAGCACAATGTTGGCATGGAGAAGTATGAGTGCTTCTGTTTATCTTGCTTGAGAAATGCTTTTCTCTAAGCTCTGCTATCCTAGAAGTTTTGCATGAGTAGAGACCTCCAAATTTGCTTCACTTAAAGCAAACAAAAATAGCTGAAACAAATGACCTGAGGTGGAAAATGGTCATCTGCAAAGCATGTGTGCCAAGGGAAGAGACCAGACTAGACACTGTCATTTTCTATACCTGGAGGGTTAACCTGTGGTAATTGATGCATTCAAAGCATGGTGCTTGAGGAGATACTTGCAAACACCCTGGACTGAAAGAAAGATGGACAAGTGGGCCCTAGAGCTTTCCTTAGAAGCAAAATTGTCAAAACTGAGGCTGTCCTACTTGGGACACACCATGACAAGGCAAGACTCCCTGGAGAAGACCATTATGCTAGGGAAAGGTGAAGGCTGAAGAAGAAAAAGAAGACCTAAAGGAAGACCATCAAAAGGAAGACTGGCCTTGAATTTAGAATGGCAAAGGAGGGATGACCTGGATTGGGTCTTCTAGAAGTTAGAATTAACTCATAGAAAGTCTGGGATTGCCTCTAGCTAAACTGAATTCTCACTGGGCAAGAAAGAGCTGGTCTGCTCTAGGACTTCCACTTTTCCTGGGATGAAGAGAAAATTGCTCTGACCTACACGCAGAACCCACCTTCACCTTGGCTCACTTGCAAAGCGCAGAAAGAGCCATGCTTGATGGAGCTCTAAGGTCACAAGAATGACCTCAGAGATGGGGTTTAGGGCATGTTCTGTGTGAAAATTGCTCATCTAGCTAAAGTGTTGGCCAGGATCTCAACATCACCTCTGGGCTGCTTTTACACTCCAAAGAATGTCCAAAATCTTTCATCCAGGTTAAGAGGGTAACAAGCATCCTGAATGGACCGCAGCCTGAACAATGCAGAACAGATTCCAAGTTTGCAAAATAAAATGCTGTTTATAGATTTTTATTTTCTTTGCACTAGATTATTTAATTTGGGTGCATATTTGCACAGTAAACAAAGCTTAGAGTTGGTTTTACACAATAAAGCACCAAGGATGTTTGTGTTTTGCTTGCTTGCGTGTTTGTTTTGTGCAGGAGCATGGATGTGCTGAAACACCTCAGCCTGTATGGACACATCTCTCCTTGCCATCCTTTTGCTACTGTCAACATATAAGCCTCCAAATATGCAACGAACCTTAAAGCCATATTTCTGCCAAAGCCCTAAAGCAGATTCCAAACAAATGCAGATGTGGAATGGAAGCAGGAACAGCTGCTGAAAAAGCCGTGTCAATATCCTAAAGGAACCCATTCCTTATCAGAAAGAAACTTAATTTCAGCTATAAAGAATTTGATTATCTATTGTTATACCAAATGTGATTAATGTTTTGTGGTGATTAATCAACTGCAAAATATATAATTATGCCATCTGTATTTTTCCATCTTCTTGTCACTTAAGAATTCCTCAGGGTGGTAGGAGGTAGAGAAATGAGAACATGGAGCACTTAGAGAGCTTTTAAAAACACACACACCAAAAGCCTGGGGAATCTGGAAATGCAAAGAGAGTTGGCTTTGACTTTAATGGAGAAACATTTATGATAGCAAAGTTATGTCCACACTGGTTGATTCTGGCACAATTCCACGCAGATGGAGTGGCACAATATTAAGATATGCTGCACAGGATAAGCCTGTAGACTGAACAGCCATCTCTCATCCTAGGAAGCAGGAGAATGTTTTTGGCTTATTGTTGTTTCATGGGCAGCGAAAACACATTCACAATCCATATCAGACTTCGATCTCCATAGAGAGGGTTGGAGTCAAAGTCAGGTAAACTGATCTAAGTTCATTTCTGTGCACTTCTTTAAAAAATGGATTTTTATATGTCTGCCTCCAATTGCCAATGTGTCTTGGTGCACTCCTTAGAAATAAGCGCAACTTTCTTGCACATGTTTCAAATCTGCGCTTCTTGTTAACACAGAGTTTGGTTCCATTTTGTGAAGCCCGTTGTGAACCCATCAGTGTATGGATACGTAACTGTAAATTGCATTTGGGCATGCCCAAATTGTGGATTGGGTGATATTGCATTAAAGGTTGGACTGAGCACATTTCGGGACTGCAGGTGGCACAGTGGTTTAAACCGCTGTGCTGCTGGGCTGGTTGATCAAAAGGTCGCCGGTTCGAATCTGCACACGGGGTGAGCTCCCGTGCGCCGTCCCAGCTCCTGCCAACCTTGCAGTTCGAAAGCATGCAAATGCAAGTAGATAAAAAGGTACCACTTTGGTGGGCAGGTAACAGCGTTCCGTGCACTTTGGTGTTTAGTCATGCCGGCCACATGACCACGGAGACTGTCTGCGGACAAACGCTGGCTCCCTCGGCTAGGAAACGGAGATGAGCACCGCCCCCTAGAGTCAGGCATGACTGGACGTAACGTCAAGGGGAAACCTTTACCTTAGAGCACATTTCTCGACTGCAGGCTAAACATGAGCCAGCAGTGTGATGCGGTAGCCAAGAGGGCAAACGCCACCCTTGGTTGCATAGCCAGAAGTGTGGCTTCTAGATTGAGAGAGGGATTGCTGCCACCCTATACGACTCTGGTGCGCCCGCAGCTGGAGTATCGTGTTCAGTTCTGGGCTCCACATTACAGGAGCAATACGGTCAGGTTGGAATCGGTACAGTGTAGGGCCACTAGGATGGTGGCTGGATTGTAGGGAAAGCCGCATGAGGCGAGACTGAGGGAGCCTTTTAGTCTAGGGAAGAGCAGATGCTGGAGAGATCTGTTGGAGACATATAGGAAAGTGAAGGGGTGCCAGAAGGAGGTGGGGAGAGACCTGTTCTCCCCTGCAGAGGAAGGCAGGACGCGCTCCAATGGAGCAAAGCTCAGGGAGCCAAGGTTCCTTTTGGATGCCAGGAAGCACTTCCTGACAGTCGGGACCCCCAGGGCGTGGAACGGGCTTCCACGTGAGGTGGCTGAAGCCCCATTGGTGAGGGTGTTCAAGGATAGGCTGCACATGCACAGCCTCTGTGGTGTTGCCCTTTTCTGTTCCTGTGAACTGGGGCCTGTCACAGAACTGCATAAGCTGCAAAATCCCTTTAATAAGCGAGCAAAGTACTGGTTGCCAGTTCTGGACTTCAGCTCCCAGGCGTCCTGAACATTGGTCATGCTGGTATAGGCTTTTGGGAGCTGAAGACCAAAACATCTGAAAATCTACCTTCTCTCCACCTCTAAAGTACGCAATGCTGGGCTAAAAAGACCTATATTCTGATTGTGTGTTAATCACTTCATGCTGCAAACTTCATGCCTAAACTCAGTGGAGAACTTTGAGTGTGAAGTATTGGCAAGATAAGAAGGAACATGGACCAGTGAACTGAAAGAATACCTTGCATGAAAATTCTTCCATTGCATGCAAGAAAGATAAGGCAGACTTAATGCAAAATGTTTCTGTCTGTGTTATGCGGCATCAAGTTGTCTCTGACTTATGGCAGCCCTATGAATGAAAGCTCTCCAAAATGCCCTGTCCTTGGTAGACCTGCTGGGCTCTTGCAAATTCAAGGTTGCAAGTTCCTTCATGGGATTGATCCATCTCATTCTTTGGTCTTCCCTTTTGTTTTATGCCTTCGATTTTCCCTAACATGATTTTCTTCTCCAGTGGGTCTTGCCATCTCCTGATGTGCCCAAATTATGACAGTGTCAGTTTTGTCAATTTTGCTTCCAGGGAAAATTCTGGCTTGATTTGATGTATGACTCACTTGTTTGCCTTTCTGTCAGTCCAGCATCAACTTTACTCCTGTCCTCGGTCCAGGGGATCTTTCACAGGGTGGGAGAAGCTAGCTTTTGCAAGCTTTCACCTCTGCATGCCTTCCTCACTCCACAGGGTGTTTGTAATCCTTTTGAGTTCAGAGGTTAAGGACACCCAAATTTGATTGTGCCGCCTGTGGATGAAATTAGCAGGTAACAGAAAGCAGGGTTTTGTGTGTGTGTGCGTTTGTTTTCAAGACTGCATCCTTCTGCTTCTGTTAACATGACAAGCTCTGTGAACGAGGAAGTCAGAGTTAAGTTTATTTCGAGTCTCTGGTTCCTCATCATGCTCTCGAATGATGACCATGTGGTTCATAAATTTATGTGTTGAAATTTCAATTATCATGTTTCTATCCCACCTGTTGTTCTCCAAGGATTTCAAGACCACTTATGGGTACCCCTTTCCCTTCATTAGCCTCACAACAACAAACCTGTGAGTAGATTGGTCTACGAATAAGTGACTGGAGCCAGGCCACCTCATGAGCTGCATGGAAGCATGGAGACTGGAACCTGGGTTTCCTGAGTCCCAGTCCAACACACCATCAAAGCCCTTCTCCATTTCATCATTCTACTGTCTGAGTGAAGTCATCTTGTGCAGGACAGATTCCATCACTATCATGGACACCGAAGACTCTGTAGATTTAGATTGTCCCAAACAGGTGCAGAATTCATTATTTAGTCATCCTTTTGGAGCAGCGAGATCCATTCTAACACCTGTTGTCTGAACCCCCTCGGACAGACCTTTTTCAGCCACAGCTTTTGTGGGTAGGTAGAGTACACTGGCAGAATGCTATGGCTAAGAGTACTGACCATGGCTTCCAAAACCAGCACTGGGAAAAACAAACAACCAAATATGTGTGTCATCACTGGACTCTTCTGGATGCTGAACATCACTTTGCAGGCATGATGTCTTGAGCTGTAAACATGGAGGAAAACAGACAGGATGAAGGCCTGCACAGACAGATCTCCTCTCCTTATGTTGCTACATAACCAAGGCCAATGTGCTACATCAAAGCTTCTGTGTCTGACAGACTCACATGTGTCCAAATACTCCATTATGTGTGGTCACTGAAAGAGAACATGAGTCACACAGTACTGCTAACCTATCCCAAAATATTTCTGCTTCCATGACTTCATGGTTTGGGTCCATTCTGCCATGAAGTTGTTCATTCTTACCCATGATGGGAAGCTGCTGCCGAAAACGCCACTGTACCTGGTAGAAGATATGCCGTACTCCTGTTATCAGTGTTTACCGTGCGGGTGTCATGGTTGATGCTCAAAAGAATTTGGCCAAGCTCTGAAACATGCTCTGTCAAAGGACTCGTCAAATGATCTCTACTTCGTCATCAGTGAAAATCAACATCGGCAATGCAGATTCAGAACGGAACTTCCTAAGAAGAGAAGCAGGACATGTTTTGCCTCAAATTCCAATCATAACCCTGAAATGAAAGCACAGGTTTGTCACAGTGAAAATCCATACCGTGAAGTGGGAAAAGTGTGGAATGAGAATGTCCACACTTCTTTCAAGAACTAAGCTCGAGTCTCAGCCTGCTTTTAATTTAGCCTTTTCGGTTATATAGTTTTCATTATGTTCTCCTATCTTACTGTTTCTAATGAAATTTGGAGACCTAGTTGCCCCTCCAGAAGGAGTGGAGCATGCTAGATTTCAGACAGATAGGTGCAGATTTTTGTTTCAATTTTCTTTTTTGTCAGTGAGATCTTGAAAAGGCTCTGTTGGGCAGGTTTGCTTATAATCATTATTCTGTGCTTTTGCAGGCAATTTGAATGAGAATGACCTACACAGTAGAGAAGCCCCTTGGAAAGTAACCCGGGGCAAAAAAAATGCAGCAACTGTGTCTGGGTGTATTGTGAATCAAAAGCATTTACAGTTTGGGGAGATGTGAGTCTCTTTTCAGTTTTTGCTTTTCTTGATGTGGTTTGGTGGGTGGATATTCTACATGAAATACTAGGTGTTCCTAAATAAACAAGGTTTAGAATTTCAGAGAGTAATAGGTGTAGGACTGAGCAGTCAAGGTAAAGGAAAAGCAGTCTGTGTTCTGTGGTTAATTCATAAACGCCCCCATCCCCAAAAAGATGAGCAGATGTTAATCCAAAGAGTTAAATAATATTAAGAAGAGTGAAAAAGGTGCTTCAAGCTGCAAATTGTTGACTCAGTCCTGAATTTTTATTTCTGATCTTATTGAAGAATTATTAAATCATTATTATTTTATTGTTTAAATGTTTGTGTGCTACCTTGGTAGCTTTTTAAGTAAAGAAGGGATGACAAGGCCAAGGACAACAATGACAATCGCAGTGGCAACTGCGACTCAAACATCTGGAAGGGGCTATGTGAAAAGAGACTTGATGGACTCCTGTAGTGTTCCCATTCTCTTTACTGAAGACACATGGAAGCTGAAGACTCACTGTGTCGGTCTCTCCGTAACTGGTTTGCCACCAATCTGAAGGTGTGTTCCGCATTATAGCAACCTGCAACTTACCATGCCATGTCGTGTGAAAAACAGCCTCCTCTGAACTCAGTGGGAGAAGCTCCATCCAACACTGAGACAACTGGAATTTCACACATGGTGAGTTGCAACTGTGAGCCTGGCAGACTTAAAAGATTTTTTTTTAATGATAATTAGTTTAAAATTTACAACAAGAATATGCAATGTGACTATAAGAGTCCTAGATGTTATTCTGTTTCAGGATCCTTGCAGGCTCTCTGTGTGATGCTGATTCATAGAAATTCATCTCCTCACCATGTGTGGCTCTAGGTGGTTCTGTTTCAAACCAGGCCTTTATAGAGAGCTTGATGGGGATCCCAGACCACCCAACAACAAAATGATAATTGAATTCCACAAGCATTAACCCAACAATGAGGTTTTCTTTCAGTGTGGCATTTATGTAAGCTGGGCTTTCGGGGTCATCATGATTGTTTCTGTGAAAGTATCAGCATAATGCCATCTTCAGTATTGAGAACTTGTCTGTAGAATCATCTACAAATGTGCAGAAAGCTCTTGAAATATTATTACCAAAGGTGAACTTGGTTTTCCTTGACACGCCTCAAATATTTCTCCTGTGTGGGGGTTTTGTGACTAGTTTAACCAAATGCGCTCTGATTTGACTTACTAACGTCACATACAAGTTAGAGACTTACCCTGCTGGTCCCTAGTTCATTGGATTGCCATGAATTTGAGTGTGCCCTCCACAGTTTGGAGATCTGTGACTAACTGAAACAGAATTCTCAGCATTTTCTTCCAGTTATCCCTTCAGGGAAAAAATTGAGGATGACTCTATTATGTGCATGCAAACCTTCAGACTGTTTTTGTAAACCAAGATACAGCCCAGTTTGGACAATGCCAGAATGTAGCTTAGCAGAGCCTCTCCCAACCTGATATTTCCAGATGTTTTGAACTTCTACTCCCATCATTCTCAACCAACATGGCCAATTGCCAAGAATGCTGGGTGTTGTATTCCAAAACATTTGCAGGTGGGGAAAAACCTGATTTGGCATGATGGGAATGAAGCCGATGGAGGCTCAGGCTGTGCATTCCCTCCTTCTCTTTCTCTGAGTGCAGGAGCAGGAGATATTCTGCAGCTCTAGAGCAAACCACAGCTCTCTGTGTCATCTGCAGCCAAGGAACTGTGGCATGTCCTAGCTATGCTTAGTCTTACATGCACACACAAATTAAAATAATAATAATAAAAATAAAAAAGGCATGGGTCAAACAGCATTATGCAGTAGTCCTTTGAGAAGTTGCCAGGAATACATTTTCTTGCGATAAGTATCCTGATGGTCTTTTTATCATTTAGAATGCAAAGTTGATTACGATGGTACAATGCAATTTATGTGCCTAGGCCAATTTAAGTGTCTTGCATTCTCTAAATTCTCCTGCAAGATGCTGAAGGGTTTGCTCTGTGCCACAGCATTCCCTTTTAATAAGCCATTTAACATATCTAATGGATCATTTTATGACAAGTTTACGGGGCATTTTCTTTTCTTAAGGTGAAGGTGCTTATCCCCTGAATACATAACTAATGATTTTGCTTCTTAATCTTCACATTTTTAGTGGAGTCATATTAAAATGGAAGCCATAAAATCCACAGAATTTGTAATGAAAGAGACGATGATGATCTTGTAAGGTCACGAGATGGCATGGAAGGGAAGAGTACCGAGGTGGAGGAAATGTTATCCAAACTTTGTAGTTCTTTGTCAAAATAGACGGTCCCAGGAAGGGATCTGTATCAAGCACCTGTACTTTCCCCCTCCTGAATTCTCCATCCTCCTCTGCCCCACCCCACACAACAGCCTGCAGAAGGATTTTGGAAATGGATACTGAGATGTGCGGTCTTTTTTTCACCTGCCCTCAGATAAGAACATGCAAGTCCTGCTGGATCAGAACATTAGTCCATCACTCAGCAGCCAACCTGCTTCCACCGGAAAGCCACAGACAGGATATGCTTTCAACTGCAGCCTCCCACCATGTTCTCAGCACCAGGTGTGTGTGGACACCAGGTTCTGATGCTGCAGATTGTACAGAGACATTGATGATGCTACAAGTCACCTGGAGACATCAAGATATTCCTTTTAACCATGCAAACTGGGGGCCAGCACTTCATCCTGCAGAAGAATGTCCACAGCTGAACTAAGTCCTGCGCAAAGAAGTACTTCTTCTCTGTCCCAATCAGCATCATACAGCATTATGCATGGTGTGTAGAGAAAGTGGATAGGGTGACAATTTTTATCCCTCTTCTCATTGCAAGAAACCAAAGGGATCATCCCATGAAGCTTGCTTGCTTGCTTTCATGTGGTATTGGTACAATTAGTCAGTAAGTATACAGTGCTAATGCAGAGTAGATTGGCTGCCTAAGGTTGCTAGCTCTTCAGTTCATGCTCATGCTCTATCCATAGCGCACCACATGGACCGAGTCAACTTTGCACGCAAGGCAGCTAGTGCTGGTCTGTGGGAGTGTCGGAGTCCTCCGGTCTCTCCCTACCACCAGTGCTGTTGCTGTTGCTGTAGGCTAGACATTGCAGGTCCTACATGGGGCTGGTCCTCACTCTTCCACGCAGGTCACTAGCTCCCCACTGAAGTGGGTACCCATTTAGCTACTTGTGCTTCTACACACTTTCAAAATGCCAGGTAGGCTGGGACAAGGCACTGGGAGTTCACCCTGCCACATGAATTTGAACTGATGGCTTTCTGGTCAGCAAGCGCAAGTTGACAGAACTAAGCATGTTCAGCCTTGAGAAGAGAAGACTGAGTGGGGAATGATATCCCTCTATAAGTACCTCAAAGGCTGTCACAAAGAGGAAGGTCAAGATCTCTTCTTGCTGATGCCAGAGTGCAGGACACAGAATAATCAACTCAAGTTGTGACAACCCAGATTCAGGATGGACATCAGGAAAAGCTTCCTCGCTGTCAGAGCAATGCAATGGTGGAACCAGCTGCCTGGGGAGGTGGTGGGCTCTCCCACACTGGAGACATTCAAGGTGCAACTGGACAGCCATCTGAGTGGGATGGTGTGACTTGGTGCCCTGCAACAGCAGGGGTTGGACTTGATGACCTTCATGGCCCCTTCCAACTCTACGATCCTATGATTCCATGAAGTTCAGTGGCTCAGCAGTTTAACCCACAAAGCCACCTTGTGTCTTTTTGTTTGCTCCTTTCTGCACTTTTTCTGACTGTACGGTGTCCTTCCTTTAGCATCCCAGAAAGAAGAAATCTTCAAATTTCCTACAAAGTTCATCTTGAGTGGAATATCACAGCAGAACCAAGCTCAGCACTAGTTCCCTCATGTCCATTCTCTGTTCTTGCAAACCCCTACAGAAAGAGATCACAGACTGAACTGATGCTGGGTTAGCTGGTGTGAAAAACATTTCCACCAAGTTTGCAAAGTTGGCAGACTAAATAAATAAGTGGTACACTGATAAAATGTGTGAAGTGATGATGGTCCTTCATGCTTTGATACCTGTTCCAGGAGTGCAGCATTCCCTGTGTTTGCTATGCTATGAATGACTGATTCCCATTCTTTAATAGTGGAAAATCATAAATCAAGGAATGTCTTGTTAACAGATATGAGACTATTGTTTGTTCATGGGCATGTAATATTTTAACCCTACCTTCCTGTCAAGGAGCCTAGTCATACATTATCCTCCACTTCTTTATTTAATCATCTCAGCAGCCCTGTAAGGAAGTTTAGGCTGAGAGATGGTAACTGGCCCAGAGTGACCCTCATGGTGAAGTGAGGACCAGATCCTGGACCTCTTGAGATACAGCCCAACACACTCAGCACCACATCGCAGGAGGTCTTGATGTCCACAGACCTTCAGTGATTATTAAAGCAATTAAAATGCACTCTAGTTATCCCCGGCTCTTTTCATATATAGCAACCATTCTAGGAATGCAATTCTGAAGTGTTTTTTTTCTCACTGATGCAGTTTCAAAAATTGCATTGGGAACCTTTGTCAATCAACTGAAAAGGACTCAGAGGATTATCCAGTCCTGATCAATTCTATGATTCTGTACTGTGTGGCAGAATTGTGGTTGAAATCAGAAAGGATTTTTGTTTTCCTTAGAAGCTGGACATAGATTTTCTCCAAAAACGCATTTTTCTGGCTCTAAAAACTGGTTGTCAGGATAGTATTCTTCTTGAGGGTAACACAGATCCAGAACAGCAGTTGCATACCTTTCCCTAGAATAAAAAGTGACAATTAAAAATTAAATGGTTTCATTCAAAGTTTCTATGTAATATTTTAATTTTGTTGGATTCTGTTTTATATTGTAATGTATTGTTAATGAATTTGTGATCTTGATTTTACAATGTTATGCTGTTGTAATTGCCGTAAGCCACACAGGTTGTATGCCAGGTATGGGCTTTTGTCATGGCATATATATTGAAACATCCATAAATCAGAGGCTGTCTTACTTTGGACACATCATGAGAAGGCAAGACTCCCTGGAAAAGGCAAGCATGCTAGGGAAAGTGGAAGGCAGAAGATGAAAAGGAAAACTAAATACGAGATGATGGACTCCATCAAGGAGGCCACAGCCTTGAACTTGCAAGTGCTGAATGGAGCTGCCGTGGAAAGGACATTTTGAAGGGTTCGCTTTCAAGGGTTATCTGTATGCCGGAGATAACTTGATGGCACATAACAACATTAACAACATGTGAATACTTATGGCTTGCTTCGGACGCTAGTGCCACTTCCGAATCTTTCCAGACAATGAAATGACACTCACTCACCAACCCCAGAATATGGACATCTCTTGTCCCTCAATGACTGCAGAGCTTCTCTTTCTTTCTCCCTTTATTTTTCTACTGAAACAAACTGTTTTTACCAAAGAAATAAGTCCTAATTGCACTGTTTAGTATTCCCTGCATTCAGGAAAGAGCAGGAAAAGTGTTGTGATGCAACGATTGGTTTCTCGGGGATTCAAAATTGCCTTTTTTAACAGGCTGCGAGCTGTAAAGACCATTTAAGGTCACTGCTTCCAACTCGAGTAGGTAAACATTTAAGGGCTAAATACATTCGTGTGATCTTGGCTGCAAGCAAAGAAACAGACCGTGAAAGCTCAGGAGAGCCGTCCCGATGTTTTTACTCTATAACTTTTACAACCCAGTTCAGAGCCCACTTAAGCCAAAGCACATTGGTTGAAACCAGTTTAAGCCAGTTGAAATCAAGGTAAAGGAATAGGCCATTAGCCCAGGTCCTTTAGCTTAACAGTGTGAAGGACCACACTGTTCATTAACAAAGTGCACAGCACTGTTAAATCTCTTTTTCGTCTCACAGGCATATTATCTTAAAGGTCAGAATTCCAGCAAGCAACAATGTTTACCAGTAATGTTTAAGATTTCTAGAGGGGCAATGGGGAATGGTAGAAAAATTTGTCATTTGCTAGTGAAATTTCAGTCCTTACTCTTACTCCTACATTTTATTATTTATGTGTGTCTACTGGCTTTAATTGTTGGAATAGGGCAGTAGAATGGAAGAAAAAATTGAACCAGGGTTGTTAAAATGGCTTCTAGCTTTGCTTCTGATTGGAGCTCAAGCTGGGAGCTTGTGAAATGCCCTGGAACCAGCAATCATGTTGCCATTACATCTTTGTTAAAGCCAGACCAAGAGAGGTTCCCAACCCCAAACCCCAGCAGTTTCTTCCCTGGGTAAAACATCTTAAAACCATTGAAAGTAATCAAAGGGTTTTTGTTGAAGCTGGCAACATTTCTCATACATTCCCCAGCCTCACTTTTCTGATGGCCCTTTTCTGATTGGCTCAAATGATTTCATGCCGGGTTACTGTCTTCCACGAAAAGCAGACTGTCAGCAGGAAAGAACATGGCCTTTTCAGCAATAGCCTTGGGATTTTGGAAAAAAAAATCCAAAGGAAACAAGTCCTCAGACCTTTTCTCCTGATTACTGGCTCTGATTTTATGCACTTGGGTTTTCGACTATTATGGATGTAGCACAGTATTATTATTACAAGTTTTCTCGGGTGATTTTGCAGGCCAAAATGGCTGGGTATAAATGGTGTCATTTATAGAAACATAGAAACATAGAAACAGAGCGAGTCAGAAGGGGCCTCCTGGGCCATCTAGTCTGACCTCCGGCACCAGCCGGCTCCGCTCATGACATGCCCACCATGTGCATGTCCAGTCTATCTTTGAACACCCTCACCGATGGGGCCTCAACGACCTCCCGTGGAAGCCCATTCCACGCCCTCGGGGTCCTAACTGTCAGGAAGTGCTTCCTGGCATCCAAATTGAACCTTGGTTCCCTGAGCTTTGCTCCCTTGGAGCGCGTCCTTCCTTCCTCTGCAGGGGAGAACAGGCCTCTCCCCATCTCCATGTGACACCCCCTCACATACCTGTATGTTGCCAACATATCCCCTCTGAGTCTCCTCTTCTCCAGGCTGAAGAGACCCAGTTCCCTCAGTCTCGCCTCATACCCCATCCCCTGCAAACCAGCCACCATCCTTGTGGCCCTACGCTGCACTGACTCCAACCTGGCTATATCCTTTCTGTAATGAGGGGCCCAAAACTGAGCACAATACTCCAGTTGCGGGCGCACCAGAGTCATGTAGAGTGGTAGTAATACCTCTCTCCATCTAGAAGCCAGGCTTCTGGCTATGCAACCAAGGGTGGCATTCGCCCTCTTGGCCTCCGCGTCATGCTGCTGGCTCATGTTTAGCCTGCGGTCAACCAGTACCCCGAGGTCCCTTTCACAAGTGCTGCTCTCCAGCCACTTGTCCCCTAACCTGTATTTATGAAACAATAGGAGGAGATTAGAAGGAATTCTGCAGAGAAGGTGAAGGTTTTTAGCTGGAAAGGTTCTAGATAAAGTCTTTAAATACTTCAAGAAAGACTTGCTCTAATACCAAAGGGCCAGCTAGAGGTTAGGTTAGGTTAGGTGTGTTGCATTACTTCAGGCTAGACTAAGCTTACCTCCTTTTAAAACACAGCAAATAACATGGTAGATCAGCGGAATGCGGTGAAGATAATATATCTTCATTTCAGTAAGGTCTTCACTGAAATCCCCCATTATTTTCTTGTGGGCAATGAAGGTGGGAAAATGTGGGTGGGAGAATGTTGCTGTTATATAGATTTTTAGATGGCTGATAGGCGGTACTCAAACCATGGCCATTCTTTTCACCGTTCAACTAGAGTGTGCAGTCAGCAAAGCTTAGGCTTGCTCCTCTATATTCAATCACAAATCTCAGAGTGACTCTGTTTAAGATTGTGAGCCTTCTCTGCTTCTCTTTGCATGAAAATGAGTGTGCACTTTCCCAAATGTGCACATCTCTGTACTGTACGTGTTTTGATTAATGTAGTGATTAGCGTGCACAGCCAAGTGTGGCAAAGCGGGTAGAACATTGGAACAGAACTTGGGAGATCCTGGTTCTAGTCCCCACTCCGGAAGCTCTCTGGGTGGCTTTGGGCCAGCTGGCAGTGCAGTTACATGCTAAAAGGGACACTTGCTGAATGCCTTCCACACTTGCAGCTTTGCTTCTAGTCATTCTGCTCCGCATGAGATAGGCTGGGGCAAGAGTCTGTGACTGGATAGGTTAAAAATATTATAAAAGAAATAAAAGAAAATAATAGAAATGTTCTCCGAACTGGAATGCTCTCTTGCTGTTGGAGTATGTAGAACATTTAGCACCAGATGGAAAGATTAGCTGCGGAAACAGCTGAATCAATTCACTGTAGATCCAGAGGGCATTCAAGGAGTTGGACAGCGATGACGAGAGTAGGAGGAAAGAAGGAAAAAGAAGAAGAAAACATGTCCAAATGCGCCTTAATGCAGGGAAACAATAATATAAGTTACTGCCATTCTTTGTTTAGAGGCAGAAAAGTTTTCCTCAGAAGATAAAACTGCGAAGAATATATTCATTATGCTGTCAAAGTGAAAATCATTTAGCAGAAAACATAGGTGACTAAGGAACAAAGTTTCACTCTTCCTTTCTCTCTCTCTCTCTCTCTCTTCCTTCCTTCATCATTTCTACCCATCTTTCCTTTGTTATTCAAAGTCCCAATTCTTTGTTGATTTCTTTATGTATATGCACACTACTTAAATATTGTGAGTTCTACTTGAGCCAGAATGAGATGTGATACAAGGCAGCCATTGAAACTACATGGTAGGAATTCAATAACAATGAAATGTGCAAGAACACTGTGAGGATGAATGAGTGAAGCAGTCAGGTTTGGTTTCCATTCCTTTCTCTTTTCTCAGTTTTTAACTGTATTCTACCCCCAATTTTGCATCACTTCGTAATTTTTAAATGTTCTAAAATGTTCTAAAATGTTTATTTTTGCAAGCAATTTCCATTAAATCCTGTATATTGCTTTCACTATGTACATATTTTCTGCAAACTGTCCTATAATATACAATTCTTTTAGAAGAGAGAAATATATTGTAAAGCTAAGATGGATGTTAGGCATTTGCCTTACCCTACAGCAAAACTAATTAAAATGTATTTGCCTTTTACAAAATTGAGGGACTTTGCAAATTTTGGAAATTTATTAAAAATCAACTGAAAAGAATTCCCACATGTTTCCACCAGTCAGATTTGATAGGCACAAAGATTTCCAACATGATATGGATAGAACCATTATTTATTTGCCTGACTTAGGGTAAGTGGGAATACTAATTCAGCACCAAAAGTGTGGCTAGTTCCACAGGAAGAAAAACTCCCTTTTAAAAGACTTTTAAAAGCTCAGCTCCCAAAGCCCCTGGCCCTGTCAGTTTCAGTTAATCTAATTGTCTTTCCCTCCAAATATCAAGAAGTGTGTGAATTTTGGTAAGCCTGCACCAAAACCAAACTTATGCAATCTTCTCACTCAACACTGGTAAGGATATTGAGGAATTCTGTATTCCACCTGGCCAATTTTCAAAGTGTGAATTAACTATGATCTGCTCCTTCCACATCATTAGGTGGTGGTCCTCCCCCTCCCCCTCCTCCATCTCTGTCTCTTCCTTCTCCTCCTCCTCCATCTCTGTCTCTTCCTTCTCCTTCTCCTTTATCTTTGTCTCTTTCTCCTCCTCCTCCTCTTCCATCTCTGTCTCCTCCTCCTCCTCCTCCTGGCCCTACTGCTTATTCATTCCACTGTATATGCCAATTTGCATGCTTTCTCTGCATTTTCTCTTGCATGGCCATGACATTGCAGGAAGCCTCACAGGCCTGAGCGAAAATGTGAACCTGCAGTTTCAGCTCTAAATTGGGCGGAATAAGGGTGTGTGTGTGTGTGTGTGTGTGAGGGGGGTGCAGAACCACTCTCCTTCCCCTGCCGTTGTCACTGCCACTGTCCATTTTATGGCAGGGGCAAGAGGAGCTACCCTGGGAGGCTTCTGGCTGCCTGTCTTTCTCCACCCCAACGCAAAGAAATCAGGCCCTGAAAAACCCAATTTCCTCTTTGCTTAGTATGTCTGGGTCTCTGGGGTTGGGTGTTAGGGCAGTGAATTGGTTTGGCTAAGAACCGATAGGGGAAAAGCTTGCATGGTGCTCTCTCTATGTCGAGAGGCCAATGAACTTTTCCAAAGGCAGCCCCACAACTCATGCATGGTCCCGATGCAGCCCCCAGATTACTAGATCATGGGTCACTAAAGCCAAGCTAGTACGAGGCCAGGGGCCACCAGGGGAAGAAAAGTGCTTCAGCCATTAAGGTCACTTGGGGCTCAAGTGTGGGATCCAAGAGCTTCCCAGTTCTGTGGATCTGCTCCCCCAGGAGGAGTGCCAGAACAATCCCCATCCAGCCCCATCCAGAACAAGTGCTCCGAGCACATCAACATTCCATACAGAAACCACCTTTCCATGGTCCCTTCCTCTGGTCAGGATGCAACTTCACTGTGTTGGACAGCATCAAGCCCATTGCTAAGCTACATTCCAGAATTCGGATTAGCAAGGTCATTCTTCACAGGTTCAAACACAAGGATGCTCTTAGAAGGAAAGAAAGACAAATGAGTCCTGCTTCTTGGAAGGGTGGACATGCCCACCAGAATGCCTGGAAAGGTGTGGGATCCTTTCTGGGGTTCAGAGCACATGGCCAGAGAGAGCAAGCCCTGGCCTTGCATTCACATAGTCACATGCAGCACTTAGAAATGAACGGAAAGTTTATTCTTGAGGGGAAAAATGAGAGAGAGAGAGAAGGCACAAGCCTTTGACCCAGTGTTGTCCAGGCAGCAGATATCCCTGTTGCGCCCCAGTCTTGCTCCCTATTTCTAAAGGGATGAAGAACTCTCTGCCTAACAAAGAGAGAAAGAGGGAGAATAGCAGGGAGTGGTGTGGAGTCCGTTACTTGTCCTGCAGGGTCGTTTCTCAATAGCATTCTTGCGTGTGGGCAGGAAGGGTGTAAGGCACCCACAGGCTGAGGCAGGGGGTTGGGCCCGTGTTCAGAGCTTGCTTCCCTCCTCCAGCGGTGCTCAGAGCATGCCTTCGCTTGCACCCAGAGCTTGTGTGAGTCACTCTGCCAAGTCCCTGATTCTGTCGCTATTTCTCTCTGTACATGTTTCTATGGGAAAGATGAGTTTCCCAGACTTGTGCTAATTGCTGGAAGGGCACGTGATTGCTTCTTGATGACTTCAGCGATTGCGTCTCTGGGGAAGAGGTGAGTTCCTCACCTGGGGTTTGCTAATACTACGGGTTTTGCAACATCTGGGGCTTTGGGTCATCTTCTTTTGCCTCTCTTTAAGGGCGGGGCGGGGGGGAGGCAATGCCTGAGACTTCGTTCGCAAGAATTCCAGCATTCTTTATTTGTTCTTCACACTGCTTAGTCCTTCTTCCAGAATTCCAGCCAACCCCACATTTCCCAGGGCCTGAAAGCCTGTTCTGGCTTGAGAGTTTATTGCCAACACTAATACAGATTATGCATGCATAATAAAACCCTTTCCCTTATAAAATGAGTGGGGAAGCATCCTGGGGCCAGAGGCCAGAATGACAACACCAGGCCACTCTAGTGGGTTGGATAATCCCAAGAAAGAGAGCCCCACCCTCTTTTCCAGACCATCATTTCCTTTCCTCTCATCTGTGAAGAGAGGCATGTAGGACAGGATGCTGCTGACACTGAGAGTCTCCAGCCCTGATGTGTAGTTCTCCATCCAAACCATAAAGAATACTCCTTTATGAAAGGCCATGGAGTTTCCATGGCCTTGAGCAGAGCTCCCCTACCCTAAAAATGGCTGTCCAGCTGCAGCCATGCTCAAATGTAGTGCTGCCCTGGTCCAGCCCTTCTAGGAGGCTGTCATGGCCAGTAGTACTAGAAGGTGCCACAAGATCAGTGCGGCTCAACAGGGAAGCGTCCTGCCGTCATTCTCCCAACAAATGGCCACCTGACAGGGATGGACAGGGATGGACTCTATAAAAATGGAGCCCGAAATCCAGTCTCATCCTAGAGTGCACCCAGCCAGAGGGTATCCATTGAAGCATCTTGTCCAGGGAAGAAACACATGCCACACCATGTGACTATTGTGGATTTCCAGATCCAGCCAAGGGATCAGCACCAACTGCTGAGATGCCCTGAGGGGATGCTGAGGCTCCCTCCAGCAGGAACGCACTGCTTCCTGAACTGAGCAGGCCATTCGTTCCCTGCCATTCTCTCCCTCCCTCCTTGATGAGATAACTGCCCTTATATGGGAAGTGCACGCATGGTTCTGGCCATCACTATGAAGTGGCCGTTCTTCTTCTGTGTGAAGTTCAAGGAGAGCACATCATCATATCCTGTCTTTCTAGGGGCATTTCTGTCTGTATTGCCTTAGCATGCAAAAGCAGCTAGAAGCAGGAGGAGGAGGAGGAGACAGAGATGGAGGAGGAGGAGGAGGAGAACAAGATGGTGATGAAGGAGAAGGAGAGTAAAAAGCAGGACTCTCAGATGAAAGCTTTTTTTCTTTTTAAATAAGCAACCTTTCTTTTTCACTCAGCTTTCAGAATAACAACGGCATACGAAAGACACATGGAATAAGACTGTCTCTGTATCAGCCACATGTAGATGTGAGGTCAACTAAATACAGACCCTCTGTTCATCCCTAATCTCTAGTTGTTGTTGTTGCTCCTGCTGCTGCTATTAAACAAACCAGATGAAAGTGGAAGGGTTGATCTCACCCTCTGATTACCAAACGGTGGGTTTTTATTCTTTCTTTCTAAAAGGTCATCAAGTGAGTCCACAGGGCATACCAAGCCCTCAACATGTAGGGAAACTCTCAGACATGGGGTTCATCCCAGAGAAATCCAGGGGGCTGAATCTACATCGATATTGACAAACATTGTATGGGATTAATAAAAACTACTATTCCTTGAAAGGGCACTGCTCCAGTCACCTTGCAGCGTTCATTATACCCCGTGATCTTGTTCTTACGGTTTTTCTGCCATCAGGATGTGGGAGGGGAGAGAAGATCTCTGGGTGGGGAAACGGAGGGAGTTGCGCTTTCATTACAACTGGTTTATCTCCGAAGGCAGAAGGCTACTGAGAAGAGAATAGCGCGTGTTCTTCATCTCATCGGTGGGCCGATAAAAGCCTTGTCATCCGCAGTTTTCCTTCCAGGATTTTTCTTATTTGGGAGCATTTCATCTAAATCATTGCTCTTTGGGCAGTCCTGTGTGAATCATAATCTGCTCTGATACCGCTATCAGTGGAAATGGCATTGTCAACATTTATGTCAATGCTGAGGTTGTAATTTCTTGACAGTAATGTTCCTTGCTTGATAAAACACCCTCTGCTCGACTTGACGGAAGCTCCCGCTCTGTTCCTTTCCTTGCTCGGAGAGTCCCAGGCGAGCAGTGATTTCATACCTGCCAACTCCAGAAAGTCCAATGAGGTAGCGCAGAGTCTCCGCCCCACGGCTGAACAATCCGACCCATGATGGAAGTAACTCCAGGAGAAGCCTGGAGAAGAGTTTTCACATTACGCCCTCCTCAGGTGAATTGACATTCTACTCTTACAAAAGCTTTGTGGTGAGTTCTTATCCCTCTCCATAGTGAGCCAAAAGGTTTCTGTTTCTTGCCTTTAGATGTGTCCACACATCGAGCCAAGTTTAAATCTCCTCTCTCTCAAATAAATCTGTGCAGGAGATTTAAACTTGTTGCTCCTTCCTGTCATAGGATAGAGGAACTACTATTTCCCATGATTTGGAAGTAAGATGAGGGACCCAGATGAGGAACTAGCAATGAAAGCCATAGCAGCACTAGGCCCCCAGTTAGGGAGGTGTGCTGAAACCTCTTTGGAAGTGGGAATCCATTCGATTCCCCAGCATCAGCTCCCTGGAATCTGGTCTGCTTTGCCACAGCCTTGAGTCTGATTTCCTGATGAGCATCCCCAACATGGGCAGGGTGCTTGCCAGCAATGGGGCTCCACCTGCTGTGGAAGCAGTCTCCCTCTTCTGCACCACCTGTAGCTGCCCTTTGACCAGCTGCACTCAGTGTGGGAGAAGGTTGGTTGTGCAAGACTCATTGGGAAGGGGGCCCCACCTGTCCGCTCTTGGTGGCTCTCCTCTCTGCTATGGGTAGCTGCAATTTCAGCAGCTGCATCTGATGCAGAAGAAGGTTGATCACACAGGGCTTGCCAGGGATCAAGCCTCAAGCAACTGAGCTGCAAGCAACGTCCTTCTTCTGCCATGTCTGCAGCAGCCATTTGAGGCATTGCCTCTGACATCTTTCATCATGGACTTGGCTGGCTTTGGAAGACTGAGCTGAGCACAAGGGGAAGCCCCGACTCTGTGAGGGATGGATTCTGATGCTCATCCCAACCCCAGGCCCAGATCCAAACCCCCAAACTGGGTCTCAGCCTTCCCATCACTTGAGCTCAGCATGAATCCTCAGGGACCACCACCTCTGCAGCTATGCTTTCCAGAAAACTGGCTGCTGCCTGTCCTGGACCCCACCTCCAGGGTAGGGTAGTGGTTAGAGTACTTGGACTTGGACATGGGAGATCCAGCTTCTAGTTCCCACCTGGCTGTGTAGCTCGCTGGATAACCTTGGCCAGTCTCCGACTCAACCTCACCTACCTCACAGGGTTGCTTTAGTAAGGATAAAATCGAGAGGAGGAGAGCCTTGTAAGCCAACAGCGGTTGTTCACAAGAGACAGAAAGGCAAGGGAAAAATGTAATGTGGAGTCTTCATCACCCATACAGGCTAGAAACTGAGGGAACTTAAGGCAAGGGAGGCAGACTTCTAGCTTCCACATCAGGAAGCCAGTCCTCTAACCAGGGGCTGAGGTAGGGCCTGAAAAGCACAAAAGTTGACCAGAAGAGAAGGTAACTTCTGGGCTTAAGAGCAAACTTGTCAGAGGAGCCCCTGGTTGCTGTCTGACACACTGCAGCTGTGGCGCCGTGCCCTTCATAAGCCAGGGGCTTCCGCTAGGGATAAGATTGGATTTTGGTTTCAACTTATCCCTAGCAGTTTTGATAACATAATACCACAATCTGAAAACTCCATGACAGAAGGATCTTTAAAAGATCAAAATGTGGGAGAAGCGGAAACATCCCCATTTCTCCATTGTCTCTTACAGCTCCAAGTGCTTCAGTCCGTATTTGAATCCCTGGGTTTGGAATCATGACAGTGCTTAACTGAGGTCTCTCTCTCTCTCTCTCTCTCTCTCTCTCTCTCTCACACACACACACACACACACACACACACTCTTTCTGTCACACACACACACCTCATTCTTATCAGCAACTTGGCAAGCAATGGTCTCACAGTCCTTTTCCTGTTGGTAGTAAAATTATCTATTGAATTTGACCCGTGCAGAAAGCTGAGAACTTCAGTTCAGCTCAACTCTAAGAAAAATTGGCCAAAATTTGTGAAGCTACCCATCCAAAAATATATCTCCATGAAAGCAGAAGAAGAGCAAGTGGCCACCCTGTCCAGCATTCTGTTCACAGTGTGGCAAAATGACTGACAACAGGAAACCCAAAAGCACAATGGGAGTTCGTGCACACACACACACACACACACATTCCCCAGAAACTCGAGTGCATTGGCACATTGCTTCTGATGCTGTGGGGGGCTAAGACACCAGGACAAGTCCCCACGGACGGTCTACACTGCCATGAGTTTGCCCAATCCCCTCGTAAAGCCGTCCACATTGCGCCTCATCATTACAATGCGTGGACACGAATTCCATACTTTATCCACTGAGTAATGAAATCCTGAAAGACTCTCCCACCAATCAGCACTTTTCTTTGACAGGCTCTCCTCTCCCACGGGGTGGTAGGGACATTCCGATTTGCTCCATCCTGGCAACAATGGTACCCATTGACCTTCGCTGGTCCAGATAGAGGAGGATTTCATTTTAGTCTATTCTTTTTTCAGTAGTAACCCAAATTCTCAGTTCTTCCTATTCAGGAGAGAAAGAATTAGAGACTTTAAAACAGGTGAACTCAGGAAAAGGTGAGCCAAAAGAATGTGCCCAGCCCTAAACGCAAAGACAAATCCAACCCATTACACCACGTTGACTCGAGTTCATTTCGCCATTTGGACACTGGTATGTAATGCCTATATATAGTGCCTCTCCTCTTTCAAAGCCTATTTCAAGAAGGAGGGAAGAAGTCATTACAGGTGGTTACTTTCCTGCCAAATTACCGAGGAATGATGTGTACGCTCTGCGATCCATTACTGAACCGCTTTCCCCCCATAGTGATGCTGAAGCTGAAGTGAGACTTGCTCAAGACGGGCTTATGCAAAATTCTACAGTGCCAGAACAACATAATAACGAATTATGGACACATTTTCCAGCACTTTGTTTTCTACCTCAATGGTCGTGCGGGAAGCCCATGGGGATTTCCCCAAGTAAAGCAAGAGTGAGAGAGGAATCCCCCATTGTGTATCACCAGGTCGTTTCAATTAGAGGCATATTGCTTCAGAAATAAGATGCTAGTTAGATGTTGCACTTAGGGTCATTAATATCGTGGTTGTCATGTGCTGTCAAGCCAATGTTGACATTTTTATTTAGTAGATTTAAATCCTGCCTGCCTGCCTGCCTGCCTGCCTGCCTGCCTGCCTGCCTGCCTGCCTGCCTGCCTGCCTTCCTTCCTTCCTTCCTTCCTTCCTTTAAGAACTCAAAGTGGCTCATGTCATTCTCTCCTCCTGCTCTCAGTCTTCTCCCCACACTAACAAATCTGTGGGTTAGTTTGGGCTGAGAGTCTGTGACTGGCTCAGAGTCCTAGTCCTGTGCTCTTAGCCCCTACACCAGACTGGCTCTCATATGGTCTCACTTTATGTATGCTCAGAGACTTCTGTGTAGAATAAAGATGTCTACAAGAAATGCCTGACAGTCTGTCCTGCTGGGGAGGGAACATCTAGCTCCCTCCCCAGCAGGACAGTGCCCTCCAAAATGACTTCTCCATGACAGCCCTACTCAGACACTGCAAACTCAAGACTGCAGCTCCTTAATGGAGTCACTCCACCTCATAGTTGCTGCTCTTCCTCTCCTGCTGCTTTCAACTCTCCCCAGCATGATGGTCTTCTCCAGGGAGTTCACTGATAGACCCTCACCCAAACCAATCTCCTAGCCTGCAGTTGCAGAAGTTCAGTGCAACACCCATCGAGCGTTCCCTTTTCCCCAGTGGTGGTATGGGGTTCCCCCCATCCCCATGTATTGCATCATTTGATCTACATTCTAAAGACTGGCAATAACAGATGTAAGCTAAAAGCTGCTGCTAGTTGGGGTGCATTTGGCCCCTTGTGGCTTTTGCTTTGACCCCCCCCCACTACTTGAATGTAGCCCCCAAGAATATCTGTGAAATGGAATGTGAAGTGAAAGAAATTCAGCAGCCACCCCCTAGCTCTCCTTTGGAGAGGACTGGAAACCTCAGTTACCCACTGTTCTATGACAATACCCTAAGTCTCAGCTTTCAACTTGCTTTTCATACAGCATTTCTCCCACACCTCTAAGTGCACTTCTTGGGCCAGGGGGAAGGCACTTCTGGAATTGATGCTTCTTTCGGCTCAGAAGACACGGTCGACTCCAGTGGCTATCAGCAAGCGTACTTCATTATTCCATGCCCTGCTGTGTCTGCTTTCCTCCAGAGTTCCCACTCTTTTGTTTTCCTGTCATTCCTTCCCATTTTTCAGCCTTTGAATTGCTGGTCTTCTTTCTTTTCAAATATATATTTTCTTCTTTCCCTTTTCTCTGCTTCTGAATTCTCTGCTCTCTTTTTATGCTTTCTCCTTGGAGGCTCCAGCAAGGAGAAGGTTTTGATTCCAGAAGCAGTGGAGTAGCTGGCCAGACGTTCATCCCCTGGTTTGTCATCACAAAGATGCAAGTTAAATCCACATACACTGCTATAAAAACTAGCAAAACACGTAGAAATCCGAGTCTTTTCTTTTTACTTTCCTCTAGTTGTTTAACCTCTGGAACTTTTCATTAGATTTGAACCTGTTCCTCTGTTCATTTGTGGAAAATCAAAAGGCCCGGGCAGATTCTACTATCATTCTACCTGTTACCTCCATTTGTACACATGGTCCTCATTGTTTGATGACGAAGCTGAAAAAAACACACACCCATACAAACCTTATTAGTGCAGGATTCAGTTTTGGGCAGTGTGTGGTGAAACCGCAAGGGCTGACTGCAAGAGGGGGCATTCTGTACGAGGCAGGGCTGGTCCCACCAGACTGAGGCTGTTGCTTCAGGCAGCAGATGCTGGGAGGTGGCAGAAATGTGTTGCAATGATGCTAAACATACATCCTGGTCCCTAAGCTTGGCTGCTACCTTCAGGCAGAGGGAGGGAAAACATTGCCTCATCCTGAGTGTTGAAATAAGGTCCAGACACCAGTGCAGTCAGTATTTCTACAGACAGCTTAATTGCCTCCGCCTTCCTGCAGATGGACGTGGTGGTGAAGTGAGAGTGGAACACCCATGTGAAGAGAAATAGCAGATCTGTCACTCATAGATTGGTTATATGGTGGATTTTCTTAATTTGCAAAACTGACCTTCAGGATTCCCCCGCTTTTTTCTGGAAAAGCCTTGATTTTTTAGTTGTCATCAAGTCATCTCCAAGTTATGGTAATGCTATGGATGAATGCTGTCCAAGCTGTCTTGTCCTTCACAGTCCTGCTCAGCTCTTGTGAACTCAAGGCTAGGGCTTCCATTACAAAGTTAATCCATCTCAGAGCCACTTTCCCTCTTCTTCTGCCTTTGCCTGTCCCTAGTAGTATTGTCATCTGCAGTGAGACTCGCTTTCTCATGATGTACCCGAACTATGACAGCCTCGGTTTTGTTCGTGTTGCTTCTGGGGTAAGCTCTGGCTTGATTTCATCTAGGACCCACTTGTTTGTCTTTTGGTCAGTCTGGGATATTTGCAAACTTCTCCAGCACCACGTTTCAAGTGCATTAATTTTCTTCCAGTCAGCTTTCTTTCATGCCCATACATTGTGTCAGGGAATGCAATTGTGTGAATGATTTGGCCTTAGTCTCCACTGAACCATCCTTTCACTTAATGATCTTTCCTCGTTCCTTCATTGCTGCTCTTCCAAATCTCAGCTTCCTTCTAATTTCTTGGCTGCAGTCTCCCTTTGATTTTACAAGATCTTGCACAATGTCAATGCCTTCACTGTTCACTGTACAGTTTTTTAATCCCTCTGCAGTCATGATTTTTGTTTTCTTCCTGTTCAGCTGCAGTCCTGTTTCTGAACTTTCATCCTTTACTTTCATCAGGAGCAATTTTCATTCATAGCTGCTTTCTGCCAATAGCATGTTATCATCTGCATACCTTACATTATTATTAAATTATTGATGCATCTTGCACCAATTATCACTCATTCTTTTGATCTTAACCCCGCTTTACTTATGATGTATTCACATAAAGATTGTACAGATAGGGAGATAAAATGCACCTTTGTCTGACACTTTTGTCCACAGGAAAGCATTCTTTTCTCCATATTCTGTCCCAAGAGGAGCTTCATGTCCTTCCATCAGGACAGTCAAATGTTGAGGCATGCCCATTTCTTCAGGACCATCCATAGCTTCTTGTGATCCACAACAATCAAAGGCTTTGGCTGCCATCTATAAAGAGCAGAATGGTCTTCTGAAAGTCTTTGGTGTGTTCCAGTAGCAAGCAGGTATTTGCAATATGAGCCCAAGTGAAGCTTCCACTTTAGAATCTAGTTTAAGTATCAGGTATTTGTCTCTCCATATGAGTAAAATGGAGCCTAGCCTTGTTATCATGGAAAATTAATACAATGGTTGTATAGCTGCTGCACTCCTTCACATCTCTGTCCTTGGGGATTGGAATGTATACTGAATAATTCCAATTTATGGGCCATTGTTTTGTTTTCCATATTTCTTGGCACATTCTTCTGAGGAGTTGGACCAATGCAGCATCTGCGTCTTCCAATAGTTCTGTTGCTACCCTCTCTCGGTCTTCCAAGTGTTTTCAAAACAGGTTTCCCTTCAGTTTCTAGCTTTGTGTATTATCACTCAAAATTCAGTGGCACATTTTGATTCCACTAGAAACCAACATAGACAATGATAAATCTATCATATTTGGGAGACTATGGTATGGCAAGCCAAACTATATTTGGTTTTCCCAGAGGCTACAAACTTCTGTGTAATGGATTATTTTGTGATATGCTATTTTTGAGATGCTCCTTATTCCATTACACCAAGATTCTAAGTGTCTTAACACTCCCTCCCTCAGTATAATAGTAAATCCCTGTTAAAATCTTCCTTATTGGTGTATAAGACAATACACTGCTGTATATATGGCACCCAAGTTGTCTGTTTCTAAATTGGAGTCAGAATTCACCTGGTGCTTGAATCATGAGTTCATAAAGCAAGATTCCCACCTGGCTGAGTCAGGCAACACTTTCCTCTTCCACTTTTGAGTTTGACCAACTTTGCTGTTGGGCTCGATGGATGGCCACATGCAGGGAGGGAAAGAGAGAGAGGCAGAAGGAGAGAGAGGCTTCCAACCACCATGATAAATATGTAGTTTTATGCTGAGAGGGATCCAAGTGAGGAAAACTGTCTGGGCACGTACAGTACATCAGTTGTCTGGTGGTCTGAGACAGGTATATATGCCATGCCCTGGGGAGGATCACTCTGCAGGAATCACTGTATTAATTGAGGAAATTAAATTCTTTAAAAAGATTTTTCTACCTTTTCCTCTCCTTTCTCTTTGGCAGTTTGCATTTAAGCAGGGGAAGCAAGAGGAGAGGGAGAGAGGAGCCATTGCTCTTGACTTTCTCAGGTTATAATTAAGCATGATGGGACTTAAAAGAATCCCGAAGCAATGGAAAGGGCACAAACACTGACAAGGTCAATTATCTGCTGATAAGTCCTTAACCAGCAAGTATTAATAATATGACTAATATTAATTGAATGTGAGTACATCGAGTTTTATTTCTTCCTTTAAAGTTCTTTAGGGCTGCATCAGGTGCCACATGGAAGGCAGAAGAATGATTTATGGAGGGGAGAGCTTTGCTGTCCAACCACAGGTCTACCTTGTGCTATTTATTTGTGCTTGGCGTTTGAATGCCACCTGTTAGTCACAGCAGTGCGCAACAATCATCATCGTCATCTTCATCAATATGATAAAAAAAATCCCACTTGAAACTCACCCCTCAACATTCTTCTGATGCTGAACCTGGACAGTCATCTCTGTCTTTCATTTCGGGTGAAATGCCATGCTGCCTTTTGTGGAAAGTGATGTTGGATACTGGAAAAGTAAAAATGGACATTGATTATTGTGCTGTATTTCATTTTGTTACATTCATGCTCACCCCCTTTTCTTTAGCATGAAGCCCAAAGTGGCTGACATGCTTCACCTCCTGTCCATCTAGGTCATTCTAGGTTTTGTGCATGTGTGGACTTGTGGCAGGGGGATTCACATGGGTGAAGGAAGGAAAAGTAAAACGTTGGCAATTGTTGGCAAAACGTTTCTGCAGGAAAAGTAAAACGTTGGCAATTGTGACTGTGCAATCTCTGATTATACGCCACCCATTGAGTAGCGCATTCCCCCGAATTCCTAAGGAAATGATTTGAACCTCAGACCATTGTATGCCTGGTTTGGTGGATGCAGCTGGAGAAAAAATGGAGCTCCCACTAGTGGCACTCCAAACAGTCATGGGAAGGCCATGAAACACATGGAATACTCTGTGCTTGCCTCTGGAAACCCTTTAAACCCCCATCTTGGTGCCATCCAGATGTTTCAGACTTCAGTCCACATTTGTCCTTCCTCACATGGCCAAAGGTCAGGAGGCTGGGAGTTCAATACAAAACATCTGGAACGCATCCCATAGAGTGCAGCTACCTTGGACCGCAGTATGGTTATCATGAAGTCCATGATGGAGGCCCATGAAGTAGGCTTTGTTTCCAGGTAAGGCCATTGGTCTGCTACCCCAGGGTGGGAAATTCTGCCTGGCAAGAACTCTGAACACCTCATGTAGGACAAACTTTATTTTTCCCTAGCACTTCCGCTGGGAATTCTGGGACTGGAGGGGTGCCAGTCTTCTCAGGGGCCCCAGCCATGCAAAGAAGATACTTTGTCCCTGAGCAATGGGCCCTCTTCAAATGTTGAAGGAAGCTTCATAAGAGCAATGACATTTTTGAGACATTTTTGCGCATCACAGGTTGTTACCAAATTTCACCTGAACAGATACATTTAAGATGATTTTAGCCTTGTGATTCCAGGCACAGAAACCAAAGTGTTAAACAGAAAACAGAAAGCAAATCTTTATTTACAAAAGGGCAAAAAATCAACATCATTTGCACATCTCTTATGCATTTAAGTGAGAAAACGAGAAATGGGAAAGATGCTGTCAGGTTACATTTTGGAGAGATGTGCTTGATGAAACATTTCAACATGTTCAATTGTGACCCCAGGTTCTTTCTTTCTTTTTCCTTTATTTGTTTTTGAAACATCACTGAGGAAAAGTGTGTTGGAGAATTGTAAAGGTTTCATCTCCCTTGATGTATTTTTATTGAACGGCATCAAAGTTTAATATACTGTCCCCAGACGCCTGTCACTCACCATGTGATTTTTTTTCCATGGTTCCAGACGCATCAGGTTTGGATGTTAGGAGAGATGCAAGAAATACAGTGGAAACATCATCATTTGGATGCATTGTTTAACAGAGGACTTCTAGTCTTGCGAGGTGAATGTATATTTTACAGCTCCTTTGGGGAATGAGAAAGATGGCATTTAAGAAGGAGGGGAAAATACATAAACGAAAATTACCATTTCTGCTAGGTTTTATCAGAAAAACAGAACACTTCCTGATTATTTTTCCCAAGCACTTCTCCCTTCTTTTTTGCACTTTCTCATCAGTATTTCAGAATAATTTCATGCTTCCCTTTCCCACCCCCCTCCTGTAAGCCATCAAACGTGTAAATTTGCAGATGGCACGGTCCTTCGAAAGCATCGTTTTCATTGCTGGTAACTTCTGTGCCTCTGGAGAAGACTGGCTTATGGCCCTCTTCTGCCACTAATGAATCTCCCATCTCCTTCACAGTAAACACTCTTTTAAACATGCTAATATTTGAGCTGCACTGTGTGTAGCGTGCCATGTTAAACTTGCACACCCCTAGAGTTTTCTTTTCTTCTTTCCTGCTGTTGCTTTTAAGGATGCTCAACAGAGTCACTCCCGAGTACTGTGAGCTTTGTCCAAACACACCAGGAGAGCAAAGCCCAGGCAAGGGGTACTTGTCGGATGAGCTCAGAATCACTCCAGTCCCAGTACAGATGTTGCAAAGCATGTAGGCATGGACTATTCACAATCGTGAACGTGAGCACAAGAAGGACCACTGTCTGTCTGTTTTTGAGAAAGTTCACATATTTACACTCATATTCAAAAATGCTTGTTTTCAACATGGCATACTTGGAAATGAGCATTTTCAAGAGAGTGTGCGTGCGTGCGTGTGTGCGTGTGTGCATGGGTGCTTGTGTTCAACTCAACACTTTGGTTAATGGGGGAATTTTGAAAAATCCAAAAAGAAATATGTACTTTCCCCATTTGAAATGCATACTTTTCATGGCTGAACAAACCAAAAACAGATGGAAAATGAAAAGAGAAGCCAACTGAAAGGAGCTCTGAATTCTTTTTTTTTTTTTTGGAGAGGAGAGCTTAGGTGAGCTTGGAAATTGCTGCTTCTCCTTTCTGTACCAATTGGCCATTCACGATGAGAAGCATTTTCATTTTGCCCCAACTCTCCATGTAATCACTGCCCGGTGCTGTTGGACGTTTCGAGGGTTATTTGCACACATATAACTCTGGCTTAATCGTTCTGTTTACAAGGGCAGGGGATATAACAGAGGCACCCTCTTGCTTCTGAACGGCACCATCTCAGTGCCCTTTTAAGAATACTTCCAGCACATGGACTCAACAGATGCCCATTTTGCCAGGGGATGGTATGTTCGATTAAAAATCATGGCCTTAGATGCAAAGAGATCACACCAGTCAATCTTAAAGGAAATCAACTCTGACTGATCTTTAGAAGGCCAGATACTGAAGATGAAACTCAAATACTTTGGCCACCTAATGAGAAGGAAGGACTCCCTGGAGAAGACCCTGATGCTGGGAACAATAGACGGCAAAAGGAGAAGGGGATGGCAGAGGTTGAGGTGGCTGGATGGGGTCACTGGGGCAGTGGGAGTGGGCTTGGGTGGACTCCGAGGGATCATGGAGGACAGGAGAGCCTGAAGGAATGTTGTCCATGGGGTCATGATGGGTTAGGCACAACTTTGCAAATAAAAACAAGGCCATGGAGTGGTTAGACATGGGGAGTCCTATTTGGGTGTACAAATTCCATCGATGCAATGTGGACGGGGTCTCTGAAATATGTAGAATTGTTCCTCCAGGCCAGTCCCTAATGCACACAAACCATCTGAGACACACCTCTCATTGACCATCAGAAGGAAAACTCCAGGCTAAGGGCCTTTTCTCGCTTATGGAGATGTTAGCACCCATTAGCACGCCTTAAGATTAGAGAGCTACACCCAGAACAGGCAATGGGGTGGCATAAAAATGTTGCTAAATAAATGAATGAACTCACCTGTGAAACTCCGGGTGCATTTTTTGCACATGGATCTCCAGGAAGGCACTGAGCCTTTGCACTCAGGGTTTTTCTCAAGGCCGAGCTCTGGAGTGCTGTGTGAGCCTCATGCAACAGTTCCTTTGGCACTAGTGCATCAGTCTACAAAACTCACCCCCACTTTGAAGCAGCATTGAAGGAAAGGTCCCTTCTTTACTGTCCTCACCATGAAATGGGTGATATATTTCTTTCAATTGTTTCTTTTCATTATGATTTCCTTCTCTCTCCCTTCCAATTTCCAAGATTTACCCATTTATCTTCTGGTCAAGCTATCTGGATTCAGGTCCCTCTTCTTCATCCAAGAGAACTTCCATCTTGTTATTTGGAGAAACCAGTCTTCCTCTCTTCTCTTCTCCATGCTTTGGAAGCTGTTCCATCAATTCTAATGCTTCTCCATACCTTCAAATTCCTCCATAGAATTATTTAAATAGCCAAATACTTTATCTAAATGCTGTGTATATGCAGATTTCATATATGCACGTAATGAACTATATTGATTTGTTCTAATTTTTGGCTTTGGACTTGTTCCTATAGACTTACTCGAGCAAACCCGGTATGCATCTGTCAGTTTTTCCCTCTTGGGCAATCAGTTTCTTCTGCTTGCTCATCCTTCTTCTGAAAGAGGTGTTGATCCTTTTTAAGTCTGAAGGCCGAAATTATTTTCTAAGAAGTTCTCCGTGGCCACGTTCCTGTGGTGGCCACTGGGAGCAAAATAAAAGGGTCGGGCCAAAACACCTATAAAAAATAAGCTTATTTTAGCTTTTAGCTCTCACTCCCATGAACTAAAACTGAGAGAGACAGCCTTTCAGAATTGTCCTTGCTGTGTATCAGTAGGGAATATGGAAGGAAACAAATGTACGTAGTAAAGACCACTAAAACAAGTTAACACAACACATGTGTGAGTTAACCTCCCCTTCTCTCCATGACAGTTTCAGAGTATGCTCAGCAAGACAAATTGGAAGAGATTTCCCACACAATAACGTCTCGTGTGCTTTGCAATGATACAAAAAGGCCTTCATACTGGAGTTTATCCAGTTTCCCCATATGGCAATTTCATTTCCTATAGCAAGTTTGAGTAGAAGGTAGACTGGATTCTGCTGGTAGATCTCTACACAATTTGTCGTTCATAACAGAGGTTTCTAATTCACACCTTTTAACAGTAGAGACAATAAAAATATTTTCTCCCACTTGCCAGAAAATAGATAAATACATAATAGAGGATGGATGGATGGATGGATGGATGGAAGGAAGGAAGGAAGGAAGGAAGGAAGGAAGGAAGGAAGGAAGGAAATCATGCTTCAAGAGATGCAGCCTTCTTCCACTGGAATTTCCCGTTTTCTTTTCTTAGCTTCCACACTGTTCTTGGAGAATTAGATAATTCTTCAAAGAATATTTTGGGGTGATGGGCCTCACAAAGGAGAGGCATCCCCCATTCTACTCCTCCATAAGTAAGAGGGACTGAATTAATCCAAGTTCTTATTTCTTGTCTTGCATGCACATTTGGTCTACTGGTTCTAGGCTGTGACTTTTTATCCAGTTAGTGCCTTTACACACTATATGGTGTGTAGATTGCAGTACATGCAATGAGACACTTCCTTGTTGTTGGCTACTGTTGGTGCGCCTTGGAGTCATGGTGGTGTGGTGAGTGGGAAAGTGAAAGGCAGAAGAAGACAACCAAATTAGAGACAGGTCAGATCCATAAAATAAACCACAGCCTCGAGTTGACATGGCTGAGCGGGACTGTCTGGAACACATGCATTCACAAATGGAAGCTCACTCGGATGGCATATAACAGCAACAGAGCTTACCTGTAGGAATGTGTGAGGCATACATCGCAATGCATTTTTTATGCATTTTGCCCATTTCAGACTTAACCTGGACTTGAACACAACCTGAAATTAAGACCCATATATTTTCCAGTGCGCCATTAAGTTGCAGGCAAAAATAAAGACCCAAAACTAACAAACAAAACATCTGAGCATCAGTGCATGTGCACTAATTTGAAAAATAATGTCATAAAAACGAATATTTCAGGAAAATATGCACGAACACACTTGAATCCATGGGACAAGACTGTATACAGTTCAGGATGCACACAGCTGATGCATGCAATTGGAAAACAACACCACACAGATTTCCATGCAGAAAGAAAGACAAACAAAACAAAGTTTGAAAACGGATACTGAGACATGATGGAACAAGCTTTGAAAGGGAATGTGGGGAACTTCAGTGAGCTCAACATTTACCGATCTGCATTTACCTAGTCTACGCATGCTGTACAGTATTTAAAATGGAGGTGAATCAGAGTTAATTCTTGTTGACTTTCGCATGACGGGCAATTTTACCTTGCCTGCTTGTGTTTCTCCTGTAACAATCTCTCTACCTTATTATTCCTTGTGGGTCATTTTTGGCTCCATCTTTACAAAAGACAAGGAGACTGAATTTGGAATTGTCAAAAGAGATTGAGCAGCACTGATGTTGGAAACAGAGCATTCAGAACTGCTGACTTCAGGCACCAAAACAAAATCATAAAAGAAACAAAAAAGAAAGCAATCCACCTTACAGGCTGAGCACAAAGCATTTAATTTAGTAAACATAAGAACTAGAGGCAACAGAAGAGCTGTGCTTTGCAGATGACTTTTCTGACATGACAAGGTGATGGGAGAC
Source organism: Varanus salvator macromaculatus (assembly GCA_023646645.1). Classification (NCBI taxonomy): domain Eukaryota; kingdom Metazoa; phylum Chordata; class Lepidosauria; order Squamata; family Varanidae; genus Varanus; species Varanus salvator. Next base: position 2,566,033 of record JAIXND010000762.1, read on the forward strand.
TGCCAGAGCGAGAAAAACAAAAACAAAAACACGGTGATTTTCCCTTTGAAAAATAATATCATGAACTGAATTGAATCCTGGTGACAGGTGGGAAAAGGACAGTCCTAGAAGCATGGTCTTCTACTGAAGCATGCTGTCATTCTGGGCATTCCCTTGCTTTATTCTCACTCTGCCCCCTTACCTATGTCAGGATTTGAAGAAAAAGCAGGGTTTAACTCCAGGGAGGTGAATGCTCGCAAAAGCTCCTGGTCATGATGGCTTTGTGTTGCCTCTGAGACAGCACAGCTCCATGGTTCCTAGGCAAGGAAATAAGGATAGGGTTCTGGCCATCTTGTCCTGCTTCTACACTTCCCATCAGCATCTAGTTGGCCACTCTGGAAAATAGAATGCTGGACTACGGAGGCCTTTGGTCTAAAGCAGTTTTAGAATTTGTGTTGGGCCATCTGCTAAGTTCACTAGCTTAAGGCACTCAGTTGTGATGTGTTGCACAATAGTTCCTAAACTGCTGGCTCCTGAAGAAGCAAGGCTATGGGAAGAAGCTTCATTCTCTTTGCCCTGGGCCTTTCCATCTCCTCTAAACATATCCGACTAAGCAGCTTCAACTTAGAAAAGTCCAGTTCAACCTAATATCAAGGCTTTTGCTCCATTGTTGTTGTTGATGATCATAAAATAATAGAAATCACAGACTAATAGAAATATAGAATTGGGGTGACCCCTGTGAGCCACTACATTCCAGGAGAGGAACCGATCGCCTAGACAAGGGGTATAGAATCTCCAATATGCAGGCTTAATCTAGCCATGGAAATTCTCCATCAGGCCCATGGGGACTCCTTGGATCCTGCAGGTGGAGGGGCTTGGCTACAAGCGCTGCCCACCAGAGGAATCATCGGGCAGGGATTCCCCTGGACAGACTTCTCCCTCCCAGTTTGCAGGGTGAGCAGTACACAGGAAAATCCTCAGTGTTGTGCCATGTGGGTGGTGAGTGACACAACTAGGGCTGGTGAAGCTGAGCACAATTCTTCCATGTTTTGGCATGCTATCAACATGAGCCTGCTCCATGATATCACGGAAAGCACATGCAGATAGGGTTAAATTAAATGCTTTGTGTACATCTGGGTTTGGGAGGTGTACATCTGGGTTTAGGAGGAGTGGTGGTCAGACTAATTTCACTTCCTCCATCTAGATTCCATGCTTGCAGACACCATATCTGCCCAAGAACCTAAATGTGTACCTGCCAGGTAGTTAGTCTTCAAACCCATCAGCTGTTTCTGCTGCTGTTCTGTGCCATCAAGTCATTTGGAGCTTACAGCAACCCCATGAATGAACGCTCTCCAAAAAGTCCTGTCCTTCACAGCTCTGTTTGGCTCACGTAAATGCATCATCTGGACTCTGTAAAAATGGTGCAAATATGCATATGGAGCCTGTGAATGCTGGGCTCTGTATTCAACATTTCAGATGGAAAAGCAACAGAGTAGCATGGCCAAATGGTTAGGCCATCAACAAATGTGCTACACATAACCCTTTAAAACACATGAAGAGTGTTAGACATACAAGAATCCAAACAGTTTAAGTGACTGGCAATCAAGATTGCAAGTTTTATGCCACTGAAAAGCTTTCTGCACCGCAACAGAATTAATGCTGAAAATATTCTCATCTCAACCAAACCTGTGATTTCACCCTCGCTCATAACTTCCCGAAAGAGCTGGCAATTCCGGTGGGAACAATGTGAACATCTGGATCCCTGTGACTGCATCTGATTTCCTTTCTCCTTGGAGACTGATCTGAATTCCATGTAAAGATATCCCCAGAGGGGAAAACATGATACCTTTTAGTATGATACCTGCAACTGCTCTGCCCCCACCCCGCTCGAATTTAAGCAGAACGCAGTGTTTCTGAAACTTGACTGTCTGAATTGTGGAAGCGGGGAGAAAGCATCTCTCTCTCTCTCTCTCATTTGGTTCCTTCTAATTACAATCGCCCTGTCACTGAGATGCCAAACCAACTAGGCGCAAATCAGGTACCATCTCCCCAGGGTCTTCTTTGTAAGAGGAAGACTGTCTCCGATGGCTTCAACATGACAATTTCCGCTCTTCTACTTCAAAGTTGAGTGTGTTTCCCTCTGGACAAATTTGGATTTGATTATTTTCATCAGCTTCTTGGTCTCAAGCTGCTTGATTAGCATCTCGCTCACCTAAGAAATTAGAACACTGGGTAGAAAGAGACAGCTCCTGATAGCCACGCAGTACCCATGAAAATATGGAGTGAGTATTGCTGTAAATGGCCTTCTGAAGTCTTTGCCTACAGGACAGGCCCTGAAATACCCCCACCCCATTCCTCCAACCCCCTCAGGGGAAGTGGTTTAAAGCAGCCAAGGCTTGAAGGGATGCTGCACCCACCAATTGGCATAGATGATGACATCATCTCCACAAAGTTGTTCAGGCTTCCTGGTTTTTCTCTGAGCTCAGTCAGAATCCTCATAGCAGCTGGGGAGCAAACCAATGGCCCCAGCACCTGGACATAATGTCCCCTGCTTCAATCTGAAGTATTTGGAGTGGTTTGGCCTCAAACAAAGGGCTGTGAGCTGCTCCTGGACATCAACTAGACTCAAAGGCCAAGTCCTGGTGATGAGTCAGAACTTGTGTGTTGACGCGGGTCAACCAGCTGCGGGAATTTCTGGATTCTTCTGGGGGACATGACCATGATGTCCCCCATCATGATGGTTTTCTACACTTCCAAATCTACCACCACACCTCTGCTCAGGCAAAGCATCATCTAATCATGTGTTGTTCTCCATATGACTGGAAGCTTCAGGCATTCACCACTTTGCCAGTTGTAGGCATTCTTGCTAGACCATGTTGTTTCTGAACATGTATCTCTACCTGTGTTTGATATTCTGAGGAAGAAGCAGAAAGAAGCATGAGATGATACCTCCCAGTGCTGAGATCCCATTATAGCTAGCCTATAGTGAAATGGAAGCAAAGGAAGCAACCGCAGGCAAAGTCAGTTTATGAGGAAATTGAAACTGTAAAAATGTTTGTATAGCTTGGCTCAGTCATCAATAGAAGGGAAACGGCAGCTACGAAATTTGAATGGGACTGAGAATGGCAAGAAAAGCAATGCAGAGACTAGAAAAGTTCATGAAGTGTATGGACCTTTCACTGGAGACAAGGCCAGGATCATTCCCACACACCATGCAAGGGTGTGAAAGACGGACAGTGAAGAAAGCTGAGAAGAAGAAACTGCTGGGTTTGAAATGCAGATGATGCTAAAATGGGGGCAGTGGCCACAACTGAGGAGCAGGTACTCTGGATCCAGAAGGATCTGGACAGACTATGGAAGTGGGCAGGAGACAACAGGATGGTGTTCAATGCAGAGAAGTGCAAGGTCTTGCACTTGGGGCATAGGAATAGCTGTCATAAGTACAGGTTAGGGGACAAGTGGCTGAAGAGCAGCACTAGTGAAAGGGATCTTGGGGTGCTGGTTGACTGCAGGCTAAACATGAATCAGCAGTGCGACACAGCAGTCTAGAGGGCAAACACCAGCCTTGATTGCATAGTCAGAAGTGTGGCTTCTAGATTAAGAGAGGTATTTCTCTATATGCCTCTGGTATGCCTGTAATGTCAGTATTGTGTTCAGTCCTGGGCTCCACATTACAGGAAGGATATAGCCAGGTGAGAATTGGTGCAGTGTAGGGCCACAAGGATGGTAGCCAGATTGCAGGGAAAGCCGTATGAGGTGAGACTGAGGGAATTGGGTCTTTTTAGCCTGGAGAGGAGGAGATTCTGAGGGAATCTGTTGATGACATATGGGTATCTGAGGGGGTTCCACATGGAGGTGGGCAGAGAGCTGTTTTCCCCTGCAGAGGAAGGCAGGACATGTCCCAATGGAGCAAAGCTCAGGGAAGTATTTCCTGACAGTTAGGACCCCTAGGGTATAGAATGGACTTCCACAGGAGGTGGTTGAAGCCCCACTGGTGAGGGTGTTCAAGAATAGGCTGGGTATGAACATGGTAGACATGACATGAACAAAGCTGCCTGGAACTGGGGGTCAGACTAGATGTCCTGGAAGACCCCTTCTGACTCGTTCAGTTTCTACATTTTTTATATTTCTATGAGACACAGTGCTGGAAGGAAGCTTTGCAAATACCCTGAACCAACAGAAAGACAAACAAGTGGGTGCTAGAGCAACTCAATCCATGGCTTTCCCTAGAAGCAAAAATGACGAAACTGAGGCTGTTATACTTCAGATACATCTTGAGAAGACAAGACTGCCTGGATAAGACAACTGTGTAATAAAAAATCAAAGTCAGAAGACAAAAGGCAAGACCAAATGTGGGATGGATGGAATCTATCCAGGAAGTCACAGATTTGAACTTGGGAGAGTTGAACACAGCTGTCATGGACAAGACCTTTTGGAGGGCTTTCATCAAAGGGTCAGCATTGATCAAAGACACCTGGAAACTACATAACAATCACTGCCTAGGCACTTGAACAATAGGAATCTCCTAGAATCCATCTCAGAGCTAGGAGTGAGCCATTACTGGACACCGAGCAGACAAAAGACAAAAGATTCTTCAGACATCTCCACTCAGGCAAGGAGGAGGAACCAGAGAAGATGCTGTATACGCCACTGACAAAGCATGCATGTGGGTTCCTTTTCTGGCATGATGTCAGGAATAAATGTCCCTGGAAGGAGGAGGGCTTGAGGCAGGTCCCGCAGAGGTTGCCCAAGGTGTCTCCAGTACAGGGGTCCTGGTGTGCTTTTCCTCCAACTTAAGTGGGGAAGACCTGATACAGGCACCAAGGGAACAGACATAGGAAGAGACCCAGTCAGCAGGTTTCCAAAGAGCTGTGATAGCTGCGTCATATGTCCCCCTTTGTCTGTCCTTTGCACTGAGTTCCTGCTTTAAATTCCTTGTCTTTTGTGCCACAATTTGACCAAGCCTTTTCCCATTCTGTTGTTTTCCTGAATCCTGAATATGTCTTTCCCTCTGTTTTCACTAGAATACAGGAGCTGCTTTGGGGGTGAAAGTGGAGGGAGGGGAGAGTCTCCACAGGCATGTTACCTTTGGTGGCAATTTGTGATTTTTGCAAACCAACTGATCCAGAACACATTATATTAGAACCACATAGTTTTCAGTGCATATTTGTGATACTTCAATAGCAGTTAAAATTATGAAAATTTTTGTCTGTCTTAGAGGCAGGAGTCTACAAGCTGGCTCAACTTTTACCGCAGAGGTGGCCTAGAGCTATGAAATCAACATAGGACTTCAGCTCCTGGTGTTCCTAGGAATAGATACTCTGTATTCTGAAGTCAGTGATATTTCAGGGACCACTCAGTATTATCTCTGATAACCACAGAGTTAAAATCAACAAGCTCTTAATTGCAGTGAAGGATGGAGGAAGGATTGGCCTGCAAAATCTTGCAGACATTTTGGAGTTCCTCCACAGGCAAAGAAGCTACGGAACTTCAACGGAAACCAAATAAACTTTTGTAAAACAAAGTTTCTGAGCTGGTGGGACAGTAGCAGTTAGTTCACACATCCCTATAAGAGAATCAGATTCATCCAGCAACCCCAAATCAAGGTTTATTTGCCGGTTTCTCTGGAAAGATGGAAGATGTTCCAGAAACAGTTGCACATGGTGCATCACCTCAAGCTCCATCTCATTTTATTCAGCAGTGCAGCAAGTCAGACATTTGTTCTATCCAGTATGGTATGATCTCTATGGAGCATCAGCGGATTTCTTCAGTTCCTCTATCATATTGGGCCACAATTAGGAATGGCAAATCAGTGATACTCAAGCTATCTGAACTCCATCCCAAAGCCTTTTTCATCGGGACTCCATTCCACATTGTAATATTTTTTCTTTCGTTTCACATGCAGAAAATAGGTTTTCCTAAGACACATATTAATAGTTCCCATCTTTCATATGTGCTCCTCCTTCTCCTAAGATTAAACAAAAATGTGCACATGCCTGAAATATACTCATAGGCATTTTCTCAATGTACTTATTCTGAAAGCTGCATTTTAAAAAAATACGTAGTTCCTGTCCAACATATATTTGAGAGTCTTTAATTTTCAGTGCATGCTCAGAAATGTCTCAACTTCAACTGTCAATTGGGTCCAAATTCATGTTCAATCCAGGAGGTATGAACTCGGTAAATGCTGATCAAAAACACACTGCAAAATATCCCTCCTTTACCCCTAGTTCAATAGAACTCTTGGCTATTCCGGAAGAGCTGGGTTTCACTGTCTCAAAAGTTCATATAGAAACATAGAAACAGAGAGAGCCAGAAGGCGCCTCCTGGGCCATCTAGTCTGATCCCTGCCTCCAGCTGGCCCTGCTCACGACATGCCCACCATGCGCATGTCTAGCCTATCCTTGAATATATCCAGGATAGATTCCCAGTAAAGATCATCAGGCTCCAGCATGCTACTTCTGGCTGCGTTTACCCTGCAGCTTTTGGTTAACAGTCGCAAGGAACTGAGTTAACCAAGTCTTTTGGTTAACAGTCGCAAGGAACTGAGATGTACCTATTCATCATCATGGTCCTGGTAGTTGTTGTCACCAGCACCACGTCCATAAGGTGCCAAGATTCCCTTGGACATTTCCGTGGAGGTTCAGCAACAAATTTGTGATGTGAGAGCCTCTGTCAGATTTTGCTCAAGCTGCCTTCAAACTTTTCATTTCCCTAGACATGTGTAGGATGTCTTTGGTCTTGCAGAAGCTTCTGAAGTTGCCTCAGCATTCCAATGAAGGATGGCCATTCTGTGGATTGTGCCTTCCCATTTCTTGCCTGGTCGTGGAGAAATCTACAGCAGTTCCCATTCTGAAAGAAAATCAAAGGTCAAGACATTTCAACTTCAGGCTTATCAAAGCCCTTGAGTATGAGCTGAAAAATATTGTCTGCTGTCCACTTTGAGTTAATGGAATGATAAATGCCAGTCCATCCACTTTCTGAATCCTGCCCGCTTTTTCCTAATTCCTCAGAATTTTTTGCCATTTCAGTCAAACTAGAATGTATTACCATGATTTACGTGCAAAACGATTTGCATGACTTCTGTCAATGCTATTTGCATGCCATTATTATGAAAGCTGCTTATTTGGGGAGCCGAGATGATATATGAGCATTTATAACAACCATGCCTTGTTATTTAGACTTGATTTTTAGATACGCCTTGGAGTGGGGGGGGGAATGGGGGCTGCAGAAGAATGTCACACTTTCTCTTATCATGGCTAAGCAATCTTTGCATGTCTGCAGAGAAAATGACCAGCAACGTTCAATCATGGCAAAACATGCTCCCCCTCCTCCTTTATTTTTCAAGCTGAAATCCTTCTCAAATGCAAATAATTATAGGCTTGGACAGATGTTGATAAGAAATCACAATCAATCTTTCTCACTTGCTTCAGATGAAAATGGCAGGGGACTTATTATTATTATTGTTATTATTATTATTATTTTAGAAGGAGAAAGCAAATGAGTAGAACTTAAATGTTTGGAAGGCAGGAGACCACATCCCTTCAGTTACCTAGCAGCCCCTGGGATTTGTGCAAATGTTGTGGCCCTATAGTGGTGGTGGCAGGGGGCGTGAGAGTATGGTCCTTCCTTTTAGCCCCTTCCTCCAGCCTTGGGGCTTCTGGAGGTCTGTCATGCCAGGCTCCCACCTGGGGACCAGTGAATGGGCCAGGTGAGGCCAGCTCTGCAGAAAGGGTGCTCCCTCTTGGCTCCTGGTTTGTGCCCTGCCATATCTGAGCCCTTCCTTGCTCCTGGGGAATGGAAGAAAGGCTACACTGCGGATATTCCTTTGATTTCTTCCTATGCTTCTCACTTCTACCCAGATTTCTCCCATGTGGACCAACAAGTGGAACCACAAAGTGATGTACAGCTCACAGACAAGACACACCAGAACCAGATAGTTGGGGTGTTGCCATAAGTGAACAAACCAACCATGCCTTCCGTGTGATGCACCAAGAGTGACATTATGGGCAATGCGCTTCCCTCATGCCCTCTAAATGCATTTGGGTTTCAGCTCCAGCTTGCCCATATGAGTCAAGGGGCAGCAGAACTTGGAGGAGCTCAGAGGTTCTCTGCCCTATTGAAGCTAAGGGGGTCTGAGCTATCTATTGTGCCCCTCTAAGTGTTTGCGGGGTTGGGGTTTCAAGCATGGCTTTTCTGTGCAAGGGAGTATCCTAAGAGCACAGGGACAGCCTGGTTGGAAGAGATCGGGGCTTGTCGAGTCTGGCACTGTGCCCCCAGTGGAGACCTTCTTGAGAGCAGTGCCCCATTGTGGCAGCCAGAAACTCACTGGGGTCTACAGGAAGGTTCTGAAATCATACCCAGCACATGTTGAATTAAGAAAGTGGGGGCTGCAAGGAGGAAGACCTTCTTTTGGGAGGTTCCCAATTATGGAATGACCTCCTTTCTGAGGCCTGCCTGGCACCAACACTGTCATGTTTGCAGCACCAGTTCATTGGCAAATGATGGGACAACCCGACCGTGTTTGCAGGTTTCCTTTTTATTGAAACTGTTTACATTTTGTATGGTGGAATTGCATGCTGTAGTTTGTTTCCGTTGAGTAGTTCTTGTCATCCAGTTTTACTATTGGACCTGGATTGTTGTGAACTGGTCAGACAGCTTCAACTATTGTGCAGTATAGAGATGATGCTGAAGATTATGGTAATGAGAGGTTATGCAAAATAAAAGAAACAAAGTCAATAATTAGACAAAAGAACAATTCTGTATAAGTCCAATACAGACTCATATCATTCCAGATGGAATAATTCGAAAGAGTACCAAGAGGATTCACAAATGTGCGGTGGAAGGGATCACCTATCCAGGGCTGTGGGGGTACCACAGAATGCACTAAAGATGCCTAAGAGAGCCAGGCAAGCTTAGTCGTATTCCTTTTGAGTTATTTACTTTTTTGAAAAGTGTGTGAGAGCTGTAGAGGCATCCACCCTCCTACCATCCATGTGAAAAAGGTTAGTGTTACTATTTTTATGCCTGAGACACTGAACTGAGGCTAAGACATGGCAGGAAGTGGAGCTTCAACGAGAAGGTGCATCAACCTGCATTGGAGCTGATCGCTGCTTTCTAAACCCTGAACTAACCTTGCAATCGCTGGCCATTACAAATAAAAGAAACTCTTGACGTAGAGGGAGCAGATCCTGGGCAGATGGCTTGTACAGGCAAGAGGAGTATGAATTAGTCTAGTTTAAAGGGGGGAGGAGGAGGAGGAGGAGGGGAAAGCAAGATGCCCACTCTGCCAGCCAATACATGAAACAGCAAAACAAACCCTTGAATAAACAACAAATAAGCACAGCCTGTTACATCCCGGCTGCAGTCCAGAAGTAGGTATGCATATATACGGAAACTCAGGCAGACACCATATTTCATCTGATGTGGTACGGAGAGTGAATTTGGAAGTCTGGAGCGAACTGTGGGCCTGTGTAATGGAGCCCTCTGTCTTACAAGCAGGGCAAAGTGCAGCACCAACCTTGCACTTATCTCCCCAGCAACTGGAATATACAAGCTTGTTGCCTTGGGTGTGGGAGATAACATAAAGAGGACTCGTTGATGGCCAGATCCAGGGATGCTTCATGAAACTAGAGAATTCTGCTGCGGCTAAACCAAACCAAATCCCTAACACATAAAGAGCAGGTTAGATAACATCTGTTTTTAGAGATCTGGTTTAAAGCTGATGCATCATGTATGTAGAAACCTAGCAAGTGTTCATCTTTCTGAGTCATGGTGCTTCACACTTTGGGAAGTTTTCTCCAGTTGTGTCATAAGTCTGAGTGGGATAGTGGTTACAAGTATAGGACTGGGACTCAGGAGATCCGGGTTCTGGTCTCCACTCAGGCAAGGAGCTCCCTGGGTGACTTTGGGCTAGTCCCAAACCTGCAGAACGAGCTTCCTCACAAGGTTCTTGTTGCACAGATAATATTGAGAGGAGGACTAGGAGAAGGAGCAGGAGGAAAATTATGTAAGCCATCTTAAGTTCCTTGCAAGAAAAAAAGGTGGGATGGAAATATAATCGATAAATAAGTCAACTGATGTCATCCATTTTAATAATATGCTGAGGCATATTATACTTGATATTTATTGAACTTTTCAATCAATCCATCCATTGTTGTATTTGTTGTAAAATTGTTGTAAAATACATCCCAAATATTAATTTGTTTAGCTGTTGTACCGACCAATAGCCAAGATTATGATGATGTATCTGGATATAGTTTGGGTTGGGTTTTGTCTTTTAACAGATTGAAGTGGTAAGTGTCCGTGCCTGTGCAGTCTGACCTATGGACGTTTCTGTGCATTGCTTCCCTTCATCAGAACTGTGGTTTCAGTAAGAGAATCTCTGGAAATAATTCTGGAACTGAGCAGGTGCAACTTCCCTGCACTTTCAATCGTCAGTTCTGTGCGTCTTCCCACCTCTACATTATCGATGCTTATGTGTGCGTTGCTAAAACACTGGGGGAAGTACTCTGATGGATTGGATCTCTGTGTTTAATTACATCAAGATGGGAGACATTTTCCACATGTTCATATATGCTCTTGCCCATTGATATATCGCCACTCCGCAAAAATATTCAGACACATAATTTGTTTTTTGGGGTTCCTGCAGGGTTTTACCAGAAGTGGACAAATTTAGAACGGCATAAAAGTATGTCTGGTGCAACTCACAACAGGTGTGTGTTTTGGGATTACAACAAACATGTGCCTTGTGGAGTTCTTTATGCACAAGGTACATTGGGGCTGTGGAGATGGCATGAAAGTAATTATTGTAATTACTTACAAATAATTGTAATTATTATTGTTATTACTGTTTTAATTATTGTAAGCCGTCCTGAGATGTTGTATTGTGGAAGGGCAGGGCAAAAATGTTTTAAATACATAAATAAATGAAGGAATGAAAGGACCTGGATGCAGCAACAAACTAGATGTACACAATGTTTTGTGTGAAACATGTTGTGGTTGTGTTTTTTAATGAAGGGATGGAGAATTTTAAATGCAGTGGGGAGCATGCAACAATGCCCCAGTGCTTGTACTAATGACATGGTGCTGGTATGAACCAGCCTATCTCCCAAGTAATTAGGGCTTTCTAGAACAACATGGAAAGTTGTGATTTTCCACCAAATTATGATGATGTAGCAGCAAAAAGAAGAGTGTGCTGCTGAATTTCAGCTGTAAAACACTGTTTTTTTTGTCCTATTCTGACAGCAAGTGCTTCTTATGTTGCTCAGGTTGGTTTATCCAAGGGTGATGCCATTCTTGTCAGCACTGGGACATTGTTGCTTGAGTTTCAGGGGTAAGAAGGATAATTCAGGGAGAGGATAATTTGGGAATGCAGCTGGTAGAGGAGAATGTCAGAAGCATCTCTCTGGTTATGCAGGCAGAAATCTGACTGAGTTCAAATGGAACTGCTCCTAATAGGTATGAATAAGACTGCCTCCTTAGAGTGTTCTTGGTAGATACACATTTCTGTATCGGTTTATTTTTAGTATGTTCTGAACTTAGAATAAGAAGTTCAAAAGGGAGGGGTGAGTCCTTCTTTGTGTGGGAGAATTGCAGGTTAATTTGTATTTTGACCAGATGAATATGGCGTGTAGAAAGCAAGGTCAAGATGATTGCTATAAAAATGTGTAAAGAAATATTCCTCTGGAGTGTCTATTATTAATTAGTTAATTAGCCACCAGGGCAACCTGCTTCCATCACTTGATGAGAACAATCTGTGATATTCTGAACTCATTGACCCCCAGGGGGAGACTTGACTCCGGGTCAATAGATGGTTTGCTCCAAAGCTTGGAGTCATCTGTAACCATTTCTGACAGAGGAGCTTTCTGGATACTACCAGGCACGTCTATTACACACACCCTTGATGTCAGGAACATGCTTCTGCTCCCAATTAATCACTGGCCAAGCCTGTAGGAACAAGGTGCAGTAGGAGCTTTATGGCTCCATCCCAAGACACATGGTCCTGTGGATTCATTGCAGGTATTGTGACGACAGGGGTTGCTGGCTCCTGTGTCCAGAATCTATTTGCAGCCACTTCAGTCAGAGCAAGTAAGATATTTTTGTGGATGGGGTGCCTGTAATACTGAAAACTGAGGTGATGGCCTCCCATGGCATTTCCGCCTTATTGGGCATCTGAAAAAGACTTCCAAGAAAAGCAGGACACTAATCAGCACTGCTTTCCCCTGGACAAAGATATAAGAACTTCAGCTGGTTTGTGCAAAATGACAGGAACAGCATTGGAGAATTAAGAATGATTAGAATAATCCTCTGAATGAAGGCCAGAGACTTTTGGAAACTTCCATTCTGGGCTTGATCCAGATTTTGCCGTATTTAGAGCAGACCAGTTGAAATCCACGGGACTTAAGTTAGGCAGACCTAAGTTAACATCAGTCATGAATACATTTCCAATAAACAAAGATGTAAGTCATTGAAGTGCCTTGATTTCAGTTGGCTTGCTCCAAGCATGATGATATCTGGAACCAACCTCTGAGTTGCATTAGATGCAATTGTCCAAGTTGATAAAGCAGGACCTACCACAGGGAGAAGGGGCAGCCAGGCATCCTTGGGGAGGGAATATCCCACAATCCCGTTTTGGACATGGGCATCACAGTCCAACACATGGGGCTATCAGTGGCTACTAGCCTTGCTGCCTAATGGCTACTCCGTTACCAGAGGCACCATGCCAGCATGAACCACTTGCTGAGGAGCTTGGCCAGGAGGGGGTCTTGCAGCCATCCTGTTCAAGGGATCCTGTGGGCAGCTGATCTGCCACTGTGTGACTGGACTACTGGACTAGATGGGCCTTTGGTCTGAGCCAAAAGGGCTGCTCTTATATTCTTATGTTCTTCCATATCCATGCTGAGGAAAGTATATGAATTGCAGTGACAGCTGCTCCAGGGAAGAGGTCCTACAATTGCCATCCCAGTGATTGTAGCTATGAATAATTATTTTTCTGAGATGGCAAATTCACCTGCCATTTCTAAATGGTGCTCTAACACTTGGCCTTCATGGAACTGGTGGCCTTCATGGACCCTTCCAGCTCTACTATTCTATGACTTGACGCTCAAGCTCCTATTTTGCCTCCAAAAGTGAGTTAGACCAGTTGGAAGAAGGCATGTTCGTGAAACCTGCCATGGATTCAGAAGAGTTTGAATTATTATGAATGTGACCCCCAGATTGCAGAAGAAACTGGATTCTTCTGAGTCCTACAGATTCCATGGATTTGTGATTTAGCTTTGTTTATGCTTTATTTATGTATGCATTTGCTAATGCAATACTATGCACTCACATGTGTGCAACACAGTTCATGCCCATAATAGTAGTACTACTACTACTAGTAGTAATATGATTCTGTCCCTGAATAGAATGATGATATTGAGAACTAGGTTTCCCCCTCCCTACTTTCAAAACCACAAATTGTTAAGTCTCCCAGCATGCACAGAGTGGTTCATTGACTCCAATCTAGCAACTGCTTCCAAGAACCCTCTGTTGGAATTCCTTGGGGCCTCCTCTCTCTGAGAAGGCCTGTTTGGAGGTGGACAAACCCTTTGAGTACACACCAGTCCTCTAATTGGCTAGCCCTTCTCTCCCAGTGCCATGTCATGGGGTCAAGAGTTGTTCCAGGCTTGGCTGGCTCAGTAGCTCCTGTCCATGCCTTCTCCTGGGAGTTGTAGATCCTGGCTCAGAGTCCACCTCAAGAAGACAGCCTTGAGATAAGTCCCTCCACGTCTTCCATCTCAATATTTGGAGGCCCTGTTTTCCAGGGCACCTCCTTCCTGTCTGAAAAGTCTGAATCTTCCTGACCATGAAGCTCATGCCATGCATGACAGTCTCTTTCGTTCCCAAAAGAGAGAACCAAGGGCACCTGGTAACGCATGACATCAAGCAGAAAGTCCACATGTCTCTGGTTGTGCATGTACACCAGTGTTTGCCTGCTTGCACACTCAAGGCGAGTGCTACTCCCTACTCGAAGCTACTTGCATCTGTACATGAGTAGCCTCAATAGATAATCTGTCATATTCTGGGGCAGACCAACTGGAGGGGAAAGCCTACCAATTTTTCCAGAGAGGGAAGAAGTTGTCCTAGAGGTGGGGATCACTATGAGCAGTGGTAACAGTAGCACAGTAATGAGCTACAATGCACAACGAAGTGACCCCTGGCTTTGAAACCGCCACAGTGCTCAGGATTATTTATTTATTTTATTTATTCGGAATATTTATATGCCATCCTTTCGCAGAACCTCAGGAGGGCTTACATAGTAAATAGGGTCTAGGACTCATTGATCTACTAAGCTCTCCGTAGTAAATTATTTCTGTTTATTTTATTTTTTCTCATTTTCCCCACCTTCTTTCTTTTCAAGAAGCTCATGAAGGCTCACATAATTCTTCTCTTCCTCCTCACAATCTTCCTTCCTCCTCACAACAACCCTGTGAGGTAGGCTGGGCTAAGGGTCTGTGACTGGCCCATAGTCACCCAGTGAGCTCCATGGCTGAGCGGGGACTCGAACCCAGATCACCCAAGTCCTAGATCTCAACCATGCACCACACTACCTCTCAGTAGTCCTTACGCAATGACTATACACCTGAATATATGCTATACTAAGGTATAGTATATATTAAATTCTAGCACTCAGCAGGTGTGCCTGTGTGTGTGCAAAAGCAAAAACCCAGGCATGTTCTTAGAAATACTGTTGTTAGCCTAAAAGTGAAAGAAGAATTAAAAGGAATAATATCTGTGACCCCCTCATCCTGGCATAATAGATGAGGATGACCATCTTCTGTTTTATAGCACAGCCTTATGGAAATACGGTTCGACACCTTCTTACCTTGGCAAAAGGTAAAACTCCAAGGCTTAAGGCAGAATTCTGGCAAGTGAAGATGGAGGGGGCAGGAAGCCCAATTCCCAGCTAGGTTGGCTGAGCCATGCCGGGAGCTGAAGGACTCTTTGTTGGTCTAGAGATATAAAGGATTGTGCTCAGATATTTTACTGAGAGGGGGAATTTTGGAAGAGGTAGATGCCATTTTAAAAGCTTAGCTTTCCCTCAGTGGGTGAAGTAACCTCACTGAAGCTCCACTGAAATGACGGGGAGCTGCACCAAATGTATTTTACGTGTCGCAATTGGAGATTATATTGCATTTTTTAAAAATGGTGTATCCAAAACTTGCATAAGATGCATCCCTTAAGCATATTCCCCTATCTATTTTTTCCCAGTCTTGCCCCTTAGGTTCTTAAAGCAGCTTTCCATGCTGCCTCAGCTGAAATGATTGCTTGCTCCTTTCTACATCTTGATACAGTTCTCCTCCTGTCCATCTACTTTCCAAATGGTCTCTGGCTTAAATATCTACAGCAACATCCCTTAACTTCACAAAAATGTTGGTTTTTCCAAACTAGGCTGCGAGGTTGTTCATGGCGACTGGCCAGTAGAATCACACTGTACCAGTGCTGTCTGCCAGGACATTTTTAGGAGAAAATCAAAGAGCTTTTATTATCTTATAAACCCCTAAAGTTGCAGGGCAAGGGCTAGATACGCTTGTCCAGTACCTGGTAGCGCCCCATTTATGGGTTTCCTTCTCCAGAGAGGCCCACCGGACACCTACCTTGTGGTCTTTTGCATACAAAATGAGAAACAAACCCAGACATTTTAGACCTTCAGCTTTAAAAAATTGTGTGTGTGCATTTTTAGATCTTTGCACTGATCTTCCTTGCAGCCTGTTAAAACCTGACCTATGGAATGCGCTCCCCAGAGAGCTCCGTCTGGCACCGTCATTATTTGCTTTTCGGTGCTAGGCGAAGACCTTTTTATTTAAAAGTCATTTTAACTGATAATTTATTATTATTGTATTTATAGATTTTAATATATATAGCCGAGATGGTACCAGTTTTTAAATTATTAATTGTATTTTTTACGAATGTTGTGAGCCGCCCCGAGGCTTTGTTGCGATGGGTGCAGCATAGAAATATTTTTAAATAAATAAATAATTCTAAGCTCATGGGTTTTCTATTATGTTTTACCTGGGAGGCAATAGGATGGCATCCTGATTGCATTTTATACTCTAAGCCGTGTCTTGGAAATCTTCCTCCGCAGTGAATTTGGGCTGATAGGCAGTACTGAAATGTGATAAAGACATTCACTCAATTTAAAACCAAGAATATGGATGGAGCATGTTGATTGGTGGTGGGACTTATTCTAATCCTGTGATGAAAATATTCCTAAAGTTAGGCTGAGTTATGCATGAAAAGAAAACAACATGGTTTATTATCATCATTTTATTCTATCAGGTCCATTGCTTCCTTCCTAAAAAAAAGGGAAGAGAAAACATGCGGCACAATTCCTCCTTCTCTCTCCTTCCTTCCACTTTATCCTCGCAACAATCCTATGAGGTAGGCCTGCCCAAGACTCATTGTCCTGCAAAACTTCAGCCAATCAACTTCATCACAGAGTAGGTACTAGAACCAAAGTCTCATCGGTCTGAGTCCTACATTCTGGCTAATAAACCACACTGGTTTGCTTGATGCTTTTTTAAAAATATATATATATTATTTTTTTTTTTTCTAGAAACTAGCATTAAAAACATCAATCATTTAAGATAAGGGACATACTGGGCCAGCATCTCACTCTTTTTAACAGTCCATAACCATATTCAAATCTACGCAAGTCCCGTTTCTCTAGCCAATAGTAAAAGAAGTTCCAAGTTTGATAGAAATATGTATCCTCCTTCTCCTTCAGAGACAAGGTCAGTCTGTCCATTTCTGCACAGTCCAAGATCTTTTTTAAGATCAGTTCTTCAGCAGGTGACTCTTCACTTCTCCAATGCTGGGCAAATACAATCCTCGCTGCAGTAATTACATGTAAAATCAGGTATATAGCTTGTTTATCAAAGTCATCAGGAATAATGCCTAATAGAAAAACTTCAGGTTTAAATATTAAAGATTTTTGTAGCATTTCCTCAGTTTGCTTGATCTTTCTTGAGAGAAACTACATTTCAACTAAGTATTCCATTCAGTATTTAAGGGAGCAATTCATGCAAGATTCTATAGGCCATTGAAATTGGAGATTATGGGCATCCTATGCAGGGCAGAAGGTATCCAGAGACAAAAAATCCCCCACACCTGCACTCCTCTGCCTTGGCAAAGCTGTTGTGAAACCAATTTCAAATATCTGAGTGCAATACTTTATAGAGGAAGAGAAGGCTCTGGGCTGCTGACAAGAGATCCCATCACCCCCTGCCTCCTCCAGAACAGCAGCAGTACCCCTTCTCCAGAGGTACACCTGCAGCTTCAGGGAAGCAGGGAATGAGGCCTTTTTGAGCACTAAGACCTAGTTACGTGGTTAGAGAAAATCTGATCTTTTAGCTGGGCCTCCAACATACCCCATAGACCTCTAGATGCTGAAGCGTTCATACAATTTTGCTGGGGTGCAGATTTATGGCTAAAGGGGCAGGATAGATATCTAATAAATATCATATTTTTTGCTCTATAAGACGTACTTTTTTCCCCCTCAAAAGTATAGAGTGAATATGTGTGTGCAGGAAGTCTGTCAGATGTGCAGCCCATGGGGAAGCGATGGGGAATGTGCCTGTGATGATGTGCCCATTTGACTCAGAATATTTTTTTTCTTGTTTTCCTCCTCTAAAAACTAGGTGCGTCTTATGGTCAGGCGCGTCTTATAGAGCGAAAAATACGGTAAATACATTTGTGCAAAGGGACTTATGGGAAAATGCATGGAGACACCATCTCCCTTTCAGCTAGCATGAAAAGAAGAGCTGCTTCTCCCAACGTTGCAGTTGTGTCTTGGAGGGGACAAGAAGGAAGAGCGGGAAGGCTTCTGACGCGGAGGCCTTATGCCCATTCTGATTATCATAGTGACCACCTTCCTTGCTGCTTTATCTGGACAGCTGAAAAAGACTGCTGAGATGAGCATCAGGGGACAAGCTTCTGTCACAGCAGAAGCTTGCTTGCATCAAAGGTGGAGGTGACACAATCCCACCTCTGCATACCACCATTCATAAATTTAAATGTTGGCTTATTGTACCTGGCAGAAAAGGAAAGGGAGGAAATGCTAGATATTGATATAAATTAAATTTTAATTGGTCCATGTTTTAGTTTTAGGAGTCTTATATAATATTTACTTTATTTGTTTGTTTAATTATATTTATCTTGTTT
>JAIXND010000762.1:2584238-2608654 GCA_023646645.1 Varanus salvator macromaculatus
TAGCATTATGTAAGCTGCCCAGAGAACCTATGGCTATTGGGGAAACATATAAATCAAATAAATAAATAAATATGAAATGTAAATTATGTAAATTCACATTCATCCAAAACAGGACAGTCTGGTTTTTCTACCAGTGGCTTTTAACCTGCTGCTTTACCAAATCTTCTCCTTTTGTTTCTTGTGGGATTAAGATTTCCTCCTTTCTACATGCCCCTGCCACAAGGTGCTTTTCTTTGTCTCAGTATAATTTCCAGAACCACAGTCCCTTCATAGCATCAGACCTAGCTCAGATTAGATTTCTTCACCCACCCACCCACCCAAAATCAATTTTGGAATCTTTCTGCTTGGATCTTCTCCCCAAAGAGATGGCATTGGGTTCTTGATGTACTCAAACAGATGGGATGACTTCTACAGTTATGGAGGACTCCTGCGAGTCCCTTGGACTGCAAGGAGATCAAACCAGTCAGTCTTAGAGGAGATCAACCCTGACTGCTCTTTAGAAGGCCAGATCCTGAAGATGAACTCAAATACTTTGGCCACCTAATGAGAAGGAAGGACTCCCTGGAGAAGAGCCCAATGCTGGGAAGGATGGACGGCAAAAGAAGAAGGGGACGGCAGAGGATGAGGTGGCTGAATGGAGTCACTGAATCAGTCGGTGTGAGCTTAGGAGGACTCCAGGGATGGTGGAGGACAGGAAGGCCTGGAGGAATTTTGTCCACGGGGTTGCGATGGGTCGGACATGACGTCACGACTAACAACAACAACAACAAGGAAGGCTGTGGGAGCTGAGCTGGTGGATATTTCTCCTGAGATGGCAGGCCATGTGGCTTCAGCATGGGAAGGAGCCCTTACCGCAAGTTGCTGTTATCCTGCAGGGCAGCAATTGCTTGGGCATCACGGCGGTGGGTTTTGATGTCTCGTACGATAGTACTACAAGAAATTCCCTGTAAGAATAGCAACCCACATCATCCCCATCCCTTGCAGATCTTCTTTAAACAGACACGGCCCAATTGTATACCAAACACTATGTGTCTAACTCTTTATTGCTCCCTCTTTCCACTCACAAATGGATTGTCCATATGCTTTGGCAGCTGAAAGGCCAATATTACAACACCAGAAGGACATGTGGCCACCTTTAATGGCACAGTGGGTGAAGGACAATGAAGCTTGGGTTAAGTTAAATGAATCTTTGGATTCACTGGCTTTTAAGTATAATTTATGAATGGATAAGTACATGAATAGCTTAGCTGCTTCTGCTAAAGTCTTATGCAGAATTATCCCTTTTAATAGCAGCATATTTTGCTATACATGAGAAATACGAGGTACATAGTAGGGAGGTATCCAGTGTAACAGACTGAACTGCATTTCCTGTAAGAAAACTGTAATATTGTATTGTGCTTTGGTTTTGTGTAGGTTCTGATTTTTGAAATTCACAATAAAAATAAGGGGGGTGGGATAACCACGACTTACTGTTGCTGCACAGAGGGGTGGCAAAAATGCATGTACCACCTCAGTCAGTTTTATTCTGCTGTCTTCGGACACATGATTCTTTTTCCCCTCTGAAAACACAACAGAAATGCTTGGAAACCTCTGGAGAAGCCCAATGGGGAGGGACGATTCATGGCATCGATTAAGTCCCCCTCCCAAAAAAATTACTATGAATTTATTTATTTCTTTAAACCTTTTCTAGACTGTCCCCTACTGTGTCTAGGGATGGTCTAACAATAAGACAATATAAATGGAGCAATCGTGAATGTTGAGAAGCAATTTGTCTTCAAAGAAGAAGACAAATTTTTTATTTAGACAGTATTTTAAATGTTAATTTATTCTAATTTAAGATTATTATTTAATGGATTATTTATTTATGTTGTATGTTTTAAATTTGACCTGGAGATGGGCCAGTTTTTAATATTGCATATGTCTTTTAGTTGTTGTGAGCCGCCCCGAGGCTTCTGCAAGGGGCGGCATACAAATGTATGTATGTATGTATGTATGTATGTATGTATGTATAAATAGATAGATAGATAGATAGATAGATAGATAGATAGATAGATAGACAGACATCCTTTTTACATCTGTGGGGTCATTTATTCAACTGGCAACCCTCTTGCTTGGAATGACCAGTTCTTCCCCACTCCATGCCACAACTCCACAGGATGTTTTCTTGCACTCATGAGCGGAAACCACACGTACGCACCAGTGGCAACTTGTCCCCCGTAGCATCCCGCTTTCCTGCAGACGGCCAGTGGAACTTCAGAGTTTGGTTTGGAAGGGAAAGCATCTCTCTTTTTCCTCCCCGAGTGCTTTTTGCCAACACCTGTCCTGCTGTCCTGTGGGGAAAAGAAAGGACCAGATGGATATGGCTCAGGTGCCTCTACACATTTTTCAAACAATAAAACCTCTGCCAGATGTTCGTAATATTCCAGGCAGTGAAATCACTTATTGCTGAACTTCTGCATTCTTATCGCTCAGTGGAATGGCAAAAGACTTCTGAAGAGTAATTAGAGGCCAGGAGAAAGAAGCATCAATAATGTCTCCCCTTCTGTGTACCGGGCATGAGTCCTGGCACTGGGAGGGAGCTGCTTTGTCCTTGCCTAAAATGCATCTGCCCTGCCTGACAGGTCCTTCCCAGAAACGTGTGTGTGCACATGGATGCATTTAAGCTGTGATCCTTGTCCAGACTCCATCCAACCATTAATATGAGTGTCTGAGCTTAGACCAAGCACTGCCTCTCTGCTGGGGATGTGGTGGCACAGCAGCTGAATGATGCAGGAACTGTTGGTCAGAAATGGTCAGCACTCCGGTGGTTTGAGCCCAGCCCTGAGAGATGGGGTGATTTCTTGTTGCTTGTCCCTAGCTCCTGACCACCTAGCATGCCATCTGTGAGTAGATAAATAGGGACCACCATTACCTGGTGGGAAAAGCTGGCTGCGATTGGGTGGAAACCAGAACCAGTGCTGGATCTGCCTGGACTTGTTCAGTGAAGGATCGCTGGGAGAAAGCCCCAGGTGAGATGGCTTCCTCAAGAGCATTGCTGGCCATCTGGTGTTAAGCTAGATGCCCCCAGTGCAAGACAAGACTAGCAAATGTTGGCCTTCAGAACATTCACCATGTATTTGAAAAAACATTGTAGATTCCCTGGCCATGTATTTGCTGCTGCTGTTGTTCTTCATTGCAAAGTCTTGCCCAGCCCCTCAGGACTCCATGGACAGAATTCCTTCAGGGCTTGCTGTCCTCAGTCATACTTCGGAGTCCACCCAAGCTCACACCCACTGCCCCAGTGACTCCATCCAGCCACCTCATCCTCTGTTATACCCTTCTCCTCCTGCCTTCAATTGTTTCCAGCATTAGGCTCTTTTCTGGTAAGACCCTCCTTCTCATTAGGTGGCCAAAGTATTTGAGTTTCATCTTCAGTATCTGGCCTTCTAAAGAGCAGTCAGGGTCGATTTCCTTTAAGATTGACAGGTTTGATCTCTCTGGCCATGAATGCCATATGCTAAATAAATAAAACCACTCTGCTTACTCTCAGAGGTAAAATTTTATGAGGGTAAAATGTGTGGGATATTTGCCTCTCTCCTTTTGGAAGGAAGGCAGAGGATAAATGCAGGGATCCTCCTTCCCTCGCTCCTCCCCTCTTCCTCCTCTGCTTTTTCTCCTCTCTTGAGAAGCATCTCTACTCATGGTGTACATACACATCTCTGATCCCAATTTGTCACCTCTGATTTAGCCACTGGAGGAGAGGGGAGAAAGCAAGCAATCTTTCCTCCCCATCTCCCTCTTCATCCTGCAGCTTTCCACACTATCTCTTGCACAGTTCCAGAGCATTCTCCCAGCTCACGACCTCCAGGTCAGCTTTTTGGAATGCACAGGAGATGCAAGGGGCTGAGGGACACACTCCCCTTGCTCTTCCAGTATCAGTATTCTGTGAGCAGAGTTCTGCTCAAGGTTACTCTGGATCGCACCCCAGACATGAGAGTGGATATGCTCCATAAGCAATGTTCCCTTTTTCAAATCATCTCAGCCTCACCCCAGAATATATTTCTATCTCAGCCTCATGCCATCGCCTTGAAATATGTCTTTATGGGGAATGGCAAGATAATGGCTGCAGCCTTGGGGAGAAAAAGTGGTGTTCGGTTCATTTGTTTTATTTCTATAACCCTGTCGGTGTGTAATATTGATATTCACTACTTGTGAGCACCCAGAAATGGACTGGGAAGAAGACATCGGGAGCTAGACAACCCCAATCTCCTGACTGCTGTTGCTGCAGCCCCATGAAGAAAGGCTGCAACATCTGGCATTGTTTAGCAATCTCACTTTTGTTTCTTATTCAGGTAAGTGGTAGAACAGGTGACAGGTGTGCAAAATATCAATGGTGCATTGAGAGTGGGTAGGAAGATTTCTATCTCTCTCCTCCAATACTGGAAATGAAAGGGGTCATCCTATGAAGCTAATTGCTGGACAATACAGGAAAGATAACGATAGATAGATAGATAGATAGATAGATAGATAGATAGATAGATAATTGTTGAGAATGAGGAGGAGGGATAAGAAATGGTGGTGTTGGCAGGCAGGCAGTATAAGCAGAAAACCCATTGAATATTTCTTTCCAGAGTTCCCTTGAAATCCTGGAGTTCTCCCTGATTGGGGAAGGGAGAGCATCACCCATTGGCAGTGGGCAAACCTTTTTAAATGTTTTAAGGGGAACTGTTGTTGCTTCTTTTTACCTTAGATGTGTTGCGTGGCAAGAGCCTGCAATGGTGGAATCCTATTCCCCCCTCTCCTTTTCCAGGAGTGAAGTAAGGGTCAGCCTGGAAGACCCACAGTTGTGTAGGAGAATGTGAACCATGGTCAGCCAACCCTTTCCTGGCCTAGAAAAGATGCTTTGGTTAGACTGGCCCAGTGATGTTCTACACAAAGTGTTGTGGTGGAAGTGGGAAGTTGTTGCCAGTGGACCTTCCACCGCCAGCAGAGTTCTTACTCTGCCTTGCCAGCTAAAGTCAACATGCGGCAAGCTCAGAACTAAGACTTACCTGCCTGATGATTAAAGTCCTGCTTGAGACACTGCACAAGGACAGTGTGCTTGCACGTGATAATTTGAATGCTCTGAAGAGATAAGGGAGCCTTGAGAGGAATGGATGCATTAGAAGTGTGAAATGGATTAGCATCAAAGTCCCTGGGAAAATCTGAAACATGAAATGAAGGCTCCTGAGTGATGGGATGGATTCTGAAGGCATTAGAAGGTCCACTGTGCAGGTTGGCACTCTGTCAACTGAGCAAGGCTTGTGCTTTCAGAAGAGAGGGATGCTGACAACAACACCTTAGTGACCCAGGGGAAAATAGCAGCTTGAAGCAGGAGGTCACTCAGCTGCAACTATTGCATTTGATGATCGTTTTCCTGACTGTATTTTTAAATGGCTCCAAATAACCAGGTGGAGGGCACATCTTGGGCATCTGTGAATGATCAGATATGAGTTTCAGTGGAGACTATCTTCCAAAGTTCAACATCCTTATTTCCATCTAAAAAGGAATGATTTTGAAAATAACTGTCCCAGAGAACTGCCAACATTAGTCATGCCCCTGATATGTTGCCTCGAGTGACTTGTAAAGGGAATTTTGAGCTTTTTTGCGCTCTGGACATGTGAGCAAATCACATCTCAACGTTATCCCTAACTGTAGACAGAGAAATTGTGGGTGAGGAGAACATTCCACTCTACTTTTCCGAGGAAATCCTCAACCATCACTCAGGCTGAGACTCAACATTATGAATTGTAATTGGCTGGCTCCTCCTCTTCCTTTCTTTGCAGCGCCAAATGCCAATGGTTTCAATTGGCCACCATTTCGTACCCTCTGCACATCACATGACATTTCTAGGGAATGCAATTCCTGTGGCTTTTGGGGTGAAAGTGTCAACCAGCTCAGGAGTAGAGGACTTTTAAGCAATTTTTCAGCAAAGTTGACTTATTTTTCTACAGCATTACAATCTCAGAAATTCTCTCAGGGAAAGGAAAAAGAAGTCAGCTTAGCAGTTGATGAAGCATCCAGAGCAACTAAAACATTGCAGCCAAACTGGGATCTGCAAACCAGTAAAGTTTGAGCTCAATGTAAACCTCCAAACACAAGTTCAATGTTTGTATCACCTCAAAATGGGCTCATGTTTGCTATCACTGTTTGTTATGTGTGATTGGAAAAAGTCTGCAAAATGAACACAACTGAACATGAAAGATATGCAAAAGAGCCTCTGATTTGTGCAAATTTCCTTCCATAGGTTGAAGCATGAAAAAGCACATTCTAAAACCTGAGCAACGGCAAAGCTTTTTCTCATTGATATGTATATACCGTATTTTTTGCTCTATAAGACTCACTTTTCCCCCCCTCAAAAGTAAGGGGAAATGTCTGTGCGTCCTATAGAGCGAATATGTGTGTGCAGTAAGTCTGTCAGATGTGCAGCGCATGGGGAAGTGATGGGGAATGTGCCTGTGATTATGTGCCCATTTGATTCAGAATACTTTTTTTTCTTGTTTTCCTCCTCTAAAAGCTAGGTGTGTCTTATGGTCAGGTGCGTCTTATAGAGCGAAAAATACGGTACTTTCCAAACACGAGTCCCTGCTTTAAATGTGCAAACATTTTGGGAGAAGGTGTTACCCTGCTCACACTTGTATTTGCATTTATGAAGAGTACATGTTCACCTATCCTGTGACTTTAAAAAAATATATACCTTTCTAAAGAAAACAAGTATTTTAGAGCTCCTGGTATGGCTGAATCTCCATTGTTTTTCAATGTAACACTTTTGATGTTGTTATCACCTACAGGAAAATTAAAAGGAGAAGCATATTGTAAGAAGGCTAAGAGTTAGTCAATCACCTTTCTCTCAGGCTTATTCTAAGCAATATCGCTTTTTCATGTTTCCCCCAATAAGCCCATCCTGGCCCATTTCCACAATAATATGCACCTTTAAAAATGTATGAAAATTCACATTTGAGTATGCTTTTCAAATATATTTTTGTTCCAAAATCTGAATGGCTAATCTTGGGGAAGTATGAAATCCAATGAGCAATTTATCTCTGGACTGTGCATTAGTCTACCTGGTTTGAAGCACTCGCATTCATATCAGAACTCACAAAGATGGAATTCCTCAAGCATCCCTAGATAAAGCCACTGACATTTCTCAAATCCCTGTCAGGTGTAGATCTCGTAAGGGGGGAAAAGTAAGGAGAAACAAAGTCAGACGTGGTTCAGAGCTTTTTATTTGATGTATCCTCAACTCACAAGTGCCGCATAAGGGCACGTGATACAAATTGAAACACACGTAGTGAACATTTCTGTGCACCAAGGAACGTACATGAATTCATACTATGGATATTCAAAGAAGTCTTCCAGTACCCCATCATCCTAAGAAGCATAGTTCTACCCTTCTGGACATTCCCTTTCTGGGGAATGAATCTAAGCCCAGCGTTGCTTTGGTATTTTGAAAGGGCTTTATCTATTTGTTTGATGATTGGATGTTTCTGACGGTATTGATTCCTGCCATTCTCAGGAGTCTCAGAGTTTGACACAAAGTAAATTTATGGAGCCAGCCCATCTTTTGTTATCTCTCAGTTGGCATTTGAGCTCATCCAGTGTCCAAAGTATGTCACGAACTTCACAGCCTATCTAACTTAGCTGTATGCGCTGTCAACACAACCCGGGCCTCATAGATCAAGGAAGAGCCTGTGGAACTGACAAAAAGGAAATTGACTGCACTTTCTGAGGTCATATTGGAAGTATAGTTATTACTTTGCCCCTCCACTTGTTGAAATACTTAAAGATTTGCGGGAAATGACATTGCTTTGTAAAACTTTCTCTGCACACTGCCTCCACCACGCAGTGCAACTTTTTGAATTTGCTTCCGTACTCCAATTTATCAAGTGAGATTATTTCAGTCTGTTTTCTGCCAGGCAAGGAAGGGCATCCATGATCCAGTTCTAGGAGCTGACACTTGGCTCCTTTATTCCAAGCTAGCCAGTGGATTGTATCGTGTGTCTCTAGAGCAAATCTCAGGCCACAGATCACCTGTAACCCAACTTGGTCCCAACCTTTCCATCCAGAGTTCCCTAGGTGGCCATGCCCCCTTTCCCCACTGAGTCCATCAAGTGCACCTCCTGGTCAGCACAAGAATTTGCTTTAAAGCATTCCTAACACAGAGCTGTCTAGCAATACCTCTGGTGGACAGCCAACACCGCCTCCCTAGTAGTAAATTCTACTGCCTGGCTGCTCTGACATTTGGGACTTTCGAAAATGAAAACTACCTTCCTGAAACTAAAACCCATGACCGGACTTGAAAGTACGAACCTATCTAGACCTGTGCAGGGTTTTTTTTCCCCAAAAAATCTCCACCACATTTTTGGACAGGGACATACAATTTGCTTCTGCTGGCACTGCCAATGGAACATCATGGACTGTATTGGAAGGCTGCCTGCCATTCTGCCCCTCCCCAGTGCAGTGCCAGCGTTGTGTAAGTGTTGGGAACATTGCATCCAGCTGCAGGGAAACTGTGGCATGAGTTCTGTGCTAAACCACTCCTCCAATTCCTGAAATATTTCTTTTGCCATGGGAGAGCTTTATGTCTTGCAATGTATGGCTGTGAGAGTTGGACCATAAGGAAGGCTGAGCGCCGAAGGATTGAGGCCTTTGAACTGTGGTGCTGGAGGAGACTCCTGCAAGTCCCTTGGGCAGCAAGGCGACCACACCGGTCAGTCCTAGAGGAGATCAACCCTGACTGCTCTTTAGAAGGCCAGATCCTGAAGATGAAACTCAAATACTTTGGCCATCTAATGAGAAGGAAGGACTCCCTGGAGAAGACCCCAATTCTGGGAACTATTGAAGGTAAAAGGAAAAGGGGACTGCAGAGGATGAGATGGCTGGATGGAGTCACTGAAGCAGTCGCCGTGAGCCTAAGTGGACTCCCAGGGATGGTGGAGGACAGGAAGGCCTGGAGGAATGTTGTCATGGGGTTGCGATGGGTCGAACACGACTTCATGACTAACAACAACAAGAAGAAGCTTTATGTCATTTCCTTAATTATATTTCCATACCCATCAACAGATCAAGGTGTCTGGTTGGTCTATAAAGATCAGAGCCTTTAAAAAATGCACTATCAGAACAAATGCATGGATACAAAGTATGCCTACATACGTATACATGGTACATACAGAGGCACAATTCTCATTGGATGCCTCATTTCTGAGTGGTTCTAATTTATCTGTTTTTGAGGCTATCACTGCAAGGTAGCTATTTTCTTTCCATTGCACACACACATCTGAAAATGAGCCATACCCTGTGACTTTAATTGAAATTGTCAAGATCCAGGGCAATGACATGGGTGGAAGGAGACAAGAATGAGACATTGGAATGAGAACAACACAACCTGAGGTGAGACAGAATCCAAAGTGCAAATTCATGGTTTAATTGCAATTCATAGCCATAGTACTGGACAAGTTCAGGAACCAGGAAGAGAAACAGAGGTGCAGAGGCAGGATAACCAGATGGGATACATGACAAGGGTCAGGCAAGATGCAAGCTGGCCCACAGCACAGCCAGCAGGAAGGTCCATGCTGCTGCGGTGAGACAGGATACGGACCAGACAAGGTACAGGCTCTAAAGGAAAAAGAACCTGCATTGCTGAAGCAAGTTCTGGAGCAAAGAGCTTGTTCCTGTATAGTTCTTCCCCAGGACTTCCAGCTGGTGCTCTTCAGGAGGCTGAGAGCTCCAGCAGGGCCTGAGACCAATCTTGCAAACACAGTGGTAGTTGTTCTTGTCCTGGACAGGTCAAGCCAGAAGAGTGGGAAGCTGAGAGGTCTACAGGCTGCATTTTAGCCTGCATGGAAGATGCAAAAGGAGGACTGTACAAGGAAAAGCTGGTACACAATGGACCACCTTCTAAGTGAATGCAGAACAAGAAAGAGGAACAAATGCCATGTTAATTTCTCCGTTCTCTTCACAACTGAATTTCTTTTTGAGAGTAACTTGTTTTCTATCACACTGAAAGAAAACAGTCAGAAAAAGATGTTGAAGCAGTTTGTAGCACACTACTAATTATATATCCCCATCTTCTCTTTCCTAGGCTAACTATAAATAATATTACAAACATTATTATTATTATTATTAATAATAATAATAATAATAATACCTGTCCTGTGATATTCAGGAAGGAAAGAATCTTCCCTTTACATATTGACTTTGGTTTGGCCCAAATGCAACTACAGACCATATTTCTGTTTGGTTATCAAGTGCCAGACTTAAAAAGCTGAAATACTCAACTTTAGCTGTTCCATTAAGGGGAGGTTGGCTTAACTTCTTGATGAGCTTCAACTCAGTGAAGGGCTACGAAAACCAAATGAAAATGAATGAAATATTAGTATCCACTGAATAAACTGTAAAATGATTAGTCAAATTTTAGTACACACTATTTAAAAACTTTTTTAATTAAGACTTTTAATTAATAATTGAAAAATTAATCTACCAATAATTATAACTATGATTATAGGATTTAATTGTGCTTAATGATTGGGGGCTGATTAATGACCAGACTAAGTCTTTTAGATTCTCTAACTTGAAAAGGGTAGGAGGTGATGGATTCCATCCGATGAAGTTAAGCAGCAATTCACACTTCATAGACAAGGAAACCCCCAGATGTGAGCTTACGATTCAAGAGCAAGAAGGAGTTCCAGTATTATTCAATCTTTGGAATCGGCCTGGAAATTTATAGCAAGTAAGTAACCCCTCTTAGATCATCAGATTTATCAATGTGTGTGCTATACCAGCTCCCAGATTCACAATTGCTAAGAATATGTCAAGAGCCATGCCCAAGTTCCAGTTTAGGATAAGCTACCAAAGATGTTCCCAGTAAGGAAAAAGGGTGTTGAAAATGCTATCATTTTGTTTCTGCTACTGCATTTGTGGGCTTTAGAGATTCCTCTCTTTGAGAAAACTATGAAGAATTCTGGGGATGACAAAATCAGTGATAAATTTATCAGGGAGATCCTTCAAGATGCATGAAGACACTGAATGATTAACTGAGGTCATTCTTCACCTCCATTCCTCTCAGTGCCCCCATGGAGGATTGCAATCCTATTCTCAAAGTTGGCACCATCAGTTCCAGCTGACCTTGTCATTGTTATTTTTATTGTATTTCTAATTTAATTTCTATACCACCCAACAGCCAAAGTTCTCTGGGCAGTTCACAAAGCACTTTAAATACTCATATCCATTGCTGCCAATGACTACCCCTTTCCAAAAAATGCTTCACCAAATAAACCAAAAGAATGAAGGGATAGAAAGAAAAAACAGAACAGAGTGTCCAATAACCTTCACACGGAGCCTACTTCTGGATGGGAGCGTGTCCACAGGCTGGAGAGCAAAGTAGATCATGAACGCGGCAGTGTCAGCTTCTGCAGTCGTGTCCGAATGATGCCGGGGTGCCCAGAGCACCATACGTCATGTGCGCAGCTGCCCCACGAAAGCGGCTCCTCTGCCCCAGGAGGCCAAACTCTTCCTGCTATGTGTGGCGTTCCCAAAAGTACACTTGGTGCACATTTCTCCTGATAATCATTCTTATTCAATTTTGCCTAACATAATGAATCGCTGTATGTTCTTTTCACTAATAGATACTTTTCTCGATATCATCCTTCTGCTATTCATCTTGGAAAATAATATTGCATAAACTCATCTCATTGTTTCCAGCCTTCGTTATGGGACTGTGAATTATATCTGCTGAAGACCAAATGCCATCATTTACTCAATGATGCTACATACAGGGTTACAGGTCATTTCGTTTCCTACTGGGCAAGGGAATGTTTCCTAGTTCATCAATTAAAGCATCCATGAGGATGTCCAAAAATGCATGCAAGGACCACCAAGAAAATGTCTCAGGATGACCAACTTCTCTTCACAGGATCAACCACGTTTCCTGGTGAATACAATCCAGTTTCACCTGCACTAGGCAATCCATCTACTTTGTCTTGTTGTTGTTGTTAGCTGCGAAGTCATGTCCAACCCATTGCGACTCCATGGACAACATTCCTCCAGGCCCTCCTGTCCTCCACCATCCCTCGGAGTCCACCCAAGCTCACACCAACTGCTTCAGTGACCCCATCCAGCCACCTCATCCTCTGCCGTCCCCTCCTCCTTTTGCCATCAATCGCTCCCAGCATTAGGCTCTTCTCCAGGAAGTCCTTCCTTCTCATTAGGTAGTCAAAGTATTTGCATTTCATCTTCAGGATCTGGCCTTCTGAAGAGCAGTCAGGGTTGATCTCCTCTAGGACTGACTGGTTTGATTGCCTTGCGGTCCAAGGGACTCGCAGGAGTCTTCTCCAGCACCACAACTCAAAGGCCTCAATCCTTCGGCGCTCAGCCTTCCTTATGGTCCAGCTTTCACAGCCATACATTGCAACTGGGAAAACCATTGCCTTGACTATACGCACTTTTGTCGGCAGGGTGATGTCTCTTCTTTTTAGTATGCTACCTAGATTTGCCATAGCTTTCCTCCCCAGGAGCAAGCATCTTTTAATTTCTTGGCTGCAGTCCCCGTCTGCGGTGATCTTGGAGCCCAGGAAAATGAAATCTGTCACTACTACTCAGTCTAGTACAGGACAAATCTGCAGATCATAGATGCAAAGTTCCCTCAAAGGGGAAGTGCTTAAAGGTTAAGATCCACCCCTGTAGGAATCCAAGAGGTTCTATAGACTGGATGGAGAACATCTTTACCTTTCCTCTTCCTGTTCAATATGCAAAGCAGAGAGGTCTGTACCACTGAGCCAAGACATATGAATACATTGTGCTTTTCCAGTCTGAAGGCCAACTTTGCAGCATCCTCCCGTGGTTCCACATCCATGTGCCCATCGCATGCTTTCATTTTAATTGGGGGTGGGTGTAGTGGATTCCCATTTCTCCACCTATAAGGGTCCCCCATAGCTTGCTGCTTTGGCAAAGTTATGGCCACTAAATTCTCGAAGACAATATTACAGCAAATCACCTCAAATGTGCTCAAGGCAGGAGAACGATTCCATAATCAAAGTGCTAGGTCTTTGAGGACAAGTTTAATTACTTTAATCTATATAGCCTGGAAAACATAATGCTTAATGGGGTAATCTATTGAAGAATGTGGAATTTTAAACAGTATAGACTTGGGCAACTGTAGCAAGCCCACTCTCAGATGATAAAAAACTGAGAGCATTAAGTGGTGTCTGAAGGAAGCCTCAGCTGTTCATAAATCAATAATTGATAAAACGTACTCTTGTGTAACCACGTTGGGGGTTTTATGTCGTAGGTGGAATAAACCGATTGCACGAGACTACAGCCCTCAGTGGAATTATAGCGCATGCCTCTTTTATGTGCTTTAATTGCTGAGTGTTTGTACACAAACGGCTGAGATGCTGCTCTCTGGTTTTGTGGGCTATAAAGCCACGAGTGTTGCCTGCCCTCTGGGCCCCCAGATGAGAGCGATAATATCGGCACAGCGTGGGGCTCAAGGCCGCTGGGCAGCCCACGCAGAAGCTGTTGCTTGGAGATTCATGCGCTCAATATTTCCAGCCATTAACAACGTCCGTGCACTCCTTTGGAGGGTGTGGATATTAACCTCTGAAACCTGGCCTTAGTCCAGCTGGGGTAATTATATCTTGTCTCCTTAACATCTTCCTGCTGCTTTATTTTTTTAATCTCTCTCTCTTTTATTTCTGTCCATTTCCATGAGCTTGCGCCATTTCTTAGTCCTTCCCTCATGTGCCTTCTTGTTTTGCTTTTGCGATTCTCTTTGTACTCAGAATTCAGTGGACTAACGTCCTGTCCCCACTGTTTTAATTCAGTACAGTGAATGTCTGGCATGGATGAAGCCCAAAGGCAATGGATCTACCAGGGCAGAAAATGTGTGATCAGCCTATGGAACTCACTCGCACAGCCTAGGGTGTTCCCCTCCAAGGAACACCAGAAACTGGCAATCGGAAAAAATACTGCATCGTAACCCAGAGGGTCTATTTAGTTACAGGAAATGCTAAACTAGCTATTTGGTTACAGTGAATATTGTTTTAGTTACAAATAAACCAGCTAATACCCTCCCCAAAAGGGCCCAATGTTGGACTGAGCAAATATCCACACAAACATGGTACATTAGGTCTGCGTGTGTCTTCTTTCTATCAAACGAGGCTCACGTGCACTGCTCTTATTCCATCTCATGGCAGTTTTAAACTGTGAACTTTGCTGTGGCTTTTTTTGAGAAAATGTATGTGCATTTTCTGACATGTGCAACCAGATGTATGCACCTTTCCCATTGATTAAGCCATGTTTGTGCACATTATCCAAAAGGATGCCTCTTTCATGCAAGTTTTTCTTTTCTTTCAAATGCCGTCAGACACGTTGGGAA
Organism: Varanus salvator macromaculatus; assembly: GCA_023646645.1. Classification (NCBI taxonomy): domain Eukaryota; kingdom Metazoa; phylum Chordata; class Lepidosauria; order Squamata; family Varanidae; genus Varanus; species Varanus salvator. Next base: position 2,598,631 of record JAIXND010000762.1, read on the forward strand.
GTGTGGATAACACTTTGCTTTTCGGTGGCCTTTGCCATATTTTCTGCCTTTCATAGCCTCAACGTTTTGGGCATCTCAGTGCCAAGGCTCAGTATAAATCATGATCGTGACTCTTTCTGTCCATATTTCCTAATATGGTTTGAAGAAGACTTCTATTCATCCTCACCTCCAAACACTAAGTGAGGTAGGAGTGAACTCCTCAAACAGGGTCTGTTCCCTGCTCTCCTACACCCAATGTCCCTAATTGTTGTTGTTGTTAACTGCGAAGTTGTGTCCGACCCATCGCGACCCCATGGACAACATTCCTTCAGGTCTTCCTGTCCTCCACCATCCCCTGGAGTTCACCTAAGCTCACACCAACTGCTTCAGTGACTCCATCCAGCCGCCTCATTCTCTGCCATCCCCTTCTTCTTTTGCCATCTATTGTTCCCAGCATCAGGCTCTTCTCCAGGGAGTCCTTCCTTCTCATTAGGTGGCCAAAGTATTTGAGTTTCATCTTCACTATCTGGCCTTCTGAAGAGCAGTCAGGGTTGATCTCCTCTAGGACTGACTGGTTTGATCATGGTACTCCTGTAACCATGTATGTCATCCTGTAGAGTGAACTAGGCTAGTCTATCTCTGGCCTCCACAGACAGAGGAGATGAAGTTGTTTGGCTTATCTTGCAGTCATAACTCACTGATTATGAGCTCACATGCAGACTTGAATGCGCTTCTCCATTAGCTGAAGCTCTTCTCAAAATTCTGCACATGGTCCTGCATTTCAAAAATGCCTACAAAATGCAGACATTAAGGAAGGGAACACTTCAAAATGTGTGAATTAGCAAGGGAAATGTTTGCCCAAAATGCATGTGTTCCTGGAAAATTTGTACAAAAATGTGCATATTTGAAGAAATGTATCCCCCCCATTTGTGTATTTACATTCCTTTTCAAAAAGTGTTCTAAAGAGAGCAGAAATTAGACCAAATGAACTTGTGATTGAAAAAAGTAAAAGTGAGAGAAAGCACAACACTTTTCATTCACTCACAGATACAGAGAACATCCCTGTTCAATCTAAAAAAGGAATAGCTGATCCTACACTGTAGCTTTCCCGAACCAGGGTTTTTGGAGCTGGTGGAATTCACTGCTACAAAATGCAATAATGAGCCACAGTTTGGATAGCTCTGCTAAAGGATGGAGGACAGGGCTTTCCAGTGCAACTTGATATGCTAGCTTTGTATTAACTCAGCAACCAAGCATTAGGCTTTGAAACATCAGTGGCGAAGAACCCAAATAGGAAGATGTGATTGGGCTTGCATCCTACCCGTGGCCTTCTCACAGGCATCCACAAAGGCCATTGGTTGTTGAAGGGATTAAAAACAAAATGAACAATTTGATCCCATTGGCTACTTGGTGCCCAGAATGTTTGCAAGGATGTCTGATGAATCAGGTTTGTTGTTTGTTCCACCAACTTGCTCAGTTCATAGATCCAGGATCCAGTCAAAGACCCAAATGTGCTCCCGGGTTGAAAAATGGTGCATTTCAACAGAAGAAAACCCAAGAAATGTGTTTGACATCAAGCACACATCTGAATAACGTGGAAAGAAAAAATGTGCACATTGCTAAAATGCACAGATACATATTTTAAATGTGCACAAAAATGTTTTCAAAAAAAAGCACAGGCATTGTTTCAAAAATGTGTACATTAATGCACAATTGTTGCTGTTCTTGTTTTAAAGCAGACTCAGGTGCAAAGTGAACAGAATGAGGCTCACCTCAAAAACTTGATACAAGATAGACTGGAAGCAGAAGTTCTGCTCATCCCTGAGCATTCTAGGAGACACAGCTGTGAGTATTCCAGCCACACGCTTCTTCTGTTCTTATGCAACTTAGGAATGCTAACTGTGAAATATGACTCAAGCTGCTTGGTGTCAGTGGTATTACAGAAGCTGCTGGACCAGTCTGTAGGTTCTTCTAGACCAGTCTGCTATCACCAACCATATGGTTGTGGGAGCCCACAAGCTGTTCATGAAAGCAGAAACCTTCTTGTGCTGTTCATCTCCTAGTGCTGCGGCTGCCTGAGAGAGAATTCACTTACCTATTGTGGCTAAAAGCCATGGCTAGTCTGATCCCCCCTAAATTGGTCTAATCTCCTTGCTTAGGAGAAAAGCAATCTAATCCAGAGGTTATGAGCACATGTCACAGCCGTGGATTCCAGAAGTTAAAGAGAGTTAAGTTATTCAGTTAAGCAGAGACAGGATAGAAAAACTCAAAGAACAATGCCAATGTTCTGTGGATGATGGTGAATTAGCATGGGGTTTGCACTTAGTCTCTGACAGGTCTTGGTGTAAACCCCTAAATCCTATACAGGGCTGGTATTCAGCCCAGGGAGGTGGATACAGAAGCAGCGTGGTGAGGATGGATAGTTATGTTAATTTGGCCTTGTCTCAGTTTCTCATTTTGCCTTGGACTTGAGAATTTTGTCTCTCCTATGTATGCTTTTAAAATAAGTTTGTACAAAAATCTGTAAGTCTTTTGTGAACATTTCCCCTTATGTATGCATTTCTTTCTAATGTACAAACATTAATGGATAATGTAAAGTATAAGCTAATTCTGACTGCAGGAAAAAGCAAATCTGATGCATGCATTAATCTCGAAAGGAAACGCATACCAGGTCCTTCCTGATTATCACAATTGGTGGAGATTATTCTCTCTCTCTCTCTCTCTCTCTCTCTCTCTCTCTCTCTCTCTCTCTCCGCGTGTGTGTGTGGCAGAAACACCATATATAGATGCACGTTCTGAGAGATGCTGATCCGATGGCCAGAAAGGCTTTAAAGATCAAAAACAGCAACTTCAGTTGATCTTGTTGAATTTAAATACAGATAAGTGATTTCCAATAAGCTCTCTCTTTGTGAAGACAGTCTTGGGGCCAAGACAGAAATTTCTTCCAAGCTCTGTTCAGACCAAAGACACCTTTGGTCTTTGCTTTTACTCTAGACTAGGCTCAGAGGGCTGCATCAAAACAGGTATTAAAAGTCTGCATTGTCCTCCTGTTCAAAAAAAAAAGTTCAAAAAATTTTGCTGTTAGACACAGGCCTAAACTAATGTGTGTGTTGGTCCTGAGGCTCAAATTGGGTATTATAGCAGATGTACGACTTCACTCAAAACAAATGTTGTGCCTTCCTCCTTTCTCCCATGCATTTGCTTTCTAGGGTAGAGTACAGCATCGCTGTCACAAAGAGGAAGGTCCAGATCTCTTCTTGCAGATGCCAGAGTGCAGGACATGGAATAATCAGTTCAAGTTGCGACAACCCTGATTCAGGCTGGACATCAGGAAGAGATTCGTCACTGTCAGAGCAATGAGACAATGGGACCAGCTGCCTGGAGAGGTGGTGGGCTCTCCCACATTGGAGACGTTCACGGAGAAACTGGGCAGCCCTCTGAGTGGGATGGTGTGACTTAGTGTCCTGCAACAGCAGGGGGGTGGATTGATGGCCTTCATGGCCCCTTCCAAGTCTACTTTTCTATGTTACAAAGTTCTCCACCTCCACAACCAGCAGCCAATAGAAGAGCAAATGCAATGACAATGCATCACATGCTTTGCATCTCTAACTACAAGGGAAGAGAAAGATGGAAGGGGGACACATTTGCATTTTTGGTGTCAGCCAAAATTTATTTATTTTATTTATTTGTTTTTCCATTTATAGCCTGCCTTTTTCCTACAAAGGGCTCAAGGCAGCTTACATCATTCTCCTCCTCCATCTTATCCCCACAACAACAACCCTGTGAGGTGGGTTGGGCTGAGAACCTGTGACTGGCCCAAAGTCACCCAGCTGGCTCCATGGCCGAGTGGGGACTCGAACCCAGGTCATCTGAGTCCCGGTCCCATGCTCTTAACCACTATGCCACACTGGCTCTGTACAGTTCCCTCATCTCGTCAATGCTGAATTGTTGCAGATGAAGAAAATGAGTGGCGAGGATGCATTTTTGCTGTCACTTGTGGCAGGGGGAAAAAAGTCTCAGCCAACTCCCCTTCTCTGTTCACACTTCGTAGCATTTCAATATTGTTCCCTTCAAAAGTTGTGGGTTAAACAACGATGCCAAAAAACATATGCTTCTGTGTCAACTGTTCCACTTAATTTGGGAGTCTACAGGCAGTCAGAGAGCTCTTGCTGCCAAAGTGCCGGCATGAATTGTCTCCTTTGGTTTTTAATTGGAATCATGCTCATTTCCAGGCAGAGGTGGGACAACCGGTACATGGCAGTGCTAATTTCCTCAGCTGTCCAAGCTCATACACTACCCCTTAACTAGCTGGAGGACAATAGCCAAGACCTTCTGCCAAGCTGGCTTTTCATGCCTAGTGTCTTCATAGCAACTGTCACTGGATATGCTTTGTGTATGCTAAGAAGGCTGTGGCATGTCTCACCATTTGGGAGGGGAGATCAGTGGAATTAATGTGCCACCAGTGCGACAGGAAGGACTCCATCAAGGTTCAAATCAGACCTCGGCCCTGATGGAGCAGAAGCCCAGGACTAACTTCAGTACTGCTGAGCGGGTTGGATCTGCTCTGCCTCAGGAACTTCTCCTATCCCCAGAACAGGAACTGATGGCTCCTGATGAAAGGAACAGCCCATGTTTCGTGCCCCGCTTACCCATTGCATCATGCAAAGCATGTGAGGTGACTTGATGGTGTTGCAAGCAAAGCAGAGCCAGGAAACTCCAAAGCAATGTTCTTGCATCCCCGAGTTTGCACTGTTAGACATAACACAAGTGACATAACACTCTTTCAATTGCAAGATATGGCTCCAGTCTTGCATACAGTCATATTGGAGGCCATCAGGAATGAGGGTTAAAGTGAGTCCACATCCATGGTTCATATGATGAGTCTACACACACACGTCAACCTTCTGCCTCCATTAGCACCAGCAGGTTAATTGTTTCAATTCACCTCTGAGCTGCTGAATATCAAAGTCTAAGACCTATCTAACATCCATTGCCTTATGCATACAGCCTAGCAGGGGCTCATGCAAGGAGCAGGGTTTGGTGCATTTCCCAGACATCACAGGGGGCGTCTTTACCAGTGCGTGGAATATTCTTGGTCTCAGATGGAAGTCTCAGCCAGGCAGAACTTCTTGTCCAAGCAAGGAGATGCAAGGTATACAAGGTATAATAAGAATGATATTGCAAAAATTCCTTTATAGAAAATTTTTACAACTGAACATTGTCTCCTTCAATGCTCCCAGCAATTTTCCCATCCTTCGTAGCATCCCTGGAAGTCCTCAAGTGGGGTGGCATTCAGAGCCTGCGTATTGGCACTTTGGTTGTGGTCCACACGACCAAAATGGTTTCCTTTCAAACAATTCATCTATGGGAAGATGAAAAAGTCACAAGGAGCCAAGTCGGGGCTGTAGGTTTTTCAGCCCAAAACTCTCTGACAGCCAAAGCACTGTGACTCGGCGCGTTGTCATGATGAAGGCTGCAAGTTGAGCCGATCTCAACTTGTGCCATTGGTGAACTTGAGCAGATGATAGCACAGCTTCCCCCTAAGCTTTCCTCACTATTTCCAAAATTTCTGGTGCATTTTTACTGAGTTTCACACACAATTTTATTGCATGCCACTGTTCCAAACTCGCTTGCATTTTTCTTAATACAAGGCACTTGAACAGGGTGTCACAAAAGAAAATATCTCGACTCAGATGGAGCTGGAATGCAACTGATCAGTGTTGCAACGTTTACCGGGCACATCACTCCGTGGGACCTTGGCAAGCTTCTCCCTTCACAGAGCACTTTTCAAGTGTAGGGACTTCATTCTCATTACTTTCTAGACACACCTCATACATTAAGATGTGATGGAGGTAAAGAAGGCAACATAACACAAAGTTCAGGTTCCAATGAGACAAAGTGAGGGAAAGTAGCTATCAGGCTTCAGTAAGACAAGTCAACAAAGCAGAGTCCAGGCTCTGGTAAGGCAATGCCCAAGCAAATTCTCTAGAACCCTGGACAGCTCCAAGTGAGAACCAGATGGAGATATCATAGCAGTAGACAATGTTGCTTCAGTAGCTAGTCAACCCAGATAAAGAGAGCTGCCCCATCTAGGTAGCTCCACCTGCAGTGAAAGAAGTCATAGAAACATAGTTTAAGGTTCCTAGCATGTCTCTGATGGGCTCATAGTGATCAGAATTCCACTAGGGCTTCTGAACTGGAGTCTTCAAGATCATCCAAATGGACATGATCTCCCCAGAGCAACATGATGTCCCCAGAGACTGGCAAGGAAAAAGATCCCTCTTGTTCTGGGGCTTCCAAAGTTCTTGGGACATCAAATACTGTTTCTGAATTGAATTCCCTCTTGTCCCCTGAAGTTCACCTCAGTCCATGGCCTCATCCCCCAAAAACAAGGAAATGGGGCTTGGAAACATGTCAACTATGTGTCTTGGTGCAATGCATAGTCCATCTGGTGCACATTCAGTAATGTGGACTCCATAGATTGTTTCAAAGAAGAGTAGATGCTCTTCAATGATTTAAGCTGCTGTTTCACCAACAGTCAGTGGCATGTGAGGCAGCAACCTAGTGGCAGAAGATGTGATAGGGTATCCTTCTTGATAGAGGACACCCTAGAAATCTATGAAGGTTGCCTAGACCTCAGCGAAAGGAAAGTCAGATTATGAATGTATAAATGAGATTGTCCCTGTAAATAGGATCATCCCTGGTCAGGCTGCACTTCATACAGCACATTTTCTTCTGGGGAAGAAGTGAAGGAGGGTTTCTGGAGATGCTGGCCAGCATCTGAGAAATGGGGGCAGTGAGGCTGGACAAGTCCTGGTGCCCCAATACAGGCCACAGAGATCCCACAAATTCTAGTGTTTTCTTTTTGAATGCAATCTCAAGAACTACAAGAACTAACATTGCTATATATTAATGAATGTTTTACAGGATAGTTGTGATTCAGCATTTCTGAATGTTCTCCAGTTTCAGATTCCAGGTAGTTTTTCTTGGAATAAGCCATTTTCCTGGAAAACTCTTAGAACTTTTTCTCCTCATCCATCCATCCATCCATCCATCCATCCATCCATCCATCATCGTTTTAAATCTTGTTTGGCTTTTTTATTCTTCTTGGTTGCTATTTCCTGGAAAAGAAAACAGGAATGCTGAAAGCATCTAGCTGAGGGTACCAGGTCATTTCCCAAGACTGTGTCGCAGGCCTGGGCCAGGCAACTGGCCAATCCACAGAGGTGCGATTGTGTATTGGCCAAAAGTTTATTCTTAGCTCTTCCTTATCTCCCTCTCCTTCGCTAACTCAGCCTCTGTATCTCTCTCTCAGCTTGTTTAACAGCTTGTGCATTTTGTAATGCCTTCTTTCATCACCATGGTAACAGTTAAAATTAAGGTGAGTATGAGGAGCGAGTTTGGCATGTATGCTGGGAAGACCAGAAAAACCAACCCAGTGGGGAGTTTTCCCCTGAGCTATGGAATCACCGTGTGATAGAGTGTTGAAAAAAGTCCTTCCTTTGACTGTCACAACTATTGGTACCTCTTGATGCTGGGATGCCAAAAGCCACAGTCTAAGGCAACCCTGACATGTTCCTGTGGAGGAAGGAAAGAGGAACCTGACCATCTATGGAGGCTTTAGGGCTTAGAAGCAGGGCCCCTCATGCCAGCTGCCGCAGGCCACCAACTCTTATGGGTGTTCCACCACCCAGCCCACATTGACTACCTATTCTGGAGTCACTGACCAATAGAGAACGTTGTTGTTCTTTCCCGTTCCGATGGGCAGGATGACCGCCCCCCTCGGCTGCCCTTGAACTACTCTGCCCCATAGCAGGCACAGCACCCAAGGCCCTGGGCTGCAGCTGTAGGGGAGTCTGTTTCTGCCATAGAGCACAGTCTTTGTATGCAGAGATTCCCAGGTCTGATCTGTGAAGTTTCCAGTTACAAGGATTCAACAGCAGAGGGTAGGCTGCCTGAGAATGGGGAGACGAGCCACTCTCAGGCATAGCAGGCAGGATCCGATGGTCTCAGCTGGGGCTTCCTATGGATATAAGCTCCTTCTCTGATGGGTAGTGCAGCATGGTAGCGATAGGCTATGAGGGCAGAGATAGTTCAGTTCTGTTCAGTTCTGGGCTCCACATTACAGGAAGGATAATCAGGTTGGAATTGGTGCAGCGTAGGGCCATGAGGATGGTGGCCAGATCACAGGCAAAGCTGTAAGAGGTGAGACTGAGGGAACTGGGTCTCTTCAGCCTGGAGAAGAGGAGACTCTGAGGGGATCTGTTGGCGACATACAGGTATGTGAGGGGGTGTCCCATGGAGGTGGGTAGAGAGCTGTTTTCCCCTGCAGAAGAGGGCAGGATGCACTCCAACAGAGCCAAGATCAAGGAACCAAGGCTCAATTTGTATCCCAGGAAGTAGTTCCTGACAGTTAGGACCCCAAGGGTATGGAATGGGCTTCCACAGGAGGTGGTTGAGGCCCCATCAGTGAGGTTGTTCAAGGATAGGCTAAACATGCTTAGCCAGCCGAAGCTAAGCAACCTTGAGGTTGGACAGAGAATCACTTGAGGCAGTGTGATGCCCCCACCTGGAATTGCAGGGCAGAAGAAAAGGTGCAAATGAAGCGGTCCACCAGGGGCCACCTGTCTGCCCTCTTCAGTCCCTTTCTCCCCAGAAACAGTAAGATCCCAGCACCCTCCCATTCAGCAACCAGAGCTTTGCGTGCATCACTTTAGCAACTTAAGCCACATCATTTGTAAATACCGTTACCCTTGCTTGACTGCGATTCTTTTCACACTTACCAGGGAAAACTCATCAGTGAATCCTGTGCTGCCATGGGGGGCAGAACCAGCACCCCTGCCACTGTATTTGCAGGATCTGTCCCAGGCCCTGCTGAGCCCCAACTGGGGGTCCTGGAGGAAGAGCTAAAGGAGAGCATGCCCTTCCCTCCAGAAGGCAGCTCTGTCTGCAGTACCTGCTGGTTACCTGGCTGTTCCTGCTTTTGGTTTCTGCAATGTGCCCTGTGAACAAGTTCTGCCCAAGCTCAGGTGCACGCATGAAAGGCTACGCATTTTGGCAGGACTGTCAGCTCAGAATCGGAGATATTTGCAGGGGAGGCTGCCTATCCTGCGCAGGTTGACAGCTCAGATGCTGATAAAGAGATGGCTGTTGAAACGGATGCCATTCCAGCTTCATCCCAAGGCCCTGGGTACCACCTGTGCCTGCTATGGGGGAGAGTAGTTCAAGGACAACCAGAGGGCCAGTCAACCTGCCTGTAGGAATGGGGAAGAGCAACACCAGCCTCCTTGGGAGCTGGACCTGATGCTCTATTGCCACTGTTGTAGGGTGGCCCAGTTGGGATCTCTGAAGGAGGAGCTCAGGTGTGCCCAGTTCCACAGAGCTCCTTCCCCCAGGGTTGGATGCAGAAGGATTCCAAAGGAAAGCTTTGGGAGCAGAATACCAGAGAGGGTTCAACATTTTGCTTTGTGTCTGCTCAGAGACTTGCATGTAGAATAAAGAAGTTTGGCAAAGAAGCACCCATGAGAGTGTTACTTCAGGTGGGGAGACTCACAGCTTGTGGCACTGAGTTTCCTGCCTCACCACGCTGCCTTGCTATTGGGCTTGCCTCTTGTTGACCAGTATCCTGTCCCACTGTTTGTATCCTGCCTCACCAGGTTTCCTGCCCTTTCATCCTACCCAAGGTACCTGTACCTCTGCTTGTCATCCTGGTTCTGAACCCTTGGCTTGTTCTTAGTTATGTGCTTAGTTATGTGCCAGAACAGACTTCTGAATTTCTCCAGGTTCCTGAATTTCTCCTGGTTCCTGATGTCTTCACACTGTACCATAACCATGATTTGGATGTGCCATGAAGTCCTGCTTTTGGATTCTGCCTTGCCCAAAATTCTGTTGCCCTGGTCCAGGTGCTTCCATCGCTCTTGCCTTGCCTTGTCTTTGACTGCCCCCATCCCAGTCCTGAACCTCGACACTCTGCAGCATCTGCTTCTCACTAAGCTCCATTTTTAGACAGGTGTGATGGGGGGCATGAGAAAAACGAGAAGGTTGA
>JAIXND010000762.1:2608954-2645706 GCA_023646645.1 Varanus salvator macromaculatus
AAGAGAAGAGAAGAGAAGAGAAGAGAAGAGAAGAGAAGAGAAGAGAATCAGGCCTCAGTGTATGCTTGGGCTATGTTTGGTAATACAAGTGATAGGATATGGACTGACTGCAGCATGGATGCATGATTGGGAAGCTTCAGCAAGGCATGTACCTTCAGTCGCATTTAAGTGGGTTGGCAATTCCCCCATGGGAAGGGACTGTAGGTCTCTTCTACTGAGACCAAGATACATTCCTCACAGACCTACATGCTCATCAATGCCAAAGAAAGATCTATGCAGTGGGTACAAATTTCTCACAGGATGGAAGGAAAGACTTGTGTCTGATTTATTAGTTACAATTCTATAGCTGAGCTGTTCGGGCAATTCACAGCAATTAAAGACATAAAATACATTGTGGAACAATATTAAACAAACATGTTTTAAATTTTAAAATTGCAATATAAAATCCAAATGAAAAGCCAAACAGAATGTGGCAGCAATGGAAAATTTTACAGCACTCTCGTGGCTTCACAAGCATGGCTGGCTGGGGAATGCCAGACGCTCTAGGACTTTTTTTTCTTCTGTCTAAACCTGTGCAGGATTGTGTCCTGGAAGACTAAAATGCCTGGAAACACAAGAAGGTTCTTGCCTCACACAGAAAGCAGCACAGCATTGAGACCCTCCTCGGGACTCATTCCACAAGTTGGAGGAGGGCTGGAGAGAAGCTGAGACGAGAGAAGGCTGGAGAGTAATTAACAGTAATGGAAGAAACAACTGGTCTTGCGAGGGGTGCAAGTTAATTGGCTGTTTCCATTCTCAGTGGAGTGTAATAATGTCTAGTAAGCATTTCTAAACTGCCAAATATAGATCTACATTGCACATTTTAGGCAGGCTTGGATCCAATGAGCCTGGGCTTCATACCCATTAATTGCCAGAAGACTCAATGTTCTCGCTGATTCCCGGGTGTCATTTGTATTTCCCCAAATCCAGTTTGCCAGGATTCGTGATGTGGGTACACTGACATTTTAGCCAACTCCACAGGGCCATTGTGTCTCCTCCAACACCAGGATCAGCAGGTCTCAAATGATGTGCTAGGTTCTTCAAGAAGATTGATATGGTATGGATTGCTTCTGCTAAGGAAACGTTCTCAGAGGTCCTTTTCCTTGGTGGGAATACTGCCTGTGACAGTATTTCCAGATCCTGTAAAACCAGAGGAAGTCCCTGAAAGTCAAAGGTGATCCGCCAGCATCTGGGAGGGTCTACCACCTTGGCTTTCTTTGATCCCAAGGCTTCTTGGCCTTGGGAATGAGAAGGGAGAAGGTGGAAATAGTACAGGCATGTACCATGTGCAAAGGGGTGAGCACTTTGGGACCAGACTGGGGGAAGACCAGCCACCCCGAATGTTCTGTGAGCAAACCCATTATTCCATAAAGATTATTTTTGCACTGTGCTTTATGGGGAAACAGTGTTCCTGCCCAAAAACATCTAGATTTGACTGTCTGTTTTTTGAGGGGGACAGATTTTAATCATTGTGCAAGTGTGTGTGTGTGTGTGGGGGGGAGGTGTTATAATAGCATCGGAAACTTTAGAGGACCTCCTGATCTATATCGCATGTTCAGTAAAAAAAAACCCAAAAACAATAAGTCAGAAGGATGGGATGTTGCTAATAATCAACTCTAGTTTGAGAAAGCATCCCTATGAATGGTAAGTCATACAATACCATTGAACATGGTTGATTGTCTACTCTCTTCTAATGGCTTGCTATTTCTCCATATAGGTGAGGTGGTCCCATAAGACCAGAATCTTGGGTTGTAATTCAAGCAAATGAGCATTTTGTCACAGCAGTGTATTCTATGAGATGGTAACAGTGAATAAAGTCCACAAAGAGGACGCCAGAGCTGACCTGTACACCATCCTAGCCACATCCCTGTTTGCTTGTGCACTAGACTGCAACTATTTCAGTAGGTGCAATTCTTTCTGGGCTATTAGGTAAGTCTGAGGCATTGCCAGTGCAGCCTAGGGAAAGAACCCACACTTTGTAAAAGAGAATGCTAGAAAACGGAACTCCTTTGACTTTCTGAACATGATCTGGATGTTATGATGAAACAGGGCCCTCCATATTTCCTCCAAAATTTTGCTAGAGCTGAAATTTGGTCACAACCCAGGCTGGAAGTGCCAGTGAGATGGTGACATTTGAAAAAGGAATGTTCACATTCAGCCTTGAGTGTTGCCAGTTGTGGTCAATGTTTGGGGTAGGTGACAATCTCCCAGAATCCAGCTCTTTCACACTCATTGGACTTCTTTCCTGGGCTTAGACCTGGCTTAGGAAGAAAGCCAAGCCAAGATCATGCCTGCAAACAATTGCAAATGCTAGCAAAAACCCTTATTAGCACCCCGAGGTCATGTGTGTGAAAGAAAGACTCCTTGTGTGTGAGTGTGCGTGTGAGGGAGGCACACTCAGCACAGGTGCAAGCTGGCCTATTATGATATGCAATGACTGGACTCACTTCAGCCATCCAAACAGCCATCCAAACAGATGCTTGGCACATCTGGTATAGAGTTGGACTTACAGCACAGAGAAAGAGGACCAGGATCCAAGATGCTGAGCCTGGAGAATCTGATGGATCCCTACCTCCAAACCAGACTCCTCACGCATTGCTGGATGGGGTTATACACAAGGTATACAACACAAGGGTGCTGCTAGGAGTTGTACACACGGCCTGGTGCTGTCTCAGGAGAAGAAGAGGTTCACGGCAAGCCCATGCTGTCTACCACTGAGGCTGATGGGACCTACTCCCAAACACATGGGCATGGGATCACAGCCTATGCAACTCTGAAATGGGAGGTTGCACCATTGTTAAACTTTGAGCTGCTCTAATGGAACCGCAGTACACACCAACCTTCACTTCCACAGTGTACAGACTGCAATTATCAGTATGCTATCTTCCTGAAAGGATATTTATCTTCACAGCATGATCACAAAGATAAATGCTAAAGTTTAAAATTCAGAAGTGCTTACCACAGGGCATTATGATAAGACAATAACAGTAATGAAATAAAAGTAGAACTGTTGATGGGTGGGTGGGGAGAACCAAACGCCACCTTTAAATATGCACAAATCATTTACGGAGCCTCTTAATTGAAATATATTTCATAAAATGGCTGTGTTGCCAACAGATCATTGTATTTTCAGACAGGGCTTTCTTAAATAATCATCGTAATAATGATTATTTTAAGGAGACCCTTTTCACTCCCTGTAGCTTTCCAGAAATATAGAGAACATTCTTGAACAGTAGCAGAATACAGCACTTCGAGCCATAATAGTCAACATAACAATTAGTACACTTTGTTATGGCAATGGGAGAGGTGGAGGGTAGAACTATGTTCAAAGAATCTGCTAGATGCAGTCCCAGCAAGAAGGCTGATTCAAGGCTGGTTTCGCTCATCCGAAGGGGAACAATGCCACACAGCAATTGTTGCAGGAATAGCAGCGACAAAACTCTGCCGTTCTGGGAAGCAGAGATCGGCTCTCAACAAGCCGTTGTGCTTGCTTTGATTTCAGAGCTGCTCCATGAAGGCTTCAAACGTGCTGCTAGGTTTAACTCTCCTGGCCATCGGGGAGGAGCATCTGAACTTTCAAAGTTGTGGTCTATAGTCCATGATGATTTTGAAGCCCCCGTAGGAATACCTTCCCAGACTTTGGAGCCAGCCTTGTTTCAAGCAGGGAACTGAGGCATTAAGTCTCCTTCATCCTTCCATTTCTGATTTCTGGATTGTGTACAGGCCTGTGTGTGCAATAGAGCTGCACATTCAATTCAATGGCAGGATGAAGAATTGAGGTCAGCTGATTTTAACAGGTCTAGCTTGTGTCAGCTTTTGCACTGTCTTTAAATCTTGCGTATGCTGCTTTTCTTGCATCATGGTTTATGATTTTAAGAAGCAAATCACACTTTGGCTATTGTGTGGCAAAGTGAAGATAGTAATCATAATGATGCTTCTTTCTCAATATGCTTCCACACTCTGCGTTTCCCACACAAGTGTCCACAGATAAAGCACTGCATTATGTGCCTGTGGTCATTTTTGTCAACGTTCTTTTTGCATAGCAACAATGCATTGGGCCACAAGTGTGTATCTGTAAAATTCTGTGCAGGAAGCATCTTGATGCAATTAGTTGTACAGTCGCATCGCATTGCTTCTGTGTGATGTTTTCTCCATGTGCAGGACTGTAGCATAGCAGGGGGAAATGGTGGAAATGAGCCAAAGAACCAAACACTGCAGCAAACGGAACATGCTGTGAGCTTAAATTTAGAAATTCCCGCAATAAACTGGAATTCAGAAGGAGAGAGCGGAACACAGAGCAGGGAAATCGAGCAGAATAGCATGGATCCGAGGAGAATCTCCTGATCGATGGGTGCAAAATGGTTGCCAGCAAAATTGGTGAAGTTGGAGGTTTGAGTGAAAGAAAGTAGGTGGAACGATCCTTTGCTACCCCTTACACTCTTGCTCTCATGCAAGAGATAAAGTGTTGTGCTTTAGCCTGGAGTAGTGAGGGTGAAGGGAAGAATGTGTCGTGATCCAGTTTGGGGCACTCTCGAAGGAAATGACCCTGTTTGCTGATGGTGGTAGTAGCTTGTTTCTGGAGGAGGCAATGCAGCAGATGGGCATGGGGACCTCCATCACTGGTCCAAGAAGAGGTGCATCAGTCCCTCTTCATCCAGATGACTACTCCCATGGGAAAAGGGCAACTCAGGAGGACTGAGCATCACCTGGCAAGCCCAGGGCTACTGGAAACATCATGCCCAGCTGGATGCCTTGTAGTCTAACACAGCCCCTTTATCTTCCAAACAGGGGATGCAGGAAGGCCAGTCTGCAGGCTGGATTTGGTCTTTAAAGTCTCCCTCCATGAGTGTCTTCCCCACACCTTGTCTTCTGCAAGCTAGTGAGGCCCCGGGGAGGACAGCAATAAGTAGCATCCCTGTTGGTACCACTCATGTGCCATTGGGCAGAGATTGACCTTGGCTTAAGGCACAGCTCCTTCTTCCAACTGGGTGGGAGAGCAGTGTGCTAAATGTGCTCCTTGTAATTTTATTTTATTTATTTATTTAAAAATTTATATGCCGCCCCTTGCAATAGCCTCGGGGCGGCTTACAACATGTTGCATTATTAAAAACATATAACAAAATTAAAAACTGGCCCATCTCAGGTTATTATATAAAAACATGAACAGAATTATAAATTAAACCTATTAAACATAAATTAAACATTAAACATAAATTAATTGAACATAAATTAAACATAAGTTAAACATAAACTAATTGTGGTGGGCGGAGGACCAATCCTTCAACCAGTGCCTCAGCCAGGAAGGATTCAGCACACACGTGCTTCCAAGAGCTGGGGGAAACTGCCTTCCCTGAAGGTAGGAGCCAAGGGGATCCCTCATCTCTGGCTGAGTCAAGCTTGGCCAGTCTTTTGCTGCTCTGATGGAAGGTGACCAAGAAGCTGGTCTGGGATTGCTCTGCCTCTATGTCCCTTGCATGGAGATGGTGAGGGCAGAGTAAAGCTTTGCTCCTGTGTCACTTTCCATCAGAGAAATTGCTAGCTTGGCTTTGGCAATGAACACCTGGGAGAACAAGACAGAACTGCTGGAAGAACAGGAAGTAATACTGGAAGGAAGTCTGTCCCTAACCCTGATGTCATCTGGCTGAAGGACCAAGGACAATCTGTTTGAGGTTGTAGAGTCAGGTGCTACAAGGCACAAATGTGGAGCCCCAAAGGTCAGGCATTGCTGACTGCCTTCATCTTCAGGACTACCGGTCAAAAGGGAAGCAGATGTTTCTATGAAGGATAGGCTGGATGTGCACATGGTGGGCATGTTGTGAGTGGAGCCGGCTGGTGCTGGGGGTCAGACTAGATGGCCTGGGAGACCCCTTCTGACTCGCTCTGTTTCTATGTTTCTATGTCTTTCAAGGCAGGGAAGCACACAGAGCTAAAAACTGGCACAAAAGAGCCAATCCTGCTGTTCTGTCTGTATTCAAACTGTGTTAGGTCATTTTTTTCATTTTCCAGGTGCATTGGCCAATCCTATTTAAAGAGGACCCTCCCTGCTCCAATCTCAGGAAGCCTCTGGGAGGAGCAGGATCACTAGAGTACCCTCAGATGCAGTGTTTCTCAATGACCACACCTCTGGTAGGCCTGATAGAACACTGATTGCCTGAGCTTTTATTTAAATTAGGTCATGCTCTTAAAAGACAGCCTTGCAAATACCCTCAACTGACAGAAGGTGAGCAAGGGGGCCCTAGATCAAACCAAGCCAGAACTTCCCTTGGGAGCAACAATGACAAAACTGGCACTTTGGGTACATCGTGGGAAGGCAAGACTCCTTGCTAGGGAAATCAGCAAAGGGCAGAAGAAGAAAACGAAGAGTAAATATGAGATGGACTAACTCTGTACAGGAAGCCTCAGCCTGGAGTTTACAAGACCTGAGCAGGGCTGTCAAGGACAACTCATCTTGGAGGGCTTCCATTCATGAGGTCACCATTAAGTTGGAGATGAGGTGACGGTAAACAATGACAATGGCATATTCATCCTAGGGAAGCCCATCTAGAAGTGAGACCAAGTGAATTTAACAGCACTTACTCCCAGTTGGAGACACATGACATATTCATTTCAGCTCAGTTTTGAGCAGGACTCCAATCTGCCCCTGAACATGAACTTGGGTGCAATTTGCAGCCAGGATACATACATTTCCCAACTTGCAATATGTTTCATGGGTTGGACAGCATGCATACATTTGAAGAATGTGCGTGGAAAAGGCAGACTCTTGAAAAATGCAGAGAAGAATACTTTAATCTAAGGAAGAGGCATGGGTGTATTTGAAAGGCTTGCCCAAGTGATGTGCGGTATTAGAAAAATGCACTTGAAAGCAAACACAGAGTTTCAGCCCAACAGGGTTGTTATTGTGATGATAAGATTGAAGAGTTCACCTCTGTAAGCCCCCTTGAGTTTCTTAGAAGGAAAAAAGGTGGAATGCTATTATTATTATTAATAATATTAATAATAATAATACATTTTCTTTCAAAAACGAAAACATTCACAATCTGCTATAGCCTTAAGCTGCAATATGCTTCAAGATGGAATTTGAGGAATTGCAGTGAGCTGGGCTTTTGCTGGTTCACACATCCCTCTTCCTCTTAGTGAGTAACCCTTTTGGACACAGTAAGGTTTACTTCCAAGGAAGGTTTACTTTACTTTGACCTGCTGCAAAGATGACTTTGGTCTTCTGTTTCCTTCCCTGAGATGGGAACTGTCTGGCCCACGCGTGCACACAAATTCCGGTTCTCGGCCGATTTAATTGCACGTCTCTCTGAAGGACGATACCCAAGCCTTGGCAAAAACACTGTTTGGCAAAACTGCCAGGTTTTCAGGGCTTTCTGAAAGCCTGGCACTGCCTTAGAGAACAGGTTTGCTTGATTAGCTTTTTCTGGGACACGGAGGACAAATTCAGCAAATGCACATTCTAGCAGCATTAAGGGGTATATAAAGATATATGAGGTGATGGCATACCAAATAACCACAGAATGTAGATAGATATCAGAAGGGTTTCCAGCCAAGACTGAGGGACTTAAGAGTTATTGAGCAATTTGTTGTTCTTGTCTTATTGTTGCAGGAAACGAAAATATGAAAATCCTTGGGGAGGAAATACGTTGCATGGAAAGTGTGAATGGTAAACAACATTTTGGAAAAGACTTCCTTCCAATTTAGAATGTTATTACTGCTCCCTTTATGTGAGAGGTTCTGCTGAAATGTGTGCATTTTGATTTTTAACCACGAGCATCCCCTATTGTTCTGCAATCATACAGCTTTCAAACATGCGATTGCAGGCTTTCTAACATAATCAACATTGAAAAGACTTGGGGAGCACGATCCAGCCCAAGTTAAGCATTTCCCAGTTCTCCTGATTTAAGGGAGAATGAATTAAGTAGGTGCCTAATTTCCTCATTAGCATCCGAGTGCGGATGGAAAGAATTTGCACCTCGTTGTCCTGCAGGTGATTTGATTGTCACAGTTCCCTTTCTTTCCAGCTGAAATCTTCCCTTGCTTCTTGAGCTGTAACAAAAGTGATACCGCTCCTAAACAAGAGGTTGATTTCGGCAGGCTTTGGGAAATCCATGGGGCTCAGATGCCCTTGACTCTGAGCCCCATCTCAATAGTAGAGATTGCTAGCAGATTGGAAATGAGTCAAAGTCTCTGAGATGGAAATGAGCACGGCATAGAGGGAGCAGCACTGAAGCCAAAAGATTTTACTGTATCTGGGACTGGGCACAGAAACCAGGTCCACACCAAAAATATCAAGAGTGGGGGGAGGAAATGGGAAATAAACCACTAAGTAGAGTGGTAGAAGCCTGTTCTCCCCTGCAGAGGAAGGCAGGACATGCTCCAACAGAGCAAAGCTCAGGGAACCCAGGTTCCATTTGGATGCCAGGAAGCACTTCCTGACAGTTAGGACCCCGAGGGCGTGTAATGGGCTTCCACGAGAGGTTGTTGAGGCCCCATCGGTGACAGTGTTCAAGGATAGGCTGGACGTGCACATGGTGGGCATGTCGTGAGTGAAGCCAGCTGGTGCCGGAGGTCAGACTAGATGGCCCAGGAGACCCCTTCTGACTCACTCTGTTTCTATGTTTCTAAGTATATGCCCATTTGGGGCAGTGAGTTACTATAATCCTGAACAGAAGCACTTCATGCTGCAAGAGTCTGTTGCAGGGTCCCACTTGCATTGCACAATATTCAGTAGATGATTTTATTTCTGAAATTGGGCCCAGTGTACATGTTCTTGATGGTTTTAGTCCTTGAGGTAACTCTGCTTTGCAGCTTATCTTGGAAGAAGTTTGTGCCTGGGACTCCATTCTGGTCCAGTATGTCCCAGGAAGTCTGCACACATTACAAAACACAGCAGACGTGAGCACTTGTGCTAATTCACACTCGCACTCATGCACGCTAACACAACATTAACAAATGGATGAAGTTGCGCAGTCCCCGCAACTTAAAAACAAAAAAAGTTCCACCAAATCCATGGAGTCAGAAAAAACAGGTCTGTTCTGAAATCTACAGGTCAGAATCGTCGAGATGCAAAGTGATTCAATCAATTTTAGATTTCTCTGACTCCCCAGCTGCAGATAGTTGAGGGGGGTGGGGGGAATGTGCGTGTGTTGCTGCTGCTGTGGCTGTTGTGGTTTTGTGAGTGAGACAGGCAGAGAGCTGATATTAGCCAAACCCATTTCTCAGTTGAGTCAGGAGGAATCTGTCCATCATGCACACACACACGCACACTTGAAAGACTTGTAAAACTGCTCCAGGGATTGTGTATACAGTGACATTACAGCGGCCAGTCAACCAGCTTCGTCAGCAGCTCTGCTTTCTCCGTACACACAAATTAAAATAAACCACCGCAGATGAGAGTTCCCACCGGGATGCTATGGGGCTCCTTCCAAGCCCTGCCTGCCTTACATGTTAAGTGTCTTTATCTGTACCCCCACTGCCCCCCCCCACACACAGAGCACACGGTGGGTTTCCAGTTTGAATCCAGCATCGTTTATTGCTGTATCTTATTGGCACAAATTCAAACTTTGGAAAAGACGGTGCATCAGGGAGGAAAAAAAGCCTTATTATAACTGATAGCCCTCATTCGTGCCGATGTTTGTATTTTCAGCTAAATATCCCAGCCAGAGGCAATGAGGCTTACAGCTGATTTACACCATTCTGGGTCACTTCTGCAGCCACTAAAGAATTGCTGCAGCAGGAAGGGAAGAAGAAATTACAGTACTCAGCCTTTTTCCCCCTTTATCTTTGCAATAGACCCCTCCTCTTGCTTCGCCATACATCTTAGAATTTCTGTGCCGCTGAAAATATTAAATGTGTGGATTATCTCAAGGTAGCAGCAAACACACACATGTATGCACACACGGAATACATAAAAAAAAAAAGAAGAAGAACCAGTGTGGAATCTAAATGGTGCATGACTCACCCTAATGTGAGGAATTTAGGTTTGTCATTGATTTCAGCGTGAGACAGTTAATATCCATGCCGGGCTGAACAACCCTACAACCACCACTGGAAAAACAGTCAGGAAAAGGTCACAGTGCATAGAGATGCTTCTCCACTGGAAAAGAGAGACTTCTTTGGCAGAAGTAAGTTGACAATAGGGATGAGTGACAAAGAAAAATGCATACAACAGACATTCGGAGACTGTCCGAATGAGCTGAGAGCAGGCAGAGTGTGGTCTGCTTTTGCACAGCTTCTCCCATTACAGTGGGCCATTTTATTTTAACACATCAGGCATATTTCTGTTTGCTGAAGGAGGTCTTTCCAAATACCCCAGACAAAGAGAAAGACACACCAGTAACTCCTAGATCAAAGCAGGGCTGAGTTTCCTCTGGAAGCAAAAATGACAACATGAGGTTGTCGTACCTTGCGCAACACTCCCTGGAGAAGACAACCATGCAGGGGAAAGTCAAAGGCAGGGGAAGAGGAAGACTCAGTGTGAGATGGATTGGCTCCAGAAAGGAAGCTCTGTCCTTGAGTCTACAAGAGCTGAGCAGGGTTGGCATCGGTAGCCCATTTTGGAGGGCTATCACTCAAGGGGTTGTCCTATGTCAGAGATGCCTGGGCCACACACGACCACAACACATGTCTGTTCAAAGAAATTTAGAATAATCGTTCCTTAGAATAGTAGAGTTGGAAGGGTCATGATGGTTGACATGATTTTGTGACTAAACAAACAGAAAAAGTTCTCTTGAGGAGCCTGTATTGGCTATCTCACAACCAACACAGGGATGCTCTAGTGAGCAATGTTTGAGATGACTCGGATTGTCACATGCCCCATCCCTGACTTACACTCACTTTGCATGACTGGGAGCATGATCCAGTGGACACCATGATCCATATGGGAGATTTCCCCGTATCTCCTGAAATGTGTGCCAGCTTTCCTGCACAGACTAAAGTGGCCTGATTCAGTCTCCTGAGGGAACTGGCATCAATCAGAAAGGCTGTGCACATGGATCTGAGCTGAGATGGAAGTGAGCACCTGCTCAACTATCGCTGAGAATGGTTGAGGGATGCATGCTCACATGCTCACCTGTTCTGTGAACAAAAATGAGATGGTCATATATCCAGAACAGGGCAATCCTACAGCTGCCTGACAGGACACAGGCAGAAACAGGGTATTCCAGAGCCCTATCACTGACCACAGAAACTCCAAGGTCTGAGCAGGGACTTTGAACTCAGAGCCCATTCATGCCACCCTTACAGCCAGAATAGAATGACCCACACTTGACTGGGGGTTAGAGATTCCAAGGGATATTCCAGGAGGTGGGGGGCGGGTAGGAAAAGAGACAGGTTCTGCCAGGAAATGCACTGTCTGGCTGCACCTTGTTGTCCTTATCTCATGCTCCAAAGCTCATGCTCCACTGACGTACATGGCTGCAACCACAGAATCATAGAAAAGGAGAGTTGGAAGAGGCCATGAAGACCATCAAGTCCAACCCCCTGTTGCTGCAGGGCACCAACGCACACCATCCCACTCAGAAGGCTGTCCAGTTCCTCCTTGAATGTCTCCAGTGTGGGAGAGCCCCCCACCTCTCCAGGCAGCTGGTTCCACTGTCATACTGCTCTGACAGCAATGAAGCTTTTCCTGATGTCCAGCCTGAATTTGGGTTGTCGCAACCTGAACTGATTATTTTGTGTCCTACACTCTGGCATCAGCAAGAACAGAGCTTGACCTTCCTCTTTGTGACAGCCTTTGAGGTACTTCTAGAGGGATAGCATGTCCCCCCACAGTCTTCTCTTCTCCAGGCTGAACATGCCCAGTTCTCTCAGACTTTCCTCATAGGGCAGTGTTTCCAAACCCTGGATCATTTTCATTGCCCTCCTCTGAACCCCTTCTAATTTACCTGCATCTTTCTTAAATCTTGGTGCCCAGAACTGGATACTGTATTCCAGGTGAGGTCTAGTTATGAGTGCTTTGTTATGGTGTGAGCAACATGAAAGAGACAGTCCTGTATCCATTACAGGATGCTCACTGGGGGCTGTATGGGCAACTTCACTGTACTGAACTCTAAACTAACATGTTGCCATGTGAGCAAGGCCTTCTCAAGAGCGGCACCCAATATGGAAGGCTTTGCATCCTCTGGAATTCACACCTCTTTATTCAGACCTCCCTATTGCTCCATCTTTCTTCCAAAGTATTGATTAGTTTTTGATGCTTCTCAATCAAATTTGTGTATTATACTTTTAAAGTCAACCATTTAGAGATCATAAGATATGTTGTGAACTGCCCAGACAGCTTCAGCTGTCAGGCGGTACCAAAAATGAGTAAGCAAATAAATAAATATGAAGCAGTATTTAAGTATGTAAATTTTAGAAAGAACAAAGGAAATGCGACGAGGTTCCCCGTGCTCTGCAGAGATCAGAGAGCATTTTAGCGGCTCTGATAAGCACACCAGGGGTTGCAGCTGGAGCTCCCCCCCCCCTCCGTTTGGGCCGACTGTTTCTTCTAAAAATGATGCACTATTGTAAGAAAAAGAGAAACGTGGCGCTTCAGCATACAAAGACAAGTCTCACAGCTGCCTACTTGAAATCTGAATTGTTAGTATGAAAGGAAGAAATCCAATGATGAATCGAACTCTTTCTCTTCACCTTTCACACTTCAGCTCATGGTCCTGAATTCTCACCTTCATCTTCATCATCACCATCAGCATCATCAGGTGTGGGGGAGCCTACTTAGGAATCAAAGAAAGCTCTACAAAGAGCCCCTTTGCAAGTCCTCATGGCTTCCTTCTGCACGAAGACCCTCCATTTACAGTCCGCTTGGTTTTTCCTTTAGGAGGTTTTCTGTGAAAACCTCCTAAAGGAAAATTGTGTTTCTGCTATTTGGTTTTGTTTCATCAAAGGGTCAGCCAAAAGGCAGACCACTGCTAATATTCCTCCCTTCTGATTGCAGCAGTCTAAGGTGCAGATATCAATGAATGGCACATATGCTCAGAGAGGCAATAGGCACATGTGTATGCGGGGTGTGAGTGTGTGTTTTAATGCTGCCAAAGGATGAGAGACGGGATGCATTTGCTCTGCTTTTCTCCCACACACATTTCCTAAAAGGAAATCTCAATTTTATGCAGCAATGGATTATTGCTCCAATTTCCAGCCACATACCAATGTCCTTTTCAACAAGCATTTTAAACATTGGATCCATAATTTTGGAATGTTTTTATTAGGTCAACTCAAAAGCCGAACAAAAGGGGCAAGGTTTTAAGAGCCCCAGAATTCCTTCTATCTCTGTCCCACCACCTGGTTTCTGTAACACCTTGTCTGAGGAAGTGATCTGGAGGCCTCTACTCGTGCTCAAAGCTTTTCCACAAGAAGCATGTATTGTTTGCTTATAATTCTTTACTCCTCTGGCTTCAATTTCCTCTTTAAAAGCCCTTTCCCAGGGGAGATTTAAACTAGAGGAAAAGGAGCATTATTTCTGAAAGTGAAAGAAAACGTATCTCCCTACTTGTTTGATTGTGCTGTAGCACCAATAAGATGCATAGGGAAAGGAAAAGCAGTTTCTGTAGACCACTGAATTCAGCAAAGAACCTAAAAGTAGACGGAGTGGATTAACAGCCTTGGATAGAAAAGCTCAGTGTCGCCTCACCATTCAATCAGATCATCTCTCCACCTTCATTTCTCTGTGCCCAAAATGGCTGTTCCTGCTGTGTTGATGGATGAATGGTCCTAGAGCGGGGGGTGGTGCATTTTTCAAGATTGTTTGATTAGCAACATACAGGTAGAAAGGTTCCCTGGAGAAGGAATGTTGACCTGGGAATGAGGACCTGGCAATTTTTGCACGTGCCTAAATTCTCTGGACGGGTTGTGGTGGCTCTGTGGTTTAAACTGCTGAGCTGCTGGGCTGGTTGATCGAAAGGTTGCCAGTTCGAATTCGGACAATGGGGTGAGCTCCCGTGCTTTGTCCCAGCTTCTGCCAACCCTGCAGTTCGAAAGCATGAAAATGCAAGTAGATACAAAGGTACCACTTTGGTGGGCAGGTAACAGCATTCCGTGCACTTCGGTGTTTAGTCATGCCGGCCACATGACCACGGAGACTGTCTGCGGACATACGCTGGCTCCCTCGGCTAGGAAACGGAGATGAGCACCGCCCCCTAAAGTCAGACATGACTGGACTTTCATGTCATGGGGAAACCATTATCTTTACCTTTAACTTCTCTGGAAGTCATTTGGAAGCTCATTTTGGCCTGCTTCCATTTTCATTTTTGATTCTTTTTTCAGCTCATTTGGAATGGAAACTTGCAGGTGTCCAGCGGGAACAGGTGAGCATTTCTGCACATACTTTTCAAAAGTGCACACTTTTCTCATGCACAAAAACAGCAATACTCCTATTTAGTTTAAAAACTGCATTCCGAAGTACACGTTTCTGAAATGCAGTCAGAGATTCAGGAATTTGCAAACACTTCCAAAAACAAATGAAAGAAAAGACACTTTCCTGGTTTCGTTCACAGGTGGAATTACAAAAGGAACATGCTTGCATGGTTTTGCGCATGCTTAGCTTGGGCAGTTAAAGAAGTGATGTGAACAGATGCATTGCGCAAGGTCTCAGGGGACCACCCTGTGGTTATTGCATGGTTCTGGCCTTGCTGAAATGCCCATCGACACCCAATCCACCTCCTGCTTTAGATCCCCCTTTTCTCAGTCCCTTGACTAAGCTATTGCCAACTGGTGCTGCCAAATACCCACAGATTCCTTTTCTCCCATCTGATGTAGGGCTTGACTTTTCTTTTCAGGGCCGTGAAAAGAACCATATAGCAGTGAAGGGGAAGGAGTACAACATGTGTTTGCTCTGGATACGCTGACTGCAACTCACACAGTAAGGAAGGGCCATGTGCAAGGGATGCAAAGATCAGCAAAGAGGCAAGGGATTCCCACACCCCTGCGGCCTTCCCTCCCTACTTGTCCTTTCCCAGTGCCAGTGCCTGTTGGCTCTAAAGATTTACTCTGGAAGAAGTACAGCAGGATGGCTCACACTAGGGATGTGTGAGGAACGTACCTGGAGTGGTGAAAATCCAGTGCCATGCAATGATTCCAACACCTGGGCCTTGATCCACCATGGGGGGAGCTGAGCCATCTTAGGGACTCTTGCCTCTAGGATGGGCTGTGATTTGCACACTAAAAAATGCTAACGGGATTTGTGTAAAATCAGCTGATTTGTGCAAATTGTTAAGCACATGGTAGCTGAGTGATTTGCCCAAATGGTATGGGAACCATGTGTTTTTAGGTGCTGCATGTGAAATTTGGATGATGACATACACAACTACAGGCTTTTGGGGTACTCATTGAACAAAGCATGCCAATATGCAAATTGCATGTATTTAGACTGCTCGAGTAGACTGCACAATGCATGCCAATTTCCTTAGCTCTGAAAAAAAATTAAATCCCTGCCCCATCTTAGTCATCGAATTCCATGGATTTCCCCATGATTTGGCCCATCTCAGATCCTCAGATTCAAAGTGGGCAGGAAGTCCATCAAGTTGAAAAGAACTGGGCAGCCCAACCTCAGCCCATTCCTAGGGCACACTCACCAAAGAGCTAAAGATGTTAAAATCTAGGCAAAAACCTTGCTCTGTTAGCCTTGAACCACATACCACAAATGCTTCCTGTGATTATTTGTACAGCAGAAGCATGGAATCTAAACTGGATATACACCTGGCAGTGAGACCTCCTTTCAGAAGACACTTTGGAGGACTCCTTGTGATGCACCATACAGAATAGCAACAACAGGAAAAGACTGAATGCAGTGTGGTTTGTGTGGAGTCTTTTTGTACAAGACTCACACACACACATGGAGTGGGAGGCTTTGGTGGCAGGGATCTTCAAGAAGCATACTTGAGTTGGGTTTTGATCAGAATTTGCATGCAATCTGAGATCACAATCCACAGAGTTCCACACTTGCACCTTGATTCATAGGCACTCCTCCACTCCAACAAAAGGGTGTGTATCAGCACTTGTGAAAGGGACCTTGGGGTACTGGTTGACCGCAGGCTAAACATGAGTCAGCAGTGTGATGCGGTGGTCAAGAGGGCGAATGCCACCCTTGGTTGCATAGCCAGAAGTGTGGCTTCTAGATCAAGAGAGGTATTACTACCACTCTACATGACTCTGGTGCGCCCGCAACTGGAGTATTGTGTTCAGTTTTGGGCCCCTCATTACAGAAAGGATATAGCCAGGTTGGAGTCAGTGCAGCGTAGGGCCACAAGGATGGTGGCTGGTTTGCAGGGGATTCCGTATGAGGCAAGACTGAGGGAATTAGGTCTCTTCAGCCTGGAAAGAGGAGACTCAGAGGGGATCTGTTGGCGACATGCAGGTATGTGAGGGGATGTCACATGGAGATGGGTAGAGACCTGTTCTCCCCTGCAGAGGAAGGCAGGACGCGCTCCAACCAAGCAAAGCTCAGGGAATCAAGGTTCCATTTGGATGCCAGGAAGCACTTCCTGACAGTTAGGACCCCAAGGGCGTGGAATGAGCTTCCACAAGAGGTCGTTGAGGCCCCATCAGTGAGGGTGTTCAAAGACAGACTGGACATGCACATGGTGGGCACGTCATGAGTGGAGCTGGCTGGTGCCGGAGGTCAGACTAGATGGCCCAGGAAACCCCTTCTGACTTGCTCTGTTTCTATGTTTCTGTGTATCAGCATGCATATGTGTGAAAAGAGAAAGCATATCAACCATGCAAATGTTGGGAAGATGCACACAACTTTTTCATGAATGGAAGAAGACTTCTGTTTAAAGATGAACGCAACGGATGTGCACATTTGAAAAAGAAATGCGTGGATTCTCATCCAAAATGGAGAGAAAAAAAGATGAAGTTTGCAATCTGATATCTGAATTGAGCTGAACTTTGAGACAGAACTTGGGGAATTTTGCTGAGCTCAAGTCTGGCACATCCCACAGGAATTAAGTCCTTCTGTTCACAGAACAGCTTCCATCAGCAGAACAAAAAGGAGTGAGCTGTACCAGAGCATTGTGGAACCATCTGGAGCAAATTTTGGGAGGACTTAAGGGGGACAGAGAGAGGAGGAGAGATCATATCATGCATGCAGAATTGAGCTCATGCGGCTCTCTTCCCTCCCCTAAGTTGCCCCAGCTATCATGTGACGTCCATGTGAGTGATAGCCTGGGTCATGCACGCTCATGAATAATGCCCATCAAGACAAATGCCCTCTCTTATGAGAAACCTGGAGAGCCAGTGTGGTGTAGTGGTTAAGAGCTGGGACTGGGCCTCAGACGACCTGGGTTCGAGTCCCCGCTCAGCCATGGAGCCAACTGCGTGACTTTGGACCAGTCACAGGCTCTCAGCCCAACCTACCTTACAGGGTTGTTGTTGTGGGGATAAGATGGAGAAGGAGAGATCATGTAAGCTGCCTTGAGTCCTTTGTAGGAAAAAGGCAGGATATAAATCGCAATATAAATAATAAATAAATAAATATAAGCCAGAGGCCCAGTTAAGTGGCAAGAGCCCTGGACCACCTAGGGAGGCCATTGGTGCTCACCCCAGGAGAAAAATCACAGGGGCATCTGAAGCTGCTTTATGGGGAATGCTACTGTGGCCTCATTCATCCCAATATTGCTGAGCATGATGCTGTGAGTAGCAAGCCTGCAGCCTCTGCTGCAGAGCTCCAGCATCTCAGGACATAGGAAGAGCCATGCTGGCTCAGAGCAAGGTCCCGTTGACGCCAACATTCAGCCTGAGGAAGGCTGCAAGCAGAATGCGAGCTCAGCTCTCGCACGCTTGTTCATGAGCAACTGGCATCTGGAGCCAGGCTGCCTCTTTTCTGGGAGGCGGTACATAGGAATGTTTGTCAATGATAGCCCTTCCCTCCATGAATTTATCTAATCCACTTTTAACGACATCCCAATTTTATTTGTTTATGATTTATTTCATTGTTATACCAGCATACAGTGGAAGCTGTTTGGGTGGTTTACACAGTCCATAAAAAGGAATGATAAAACTACAATAAAATATCATAATATCAGAAAAAAGTTTTAAACAGCTAAAACAGATAATTTAAATGGACAACACAAAGGAATAGGAGGGAGGGAGGGAAGGAGACAGAGGCAGAGATGGAAATTGTCATCCATTGCTACATTTTGCAGAAAGGCACTGTGTGAAGAAGTACATCCTTTTATCTGTCCTGCATTTTCCACCAATCAGATTTCCACCAGATCCTAGTATTATAAGATGCATGTCCCCAGATGCGCTCCACTTTTTCCGCACCTTGAATGAATGAATGACTTTATTTTGGTCATAGACTAGGGAAATGCAACATTAGAATATTAAGACAAATAGCTACAAAAATATATAATAAAACATGATGCCAGTTACAGGAAGTCATTAAAATACCTAAATTCTTAAAATACAATAGAATCCATATTGTTGTTGTTAGTCGTGAAGTCGTGTCCGACCCATCATGACCCCATGGACAACATTCCTCCAGGCCCTCCTGTCCTCCACCATCCCCCGGAGTCCACTCAAGCTCACATCAACCGCCCCAGTGACTTCATCCAGCCACCTCATCCTCTGCCCTCCCCTTCTTCTTTTGCCATCTATAGTATAATTTAAAGTTTAAATTAAATTATTACATTTAATGATACCCTCATCTCAATTTCTGTGTGTTTACAGCAGCTGCACAAAAGCTTGCCCATGTATGCATGCATGCTTTGTTTCAGTGGTAGACCAGGGCAAGAAAGAGTGCAATAAAACAATATATAAAGCACCAACAAGTTTAAAACAGGCAACAGAAGTATTCAAACCCATTAAAAATTAAACTTCTGAAAATATGATTTTGACATCACCTTCCAACAAACAATAGCAGCTGCACAGAAACGAGCCACTCTTGCTTTTTGCTGGGGCACTGATCTAATAAAAGATATATGTAAAAAAAAGGTCAGTTCTACCAGGTATTTTCTGTAATAATGGAGTGATAAAAGTAAATCGAAGATCATGAGAAAAGGAGCTTGCATACGCTTGTACGCTCCTATCACATCTCCCATTACTCATCTTTTCTCCCACCCTGAATTAAACAATGGCAGAAACAGTAACCTCTCTTCAAGGAGGGGTTGTTCCATCCCGTGGATCATTTCAGTTGCCCTTTTCTGCAATTTTTCTGACATTGCAAAGATATTTTTTAGGATTGGTGACCCCAACTGCCCGTGGTATTCTAAATATGGCTGACAGGGCAACCTAAAAGTCTCTCAGAATGTGATTGTGACATAGATTTGCATAAAACAAATATAAACTTTTATTTTCAGTTCCTTTTCTAATTATGCCCAAAATGAGCATTGCCTTTTTCACAGCTGCTACACAGAGGGTTGGCCATTTTTGTCGAGCTGCCTGCCACAACTCCAACTTCCTTCAGCCCAACATTTTTGGCCCAGTGGCCAATTTGATGCTCTTTTGTCTCCTCGCCCCATTGCTGAATCTGATCAAGACTCGTGTCCTACCATGTTGGCTGGGAATTCTGAGAGTTGCAAGACTTTTTTCCCTCTTTCTGTCTAAACATTCATAGGATTGCAGACTTGGTGACAACTCCATGCACAGAGAAGGAGAAAAGCAGCTGTAACTATGTGAGCCTTAGTTCTGTCTATGCTCCACATTTTACAATGCCCAAAGTGTTATTCTCAAAATATGATTTATTTTTTTTCAGTCTCTCTGGTGGGGGTGGGAATCCTTCATCACAGCTCAGACAATCCAAAATCCCTCCAATTCTCTTCCCTGCATTTTTTAAAATTTATTGCTTATAATAATAAACAAATGCTTACTTTCATGAATGTCCTCAGGGAAAATTCATTACCAACAAGAAAAGCAAAAAGAATGGAAATGCCAAGAAAGGAATGGTTATTACAAGTGTGCTTGTGGTCATATAATATGCAGAATTTAATTTGCCTCAGTAACACTTTGGACACACACAAAATCAGAGTGAAAACTTGAAAGCCTACCCCATTTGTAACAATATTTCAATTTTTATTGTTATAATTATTTTATTGAAGTTGTTTAGCCTCTGTAACCCAGCCTCTTTTTTATTATTTCTTGAGAGCAAATATGGAATTTGATTTTGATTTTTCTCATTTGTGAAAAATAAAATGCATTATTGATATTGCAGCCTTGGTACCCATCTCCTGCTGAGAACGGGGTAGGCATCATACACGGAAAGAATACAAGGCGATAGCCTTGACAATCTGAAAACATGGATTGTCTACCAGTGATCCAGGTATTAAGGTGACAGGATGGAAAGGTTGCATTCCCCAAGTCTGCTTTAAATTTTCTGCACAACTGCAGGAGTTTTCAAGGACTCCTGTAGCCCGGCAAACTTTCTACAGCAGGAGCGGAAAAATTCCAGCTCAGGGACCACAGCCCCTTTTCCCGATCTGTGGATCCTGTAGTGATTCCACAGCCCTTCTGCAGCTTTTCCTCTCTTCTAAATCGTTGAATTGCCTTTCCTAAGGTAAGATAAGTGTTTAAGATAAGAGCTTAAGATAAGAGCTTAAGTAGAGATGGAGATAAGAGCATAAACATCAGTAAGGATTCTTTCCTATTACTGTTATTTCCTTTGTTGCATTCATTATTTTCCCTTTGCGTTTGGCCCTGTGTCCCAATAGGAGGCAGGCCCCCAGGGGCTGATAGATTTTCCATCATTGAATAAGACCCGGGTTGGAAAGCAAAGCTTGAGAAGCTTTGTAGCAGCCTCATGTCTGCATTGTCTAATATAAAGTGAGTGTGGAGAAGAGAAATTATGGCAGGCTCAAGGTGTATGTAGGCATTTCTCACCCCAGGATACCACAACTGGAGCACCACCACATTGTGGTCCTGAGTGGCTTTGGCTCCAAGGAAGGCTGCCTTCCTTCAAGACTTTCTCAGGCCTGCTCTCCATTTCCAAGTTAAGAGTTCACAGAAATGCGGCTGCACAGAATGATTACTTTCCAGTACGTATATTAGTCAGATTGATGAGCCATCTAATATTGATCCAATATCCAATACTGATCATGCTGCCTGACAACTGGATTCATGCAGGATTCTTTTCTAGTCCCTCCTGAAGTTGCCAAGAATTGAACCAGAGGGCTTCTGCATAGAATCACCTATCCGTAGGCTGGAAAGTGGCCAAAGGGAAACAAGTAGAGGTGATCTGCTCATGTCTCCCCACCGAATGGTCCGCCAGCATCCTAAGGCCGCTGGTCTCAGTCCTTGTGGAGGTTCCAGATCCATGAATGTCCCCTTCATGGTCATCGCTGGTGCTTCTGTTGCCTGGGTGTACAAATGTAGCAATTCTGCAAAGCTGGGCATTCCACAATGAACGGAGCCAATCCAGGCCCCATGGATCTGGGAACACATTTGCTGCTAGTGTAGGGTAGCAGTGGTTCAACATTTGCAAGCCTGAAGATCCTGGGTGTTTAACCACCCTCCCCTGCCGCACGCACACATGCAAATGCCAATATATCTGTTGGTGAGGGCCACATATGCTTGAACATGTAAATACAAATGCTGGGGATGACCTATAAAGTCCTAAATGGCTTGGGTCCAGGATACGTGAAGGAGCACCTTCTTCCCTATGTGCCAGCCCAGCCCTTGAGATCTGAGGCAGAGGTACTTCTCTGGGAGCTTTCTTTGAAGGAAGTTAGGAAGGTAGCTACCCGGAGAAGGACTTTTTCAGCAGAGGCACCCCAACTGTGGAACACGCTCCGCAGAGAGGTTTGCCTTTCCTTTCAGCTCCAGGCAAAACCCTTTTTATTCTCCCACTATTTTAATTGCTAATTCATTTTACTCTGTGGTTTTACACCTTTACTGGATGCTGTGCTACTCTTACTGTTACCTGTATTCTATTTAATTGTTGTTGTTGTGAACCATCCTGAGACATTTGTGATGGGATGGTATACAACAGTTTTAAATAAACTAACAAATACATAAATAAAATTTATGTGCATACATATGCCCACACTAGCAGAGTGGTCAGCATGAGGATCTCTGGGGAATGGTGGGTCCATGCCATGCGGAATGAACAGAATTCAGCAGCAATGGAATAGCTGGAGCAACTCTGGGAGAATGGCTTATACGCCTTGGTGGTCAGATATAGCATGGTATAGGATGGCTATGTAGATGTAACATAGAAACAGAGCGAGTCAGAAGGGACCTCCTGGGCCATCTAGTCTGACCCCCGGCTCCAGCCGGCTCCACTCACGACATGCCCACCATGTTCAAGTAGCCTATCCTTGAACACCCTCACCGATGGGGCCTCAACCACCTCCCGTGGAAGCCCATTCCATGCCCTCGGGGCCCTGACAGGAAGTGCTTCCTGGCATCCAAATGGAACCTTGGCTCCCTGAGCTTTGCTCCATTGGAGCGCGTCCTGCCTTCCTCTGCAGGGGAGAACAGGTCTCTACCCACCTCCGTGTGACACCCTCTCACTTACCTGTATGTCGCCAACAGATCCTCTCTGAGTCTCCTCTTCTCCAGGCTGAAAAGA
Source organism: Varanus salvator macromaculatus (assembly GCA_023646645.1). Classification (NCBI taxonomy): domain Eukaryota; kingdom Metazoa; phylum Chordata; class Lepidosauria; order Squamata; family Varanidae; genus Varanus; species Varanus salvator. The sequence goes on from JAIXND010000762.1 coordinate 2,631,492, forward strand.
CCCAGTTCCCTCAGTCTCACCTCATACGGCATCCCCTGCAAACCAGCCACCAACCTTGTGGCCCTGCGCTTCACTGACTCTAACCTGGCTATATCCTTCCTGTAATGAGGGGCCTAAAACTGAGCACAATTCTCCAGTTGTGGGAGCACCAGAGTCATGTGGAGTGGATAGTTGTGTGGATACCTCTCTCCATCTAGAAGCCATGCTTCTGGCTATGCATGCAAGGATGGCATTCACCCTCTTGACCACCACGTCTCATTGCTGACTCATGTTTAGCCTGCAGTGAACCAGCACCCCGAGGTCCCTTTCACAAGTGCTGTTCTCCAGCCACTTGTCCCCTAACCTGTACTTATGACAGCTATTCCTATGCCCCAAGTGCAAGACTTTGCACTTATCCACACTGAACGCCATCCTGTTGTCTCCTGCCCACTTCCATAGTCTGTCCAGATCCTTCTGGATCCAGTGTACCTGCTCCTCAGTTGTGGCCACTGCCCCAGTTTTAGTATCGTCTGTGAATTTGATCAGCAAACTGTTCACCCCTTCTTCCAGTTTACTACTATTATCATTAGTTAATAGTAGTAATGTAGTTTACTACTGTTATCTGTCTCTGAGTAAGCAGCCACAGGGAAGTACTCCTGCCTTCATGCCTTGCCATGGTTTCTGGATGCATCTAATTGAGGACTCTGGCAAAGAGGATATTGGACACTGTGGAGTCTTAAGTATGTTTCCCTCCATTCCTTCCATGCACTTGTGGCCTCAGGAAATTCGCCTTGAGCCAGAGGTTCTGCACAAGAATTATAGGGGAAGCAGGATTTATTCCTGTCCCTTTCTCTAGGCTCGTGGGAAGGTCAGGAATAGTACAGGAAATCTTTCTGCAGCTATAACTAACCTTTGCAATCTTTTTGGAGAATATATATATATGGGTCTGTAATTGTCAGCCTTCCCCTTTAAACCTACAGTAAAAAGCAAAGTATTCACAATCAAATCCAAATTTAATAATCATAAAATAAAAGGGGTAATGGTAACATTTGTTCTAATGAGCACATGGTTGGGAGCCAGTAAAATAAAAGGAAGTAATTGCCTATTCTTCAATTCCATTACAAAGAGGAGAAAAAATGAGAGAGAAGGAGAGGGAGGGAGGGAGGGAGGGAGGGAGGTAGACAAAGAGGGACAGATGGGGGAGGGGGTGAAAGTGGGATCTTCTAATGGAATAATAACCAGCACGCATGCTTTAAATACCATGTGCACAGAATTATTTCTAGATTTTTTTTCTCCCTTGCTTTGTTGTTCACAATTTGCACAACAAATAAATAAATAAATTTCCCCAAAGCTTGTCTGAATTTCTTCTACATTGATTGAATGGGCTTTGCCCACTTTCGAGTGCTTTAATCAGACAGATCATTTGGAGAGAGTGGGGGAGAGAGAGAATGAGAGAGAGAGAGAGAGAGAGAGAGAGAGGGAAAAGTCACTGCACGGTAACAGACAACACGCAGGGGAATCAAAATGTGGAGTGGAAATGCCTCAAGGTTTCATTCCTGTGCTATATTTGATTTTCTGAGCTATGTTGATTTGAGTTGGATCTGATTTTAATAAGCCAGAAAGTCACTATCGACTAATTATTTTCATTTCATTTATTTGATTAATGGTGAAAACCTGAGTAACTTGTACATATCTGAAGTCCCAAGTAATTAACCATCTCAAACTTAAAAGCAAAAAAGAATCAGAGGCTACCCTGGACCATCATCAGAGGCTTCTGCAATTTGTTCCTGTGACCCACAAAATCAAGGACATGAAAGGAAAGGGCTGGGGAATGATCATAAAGATGTTTGTGACACTGATGAGCATTACTGTTATTCATCCTTCTAAGTGTGAAGCTGGCACTCCCGAGGTGCACAACAAATGGGAAGTAAGTGTTGTGGCCCCTGAAAAGCATGATGGGCCATTTATTTATTGTATCCATATTCTGCCTTGGTTCCTCTTGCAAGGAACCCAAGACACCTTCCACGGTTCTTGTCCACTCTGCTTTATCCTCGCAACAACCACCCAATGAGGTAGGTTAGCCTGAGATTCAGTGACCAGCCCAAAGTCTCCCAGTAAGATCCATGGTCATGTGGGGAGTAGAACATGGATTGCCCAAGTCCCGGTCCAACACTCTGAACATGAAACCTCACTGTTTCTCAGGGACTGACTTTCAATATTTCTCATATTGGTGGAAAGCTGAGATTGAAACACAAGCACACAGCCAAAGTGGGTGCGTATACACACGCACAAATTAAAACCCATGAAGTGGCCTCTTATAGTGTCCAGGAAGAGTGATCAAGAACCATGAAATAGTGGCCAAGAACCATGGAAGGCAGAGTGTCTACTGGAACACCAAAATGGGAAACCAGGATGCAGGGGAGAGTGAATTAGAATCCTGTAAGAAACCTTCTCTCATTTTCATCGTGCTACAAGTCCCTGCTTTTGCAGATGCTGCTCAATAAATTGGGTATTTTTGTGAAAGTTTGCAGAGTGGAGGGCTCGGCTGAATGTGCAAGGATCAGAGTTGCTAGCATCCTCTGAACATTGTCTTGTCACTCACTTGGTGCCCAGTTCCTGGCTGGCTTTGTGACCATTCTTGCTCTGTGACAGGACAGTTGCGCAAACCATGCAGCAATTGAACGAATATGTCCAGGTTTCCTCACATTTGTGCAAAGATTCTGATTTGCAAAACTTTCCTCCATAGGCTAAGACAGGGCTGGTACAGCCTACTCAGAATTTGTACTCATGAGAAAATTTGTGCTAACTTGGGGTGGGAAATTGGTGCAAATCAGCCATGTCTGGCAAGCAGTAAACATTTTCAGTGAGCGTATGATTCCAATTGTGACTGCATTAGGTGCTTCAAACAAGGAATGGTCCCCTATTTTGCAAGCAAAAATGAATTTGTCTGTCCCTCCCACCCTCTCTCTCTCTCACACACATTTCCTTCTCCTCCCCCCCACACTCCACTTTTCAATAGTCATTGGCTGTGTTCATACAACATGGGTTTTTCCCCCATGATCTACATGAAATGCAATCCTACTTTACCATGCAGATGGAAGGTCAACAAGTCCTACATTGCTTTGCAGATTTTTGTGTTATGCATTGCTCCAGTAAAGCTTAGGTCTTAAAGTAGCTGCACCAGCTAGAAACTGGTATTCATTCTTATGCTGCTTCAAACCTCTGTGGGACATTCAGTCAGACAAAGGCCTTTCCCATGTAGCATTTGCTTTACCTGAGACAAATTTTTCTGGGGTCATAAAATGCCCCCAAATGTGAGCACTGCTAGGTTTGAAACTGATACTGGATGAAACTTTGATAAAGCCTGCTAGATGAAGGCTAGTGACTTTTGGTGAAAACAGGATAGCCTGCCATCTCTTGTTATCTTTGCCTTTCTGTCTCTTCTGTCCCCTCCCATGGTAATCTTCTATAGTCAAAATTTAGGTTATGAACTCTCTGGGGTCAAAAAATTGACATGCTTCATATTCTGCATGTGATATGTTCTGCTTTCCGAGTTGCTGTTGCATTCATAGAAACAATCGTGCTGCTATGAATGAGGAAAATTATTCCAAGAAAATATGAATGCCACAGCTTAGTTCTTGACCCTTTGTCCTCAGACAAGAAGCTTCCTAAGTTAAGTTGCCCAGTTACAGAAGGATATCATGAGGCTTCCACCTCTGGTGTGTCTGGAAGTCAGCAACGTGCCATGGGCACTGTTGTGTCCTTACAGACTGAACCTCCTGAAGCTGAGCAGCCCCCTTCAAAGAAGGATTAATTGCATAACAAGGAAGGGCCAGACAGCCAAAACGAAGCCCTAAACGAACTTGATGACCACTCACAAACAACAGTTCCTTGGAGCCACACACAGGCAAGCTGATCTGGCTTTCTGCTCTGGCATCACTTCAGAGCTCAGTGGTGCTCTTCTGATCATGTCCTGCCATCTGGGCAGCCTGGACCTGCTCCATCAGAATCCGGTGTGAACATGAGTGGTCTCCTGCCAATGCTTACCCTATCAGTGTTCAGAAGAACTGGATGGACAATTTCTCTGAATTTCCCTGAGGGGCAGAGACATTCACCAATCCCTTCTCACAGGTAGTGACCACCATTGGTAGTGGTTGTGGTACAACTGTCTTCTTTTTATCCGCTCACCCATTAAGGTTTTCCTTGTTTCCAAGTGTCAACAGAATCATAAGTGTTCGCTCCCACTTAACTCTTCCATACTAGGCATCACTCTGGGACAGCTATTTCCATTTCTGTTACACAGCTTCGCATTCCCTGGTACTCCATTGCCTGGCTGGCTGTCCTTCCAGGTCAGAAAAAAATCTATGGGAGAAATTACCCCATGGTGACTTCCTCTTCACTTTATCGAAGTGCAGAAAGCCAAGAAGGTTACCAGTCCAGGACTGGTGACCGTGCAGTGAAAGAGGAGACATGTGTGCCCACTCCTGCACCACCTTCCAAGAATGCAAGCAAAAGAACACCAAACCCAGCTCAAAGGAATCCCTCCCTCTTTCTGTTTCATTTCTATCAAATGGAATGAAACTAGCCAAGGGAGCAGCAATTGGGAAAGATTTGGCACAACAGATGTTGGGATCCCACCAGATCATGCTTGCCCCACGCCTTAGCATTAGCCAGTTCCTCAGTGGCCACTCTGAAGTCTGAACTGCAGAGCTTCTGCACATGCTGGTATGTCCTGCTGGTCAGACTGTGGACCTGGGAGATCTGGAGTGCAGTTCCCACCCAGCCATGGCACTGACTCGATGGCTTTGGGCCAGCCACTCGCCCTCACCCCAAACTACTTCGCAGGCTTCTTGTGAGGATAACATGTAAGCCACTCCAGGGTCCTCGGAGGAGTCAAAGCAGGTAGGACAGAAACGCAATGCAGTAACACTATGCAGAGGGTGACCTGGCTGAAGCGGAGCAGCCCGTCCCTTCCAGTGGGTGCCCACGTGTGGGTGCCCAGCAGCAGCATCCCGCACCTGGGTGTGCCTGCTTCATCCCGGGATATTCTTGGCAGTAGAATAAATAAGCAAATAAGAGGAGCCGTGGCGTCCACTGAAGATAACCACCTCTGAAAAACCATTCCCCGTGCTTTTATGCCTCCTTATCTGCTGCATTGCATTTCACCCTTCTCCACATTACCCGATTTTGAAGGCCAAGCTTCCACCAGAAGAATTTTCATCTCCGCAGCAGTGGACCGATGATGGTCTCATTACTTTGGGCATTTTCATGTTTCCAGAGCAGTCTTCCACAGTTGAGACAGGATATCTCTTTCCGCGGCTGCAGCAGTTCGGTCTTCGCTCCTCCCGTGCCACACGTTGCGGGAAGAAGTGAGCCGCGAGGATCACGCACCTTGGCCACTTACATCAGGCCAAGCACTGGGCCTCACTGTCACTCCCTGCGGGAGAGGCGGTGGCAATTTCACATGTCTGAAAGAAAGACATCCAAACTGGCCCTCAGTGACATGGCTGGATTGGGAGCCGCTGATGGGCATTTGTCATTGATCATCACAAGTTCTATTATTTAGATGATACGGTACATATCGTCCCAGCCCGGACTTCAATCTCTCACATAATTTCAGCAAAGAAAGGGGAAGAGAAAAGGTGCCGGAGTGCCGCCTTGACAAATAGCTCCTTTTGTCAAGTCGGTATGTCCGTGAAGGAGTGGCAGGAAGGGTGGGAGAGCTACCTAGCAGATAAGCACGAAGTGACAGTAATTACTTGGAATCGGCCTTGCAGAAATTCTCCGAGATCATACTCCTGCAAGGAAATACACGGGAGGATTTCTACATGCTGCTGTAATTATTACACCCTTCTCAGCCATGTCCTTTGGCTTGAAGCTGAATTACTCACCAGCGACTAGTGAAAATGACATCCCATCATTTCAGTGGGGAGGGCAGGGGAATGCATCACACACAGAGATGTGACAGCCAGGATGTGGAAGAGCCACCCTTCCCCACATGTGGGGGTGCTGCTGTTGGTAAGGGGAGGAATGATAATGTTTGGGTTGCTTTTTAAGTGGTGGAAGGACATGAGCAAAATGCGAGAGGAACGGCTCGTTGTCGGGGTCCCAACCTGCCCGTTGCGTTCGGCTCGCGGGCACGGCAAGCGCCCACCACACCCATGCTCCATTTTGCCTTCTCCCGGCTGACAGTCAACATTGCATGGATATAGAATGAGTCCAACTCTCTCTCTCTCTCTCTCTCTCTCTCTCTCTCTCTCGCATTCCCTCTCGCTCTCCCTCTCCTGCTCGCTCTCTCTTATCAGAGCACGTCCCTTTTGGCTCTGTATCTGTCAGTGCTCACCACCTGAATTTGGTATTAGAGGGGGATGGCAGAAGTCATGCTGACTAGTGATGATCGCAAAGCTGCAGTTCCGTACTTATTGTTAGGGGGAAGCATTCTGGGTAAAACACAGATTTTAATTTTTGGCCAGGGCGACTCAGATTATTTTTATATGTATTGATATTAAATTATTTATTGTTAATTTTGAATTATTATTTTTTCTATGTATGTGAGCCACCCCGAGGCTTCGGTGATGGGGCGGCATAGAAATGTGCAAATAAATAAATAAATAAAATAAAACACCCAGCCCCAATAAATGTTCTGGCTGAACTGTACCTGCCAATTGTTTTGGTATTGTGAGCCGCCCCGAGGCTGCTGCAAGGGGCGGCATATAAATATTTAAATAAATAACTAAATAAATAAATAAAATTGTATGGGGAAGGGGGAGGCGGAGGAGGAGGATGCGAAGGGGAAAGAGAAATAATAGTGGAAGCAGAGGGAGAGGGAGGAAAATTTTCTGAAATTTTGAGGAGCCAGAAAGAAGAAAGATTGCTGAAATGCCAAGCAGAAAAGCAAGTGAAATGAATAAAACATCTCCCCCCCCCCCACCCCGCCCATTCCACTCACTCCCAACATTTCTTTTAGGGGGGAAATGTTGAGCACCATTTTGCAATCACAACCCCTGAAGAAACTAGAGGGCTTTCACATGAAAAAAAAAGATGACCACTTTATTCTCATCTAGTGTCAGAGCTGGTGGGAAACTCATTTTTAATGTTCCATTTCATTTCCAGAACTTCTTCCAGAAACCCTTTTTAGAGGCAACAACACCCAGTGGGAGCAGCCATAGGGCCAGCATGCTCAGCTGTGCATAGTCTACCTCTCTTCCTCATCACAGACGATAAAAGGATTCAAGCACACCCCCAATTGCACCTCAGCAATCAGAAGAGATGGTGGTTAGAACAGCAACGTTGCGCTCGTCTCGTCTCAAGTCCTGCAGACTGATAAAAGGGGCGACACTTTGCTGCCCCCAGAACACGCAACGCCGTGCAACTGGCAAAGCTGGTAGTGCTGTCTCCATAGGAGACATTGGGATGAGGCAGGGGAACTTTCCCCTGCCTTGATCATGCACAACGGGGCCACCTCCTTTCCTCTCTCCCTTGCGTGTTGCTTTTCAGAGCAGCTCTCCCCAGCCACGGGCTCTCTCCATGTGTCGGAGAAGAGTGCCCATCATGGCTGGCCAGCACGGCCATTTGCTTCCTAAGTAGGCAGCCCTAAGTGACTGTCATCTGTTCTCCGTGACCCTGCAGTCACCTCCCCATCTCTCGTTCTCAGTCCTGTCCACATGATTTATCTGCTTGGGGAGAAAGAGAAGTTAACTTGCACCATCTGCCTCCTTAGGGAAGAAGGGAGAAAAGCCCCATGAAGCTTAGCACACCATTGACTGCTTTTGGGTGCTTGCCTGAACCTGGTAGCCTTCCTATTCATTCATTCATTCATTCATTCATTCATTCATATTTATTTATTTAAAACTTTTCTAGACCGTCCCCTTACCGTGGTCCCAGGATGGTTTAACAATAAGACTATATAAAATAATATAAAGCACAGTGTCCTAATAAAATTTCCAACCAACAATAAAGCCCCAATTAAAACAATCAAATCTTAAAACGTTAGGGGAATAAGAAGTGTTTAGCCTGGTGCTGAAAAGAATATAGTTATGGCACCAGACAAACCTCTCTGGGAAACGATTTCTACAATCGGGGTGCCGCTGCAGAGAAGGCCCTTCTCCAGGTAGTCACCCTCCTTATGTCCTTCAGGGAGGGCTCTTGAAGAAGGCCCTCTGACCGAAATCTTTGGGGGTGGCAGGTATGTATGGAAGGAGGCACTTCAAATATCCAGGTCCTAGGCTGTTTAGGACTTTGTAAGTCGTCACTAGCATCTTCACAGGTGGAAGGAAACACTCTTTTGGGTAATTTATTTATTTATGGAAGGAGACCCTCCTTCAGGTTATTTATTTATTTGTGGTGAGAAACCATGGGCTTTCTGGTTGGTGTTCATTGCATTAAAAGAAGAGGTAAAGGTTTCCCCTTGGCGTTCAGTCTTGTCTGACTCTTAGGGGCGGTGCTCATCTCCGTTTCCTGGCAAAGGGAGCCAGCGTTTGTCTGCAGACAGTCTCTGTGGTCATGGAGCCGGCATGACTGGCATGACTAAACACTGAAGTGCACGGAACGCTGCTACCTGCCCACCAAAGTGGTATCTTTTCATCTACTTGCATCTGCATGCTTTCGAACTGCAAGGTTGGCAGGAGCTGGGACGGAGCAACGGGAACTCACCCCATTGTGCAGATTCGAACTGGCGACCTTTCGATCAACCAGCCCAGCAGCACAGCGGTTTAAACCACTGCGCCACCTGCATCCCTACATGGTCTCTAAAGGGAACTATGGTTAACAGAGATAAAGACATGTAGCATCCATTGCCACCAACTCTTCCTCGTGAGTATATCTATCTTGCAAGAGTCCCAAGCTTGCATAGTTCTTTCCAATTCTATCTTCATCCTAGAAACAACATCCCTGAGATGAGGGCTAGGCTGCGAGTGAATGACTAGCCCAAAGTGACCCAGTGAGCATCCTGGCTGAGTGGGGACTAGAACTGGCATCTCTGAGGAGCCTAGTCAAACACTCTCACCACTACACCACACTGTCCCTGCTTGTATCGGTCAAGCCATCGGATCACACAGTAGGTGCTGGCCATCTGTTCCAGAATGAATGATTCCTTGTTTTCTGAATCTTACATCTGAATGCAAAATAGGAAGCTCACATTTCCTAAGATACAGAGCAGGTGACAAATGCAAGTCAGGCTAGGATTGTCTCATTGAATTGGAAATAATTCTCTAAAGCCTCCAGTGAAAGCCTTTTCTCAACACCTGAATAACTCACCACTGGCCGTGAAAATCATCTCCTGTCATATAAACAGCATGGAGAATGGAAGAACATCAGAGGAGCAGGGGGAAGCAGAACAGATGTGGCACATCTGGCAATTGCAGCAATTCTTCTGGGCACCACCACAAAATGGGTGTCCTGTGGTCAGCCTGCAGCCGTTTTCATTTACTGAGAATGCATCTGAGCCTCATAGGTGGCTTAGAAACTGTCATGGGAAAAGGAAATGGCAGACAGGATCCCAGCTCCCAGTAGCAGAATCAATTTTATTACTGGATGGGGTAGGACATTCCGGTAGATCTCAAGGGGAGTATCATTGCTAGCAGTGCGCAAGCAGATTTATTCCAGCAGATATTTAAGGAGAGGCTTGATGGCCACACTGATGTGCTGATCTTGAACCAGGCAGGGGTCTGGCCTGGATGGTTCCTGATGTCCTTTCCAACCGCAGAATTCTACAAGAGTGAGCTGGTGTCTGCAGCCACATTGCCTGTCCCTTAGAAACAGATAGCCTGGTTTCATTTGCTGCACCATGATGCTCAGGAGATGACCTTGGTCAAGCCCCATCTGAGAGTATATGCTACCTCCGCCAAGGCTCCAATGGTGGTGGCAGCCATGATGGAGGTCACTGAGAGGGTGGGATGAAAAAAGAGCCAGTGTGGTGTTGTGGTGAAGAGCATGGGACTGGGACTCAGAGGATCTGGGTTCGAGTGCCCACTCGGCCATGGAGCCAACTGGGTGACTCTGGGCCCGTCACAGGCTCTCAGCCCAAACTACTTCACAGGGTTGTTGCTGTGGGGATAAGATGGAGGAGGAGAATGATGGAAGTTGCCTTGAGCCCTTTGTAGGAAAAAGGCAGGATAGAAATCGGAAAATAAATAAATAAATAAATAAAATGCTCACTGGCTTTCTAGACTCCATTTACCCTATGAGGAAAGGTTAAAGAGTTTGGAGCTTCGGAGAAACAGGCAAAGAAGAAAGTGGCCACACCAAAGCTGTATAAAATTATATAATGAGGGCACGAGGAAGGTGGAGAATGGAGTTTTTCTCCATTTCTCATCCTCCTACACTCAGGTCATCCAACGAGGAAGAAATGAAAGGAGGTTCAAGACAGATGACTGGAAATAGCTCTTCTCCCATGAAGGAAAATTGTAGTGGCCCTGTGACACACTTGTCATACAAGAAGATGAGAGCCGGTGTGGTGCAGTGAGAGCTGGTGTGGTGCAGTGGTTAAGAGCATGGGACTGGGACTCAGACGTCCTGGGTTTGAGTCCCCGTTCAGCCATGGAGCCAACTGGGTGGCTTTGGGCCAGTCACAGACTCTCAGCTCAACCTACCTCACAGGGTTGTTGTTGTGGGGATAAGATGGAGGAGGAGAATGATGGAAGCTGCCTTGAGCCCTTTGAGGAAAAAGGCAGGATATAAATGGAAAAATAAATAAAAATAAAAAAGTAACCAATACAGAATCTTAGAAGGGATGCCAAGGACCAGACATGCCTGGGATCCACTTTCCAAGTTACTAACATGGGGGTACCATAATACTTCCTGCATACTTGGAAGACTCAGGCCTTTTTGAGATGCTGAGGCATGTGGTGACGGGATAGAAAAGTTTTAAATAAATAAACCTGGATGAGCTTGGAAAGCCCCTATTGCAGCAGTATAAACTCACAGGGTTGTTGTTGTTGTTGTTGTGTGTGTGTGAGCTGAATATCAGTGTATAGGTGTCAGAAAGAAACATTTTGCCAGAGGGGAATGCTTATTCTGGATCACATAGTCGCAGGGCCTGCATCCCTGAAGAGACATGACTGAACCTTTGATTTGTGTTGTGTTGGCATTTCTTCATTGAACCACACAGATTGGAGTCAGATGCGAGTGCATTGCAGGAAGCCCTGAGCTCAGCCTCGGCTTAGTCATACCTTTCATTACTGTGTTATTCACCTCTATTTATAGAGCCTCATGCCAAACATCTTGCAGATTATTCTAAGTAAGGGGTAGGGAAGAGATTCCATGTCCTGCCCCTGGAAACTGATAATCTAACTGTCAGCAAGTGGAGGCTTCATCGCCTCAAGAAGTGCAGAGGGAAAAGATGCTTGGGGAAAAGATGGGGTGACTACTAGCCTATGCTGCTTTGCAATGGTCTTTTTTTCTAGGAAGTGAGACACCTAATTCAGGGGAAGCACTTTGAACTACATATGAAGATTCCTGAAATTGAAGGCTCTTTCATAGGAAGGGAGGAAGGACAGACAGAAGGATAGCGAAGGTGAAGGCCAACAGCTTTTCTATGTGGCTGATTATTTATTTATTTATTATTTTTGGTGTAGAACAGTCTTGCATTCTGAACACAAGGAATGCAGGTGATGTATGAAATGTGTTTTCATCTCAATCAGTCAAGGAGAAAGGGCATTACCTAAGCAGGCAAGCTGGTTTCCTGGAGACCATTTGATAGCGAGCTTCTCCTTGCAGTCCTACGTGGACACAGACTGTGCACAGAGGTATCAGTGGAGTCCATGCTGGGTCATATTTAGGAATTGATCCTAGGCATGCGGACTCAGCAGTATTCAGTCAGCTTCTGTTGTGACTGGGCCAGGCACTCACTCCTTGCAGAGTTTCAGGTCTGTGTTGGAGGATTCCGAAGGGGAGTCAGAGGAGAAGGTGATGGGAGGGCAGGAGGATCCACTGGAGACAGAGGAGTTTGATGCCTCATCAAGGTCACTGCCTGTAGTTCCCCAGAATGACTGTGAGAGCAGGCACGTTTTGGAAGAGATGGGAGGGATCTTGGGAAGAGAGAGAGAGCTGTTGCATTGCCTGGTCCCTGCTCCTCTGAGGAGGCATCAGGAGAGACAATTTACCTTGTTAGAGGGCTCGCATAGGTAGGAGCATCCCTAGGGTTGGAGCCTGCAGCATTACTGAAATGAAAGGATTTAGAAGGAGTTTCCTATCTGGGTTCAACACTCGTTGCATGAGCAGAGGCTTATTGTTCAGTTGACTAGAGGACTCTTTGAGCTACATTGCCTCGTTAGCTATGAGCTGCCAATTAAGAACTGCCTTGAAAGGATTGTATCATGTTGTGGATATTGCAATGTATGGCTGTGAAAGTTGAACCATAAGGAAGGCTGAGTGCCCAAGAATTGAGGCCTTTGAATTGTGCTGCTGGAGGAGACTCCTGCGAGTCCCTTGGACCACAAGGCGATCAAACCGGTCAGTCCTAGAGGAGATCAACCCTTTAGAAGGCCAGATACTGAAGAGGAAACTCAAATACTTTGGCCACCTAACGAGAAGGAAGGACTCCCTGGAGAAGATCCTAATGCTGGGAACAATTGAAGGCAAAAGAAGAAGGGGATGGCAGAGGATGAGGTGGCTAGATGGAGTCACTGAAGCAGTTGGCATGAGCTTAAGTGGACGCTGGGGGCTGGTGGAGGACAGGAAGGCCTGGAGCAATGTTGTCCATGGGGTCGTGATGGGTTGGACATGACTTTGTGAGTAACAACAACAACATCATGTTGTGGATGTGGAGGAAGTAGCCTGTCTCACAGAAGATTGCCTTCAAACTTGAAATTTCTCCCCAGGTACTGCAATGGGACTGAATTTGGGTAATTCTGCCAAGGTTAAAAGGATGCTGCTAAGGGTCACTCCAGTGGGAAGGAAGATTCAATCTTTCCCACATCACACACATGAAAATCAGGTGCAGGGGGGTGGCTTCATGTACCCTTTCTCCTTGCACTGATATCCTACCAAATCCTGCTCCTTGGAGGGCTGGCCTGATCCTGATGGTCCTGATGCTGCTACTAGTCGCATCATGGGTGAGAACCATGAAGATGCCACAAAAGTGGCCATGGAGGGCCACAGATGCTTCTCTTCCAGCTGCCCATTGCCTACCCCTGGACAAAGCTGAGAACAGCATCAGCATGAACGACAGGTTGGCAGAATGGCTTGGTGGACCATCCTCCAGCCTCTTGTGCATCCTGCCAGAACCGTGTCCTGCAGTTGAACCCTGAAATCCATGACAAAAATGCTCAGGAACACAAGCTCCGGACTGCTGAAGGTGGTGAAGTGTGTGGCACAAGGACAACAAGCACCTGTACAGCAGACATTAAAGGAATTCACATAGAGGGGGTCAAAGAGCTGGAAGAGGGTGAGATTAAAGCCAAGTTTCTCTTAAGCAGGCAGAAAGGGGAGATGGCTTTCCAATAATTCCGTGGGTTGTTCTTTGGGGAATGAGGGAGAAATCATTATGACTTGGCTGTTATTGACATAGTAAAACTTCCGCATGACAATGAATACAAAATTGAAACGGAAAACCTCAAAACATAAACTTTGGCTGCCATCGGATTGCAAAGATTTTACAATAACATTGGATGGTACATTAATGTTTCATCCTTCCACCCAACCCCCGAGAAACACCCCTTATTTCACTCTTAATTGCCTTTTCATTGTATGTATATTTACTATCGTTGTAAGCCTAGGGAGGGCTTAAACTTGAGCCATCAGAAGCAAGTTGTATTGATCAAATGATAAGCAAAAGAATCAAACAAGGAAACTATTTCCTAATAAACGTGCATATTACATGAAGGCCTGAATGATTTTCTTTCTTTTCTTTTATATTTGTATTGGCTGAAAGTTTTGCCGCTTTCCAATTAGTGCTCCCTGCTGGATCTTTGATTGACAACTTGACTTCCGTCAGCCTTCCTCTGCAAACTCCTGTAGAAAGGTTTAATTGTGTTTGTAATTAATTGGATTTTAATCAGACTGTATGAAAGAAATTTTGTGGAAGGCTTCTTTAAAAAAAAATGCCTCATGGTAGATTGCTCATGAGGCAAAATATTAAATGCTACAGTATCTTGAATGGCAAATTAAAATGTATTCACAATTCAACGCAAAACTCATTAGATTAGTTAACATTTGAAGAAGGGCTCCAAATTTTGCAAGGGACTTTTTTTGAAGGAAGGAAGGAAGGAAGGAAGGAAGGAAGGAAGGAAGGAAGGAA
>JAIXND010000762.1:2645716-2725058 GCA_023646645.1 Varanus salvator macromaculatus
GAAGGAAGGAAGGAAGGAAGGAAGGAAGGAAGGAAGGAAGGAAGGAAGGAAGGAGAAGCTTCATTCATTTCAAACCAAATGTCTGTCTGACAAGATCCGTATCTCCCAAGCCTTTTAAATGACTTACACTGAAATTCATAAACATTGGTGAATAGTGTACTGTGGAAATAATGTTCTGCAAACATGTTAATGTGTGTGAAAATGACATTTGCCTCTATCAGAAAGAGACATCCTGATATGGGAGGCAATTAAAGACACACAGAGAAACAAACATTTCCTTTATGTTATCTCTAAGTACCAACTGGTAATGAATTGAATTATGAATTCTGTGTGGGAGTTGGATGCCTTTTCAGCATCCTGGGGACTGGGGCGAGCCTCTTGGTCCCGCTTTCCATGTTCAATGCCTGCCTGAGACCTTTGTTCCCAAGTCCATGCTGAATCTAAGCCTGGAGCATTTTATACCTCCCAAACTGTTGGTCTAAGATGTGAGCCCATCTGGGAAGACAGAATTTTTCTTTATTCTAGCAATTACTACTCTAGCTGTGCACGCGTGTTTATTTTAAATGGCAAGCCAGAACTGCACAAGATACTGTGGAATAATCAGAAAAGTCGGGATACTTCGGTTGAAAAGAAGTGTGTCCTTGGATCCAGCCCCCACATTTAATGTAGTGCCTCCTACCTCAGCTCAGACAAATGCCCCAGAAGGGCACCAGTATCAAGAGTTCAAGGGAACTCATCAGGGCCTCCACCTTGGTCATCATTCAGGGCAAGCAGGGTTGTTCCCATGCCAAAACTCAGCATGAACCCCAGCTGAACTGAATCCAGGTACTTGGTCTCCTCCCAGTGCATCCAGAGCAGGCACACAGCAGCCTACTCATGCACCTTCCCAAGAATGGAACATTTGCCACTGGCCCAAAACTAGAGATCTTCTGGGTCCAAGGAGGAGTTCTTGGTCTCAGCCCTCATTTCCTCTTCCAGGCAGGCCAGGACACCTTCCCTGTGATGACATGGCATTGATCACTTTCCAGGTTCTGCACATCCTGGTAAGTTATCTGTCCCATTTGAAGCTGATTTTCTCAGAGTCTACATTTGTGACCAGAAGTCACAACTACCATTTGTTTTCCCCGCAATAGCCAGGAAAGGGGGGAGGAAAACATTCCTACTTTCCATTACTAATAATTATGAGACACTTAAGCAAATGTCAAGATCCAGTGAAGTTACTTAAGGAACTGTGATGAGTTTCTTCAAGGTCACAAACCAAAAGATAGGCATGTATCTGAGGAAAGAAACAGGTAAGCTCACAGCTGAAAATATTTCCTCCCATGGAGATCTCACAAAGAATGAGGCTTGGGTGACAATCTGGATCAAGCCACACCTCTGGCTGGTCCTCACCCTTCTCTTCTCTGGAGCATCATGGCTTATTGGCAGAGGGCATCTCTTGCAGGAAAGGTTCGAGTTTGCTCTCCAGAATTTCTGGTGGTGCTTTCTGATAACAAAGCCAAAGGTCATCTGGCAGAGAATTGTCCATTCATGTTTGAGCTCCAATTTGTTCAAAGGAACAAAAAAGGGGGTTGTCATGAGAACCCATGCAAGTCTCATTCTGCCACTGTGTTTGCAAACTTATTGGATTATTTGGGGGTGAAATACCATGTGAGCTTAGCATTCCAATTCGAATCTAGCCACGTAAGCCATGCCTCTTCTAGGTGGCACCTTAAGCATGGAGCTTTGTTTTCTAAACCCTTCTTGGAGCATGAATTCAAAATGGTGGTGGGAAGCACTGAGGTGGTCCCCTTAACAAGTAGTATTCTCCTGGTTGTATAATGATCTGGGATATGCACTTCTGTACAAAACCATTCCATCCCTACTCTTTTCCAGAAATAAGAACTACAATGAAATTTGAGCTGGCTTTTCCCAGGACCCCTGTGAAATGCACACAGTTAAAGTGAGAACTTAGATGTCATCAGAATAAAAGTTGTTGTCCTGCCCTGTTGATTCTGTGGATGGTGTTACCACCTCTGGTTCACCAGGTGAATAGGTGACAACCGTCTAGTTGTCACTGTGCCTAATAATTCCTTCCAGCAAGTTTGGCCAAGTACAAAAGGTCCCCTGTGAAGTTTTGATTTGCACAGTTGCTCCCTTTCCGTTATCTCTGTCACCTTCACAGCAAAGAAAGAATGACTCTTCGAGGAAACCTCCCGGGTAGTACATGATTTAAGGTCACCCAGGAATGAGTTAGCTGTACATTAAGTTATACCAAGCTGATAACAAGATGGATTTAGAAAGTGATGAGAAATGACAGAATACACATGTACGTTAAAGCAGATGACAGGAAATTGAAAACATTACTGTAACTTATTAAAGATTGATTTTCCAGACATTCCTTGATATCGTTTGACAAAAACAAATGTTAATGGTAACACAAGTTGAAACACCCTGATGGGATCATTGCCTAGAAGTTGTGTGTGGAGGGGGAAACACAACGTTCTTTGGCCAATGGTACCACAATGGCACATGTGACCTCAAACACAGCCTTTCAAGGTCAAATTAATGCATCTTTGGCTGCAGGGATCTTACCAGTTTGCAACCTAACTTTCAAATGAAATGGTTGGCTTCTGGTTTCAATAAATGCCTTGAAATTAATCTATCAGGCAAGTTCACCATTGATGTTTCATGGTTTGGTGCTAATATCCCAAAGCATCACAAAATTAGGAAGGTTTCCTGAACTTTCCTTTGTAACAAATGTTGGAAGACGTTTGCCTTCTTAGAAAAGGGAAGACATGGTGGTCTCTGAAAACAGCCATGCAGAATAGTTAATATGTGTGAACAATCCCTCAGTGCGGTTGCCTCTTGTGCACTGGTTTAAGACCCATTTGTCTGAGCAGGGTTTGGGGGCACAGGCAACTGCTCTATTTGTGTTTGTTTCTTGGTCTGATTGTGCTGATGAGTTTCTTGTATTTCATTATATAGTTGTGTTTTCAGAGCCATGTTTTTAATGCTGTTTATGTGCTGTACTTTGTGTTTTATAGATTGTTAGCTGCCCACCATGGACTCTGATGAATGGCACAAATAAGAACTCAAGTAAGTAGGTAAGTAAGTAAGTAAGTAATTCAGCTGTAAAAGCTATGTTTTTTCCTACCAAATAGCAAAAATATAGACTTTAGTATTAAAGTATGGCTCATTGGGAATTGGCGGGGTGGGACTTCAGGAATTCCATGTTCTGAGCTCAATTTCTTTGTGATACCACAGTTTAGAAGATCCCAATCTTTTCCTAATACACCATCTACTTCTCCTTGCAAGTCATTGTTCAAGACGGGCAAATTCTTCCACTTTGGGGATATAATTTTGAGGGTTTTTTCCCCAAGAAGTTAGAATTGCTCTGGGAAGTGTAGCATTCTGAGCAATCGTTACCACCACACTGCTCACTGCTAGGTTTAGGCCATTATAAAAAAAGCACCAATCACAGTACAGTTCTCCAGGAAATGCACTTCTTATATCAACATTCTTGCACTTCAACTTTATTTTGACTTCAATTACTGATCCATTAGAGGGCCTGTGTCCTTTTTCCAAGACAGACGACTCAGGAAATGTTGGTTGACTTAGCAAAAAGATTATTGAAAGTCCACGTATGTAAAGTCTGTTGTATTTATTACACATGCACACTGACATTCCATATATTAATGCCATTCTCAAAAAACTCTGAAAAGGGTTTGTAAGATGGGTTTTACCCTTGCAGAAGCCCCACTGATTCTTCAATGCATGACTTCTTCAATGAGAAATATGAGCTCCAACAGAAGAAGTGGTCCCATGACTCTGAACATCTCATTATTCATGCACTAAACACTCTGGTGCAAATTAATGTGAACAAAAGAATCTGATTTTATAAGCTCAGCCTTGGGAAAGAGACAAAAGGTCCAAAAAAGGATCTAGGACATTTAATATTGCCATATATTAAAGGAAGTTCATGCACCACTTAAGTGCCTTGGAATAATGACCACAGCACACGATTCCTTAATGCCCCACGTGTGCTTGCTCCTATTGAAATGAATGAAGGAGGCCTTGGAACTGAAGAAACAACTTGTACTTACAAGAGAACACTTGGGGACTGGGGGACCACTGCTGGAGATTTGATTTGATTTGATTTTTTATATAAATTTTTAAGCCCCGATTGTTACATCCCTATTTGAGTCTGGCATTTGACATTTTCATTCTCTAAATGTGAAGTATACAAGCACTGTTATCTAAAGCAGAATTCAGAAACTATTGTTATGCCATGTAGAAGGTGCCTTGCAATTTCAAAATGTGGATTGCAAGAAGAGTAAAATGTCAATGTGAAGATGCTGGTTCATGTTTTTCACAAGTTCTAAAGCTCACCAGTCCTGAATTCTGAACTTCTCTTGGTCCTCCTGCTCTGCACAGAGAACCTAAGACTGGTCTGCCATGTTCTGCTGTTGTTTTAGGTGCAAACGAGGCACCGAGAAGCAATACGGTATGTTCTCTGTTGTATCAGAAGTCTGTCATTAATCAGCATAACTAATGAAGACACGAGGCTATTTCTATGCTAATGCAAATGTATTATTAAACTGCAAAACACGTTCTATGCAAAGGAGGGCATTTTACATCGAGAATTAATATGTCTCGAGTATATTATTTTCACCTCTAGGGAAGAATCTCTTGAGCTCCAGAAAGTTGCAGTGTGAGAATATTCCAGAGTCATTCTTTGGTAAATGTGCAAAGCAATGGCTTTGAAAAGAACTTCTCGCAGATGCCCTTCACCTACTTACTCCTACTTATCTACTAATGATGGGGCAGCCTCTTTCAACTGGGTTCCAAAAACCTGGTGATTTTTTCTCAAAAGATGTTCATTTTGAGTCCAATTCCGAGCTAAATTCAACCTTGCTGAGACTGCCATTCATGAAGTCACAGGCCTTCCCATCACTTTCAGTGCTTACCCTGAGCCTCTTTCCTCAGCATTCAGTTTCCCATCCAGCCACTGTCCTGCCTCTGTCCAAATCCCCTTCTTCCCAACTTCCCACTGACATACCTGTTTTGCTGCAGAAGCTTGGCAGAAGAGGCATTTTTCCCACCCCTTCTCCTCTCTTTGGAATCTAGAATTCTTCAGTGGTTGCATTTGAAGGCTAGAAATTCTGCAAAAAGGACAGGGAGAGAGCTGAAATCCAAGCCAGAAACAATACTGGGAACTTTAATGGTGCAGTATTATACCCACTCATCTTCGTATTTCTGAAGCTTGGGAAATGAGTTTTGTTGACATCATTAATGGCTCCCCCAACTTTTACTGGCTGATCAAAGCAATTAACTTCCCCATCAGTCACTCTCTCCCCTCCCTCCCTCTCTCTCTTCTAACCCTCTCTCTTCTAACTCTCTCTTCTAAGGCAATTGCCTTGCCTTGCACGTGAAGTTCTACAAGCCCTTGTTCCTCCCTGCTTCATGACACATCCCCATCTGTGACCTTTGTTCTTCCAATCTTACTTCTCTGAGATTACCTCCCAGTCTGTCCATTCTACCTTGTTACCAATCGTACTGGAAATGTCCTCAACAATGACACAACGTCACCTGATCCGTCTCTCTCTTTCTCTTTTCGAAGTTCCCAGCCAACCCACCATAGCCTCACCCACAATGAACCCTCTCAAAGTATAAGAATCAAAGTGTGCAGGTGTACTCACCTGGAGAATTTGTGATTGGAGCAAGACGTAAAGATGGACTCAGGGCTTCCAGGACTCACAGGAAGGAGACTTGGCAAATATGACTTGAGAATTCTTTGCCACTGAAATCCCCCTGAATGCCAAATTCATGATGAAGCTGGATCTCCTGTTTGGCGAAAACTAGGAACTTGGCTTCTTGCATCATGCCTCAACATTCAGTAATGATAGGCTAATTTTAGTCACACTTCTAGGCAAAAGTTCAGGGGAGCCTTTACCGAGGGGTGGGGTGAAGGGCAGAAAAGAATCACAGTGAGAGAAGACAGACCCTCAAAGTGTGCGCATGTGCGCAGCATGTGAGTGTGCTGAGCACCACTGGATTGTCAAAAGATGTCTTCTCAGATGAAATGTGAGATAAACAGAACACATTTACAGCCCTATCACCAAATGCATTTGATTTAAAAATGTCAAGCTAAATAAAAACAATTTCTTACAATGAATGCTGTTCCTTAGAGGTGGGATATTGTACACCTCTATACCAGATTGGGACAAGAGGACATAACAGGATAATGTACAAAGCCAGAGAGTCTCGACTGAAACAAAGTCCCTGCGACATTTAGTCCTCCAATAAACTTTTCCTCCCAGCACTCTGCTGAGATAAGGAGCTATTATCCTCCTGAATTTGGTACCTGCAGTCAAGGGATTTTCAGAAAGTCACCAGGCACATGTGGCAGCAGCAACAACAACACAGCAGTGGTCTCCCGAGGACCAGGTTCCTTAACCAAAAGACCTTAAAGTTGCTGCTCTTGCATGCCTGTTTATCAATTAACAAGTACAGTCCAACTGGGATGCTCTAAATGAGTTACACATACATTTACTGACTTCTTAATTACTCCAGGAGTTGCTCAAGGGGTTGTCCTTCCGAGGAAGAAGGGCAGCCCTTGCCGAAGCTCTGTGCTGTTCAGAATTTTCTGGAACAGCCAGCTTGGTGATGCTGAGTCCCATCAGCTGAGGAAATTAAATGGATCGAGGCAAGCATGTTGCTGTGCTCCAACAGGCCAGAGATCCATCTCATCTGCCGTTCCGATTCCAGGAATGGTCAGGTAAACTAATCTGGAAGGACATGAAAACAACCCCACCTTCCCATGTCATCCCCTCCCTGGTTTTCAGTGCTCTAGCATATGCTACTACTGTTGCTTGTCGTTGGTACCCGATGCCACATTTTAGGATGTCCGTTTCCCTTTTCCCTACATTTTTAAGCTGAAGTTCTTTCCATCCCAAGTATGAAGATGTAAGTGCATTTTGAAGGAAAAAAAATCTTATGACTGCAAAAGCAAATTAGATATAATAGTTCACCCAGCCTGAGGAGCCTCATTCTATAGTGCAGCTACTGCCATGGAGAAGACTGTGTCGCATCGGCTGCTGGAGAGCTGTTAAAGATGGTAATTGTAATTGTCAGGATCTAGGTTCCCCCAACTCACTCTCAGATCAACAGGCTGTCCTTGGCAAAAGCTCTTTATTCTCCATTGGTCATCCAGCCACAATCCATCCAGCCATGAAGGAAGAGTACCTGAGCATACACAGAGTAAAACCAAACTGGAAATGCTTCCAAGAATCCTCCTTTTGAGTAACCCTGGACCTCAGCCCTCTGGGAGTGCCCTTCTGGAACCGGGCAGGGCGCCTAGCTGTACAAAGCCCCTCCAGTTGGCTAGCCCTTCTCTCCCGATGCCACATCATGGGGTCAGGGATCACACCAGGTTCTTCTGGCTCTGCTGCTCCTGCCCCATGCCCCCTCCCATGGGCAGAGGCCAAATCTGGCTCTTCTCAGGGTCTGGAGAATGCTTGGGAATGGCAGCCTTGAGATAAGCTCTTCTGGGTCTTCCATCTTGATATCTGGAGGCCTCAACCACCCCATGTGAAGAGTCTGTAGCACCCCAGCTCTGAAACATGCACCAGAACAACTGCCTCCTTCATTCCCAACAGTAATCCTGTCAGAAGAAGAGATGCCCAAACTCTATTCAGCACTTGTATGGCCGAACATAACAATCAAAAACCAGATACTTTAGGATGAAAGCACCCAAAGCCCTTTGTTCAGATGGACAAAATGTTGATGACTAACCAACAGATATCTGTAACCCTGCTTGTTAGGGCCCGACTCAGTAAGTAATCATAGTTCTACTTAGAGCAAACACAAGGACTAAAACTAGGCATGTTTGTGAGAAGACAATGCTGGACCAAGATGAACCAAGCGTGTCTTCTAGTTTTCTCTATGGGTATTTTGTTAAGCTGATCACTAACACCCTAAAGGTCACAGCATTTTGTTCGTGATTGCTCAAACCAAGATGCATATCCAAGAAGCCCAAGACTTGCAAAAGTTTCACTGAGACTAGAAGCCTGCAGAGGAAGAGGAAGTAAAGTACTCGTCAGCAGGCTCAACAGAAAAATCAGGAACTCTAAAGGGTTACTTATGGGTTTAATTTCAGTTGCGGTATTGAAAAGTTTGCTTTGGGGCAGGGGGATAGTGTGGTTGGCAAGCAGGTCAAAGGAAGTGCAGAGGGAATTTGCAAAAAATATGTGGCTTCCTGGTGGTTTGGAGTTAAAGGACACTATCTTCAACATTCATAGGGCGGACACCAAAAAAGATATGAGAGAAGATCAGTTAGAAGGAAAATAATTCTGTGAGCTGGTTGAGAGAAGCTGAACTCTCAAAGAGAATGTTGGATTCTACAAAATTGCAGGAAGAGATTTAGAGTAAAATAGAGACACTATTTATTTAGGCTAGCTGGGTGCATTAGTCCCTACTTATTTTATTATCCTATTGCTCATGAGGATCTGCTGTGTGCGTATCAGATGTGGATTCTATTTCCATGAAAATTGTAAGACATTTTCCAATGAGCAAAATGTTTCCAATTTTTTCCGTTAATTTACTGGTTTAAAATATTGTGGTGTCTTCTGGCAAGTTATGCATCTCATGTGAAAGAACAAACTCCCACACTATCTAAAAGTTACACAAGAGACTCGTGCTTGTAGGTGCTTCAGTGGAGGTCTCCAGTGGGAGGGACTGAAATAAAGATTTCTACCTGGTGGCAGCGGAAAGGTCATGGGAAGGGAAAGGCAACTTGGAGTAGATAGCACTAGTAATCTCTGTCTCTCTTCCACATACAGATCAGAGTGTCAGGGCCCAGATGGGTCTTTGTCTGATTTAGCACAGTTCTTCTTATGTTCTGAAGTCCCATTGTAATCAATGCGAGAGGTTAGTTTTTAGGTTCGCTGCATTCCTAAATATACTGGAATGAGCAGGACAATCAGAAATATTGGCTGCCATGATCACATCAATCCATCATGATTTTATACTAGTATTTCTACTTTCGATTCTTTTTTTTTTTTTATTGCTGTATACCTAGAAAAGAGGACAATAAATTCTGTGGCTTTTTTATTGATTTGGGTCATTTAGATGACCAGAGGTGATAGATTGGCTCTTTGGAGGAAGCTAGTACTATGTTTATAAGATCTTATGCCCTTAGTTGTAAATCTCTGTATTCTATGAATTTGGAGAGATCTGCTGCAAATTCCCAGCTTGGGAAGAAAACCAGAAATGATATTTTAAAGGAAAGTAAAACTATGAATAAACCAATCAGTTAAAAAGAATAAAGGACAATAAAGGATTTATATTTCTTCTCTCACTCACTCTGTTGCAATACAAAAGGAAAAAGAAAATGTTCGTATCCTGTAGTTCAGGTTTATGATGGTAGCTCTCAAAATTGTCCTCTCCATTGAGGTGAACATAAGGATATCAAAGAGGACCTCTCTCACCTTTCCATCCAGCCTGCTGCCTGCTGAGCATAGCGGCCAACAGGCATGGACCAAGTCACCAGAGGAGTCCCCTGGCATTACCTTAAAAGAACCCATAAAGCAAGTGAAAGCATGGGCAACATGGGGCATCTTTGCCTGCCCCTGGTGCTCTATCGTTCCTATCTCAATTTGGGTTTGAGAAACCAAGGAAGGCAAGAGGGTGTGGAGGACAGTATGTAAGGGAACACAATATGTAGCATTGTCCCTTATAGGACAAACACATTTAGGCATCTGCGTTAGCTTCTCATTTCCTGTATCTGTGGAGCCAACATGAGATGGCCCAGCCTCTGGCCTTAAAGTGCCAGGTGACTGGATAGCTGAATATACTTAATCTAGAAACACAGCTCTTGGTTTCTAGCATCACCCAAAAGCAGAGAAAGAAAACTGAGTGTAAAGAATTGACAGCTCTGAATTATGGTGCTGGAGAAAACTTTTGAGAGTCGACTGAACTTCAAGGAGATCAAACTAGTTAGTCCTAGAGGAGATCAACCCTGACTGCTCCTTAGAAGGCCAGATACTGAAGATGAAACTCAAATACTTCTGCCACCTAATGAGAAGGAAGAACTTCCCGAAGAAGAGCCTAATACTGGAAACAATTGATGACAAAAGGAGAAGGGGACGGCAGAGGATGAGGTGGCTAGAGGGACTCACTGGGGCAGTGGGTGTGGGCTTGGGTGGACTTCAAGGGACAATGGAGGACAGGAGAACCTGGAGGAATGTTGTCCATGGGGTCATGATGGGTTGGACATGACTTGGTGACTAAACAAATCAACAAACAAACTACCCCCCCCCCACACACACACACAAACACATACTGTAGAAGCACTGCTCTTTAGAAGGCCAGACCCTGAAGATGAAACTCAAATACTTTGACTACCTAATGAGAAGGAAGGACTCACTGGAGAAGACCCTGATGCTGGGAACAATAGATGGCAAAAGAAGAAGGAGACAGCAGAGGATGAGGTGGCTAGAGGGACTCACTGGGGCAGTGGGAGTGGGCTTGGGTGGACTCTGGGGGATGGTGGAGGACAGGAGAGCCCAGAAGGACATTGTCCATGCGGACATGATGGGTCAGGCATGACTTTGTGACTGAGCAGAACAGAACAGAAATGCAAAGGGCATCTTTGTACTGAATCAGGCACCAGCAGAAGGTTCAAGCATACTTTGGCAGATATTCTCTGAGCTTCTAGGCAGCATGGACTGAAAGAAGATGCCAGGGACTGAAATTCAGGCACTGCCATTCTGTAACTCAACCCTGCCATGCTTCATTTGGGGGAGATTGGAGGGGAAAAGGATATATCTTGAATGTGCAGCATTCTAATTAATACCTAAACTTATTGTAAACTGCCTTTTTGGGTAGAACCCTCTCAAGTATCACGACCAAGTGGAATTTTGGACCTGAAACATTTTGGCTCTACAGCCCATTGGCTATTCACTTACTGTTCACTCTAAGCAAGTAAATAATGACATCAAAACAGTAGGGGTATTTTAATTAACTCACTTCTGAATGCTATCACAGTTATTTATCGCACCTCCTCAAGAGCGTTTTTTAAGGGCAAGTCCTGCCCACACAAACACACCGCTGATCTGCTAATGCCGGATGCTCGGCCTTGTGGCATCTTCTTGGGAGTCACATACATGCTTACAGTGTCCTTTTTCCTTTAAAAAAAAGCCATCCCGTTTTATCCCTTTATACTTTGGGAAAGTTTCTTTTGCGGGTGGTCTGCTAAGAAACACCTGCTAATTGGCCACAGAAACCCTGTGCTTTGGAGGGGAATGATGTGACACGATGCTCACCCCAAACTTTCCCCCTTGTGCTATTTCTGCCATTACATCCTGAATTCCTTCAGAACAGTTGCCTAATGATTGTGGATTCTTCTGAAGGTACATATTCCAGTGTATGCTAAACATGAAGTACTGCTTTGGGAAGAAGAGTACTGGCTTCAGTGGGCTGAGAGTTGTGGGGGTGTGGCCCTCCTAGAATTGTCCAGTACTTTGTCCAGTGTTGGGAGTGAGTTCAAGGGCTGCTTTGGATGCATGTTTTCAAGTGCTTCTGACTGGTCTTCAGAAGAATCAGGAGGAGGAGGAGGCGAACAGGTGCAGGAGGGGCCCAGGAAGATGGACCATTCCAAGACTCTGGGATGAGAAAAGCAGAGATGCTTATCTCAAGGGTAGAGTGCCAAGGGGAACAGTCAGGCCCTGGGAATAACCGAGATGGACAGCTGGCAGGAGGAGACTTGGAGCAGGCTTGGGGGATGGGGGCAAGGCTCTCAACCCCATGGCATGTCACCAGCAGAGGAGGGTGACCCATTTGGAATATCAGCATGTGGAGAGCAGCCATGCTCACTTTCAGGATGCCCCTACCAGAGGAGGTGTCAAGGGTACCCAGTTGAGGGAGTCTACATTAAGGGGCATGTAGGCCCTTTCATGTGAACATTTAATAAGTGCCACTTTGGAGGTGAACTGAAGGAAAGCTTGGGGTGGGGAGGGGCTGAGATGGAAATAAGCTGCGCTCAGCAGAGTTGTCCACTCCTGGGTTGAAGAACTTTTCAAAGAATGCTGTGAATAGGAAAAGGAAGTCACAGACCACGGTGCTGCTGCCCTTTGTGGTGAGCCCACATAATGCAGGTTGGATAGTCTCCTGAGCAGCAAAGGTTTCCTAGCTCTGGAGTGACTGTGTCTACCTGGGCAGGTCATTCTACCTTCTCCTGAAAAGGCGTTCTGTCTAGGCTGGTAGCTTGGACACAAACTCTGCTGCAGAAGCCCGCTTTCCTCTCTCCAGCTTCCCCACTCACCCCACACAAGAGGTAGAAGCCAACAGCACCTGCCCATTCATGAATGAACTGGGAATCCTTGGGCAAAACGTCTCCCCAAGAGTGGATATTGAGATGTTCCTCCAAAGTTTCCTTTTAGCATTGTTCTTGCCTTCTGTGACTTATCTAATAATATCACTTCAGGCCTGGACCTCAAGGGAGTTATTTAGGCCTTGAGCTTGTTACTTTCCCCATAACAATAACAGGAAAAATCGATGAACAGACACTCAGAAAAGAGGGTATTAGTTGAACCTTTGTGTGCCCTTGCCAAGGTTTGGGGCAGCCTCCAAATTGTCCTGCTGGGTGGTATAGTTGCATTTCTGAAAACTGAGAGATTTCCTGAGTTTCTTGGTACTTGTGTATGGAGGATGCCATTTAGGCTAGCATTGAATTGCTGGATAACTTAACCCCCTGCCCTCTCCCTACCACTGAAACAGATAAACAAGGGGCGGGACATTTTCATTTAGTCCAGTGAGTCCACAGCTCACCTAGCCTGATGTAATTCAGAGTGAGGGAAGGGATCTCTCCATTTGAAAAAACCAAGCATACCCCAGGCAATTGCTCCCTGGCAGAAAATGGCTTCCATGCGCAAGAACCTACGCTAGTCTCCAGCTAAACAGTCCCTGCAGAGGTGATGGAAGCAACTTCAGGCCCTGGAGAGATGCCGTCAGTCACACACTAGGAAAGACTGGCCAGGTGGACAAACACTCTGAGCTGGTATCTGCTTCCTCTCTCCCTTAATAAGAAGAACACTGCCAACCTCCCACATTTAGATTTTACTCTCATTGCATCTGTAGCCCATAACTAGAGAGACTAAAATCACTGATGACATTTCTTGCTTGGCTTCACAGATGATCTTGCAAATATTGGCTGGGGGAAAGCAATGGAGACCAATAACAGCAATTATTTGACACTGTCATTTTTACATAAAATATTAATCTAAGGACTTCAGCTGTCTCCTTTTATAGACCTGTTGGCTGCCAATGACTTATTCACCATAACAAACAGGCCTTGGTGTCTTCATTTTATTCTTTTATTTTCTTTATTGAGTCCCGTCTTCTGTGGATTTATTTGTTCTCCCCTCCTTTTTGCTTCAGACAATGCAGCTGAGAAATTTTCATGTGTCTCCTTGACAGATACAAACATTATTCCCATTGTGTCCTCCCTGAATGAAAAATTTAAAGAGCAACCCTGGCATTGGAAGATTGACTGGATTCTAAATGAACTTTCTGATACGAAACATAAAACTAGAGGGAATGGAACCTCCCGTAATGAAGCAAAATACAAGGTTAAGTATTGGAAACTCATTAGCGAGTTCATCAGTGACAACCCTTTGATGGGCTGTACTGCTTCCATAAAGATAAGGGTATATTGTTGGGGGAAAAAATAACTATTAAATCCCAACCCACAAGCTCACAGATAATTATTTCTTATTCACATGTAAATTCAGCAGCACTGATACACACACAGCCTGATCTTCAACAGGAGGGAACACCGTGTTGGTTGACTGAGTTGAAACGCTGCCTCTGGATGCAGGTCTTTATACAGGCGCTGCAAGGGACTGATTCACACCTGCCTTTACACTTGGCTCTTCATTCTTGCAACCCTACAATTGTTAAGCAGAGCCTTTTCTGTCTAAGAATGCACACAATCACGTTTGTTTGTTTGTTTGTTTGTTTAAAAATGGCATTCCCATATTTACCGTTCTTTTTTGGTGCATGCATGGCATGGTTTCAGTTCCCCAGAACATCACAGAGCAGAAATTCAAATGATCGTGACATACACTTGCTAGTGAAATACAAAATAAAACGAGGGGATGCACCAAGAATGTTATCTCAGCCAAGGGGGCTCCCTGGGAGACTGAAGTCCACAGCCTAGAAGCACTCTACAGAAGGTCCCGTACCACCTCTTGGCCAATTAGACCACAGGATGTGAAATAAGCCTTTGGGTATGAACACAAGGAGAAGATGGAGTTCTCCCAAGGGCTTTTGCTTGGGACTTGAGTGCTGGAAGGAGCGCTTTCCCTTTGTTATTGATTTGTTAGTGCCACTCAGCAATTGAGCTTGTATTGTAGTTGTCCTCTCCAAATGAACTCTGGTGGGAAACTACCCATTGCAAAGCCTGTTGTTGCTACTGCTGTTGTTTTAGTTTTGTGTGTGTGTGTGTGTGTGCGCCTACCTTGATGCCAATACTTTGAAATGCCCTCCCAAGGGAGACCAGCTAGCTCGGATGCCGTTTGCTTTTCCAGGTACCTTTTGCTACCAGCTTCTGAGGAGTTAGGTTTTGTTGCTGTACTTCTGAATGTCGTTATATTTTTCTTGTTTTTTTCTTGCAATGGTATTGGTGGCCTTGTATCGTGTGTGCAGATGTGATTTTGGAAAATGTTACGTATGCTTTAATTTAATTTTTGTCTTAAGCCAGGAAGCTGGAATTTGAACTTTAAAGGCAGTCCAATAAATATTTCTGTTTCAGAAATCAAAAACTGACCTTCTGTCTGTAAACATTTGATTAGAAATTTCCATGACTAGGCTATATTGTGTGTATGTGACACTGTTACATTTACATTTAACTGGAAGAGGTTAAAGCATTAGCAAACAACACATATCTCATAAAAATAAAACAACATCATCAACCTGTGCCTAAGTATTATGTTTTGAATTCCTCAAGCTAATCTTTCAATAAGCAGATTTTTCTTTCTTCCCTGAATGTTTAGCTAGGACGATTTTTGCAACCCTCATATTTCCTAGGGATTTTTGGACACAAAGCCTTGTGCCACTTAATAAAATGACTTTTGATGGAATATTTCATTTATCTCCTTTAGTATATTTCTAAGAAATGCTTCCCATTCATGGCAGCTGACGTTTTCTACCTGTTGAGGCCAGTAGAATTGGATTCAAAGGTCAAACCAGCAAGAAACCTGTTTTGCCATAGCAAATGTCTAGAAAACAGAAAGTTGTATGTATCAGCCATGACAGTTATTAATTTTGCATTGTGCTGTGCCAGGATAACCCCAGGCTCACATTTTGTTCTGTAATTTACACATAAGTAGTCATACAATTAAGTCTGATTGGACATTCTCAAATACAGGCCGCTAAACAAATGTCCCCACATTTTAGCTGCCTGGCTTTTATGGTTTTATATGCACTAAGCAAGCCATACCTTCAGAGTTGACAATTTTCCCATGGATATAGCCAAATCCCCATTCAGATCATGAGGAAGCTTTGCTGGCCATTCCAAGATTATTGGAATGTCACCATGTAATATTCCAATGAGATGCATTCTCAGAGATGGCACCTGCCCTGATGAGTGCAGAGGAATTCCTCTTGCAGAACATTTGGTGTCCCAAAATTTGGTGTCCCAAAATTTGGTGTCCCAAAATTTGGTGTCTTACAGTGTCCCTTGGCCCATGCTTTATTTTACACTTTTGCTAGTTGTGGTTGTGCCATATTGTTTTAAAATGTATGTTAAATCTTGTTTTAATTTATAATGTTATATTTCTATGGAATCTTATTGGTGTTTTAAAAAACAGTTATTAGGATATGCATAGTACAAGTGACAACATGAATAAATGAATAAAGCTTTCCTCTGCAAAGGCCTGTGTTTCATTGCCCCAAACACAGGAAAACACAAGGAACTTAACTCCAGGTCATCTTAGTCACCCTGAAAGCCAAGCATTTGAGCTAAAACCTCCAGCAAAGAGTATTAAAATCCACTTATAGGCCAGGCACTGTTATGCAGATTTCATTGTCATGTGTTGCTTCAGAAAATATAAAGTCTTGATTTATCTGTCCTAGCTGAAGCCTGAATCCATGGCTTTGCTGATTCACCTGTTCTACAGTAAGCATTCAGCCATGCAACAGTCTTTCATATGCACCATTTGCTTTGCCTGAAGCAATTTGATCTGGGGTGATGAAATTACCCCACATGACAGCAATGCTGGATGCAGGATGAAGATGAAACACACATCATGTGATTCTTACTCCTGCGTCTCAGCAGTAAGATATGGCAATGATCACAGATGAAGAATTATGGCTCACGGTCGGGGACAGTTAATCAGGGCTACATTGTTTTGCCTTGAGAAATGTGGCCAGAGTTTTCTCCTGCTTCTTAATGATCCATGGATGGCAATTTCCATTTATTTCCAATTATTTCCAATGTTCTGCAGAGAAGTTGCTAGTCTCAGTTATCTCGTTCAATCTACAGCCTAAAAGCTGCATGGAGTCATAGAATCTTTAACTTAATTCTGGCTTTAAGGAATCTAAACTTTCTAATATCTGTTATACTGATCAGTTTGGGCATTGCCTGATCCCCGCTTTCTAACTAGGTAAGCTTCACAAGGTGAAAAAATGTCCCTGAATTAATATTTATTTTGCAACATAAAAGAGCCAAGGACCATCAACAAATAGCCTAATTAATTGGGATTAATTTTGTGTGCACCGTTTGGCTCTGCAGGTGTTGATGGAGTCATACATCAAAGAAGCTTCACCTCTGAAAAAATCAATGCTGAAGTAACCTTGATTACTGTCTCCGTTGATGTCCCACCCAGCACTAATCAGTCATAGTTTGTGCTGAACATTAAGATGAGCAAATATTATTTGTTCATTTATCGGCATTTCTCAGAAACTGCATAGAAGAGCTTCGAAGAGGAGATCTTCAAACCCTCCAGAAATTACTGTGTTTGTGGAGTAGAGAAAGGGAGAAAGCATTTGCCAAGGCTGAAATGAAATGAAATAAAACAAAACTGCATGCGATTACTGGCATTGTTCCTCACATGGTCTCATTTAGTGTCAAGTCTGAACAGGGCCACGTGTATGCTCCTTGGGAGAGAGGGCAGTATTTTAAAAAAAATCAAAACATGTTTTTAGAAACCCCATCACCATGAAGTGCTTTGTACCCTGATTCTGGCCGTACAGACTCGGAAGTTTGTTCCACAGTCTGTACAAGTCTCTGCATCTTGATACACCTACACAGACTGTTCACTAGCAAACCTAAAGCACCGGTGTGTTCATGCAGACACCATTCCCATAAAACCAGATTTTTATTTTATTTTTTTTACTTTTCTTGCAGATCAATACTGGAAAGTATAGTTAAAGGAAGAGCTCAGGTTTCTTTACAGAAGAGAAAGCTAGGGAGAGAACCAGGTCAACCAACTTTGACCCTAAAATGTTGCCAGAACAGATATTACAAATCAGACACACATATACATCGACTCTCAGGGATGTACTACGTGCTGAAATTCACCTTTACTATGGCTCCCAACAAAGTCCTACAAGAGCAAACTTGTTTAAAACAAGCTCCACTGTGTCACCTTACACAAGGTCATTGCATTAACCTTTTCCTTCCTGAGTCATTTTGTGGTCTGACTCCTCTTCCACAGAAATAAGACTCTGCCCTAGCTTCTTTTTGTTGGCACAAGATGAAGAACTATGAAACCACCATATCTTTTAAAAGCACCAATCCCCAATGCCAACATTTGTTCTTAACTCTTTGGGAGCTAATGAAGATGTGAAGAATGTGCCGTACTTAGCCAAGACACCTTTAGTTTGAGTTGCAACTCTGCTGCCTGGACTGTTTATTTAATTACTTTATTGACTCCATGGCTGCACAACCAACTGGCAAAATTCTGTGTGCAGTTGCCAAAACCCCAACAATGCAACAGGGTAAATAGGAAAGCATTAGAATTTTGAATCAGGCTACAATCAAAGTGCAAAGGGAATGTGGGAGAGAGGGAGGGATGGAGGGAAGCAGAGAGAGAGGGCGAGAAAATGAGAAGAGGCCAGAAAAATGAAAAAAGGAAGACTAGTAATGCAGAATGGACAGATGGGAAATATCTCATCCATCCAATATTGATCAGCCATTAGCTCTCTCTTAACCCCTCCTCCCCTCGAATCTGGAGGATAGAGGTAATAGTACTGATCAAGGTTGCAGTATATTTGGTAAATATCCCAATTTGACAGCCTTTATGATGTGGCAACTGGAGTGCTGAATGTTTTGGTCCCTCCTGGGCCATGGAGCTCACCAGAGGACGAAGGGCCAGTCACAGACTCTCAGTCTAGCCCACCGCACAGGGTACTTGCTTGAGGATGAACATGGAGATGACTAGAGCCTCGAAAGCTGCCTTGGATCCCTTGGAAGACAAAGAAGTAAAGGATAATATAATACTAACCATAATAAAGTAATAATGATGACAATGTTCAATATTAATTAAGTATTTGTGACAATATTGGATATTAAAGTAATATTAATCACCATATTTAATGTGGGAAAAGGCAAAATTAAGAGATCCCTTCCATCCCCACCTCCCAATAGAGTAACAGCAGAGAAAATCAGAAGATAAGCATACTCCCCCCCACAAAAAAAAGAAAGGGTACAGAAAACGAAAGGAAGAGTAATGACCCACACACCTGCCTTCAGGTCTGCCAGCACAATTCTTGGAAGAGTTTGGATCTGCCCATTTATCCTTCATGGGTTTTCCTTCCATTTGGCTAGTTCCTCCGGTTATGGCCAAAGTTCCCCAGCTTTCAGGAGTGTGTTGCAGTGTGCATGAGAAAAAGGGAAAGGTAGGTTGAGGATTCACATACCCCCTTGTTACAGTGCAGAACAACACTGCAAAAACAGATGGTATCTGAACTTCAGACCTCCTGACCAATAAAATGCACATGCAGGACAATTTCATCTCTGATATGTCTCCATTAAATTCATAATCCTAGCATGGTGGCTCTTCCAACAGCATGTAGCTCGATGCTGAAACGTGGCAGGTGTTGTTTATAACCATCTGTTACTTGCAATATCGCTTGGTAATGATAGCCTTTGCAAAACTATCATTAACGAGGTTGTTGGTTGTAAAACAATACCATAGATAGAGTGTACAAATGTGGATACAACCGCAGTCATTTGAGCTCCGTGGGGACAGGAAAATTGCAGGAAATTGCTAGGGTCCCAGATTACGAGGTCAACGTGAACATGTGCTGCATTCCAACACAAGGAAAGCAAAAGGATTGTAGGAAATAAACATGGTTCAAGCTTCAGAATCTGCATGGGGAATGAGTAAGTCTTCCCAACAAAGAGTTTCTCTGGTGCCTTCAAACAAGTGTTTTCTCAGGAGGAGAGGAGAGGAGAATTATTTAATCTTTCTTGTCTTCTTCTGTCTCTGACCTTCCCTAGCATGATGGTCTTCCCAGTGAGTCTTGCCTTCTCATGAGGGTGCCTGAGGCAGGACAGTCTCAGTTTGGTCATTTTCGCTTCTAGGAAAAGCTGAACCTCAATTTGATCTAGGACAGACTTCTTTTTCTGTCAGTCCAGGTTATTCCCAAAGCTCTCCTCCAGCACCATGTTTCCAATGCATCAATTTTCTTCCCTTCAATTTTCTGCACTTTGCAGCTTTCACACCCATGCAGCGTGATTGGGAACACAATAGTGTGGATGATCTTGGCCTTAGTCTCCAGTGAAATGCCCTTACACTCAATGATCTTTCCTAGTTCCTTCATTGATGCCCTTCCAGGGCTCAGCCTTCTTCAGACTTCTTGACCATAGTCTCCTCGTGAATTGGTGAGTGAGCCATAAAGGGAAAGACAAGGACTGAGATATACAAAAGTCAAAGGTCGTTTGTGTCCCATTCATCATTAGACTTGATATTGTGTCTTAGGCACATGACTAGGCACATGAATGTTGTGGGCCCATCAGGAGGATTAAAAACAAGATCTCAATGTATCCACTCTCCATGTGGACTGAGAACTGATGATACCAAGTCTCCTTTCTGAATCATTTCAAATGAAGCAGGACACTTCGTGACACATTATTTGGAGCGGGAAATATGGGCATTAATGTAATTGTTGCTCCAACCAGCTTGACCTTTCATTTCAGATGTAGGAAGCATAAGGACACACTGGTTCAGCTGCATTTCCCTGCAATGACGGTCTCTTTTCATGCTGCCCCCAGTCATGTGCAGGTGTTCCATGTTACATGTGTGCATGAATGTATGTGCAATACATGTACGCCTGTGTGTATGTGTGTGAGACAGAAGGGGAGAGTGGAGGAGGAATGAGATATATTTCTATATTTCTGGATAATTAAATAATGAATCACAGGAAAAAAGGGCTAGTTCAAAAGTTTATTAAATAAATATGTTTACTAACTAGTTCCACTGGAGAAGTGCCTAATGCTGGGAATGATTGATGGCAAAAGGAGAAGGGGATGGCAGAGAATGAGGGGGCTGGATGGAGTCACTGAAGCAGTCGGTGTGAGCTTAAGAGGACTCCAGGGGATGGTGGAGGACAGGAAGGCCAGGAGGAGTGTTGTCCATGGGGTCGCGATGGTTTGGATGTGACTTCGCAACTAACAACAACTAGTTCCAAGGTGGATTGAAATTTTTTGGTTCATAACCAATATAGCCTTTAAACCATTTAACAACCTGATTCAAATCATCCTATATCTTCCACAGTCCTTGTAGTGCATTGGCTGCCTTCACTTAAGGGAACAAGCAAGAAATGGAGGGTTTCTCTCATTGACAAGATGGGTCCCACGGGCACCCCAAAAGGACATGGGTGTGGGGCAGAGCCAAAGAATCATGGCATCACCTTTTGCATCAATCCCTCCAGGAGGAAGCAGAGGTTTCTCCACTGGGCTTCCAAGCCCCACCCCATCCATGCAACCAGGACAAATTCTACAGTGGATATTGTCAAATGCCCCATGGTGTGTAAGCAGCATTCCTTGCTGCAAAGCTTAAGTACGCAGAACTTTCCAGAAATAAAGGCTGGTAATTACTGAGCAGAGCGGTGTTTCCCTGTGGCATGGGAAGAAAATGTGCATGCTGTTTGATTGATAAAGCCTAAATGATGAGAATTTATCAAATAATAAATGCTGTTCATAAAACTCCTGCTATGTAACACAGGGGAGAAGTGGCCACAGAACTGACAGGTTCTCATCCCTGGTGTGTTCCTTCTGTAAACTAGGAAGCAGCTCTTCCTTTGATACAGGGCATGGATAAACTCTTAAATGAACATGAATATTGATAATTCTGTTTGGACTAGGGATGTGTCAGTCATCAAATCTCAGGATCATCAAAGTTGTCCTACTCCTTCTTCACTCATTCTGGCACAAAACTCTGTTAGCCTCTGTTAGCATCTGCTTTATTTTGCTTTTTCCCCTTTTCTATGGAAACCCACACCTATCTCTTCATTTTTTCCTTAAATGCACGTGTTTTGCAAATGCACTCATTTTGAAATGGATTCATTCATTTGGAATGCGCACATACTTCTTCCATGTATACACCACATGTGTCCAATTTTTGAAATTTGCTTATTTTGAAATGGGTGCATACTGGTTCTGGTTGGTGGATTGGTTTGGGGCTTTTGGCCTGTGAATGACACTGCAGGATCAGCAATGAATGGTGTTCATACATGTTCATGCTTTTCATATGGTTTCATACAAATGCATCCATTGTTTCCAAGTCTGCTCAGTTGGGAAGGTACTGATCGGGCATAATCCTGTTTTTTTAAAAAAATGAAAGAAAAAACCCTCATTCAGATTAAGACTGTGAGGATCAGAATAACAGAGGTTTGTTAAATAATCCAAAATACCACCTCAAAGACCATTCCCACTCATGCCTGTGTCAGATCGGGAGTGTTTTTCCTCACCAAAGGACAATTAGTGATTTTTAAAGGTAGTTTCCCAAATCACTCATTTTTAACATTTTTGTTGTTGTGAGTCATGCTACAAACTTGGAACTCTAGGATCTTTAATTGCAAATTTTATGCTGGTCTATGCGTAATTCCAAAATTCCAAGGCAGCCTTCATAATTTCTGGAGAGAAACAAACTGAAAGGAATTTCTCAGAGTTTGAATTGCATTGCATTGCATTGCATTATTTTTTATATACAGTACAATACTAAGGAGTAAATTCCATTGATTTCAATGGGACATTCAAAGAAACGTGCTTAGGATTTCACTGTACACTAGATTATTTTAAGGAATACTTAATATAAGTATGTTTTAAAAAGTTAAAAAAAATAAAAGTCTGACTTATTTGTACAACTTTTTATTCCTTTAAAAATCATTTTAAACTATCTCGTATTGATTCAAAAAGAAGCTTTTTGTATGATTACAAGAACTGTGCCCCAAGCATGATGTGTTCCCATTCCAGAAAAGAGCAAGGATCGCATTGTATTTAATAATAGATTTCTTGTTTATGTTAGTTGTTTTGTTTTGTTTGGACGACAAAGATTGCTGCCAGCGGGACATTAAAATATATGATGAAAATGACTTAGGCATTCATCATCTCAGTGGCATAAGGTCATTTGTACTGTTGACTCAAGACAATGAGTAATGCCCTTCCTACCGAACAAGAGATCTTAATGAGACCACCCACTTCTTTCTCCCCTGCTGTGGTCAGTTAGATGTATCAATTATTTGTTTCTTTTTAATGACAGCATTGCATAATCATCAAGGGAGGATTGTTCGCTACCGGAGTAAAATGAAAGCAGAAATGGTGTAGGCATGTTCTCAAAGCTCAGGCTGACAAGATGGTGGGCGCAGGAGACCTTTCCATGGCTCTAATGCTAGGAAGAGAGTGCCTGCTTTGAGGTAGAAGGGGCCAAGGTCAGACCCTCACCCCAACTAGAAGAATATCTCAGAACTGGACTGCAGGAACCCCAGTCTGATTTCTCAGAAAGACATCGACTTCAGCACAGACCAGGAGCAACTCGGAGTCACTGGTCTACAGCTCCCATTGTCCCTGGCTATGGCTCGTGCTTTCAGAGCTGCTGGGCACTGGAGTCCACGAAAGACAGGAGGTCTGCAAGTTTGCCACCCTGGAATAGACAATTCTGCAGAATAGTGTCCAGTGCCTGATTCCAAAGGGCATCTATGTTCGGGGTTGGCCATTACATGATGAATTCCAAGCCCTACAATCAACTTAAGGAGCAGGCAAGCCTTTCGGATCCATCTGGCCCTTTTTTGTCTTCAGAGCTGAATGTGTCCTCTAGTCCCTTGGGCATTTATTTTTGATATTCTTTTATTGCTCCATTTCCTCTTTCTCATTTTTCTCATTTCTCCTACTTTCACCTCCCCCACCGCAACTATTGCTTATCATTGCTTTCCTTAACCTCAAGCATGGCAGAGAGAGGAAGAGGCATGTCATGAGCGGAGCCAGCTGGAGCCGGGGGTCAGACTAGATGGCCCGGGAGACCCTTCTGACTCTGTTTCTATGCTTCTACATTTGGAAGCGTGTTCAGCATTCTAGCACATTAGTCCCATCTCACAATGGATATTACCGTAGTGGGTAAAACACAGAAAGGTCATTGTTATGGACAAGGTGAAACGATGCAACTTTCCATGAGTGTGGAGTCTGCACTATTTTACTTTAAAAAATTGTATACGTAATTCCAAGGCAAGAGGACAGAAATTTGTAAAATTATGGACAAAGAGAGAGAACATTTTCCCACTCGAATTCCAGGCCCATGCATGAAATTGATTTGCAGTAGGTTCAGGAAGAGATGGGAGTGACCATGGAAGTTACAAACACAAGTGAGGGCAGTGCTGCCTACTGATGCTGAAACATCCCCTCTGAGTTGGCATTTGGACGTCTCAATAAGCCCTTGCAAATGGAAAATGCACTCAGGATGCCATCCTTCTGGCATTTTAAAGAGAGCATAGGTGTCATGTCACATGTGCCCACGATTTGAGCCATGTGAGATGGCCCACACTCTCTGGGGATGATAGGAGTCATAGTTTCCACACAGCTGGGAGGGTGGCTGCTTTGAAGGAATCCCCCCACCCCACAGTTCCTGCTAGGAGTGGTCAGAGATGCAATTTAATGGCTCCATGCATGCCCAGCTCATCTTGGGCCAAGAGGAGGTCGTGGGCGGGGGGTGGGGCCGGATGGGCCAATGACGTGTGTCCTCCTGTGCATGCCACATCCAGTGAGGAGTGGGGCTTATGGGGTGATGTCAGCCCATGGAAGCCCTCCTCACCCTCTTTGGCTGTGTGGGCTCTCCCCCACTCCTCCGTTTGCAGCGTGGGCATGTCTGGTTGCCAGGCAGGAATTTTTGGCTGGAGGTTGCTGGTCTCATTGGTGAACATCCATGGCACCTTTGCATCGACCAGCAATTCTGGAGGCCTCCAGCTCAGGGTTGCGTGGTCCAGTGTGGAGAAGTGGGTTGCCCTTGAGGCCAACTCAGCCCCCACTCGGAACTTTGGGAGGGAGGGACACTGAAAGCTCTCCCTGTACCAAGATGGAATCAATGGCACTACCTGGAAGCACATTGATGGTGGTGGTGGTGGTGGTGGTGGTGGTGGTGGGGACTTCATTGCTATAGCACCACACAGCCAAAGCTCTCTGGCCACTTGTCTCACCTGACAGTATAGAAGGTTTGCCTCTAAGGGAAGCAGTGCAGAGCATTGCCAACTGTGGATACACTTTCAAAACAGTGTGATCCGTGAGCATGTGAAAATATAATGTGTCAGACTCTCTATCCCCCTTCCTGCTTTTACACTCAGAATTTCACATTGGGGTGTGTGTGTGTGTGAGAGAGAGAGAGAGAGACAGAGAGACAGAGACAGAGAGAGAGCTATTTGAAGTATTGTTACATATGCTTATAGGAATTCTGAAATGGAGCAAAATGTCTCCAGGCGAAGCGGGGTAATTTATTTATTTATTCGTTTATTTCAATTTTATACCAGCCAATAGCCAAGACTCTCTGGGAGGTTACGAAATGTTCAAGTGAAACAAACGTTAAAAAGACATACACAATTAATTTAAAAGAATAAAACTGAAACAGCAATTGCAATGATTCAGCATAGCAGCATAGCAGTGGTACAGAATAAAATGGACTATATAAAAGTAAAGTCACCACATTAGGCTATTAAAATACTGGGAAGATGAAAAGGTCTTACCTGGCACCACAAAGAATACAAAGTAGGCACCAGGCACACCTCTTCGGGGAGCTTGTTACAAAACCATCATTGTTATGTTGCCAGCATAATTGTTCTCAGTCTTGTGTCGTTGCTCATGCTGGTGCCCTTATCGGACACACCCCTTTACAGCAGAAGTCATATAACCACAATCTGAATTTTACATTGATGCATAGACAATCCTATGAGGGGAAGGAGCTGAGAGACAACTGTAGGACTGGGAAACAGGAGGTGTGCAGCCCTCGTGGGATGCCAACTGGCTAGCAAAAGAGTTAGGCATGGGATGAAGGGTTTAATGGATCCAAGGGGTTAACAAGAAAAAGGTGGGGGAAAGGATGGAGAAAAGGAGAGGGAAGAAAGAGAAAGAGGGAGAGAAACAGAGAGAAAGAATGGCAAGCTCATGGTCAGGAAGAAGCACGCCTCGCAGTCCAGGCAGGGAGTGACATTTGAAGAGTTAACTCTGAGCATCCTTTGCTTCAGGCTGCAGCAACTTGGTTGGACTCTGACCCCTGACCTCCTGGAAGACTGCAGAGACATGACATTCTAACATGAGCAAGCCGGGCAGCTCTCCGGAACAAGCCCTCTGACAACTCTCTGCCTGAGCCACTTCCCTGGGAAGGCAGCACACAGCACCTGGACAGAGAGCGGTGCTTAGCAAAACAAATGCTTGTCCAAGGATGTAGCAGCAGGCCTGATTTTTTAAAAAAAGGAAAGAAGGAAGGAAGGAAGGGAAGGACAAATGGAATTTTAACCTGCAACATTGGTTACCAAGCAGGAAATCTTGTGCATGTTCATGCAAAATCTTGTCGGATGTATATGGGCTTCTAAAATGGAGCATATATCCCAACTGTGGGTATTAATTTCGCAACATCACCATTCAAACAAAGGTGGCAATAAGAAATTTTGCATGGCTCACATCTAATTGAGTTGGGAGTACATTAAGCAACTCTAAAAATCAGTGCGTTGGGAAATACCTTGGCTTATTAGTCTGGTCAATGGCATCAATTTTCATGGGTGGCATTAACATGCCCTAGGCTGGCAGAATGGGGACTCCAAGTAAGCTGCCTCTAGTATAACCAAAAGGTTATATTGTAACCTATATTATATTATAACCTATATATTATATTATATTATATTATATTATATTATATTATATTATATTATATTATTTATTTAGAAAACTTCTATGCCGCCCCATTTGCTGAAGCCTCGGGGCGGCTCACAATCATAAATAAATAACAGTAAATAAAATAAATATTAGCTGCCTGCAATATAACCAAAAGGAGAAGGAAGGAAGGAAGGAAGGAAAAGGGATGGAGGGATAACTGTGGCCCATTCATGGCCACTGAAATCTCATAATTTCCTGGTCCTTCTGGAATGGTTGGCATTTCCAGCTTGCCTTGCTGGTCCCGAGCCCCACAGCTGCCAAGCACTGCATGGAAGAGGGTTCCCACCAGCAGCAGCAGATGGATGGAGGACGTAAGAAAGGGCTTTGCTTTCAGAGACCAGGCCAGGACAGCACGCACTCTGGAGTGCATGGCTGGGGAAGCTGGTTCGTCAATGCACCCTGGGAGTGCAGCTCCACCGTGAGGAGAGCTTCAGCCAGGGATGGGCAGGTCATAAATCTGTTCCATCGGCATTTTGTGGATTGTCAGGAGCCTTTCTGTCCCACTGCCTCTCATCAAGAGAAACGGATTTGGCACCGGTGCTTTCACACTCCTTTACACAAAATTGCATTGCAGAAATAAAGTTGTGATGTGCCGTCAAGTCACCTCTGACTTATGGTGACCCTGTGAGTGAAAGCCCTCCAGAATGTCTGGTCCTTCACAGCCTTGCTCAGCTCTTGTGAATTAAAAACATATGAACATAAGAAAGGCCATTCTGGATCCAAGGTCCAGCTTGTCCAGCACTCCGTTCACATGGTGGCAAACCATCTGCTCACAGGATCCCTTAGCCAAGGGGGGTGTAAGAACTTGCCCCAGCCAAGCTCCTCAGGAACTGGCGCATGCTGGCAGGCCACCTCTGGAGAAGGACGGAGCACGTGGCCAGCAAGGCTAGTAGCTGCTCCAGGAAGCATTGATGGCCCCCAATCCGGATGGCTTTAAACAGGGGTCGGGCAGCTTCACAAGGCATGAGGCTATCAGTGGCTACTAGCCTTGCTGGCCATGTGCTCCATCCTTCTCCAGAGGTGACCTGCCTTCATTTCCATACAATTTACTATACATTGTATGAAGAAGAACTTTCTTTGATCCATTCTAAACCTTCCACCAACCAGCTTTTGGGCTGACCCCGGGCTTGAGTGTTCTGGGGGATGGAGGAAAATGCTACCCTTTCTACTTTCTCCACGCCAGGTATAATCTTAAGCACCTCAATCATTCAGGCTTTGGCTTCCTTTACAGAGTCAATTAATCTCCTATTTGGTCTTCCTGTACAAATGGCCATATCTGAAAAGGCACAAATCCTCCCAAAATAAGCATCCCCCGCCCTCCAGAAGGTATATTTTAGTAGTTTAATCTGGAGAGAAGGGCACATTTTTTGTCAGTGTTTCATTTTATTGTCTTTTTTTTTCTTGGAGGGGGAGGAAGTTTTCTACAACTAAATTTGCCTAAAATTACAGAAAGCAAAAGGATTTCTGGCAACTCTGGGGAATCCTTACCACTCAGGAGAAGTTGGTCCACTGCAGGACAGAGCTATGGTGACGCAAAGCCCATTTTATATTTCTCGGACATTCCTTGCATCCGTGTTCAGGCATAGAACCAAAGGAAGTCCCTCCATGTTTGCATCAGGCTCCATGGTACTTCCAATGTTTGAGCAAGCAAGATGGCATTCCCTTCCTGGACACTCTGAATAAAACCCTAAGGCATCTGGAACTGGGGTCCTAATTTTGAAAGACCTGGAATTGTTATAGAATTGAAACGGAATGAATAGAATTGTTGTGTGTGTTCAGAGACTGGGAATCTGATTCACATATATATGAAAAATCTGTCAATCCTATATTGTGGCTAATGATTATGAATTTCCAGGAAGGTTCCTCTTCTCCTTCCTCAACTACTTGCCTAGCAAAGTGAACTCAGTATGTTTCCTTTGTTACCAAGCAATCACCTTGAAAACTGAACAGAAAAATAAAGTATATGACTGATATCTGAAAGACTGCTCCTTCTGCAATATCTCTCTTATTTCCATCACTCTGTTTTAGGACTGCATTAAGCAAAATTTGCATGAACTAGAAGCAGGAGACTGAGGGGGTTTCTTTTCTTTTCCTCTTAAGAAAATACAACTGCTGCCAAAAGAGATTATGTTGTAATAACCTTTTCATCTGAAACAGTCTAGGGAACCTATTTGTTTGTTCTAATGGCCAGATGCCATTTTGGGAAAGCTCTCAAGGGCCACAAAAGAAGGCAGGGAGGATAGATACATATACACACATGCAACACACACACAGAGTTTGGCTGCTGCAAATTGCTATAAGGAAGAACATTCAAGCAGAAGTCAGAATGAGCAGCACAGATACTCAGGTGTAAGAAAGGAATCTTCTGTACAGTAAGCAGATATCCTCAGAAGTAAGCAGGACAAGGGTTGGAAGGAAGCAGGACTGAATCAATGGCAGCGAAAAGCTCTTCTTTCCAATCAGCTGCTGATCAGATTTAGTTGCCTTCCCTGCCACTCACCGAGAATGAAAACCTATTTAAGTGCTGAATGGGGAAGTGATCAGCTGCTGATCAGAAAGAGGTTTTCTGCAGTGGTGTGGAGAGACAAGCGCAGCCCCCAGCTGGAGAATGTGCATAAAATGTTCCTCTAGGGTTCCTGTGGAAGATGGAGATCCTAACAACGTTATTAGTTAGCAGAATAGTAGAAGCAGACCCTGGAGAAAAGCTGGGCCATCTCAGCTTAAGGAAGGTTGGGACCAAGCTGGAATCTGTCCTCTCCTGCCCTTTCACATGGGAATATTGCAGCTGTTGCCAATGACAAGGAATCGTTGAGCATCAGTGACCTGGCATGACAAGAATCCGCTTATTTATTATGATTGTAGATGGTCATGATGTGCAAACTGGGCCAGGATGCACAAAAATGCGTCCAAACCATCCTTTCTCCCATTGCCTCTGCATTACTCCTGTTCACAACTGTTGTGTCTCATTGCTCCTTTGAGATCACTTCCTGAGGCCACCGAATAATTTCATTTAATGTATTACATGTTATATTGCCCAAGAGCTAACTCTCTCTGGGAGGTTTACAAAGATTAAAAGCACCACACATCGAACATTTGTGCACACATATCTGCATCTACACAATTTACAGACATATGCCCAACAGTGCTCATGTAGGCACACATATTACTAACCCATTTTAAACAAGTAACAATAACAACAACCAGAACTGATTAAAACCAGATTTCTCTTGCTGTAAGAAGCACTTCCAAAGGTCTGTTGCATTGCAAATAATTTCACAGAGAGCTGTATTGTCACATTATATTTCATTGAATTTCCCTTCTGCATCCCCTGAAGATCAAATTAATCTCTGGAGGGTATTTTCAGTCCATGTTTTTAGTGTCCCATGAAGCCCTGCAAAACTTTGGACTGATCATTTTGCCACTGTTCCTGTGGAGTTGCACAACCAACTGTGCCATTGTGAGGAGATTCACACCCATTGGCAAAGGGATAGAAAGGTTACATCAACTCCACAAGGGGTTGCCCTTCCATTCTTCCCTGTGCCAAATACCAAATACTGGAACGGAGGAAATGTTTGGCTGTGATTTAGACAAACACTCAAGGGTATATGCAAAAGTGAAGTCACTGTGGCTATTCAGAACCTTAAAGTCACTTATGTGTGTAATTGCCTGCTAGATTATGCTTTTGCAAACTGGGATGCCAAGGTAAGAAAATATGCAAAGAAAAAAAAAGATAAAACAAACTAAACAAACAAAGCCCCCAAACTAGATTGGATGCAATTACACTTCCAATTTACAAGGTGATTTTGGTTGCTTGGAATTGCATTTTTCCATGTTTGCAAAAAATGTTACCTTTCGACACTAAAATGTTCCTCACTTTGATTCAATATGGGAGGCGGTGTTACAAGTCGAGATTCTTCTCTCTCTTGGTATCACTCAAGGAATGCACTGAAGGGGGTCAAAGAAGTCTCAGACTACTCTTAAAAAT
The DNA here is from genome assembly GCA_023646645.1 of Varanus salvator macromaculatus. Taxonomy (NCBI): domain Eukaryota; kingdom Metazoa; phylum Chordata; class Lepidosauria; order Squamata; family Varanidae; genus Varanus; species Varanus salvator. The sequence goes on from JAIXND010000762.1 coordinate 2,676,100, forward strand.
AACTCTTTGAGTGGGGGGGGGGTGTTCTATGATACTCTCTTCCATGAATGACCCAGCATTTTAGTGGGTAGATCCATACCCTTTATTTTCATTCATTCATTCATTCATTCATTCATTCATTCATTCCCCGCATAGCGCACAGGGCTCTCTGGTTTACAAACATTAAAACACATATACTAACAATAAAATAGCCAAGATAAAGTAATTATAACAATAAAAACAAGCACTAAAAATACAAAGCAGGGAATAACTCCAAGAATTATAAAGGTAAACCCCCAAGTATAGCAGCAACAATAACAGTATTAAAACATAAACAGGGCTTGCCAAGAGAGATTAGATCATACAACCAAGTATTAAGAAAATTAGAATCATGACTACAGAAGAATTACATGAATTTGTTTGTTTGTTTGAAACTTTTATATGCTGTCCCTTATGCATGGCATCTCAGGACGACTTACAATAACTAAAATCAAAATACAATAAACAATCCAAACCAATATAATAAATTACATATAACCAATGAAAATAAATCAACTCAAAAGACACTGTTAAACCTTAAAACACTAATTTTTAAAATAACAATTGAATAAAAAGGTTTTGACCTGGAGCTGAAAAGAATATAAGCTTGGTGCCAGGCGAACCTCTCCGGGAAGTGCATTCCACAATCTGTTAATTTTAAAATTAAAATCTGTTTAAATTCTGTTTTTAATTCTTAAATACTTAAATTTGTTAAGAATTTTACTGTTAACAATGAAGAAACTAAAATTGTGAAAGATTTGCATACCTTGGCTCAGACAGCAATTCAAATGGATACAGCAGATGAGGAATTCGAAGAAGACCGAGACTTGGAGGGGTGACAATGAAGGACCTAGAAAAGATGGTCAGGTCAAAGGATGTATCACTGGAGTCCAAGGCCAAGAACATGCACACCATTGGCTTCCTGATCACTGTGTTTGGGTGGGAAAGCTCCACAGTGAAGGAAGGTGATACATTCGGAGCATGGTGCTCGAGGAGGGTCTTGCCAAGACTCTGGACTGATAGAAAGACGGACAGGTGCATCTCAGAGCAGATCAACCCAGAGCTTTCCCTAGAAGCAAAAATGACAAAACCAAGGATGACCTTCTTTGGACACTTCACGAGAAGGCAAGACTCCCTGGAGACGACCATAATGGCAGGGAAAGTCAAAGGAAGAAGGCAGAAGGAAAGGCCAAATATGAGATGGATAAAGAAAGCAGCATCCTTGCGCGTGGGAGAGCTGAGCCACGGTGTCATGGCAGGGCCTTTTGGAGGATTTTCATTCATGAAGTCACTACAAATACGATACAACCTGATGGCACATAAGAACAATAGGAAACGGGAAGGGGTGAAGAGAGAAACAGAGAGAAACATAAGATTTTTAAAATGTGGAAGTCCACAACCACTGTTTCGAGATGGAAAGAGGAAATGAGAGCTGTGTGGTACGGCAGCAAGAGTGTTGAACTGGGAACCCAGGAGTCCTGGGTTCGAGTCTTCGCTCAGCCACGAAGCTCACTGGGGGACTTTGGGTCAACCATTGACTCTCAGCACAACCTACCTCACTGTGCTGTTGTTGTGAAAATAAAGTAGAGCTACATAGCCACCTCACAAGAGGAAAAAGAGGAATATAAATGCAAAACAAGAGGATGGTGATCAGTTTATTCCAATGTGGGTGAAGAGAAAGGTGGCTGTGGGGATGCTGAGGTTCCTGCAGTGTGTACCAGAGGGTGCATTCGTTTCTCTAATGGCCTTTCCACACAGGAAGGTTTGACTTCTCTTTTACAGGTGGTAAATCTGTATGTGGACTCAACTATTTCAGATTAAAAGGAGGGTCTCGACTGATTGAATAATTAATTACAAGTTTGAACCATTGCAAAAGATTTTATTTTATTTTGGTAAAATAATACATGGAACTGAAAGATGCTTATGCTGTGGATAAACAAACAAACCATTAAATATTTTATATTCTTTAGGGCCAGGAGTCAGAGGTTGTAACTGTGGACTAAGTTGCACCCAAGTACATCAAACCTCAGTGAATGTGTTTCCCCTTTTTCCACCCAACAACCAACGTCAATTGCATGCGTGTGTGTTTAAAAACTCCAGCAAGATAATTTTGGCAATGCGATAATATCAGAATCCATTTGCTCTCCCAAAGCCAGCAACCCATGCACTAATATTTCCATCAGTAAAGCTGTGAGATATTTTGCCCTGAGGTCCATCTACTGTGCTACCAACAAGGAATGCACACGGTAGCTTATTTATTCTTGGCTGGCCTGTCGGCAAACACACCATCTTTCCGAACTACTGCTGACATACCAATTCATGGGGTATCCATAATGTTCTTATTAAAGAGACAAATGAGTTATTTTTGCTTAAGCAAACAAAGGAAGTATTACCCGCAGGAATGCCCAAGCAGTTTCAATCAATATTGTGGAGCAGATTCCAAGGTTGTTCACTTCGCATGGAGCATTTAGCAGTGTGCTTTGGAGAGAAACACACTTAGGGTGAATCTGAGACTGGGACCAAGACCTTCTTCATGGGCATTTAATATCCTTTGCACCTGACTATCTTAGAAACATAGAAACAGAGCGAGTCAGAAGGGGTCTCCCGGGCCATCTAGTCTGACCTCCGGCACCAGCCAGCTCCGCTCTCGCTCTCTTTCTTTCTAGCTTCACTGGGAAGTTAGTTCTAAGCTACTCATAATATATATATATATATATGAGAGATCCTTGATCCAGATTTGTTCTTGGACATTGCTATCACTGCAGGGAAAACCTGCATGGCTCACTGACAGAACTGGACAAGGCAGGGGGCACTGGTGGCTGCATGTACCCACTCAGCTGGGAAAAGCCTTTATTCCCTTCGCTGTCCGACCTTATCTCCTGGACCCTTGTTCAGACTGGTCAGAGCAATCAATGACCTCTGCCTCAGAAAACTTCCCCATCAAGGACTTTCTGCTTGTGTCCGTATGCCAAGCACCAGCAAAGCCAAGCCTGTGGAAAGACTTGCCCTGCCCTCAGATCAGCACATCCACACTCAGCAGGACTGGAGAAGCAGGAGAAGATGGAATGAGATGGGGCAGCCTGCACCTGGTATAGGCCAATTCACAGTCTGCACCACCCTGCACCTGGTGTAGGCCTATACCAGCCTGCACCTGGTATAGGACAATTCACACATGAGTTGATCTGGGTGTTCACCAAAAGCAAACAAATAAAATAGCATGCATGTTGCAAATGGGCACCATGCACAGTGCTCTTTTAGTGTTTCTGGCTCATACATATCCCATAGAAGAGACCAGTAAATTCAGTAATGTAATCCCTGTCTTTCAGATGAGCAGCATGGCTCACTTATCCAAGGCCACCTAGTCCATTGTGGAACAAGCCGTCTATTTGGGGGCTGTGTTTCTTTTACCTGTTTTTACACAGAGTTGTGAGGGACCTCGAAGTTCATCCAGGCTGCTTGCTGCTCAGTGCAGTCTGAAGGTACAGCTTCTCTGACCGCTCGCCATCCTTCTTCTGCTTACATTATTCTAATGCACGAGAAGCCCCCAAGCAGCTTTCGTTGTTGTCCTAATGTGTAACCAAAATCTGCTTTGGTGGAATGTCCACCCCTTGCTCCAGGAGTTACAAAGAACATGTGAATGTGGGAGAAATCCATTTTGGAATGCATATTTCATATGCATCTTTATATGTACATCTATTTTCTCTTTGAAGTATTTTGTGAGCATCTTTAAAAGTGCATCTTTATGTGTGTGTTTTTTCAAGCACACATTTTTCTTATGGGGATTACATGACCAGTTCATAAAATGCATGGACTTCAAGCAGAGTTTGCTTCCAGGGGTGCATTTCAGGTCAACTCTAGTCAAAAAGTTATGCAAAAAATCACTTATGGAACCAGACTTAGTGGCACATATGATGAATTGTAAACCATCCAGGAAGCTTTAGCTATGAGGGAATCTTGAAATGAAACACAAAATGTTCTTGGTGGCCGCCCTTGCCTTTAGAAGTTCTTTCTCCTGAGCTCCAGAGACTCTTTTTAGGACATACGGTCTTCAGAGAAGACATGCATTTGTTTCTTTTGACCAGAGATGCAATTTTATTCTTTCTATTAATGGCTGATCATTTAATACCACAGTTGTGTGTTGCTTCTTTTAATGGCACCTCACCTATAGTTGTGCATACAGGGCATCTGACACCAAAGACAGTAGTTGCGGGTCTGCATTCTCTTCATCACATTGTGGGTGGAAATGTGAGCCCATGTTCACACCGGGGATAATTTATCAGCAAGATGTTTAAGAGGACCCTTGGAACAAGCCTCTCCGCTAAGGAAGCTGCACTTGTGAAAAGAAGAGTATAGTGCAAATTGGATATTCTGTGTTGAAATGTCCATTTGCCTCTTCTTTGCATGGAGAGGCATATGTCCAGCAAGGGCATGTGTGCAGAAGCCAAGTCCTTGTGCACAATCCCTTTGCAGGAACAGATTATGTAGAATCATAGAGTACTAGAAGAGTAGAGCTGGAAGGGGCCATGAAGGCCATCTAGTCCAACCCCCTGCTGTTGCAGGACAGCACGTTACACCATCCCACTCAGGTGGCTGTCCAGTTTCTCCTTGAATGTCTCCAGTGTGGGAGAGCCCCCCACCTCTCCAGGCAGCTGGTTCCACTGTCGTATTGCTCTGATAATCAAGAAACTTTTCCTGATGTCCAGCCTGAATCTGGGTTGTCGCAGATTGAACTGATTATTCCATGTCTTACACTCTGGTATCAGCAAGAAGAGATCTTGACTTTCCCCTTTGTGACAGCCTTTGAGGTACTTCTAGAGGGATACCATGTCCTCCCTCAGTCTTCTCTTCTTAAGACTGAGCATGTCCAGTTCTCTCAATCTTTCCTCAGGGCAGTGTTTTCAAATATTGCCTCATTTTTGTTGCCCTCGTCTGGACCCTTCCTAATTTTTCTGCATCTTTCTTCAATCTTTGTGCCCAGAACTGGACACAGTATTCCAGATGAGGTCTGACTAGTGAGGAGTATAAAGGAAGTACAACTTCTCATGATTTGGAAGAAATACTTCTATTAATGCATCCAAAAATAGCAATTGCTGTTTTGGCAGCTGCATCACATTGTTGGCTCATATTTAGCCTGCTGCCCGTAATTACTCTGAGGTCTTTTTCTTTGTCAGTTCTGTTGATAGTCCCCATCCTGTACTTGCTTGCTATCACAATCCATTGTTGCTATCTGCTTTGGGACCTCCCTAATAGGAATGGTTCACAGAAAAGTATAAACAAGTGCATCAAGCCCCCCATCACAGCAGATCCGGTGATGCTGTGATGCTTCCCCATGCAGCCTTTGCTCTTTGGTACCCATCTCCTCCAAAGAAAGAAAAGCCAACAGCTGCACCGGCAACAGGATGGCTTGGTATTTAGATGCCAAGCAGCTGATTGAAGCTGCTCAGAAATTCAGCAGACGAGAACAGAAGAAGTTCCTTGACTGTATTTGGTTCTCATCCACCACAAGAGCAAAAAGCAAACAGAGGAAACCCAACGGGAAGCCCATCAGAGTAAGGGAGCAAAGGGTCTAATCATGGATTCCCTCTGGATGCAGGAATCTGCTGTCATTCTGAACTACGAGCCAGGTGACTTGGAGGAAGGTGTAAATAATGCACGCTGGTAGGAACATCAGATGGAATCCTGTCTCTCTGGCTGAAGAGCTTCTAACACCAACTCCTGTTTTGTATCCTTTAGATGGAAATCAATGATAGAATGAGGGAGGGAGAGAGGAAAGCTACAGCAAGTTTCTTGGGTTGCTCCAATTAAAAGTCCACACCTTCCAACAATTAAATCAACACTCCCCCACTCTCATTTAGAGCAGATAGTATGAGAATTTCCATACTAAGTTACAGAAATGCATGTAGAAATTCTGTGTACACCATAGCCATTGCAAACAACATGTGTGAACTCAAATTGCTCTTTTCTCAGGGAAAAAAAAATGGGAGGCAGGTGTAGCATTATAAATCAATTTGCCAACTGAATTACTGGACCCAAAAAGGCCCGCAATAAACAGAAGCAACATGCATAAGAATCTATGCCTCTTTCATTGTTGCTCATTGCCTGCAAATTATTATCAGGTGTTTGGGCTTAATGGTGCATCCACTGGCATACCCGGTTGTCACATTCCCCCTCCCCTCCCTGGCGTGTCTTGATACTTCATCAAACCAATTGCCTCCTAGGAATAGAAAAATGTGGTGCTTGCATGCAGGCTACACGTGGAACCTGCTTCAGCTTCAGTCCACTTTCAGAGGGGTAGAGGTAGGAACCCAGGCGCATAGGGCCACAGGTAAACTGCTGCTTACCTAGTCGGGCCATTGGTTTATCAAGACTGGAATTGTGGACACTGACTGGCAATGGCTTTCTAGGGATTCAGACGTGGTTCCTTCCTAGCAGAAGAGAGAAGAGACTTCCAGCCCTGATTCGAGAGCTGAAAATTCATGGGACATAGAGATGGAACAATCTCTTGCTGAAGTTCTCCAAAATCCACAGCAATGCTTAGTCCCCCTTGCTTCTGTTGGTCTTTATACCTGGTTCTTCTTGTCATTTGATAAGGAGAAGTGTGCGTTTTGAATGTGAAAGTGCAGTTTCCCATTTCATATGTTTTCAGTGTGTGTTTTTCCCCCTGGATTAAAGTGTGAAATTCATATTATGTGTTTTGAAAACTTTGCATTCTAACCGAGAGAAACACTCATCCTCCAAACACAATCCCAAGTTCCAAAATGCTTGAGCTTTTCATGGAAAATGGTCCCATTTGCACTCGCGTTGATGACTGGGGAAACTTTATCTATTTTATCCCTCCTCATCCCCTCCATTTTTGTCTTACACTCCTCAAGGCTCTGCAAACTGAAACTGCATTCCATACATGCCATACGCATTGGCCTTGTAGCCATTTTCAGCTCTTCCACAAGCACATAGACATACTTCCTTGCAGAAAGGCCCATGAGGAACCACTGGCAAGTTTCTCAGTGTTGCTTCTTGCAAAAGCAAAGAATCCACAGTGAAGTTATGTCAACAGCTTGGAAGCAGCAGAGAATGTCTCTTCACTCCCCTGCTTAAGTGTGTGATGTAACTGACAACAGTGGAGGGAACCCATTTCTAACTGAATGAATTCAAATGCACGAGAACCTCCCCTGCAGATCTATATTGTTAGAAGTGGTTGTTGCTGTTGGCTCCCGCCATGGATTTGGATGTTAATCTACTATCCAAAGGAAGGACACTCTAGAGTTTCCTTGACTCCATTTAATGGTGCTATTGCTTTACTACTGCAAATCTTCCCCAGGGGAAGTAGAGACGTTTTAAAAGAAGGGAAAAAGAAAGAAAAAGAAAGAGAAGGAGGGCATGAGAAAATGAAGGGAAATAGCAGTAACAATTGAAGTACATCCTGGGGGAAAAGAAGGAAGTGAAATAGCCAAGAAGAGGAGGTGTATGTGCTATGACACCCCCAAATTGCTGCAAAATAATTTTCTGTTGGAGAAAGTGTGGGTGCGTGTCTCTTGGTGTGGGGTGTTGGGATTTAAAATGGCTAAAATTGCATCCGAGAGAGCAACTGTGTTTGGGAGCGTTAAGGGTTGACAAATGCAGCTTGCTCCCATTAGAAAGTGAGCTAGAAGAGGAGAATGTAGGGAAAGGGAGATGAGTTCTCTTCATTAGCTGCTTCATCCTACAGGCTTAGGATGAAAATAAATAAATAAATAAACAAGAAACCCCAACTAAATGTCATGTCCCATTCAAAGGCCAAACTAACTTCAAATAAAACAGCATAAAAATGGTGTGCTAGAAATTTCCTCACTCTACCCATTCAATCTGATGGAAAATACATTGCTTCCAAAACTAAATGCAAAGAGGATTATATTTTGGGAGACATTATCATGGACAGAGTTTATTTTCATAATGTTTTCCTTCTTGAGAAAGGGTTGAAGATCCCATAAAGACAGATACTAAGTAGGATGCATTTCAGATCTATCCCTCAAAACCTCAGGCTATCTGCAATGGGGTTCAAAGAGTTTGGATGTCTAAGAATCAGACATGGGTTTTTTTGGTTTTTTTTCAGTAGAGTGCCCCCCCCCCCACCCTTACAGGAATTCCACGGACTCACAAACCTGTTTGTTTGCTGGATTTTTCACTTTCTTGAATCTTATGTAAATGTTGGCATAGAATAAAATATGAAAAGTACCCCCTACACACACGCACACACACAAAGGTTAAATTAAAGTGTGCAAGTTTATGTTCTGAGATGATTTGCACATTTTTGCAAGAGCAAATTTGTGGAAGTGCACATGGAATTGAAAAAATGAATGCCTCATTCTTGGTGGCAGAATGAAAGCTTCCAGACAACCTGCAAAATACAGATCAGATGGTTTAATATCCTTTTATCAGTGGCATAGTAGCAGTTATCTGTCTACCTGGGGAGTACAGACTGAATGGATGAGAAAATGCCCATCTGGAGGACTCTGGGGCTCAAACCAGAATTTTCACTTCAGCAAGATGGGACCTACCCTGTTAGATACCTGCAACTCAGTATTCTCAGTTGCCCAAACCTTTCACATGCTTAGGATGGAATAGGAAATGCAACTACACCACATGCTTCTTTGAATGCATAGCATGTAGCTGTTCCCAACTTTTGGGTAATTTTTCTGTAAGCCTGCAAGGCCTCAGTTTGCTTTACTGTGAGTTGTCTTAGGGTTAAACCTCCCTCCATCCACTTCTCCCATGAAATCACAGACAGAGAGATACAAAAACAACACTGGGGCAAACTGTTTTGTCTGTTTTGCTGTGGGGCTGTTCTGTTCTATTTATTTATTGTAAGCTGTCCTGAGACGTTCTGTAGGGGATGGGATAGAAAAGCTAGGAAGAGGAAGAGGAAGAGAAAAAGGGATGAGGAGGAGGAGGAGGTTTTTGTTCTGGTTGTTTCTTATTTTGTTTCTTGTTTCTGTTTTTTCCCTTTATGGATCCCCCATGTAAAGGTAAAGGTTTCCCCTTGACGTTATGTCCAGCCATGCCTGACTCTAGGGGGCGGTGCTCCTCTCCGTCTCCTAGCCGAGGGAGCCAGCGTTTGTCCGCAGACAGTCTCCGTGGTCATGTGGCTGGCATGACTAAACACCGAAGTGCACAGAACACTGTTACCTGCCCACCGAAGTGGTACCTTTTTATCTACTTGCATTTGCATGCTTTCGAATTGCAAGGTTGGCAGGAGCTGGGACGGAGCAATGGGAACTCACCCCGTTGTGCAGATTTGAACCGGCGACCTTCTGATCAGCCAGCACAGAGGTTTAAACCACTGCGCCACCTGCAGTTCTGATCCCCCATGAGGGAGAGGCAAATTTAATAGGGAAGTGGCTAAGCGGGAAGATTCCACCCACTACCTGCCTGTGCTGGTCCCAACTCCAACTGCACAGAAGTGAACACAGAGTTACCTCTAACCTACCTGTCATGCAGTTTCATCATGACCCTGGGAAGGCACAAGCCTGTTGTTGGACCTCAGTGCACATAAGACTCTGAGGACAAGAGACACCTGTGCATGCAATGCAGGGCTTGAGGGGCAGTGGTAGAGATGCTCAGTGCTTCACACCAAGGGGCCTTTATTTTCTCCAGAGAGCAGTGCTTGGCCACTGCGTGAAGCAAGACAGTGAGGCCAGGGGATCACAGGGCCGTGACACATGCGTCCTCCCATCCCTCAAGTACTCCCCTTTAGCCCCCTCTGGGGTTAATTTTGGGTCTTGCAGGTGCATCTTGCTTAGCTTTTTCTGCACTGGCTATGAGAGGGCAGGGCAGGAGCTCTGGGTTCAGAGACAGAGGTCCACCCTTGGAATGCCCTGAACAATCCCACGCCTTCCCAGACGGTGCTGCAAGATCATGAGATCACACGCAATAGCTGCGCCAGCACAGCAAGCAACCTTTGTGGTTGCCTTGCTTTGCAATGCTGTACTATGATCTGCTTGACTCAAGAGGTCTCTGCCATTTCCACCATCCCCACTCAGTCCTCCCACTGTTGGTGCATATCCCATCAGCCACTGTGCCCGAAATGCAATCCCAAGTTGCCTCACTCCCTGCTTATGCCACCTGCTTCTTTCTCATTGATCCGTGTGCGAATACTGAGGGCATAGAGTGTCTGCTGCAGTTGCCACTCTTTCCCGGGAACTTGATGGTAGTTGTAGAACGGAACCATAGAAGCCATGAGCCTGGGTTCAGAAAATACAACGAGCCACGGTGGCATGGAGAAACCAGACACCAAACTGCTGCTTCTTGTCCTGGTTTCTAAAGACCAAAGCTACCATGGTGAATACCATGCTTGTGTTCAGACAAAATGTTGGGCCAACACTGGTTACAAACCACTGGTTAAGTCTGGCCTTCTGGCTACTGAAGCAATGCCAACCCAAGCACTATATTGAGTTCCCTACTCACCTTTCCCAGTTAGGAATCAAACCAGTTGCTGGAACATTCACATGAATAGGGCTGCGAGAGAAATTCATGTCAGTGGGGTTTGCTATGAATGCACTAGTACTACTTGAAAACTTTCAAGTAGTTTTCCACCATTTAGGACGGAAAAAGCAAGCGTTTCCAGTGCAGGGGAATTGAGCATGGTCAGCTTCATCAGTCTGGGCACAAGAGTTTCCCTGGATTCCGTTTAGAAGCTTGGCTAATACATTCACTATTTAGTGCTTCATCGGGACTGCTGCTTTTTCTCCCTGGCAGGCTTCTTATTTTGAACAGCTGCATTGTGAACAGATACCGATTCCATTTGGCTGATGAAGATACACAATAATTGCATTTCACTGCAGAATTTGATCTGAATTTACCAAAAAAAGAGTAATAAATAAATAAAAATAAAGCCCCTTTCTTCCTATTTTGGAAAGAAAGAACCCAATTTTTCAGAAACAAATATGAAGAAAGCAAGATGGATAGATTCACCTATCTGTACCTTTCTGTACCTTAAGATTTCAGGCTCAGGTGATTTTTATGTTCCAGCAAAGTGTTTGCTGAAATTGGAGAGTGTGAGAGCCATATCTGGAAAACCGAAAAGACACACTTCCCTGTTTCAGGGACTCCACGGCGATCAATGCTACATCCACCACTTTTTCCAGTCCCTGAAGCGACTTGAAGCACCATTATTTTAAACTAAGAATTTCTGCAGCGCGGATGATACTAAATTGGGAGGAAAGGTCACCTGCAAGAAACAATGCAGGCAGGTAGGAAGGGTTTCGATCAGTTAAGCACTTCAGCTAATAGATAGCAAATTCAATGCAGATAAATGTAGAATAATGAGACTCTGAGAATGTAATAAAAGGACATAATATCTGCTTAATGGGAAGTTACTACTGCATATTGACCCGGAGAGAGCTATGGGAGTTATTTTAATAAAAGAAGGTCCCCTGTATTAAAGTCTTTGCTCAGGACTTTTAAAGAAATGTAAGAGAGTTTTGCCAGGAGACATTACCCAAAGCACAGCATTTTTCATTCAATTCAGAGTATCTGTTTGAAAGCGATCACAAAGGAGTATGTTGGCTATTTTGTTTTGTTTTTTTACAAAGTCATTTAATGCTAACGCATAGGAGAAAGAGGCATTTTAGAAGGTTAATTGTTATCTGCACTTGCCACTTAATTTTGCAACATGTGAAATTTTGCAGCTTGTGTGTGTGTGTGTTTTTTTCTTTAGACAAAGAAGCCCCAGAGTTGCAAAAAGAATTTGGACCAGATGAAAATAAAAGAAAAGAAAAGAAAAGAAAAGAAAAGAAAAGAAAAGAAAAGAAAAGAAAAGGAGAAAAAGAACAGAACAGAACTTGTTAAGGCTTGGAACACAATGTTGCATGGATTAATTCAAGAATTCCCACCAACACCACATTAATGTTTCAACCATGTTCAATTTGATGGGAAAGAAATTCAAAGGGGAAGAGAAATTTGGAGACACTTCTGGCTTAGGTTTGAGCCTCTTGTAGCCAGTTTACTTATCCATAAGTATTCCATGTTTCACTATGCAGTAATTTCTCTGGCCCTTGGTTTTCCACATTTCCCTAAAGAAAACGATGTAAAGCAATTCCCCCCAGATCAGGATGCAGGGTCTCCTGGGAAACTGAAGAGTAATGAAGGGATATGTAACAAAGAGAAAGACCCCACATCTGCATCGGATCATATTCTAATGGCTGATTCTCTAGACTCAAAAGCACTGTGAAATGGAATGTATGTGTTTGTATGAAACACCCTGAAATAGAGGAAGAAAAATGGAAGCCTCTTTCATGGAGCAAGAAAACTAGAAAACCAAAGGACAAGTTTGGGCTCCACCACCTCCATGAAGATGGACATAAGCAAGGACCTCTCCCACATCTGCCACAAGCTTTCAAGGAATCCGCAGCATCTGAAGCATCTACAGTGGATGGAAGATGTTTCCACAATCACCTCTTAAAAATTCTAATATTCTTGCAGGATGTGACATTCTTGGAGAGTGATCTGAGAAGCTTCACTCCTTTTTCTTCTTTCATGTCTTATCTCTGCCTGCCCACATACACTGTCCCTGCTGATCTACACATTTCTATGTCACAAGAATGAAACAGCACCGGTGGATGAACATCATGTTATGCCTTCCCTGGTGAAGTTAACTGCATGGGTGCATTGGCAGTCAAGGTGGGTGGGGGAAGGCAAGGATCAGAAGGAATGGAAACAGGACTGAAGCCCTGGACAGAATCTGGAACCAGGCAACAAAAGAAGAGGTGATGATCAACACCAGTCACTGACGAATATCAGGTAATTTTAAATCCTGACATCATGGAGAAATTTGGTGGGGAAAGGATTTTGCTAGCATCCCTTACTAGAACAGATGTAACCATTTTTCTGTTTCCAATGGGGCTCTAAGGATTGCATATAGGTGAGGGAGGATAAGATACCCTAGAATTTGTAGTACATTCACCAGACTACAGTCTTCATGGTTCTTGTGGGAATCCCATAGCAGCTAAACTGGTATAAATTGATATATGACTGCAATATGGATTAGCTCAACTTCTTCCTCCATTTCAGGAAAGGGGGGTTGAACTTTAAGAAGGGAGAGGTTACCGACTCAGTTGGAAAGTGTCTCCCCCCCACACACCAGGGTGTCCCCTCCTTTTCAGAGACACTAGCACTGACATTCCAGTGAACTCAGCACCAGTGCCATTGGGTGATCATACATCTATTTTATTGGGATGGGAAAGCCATTGCTGAATAGATGGGGGAAATGCCGTAAAGCTCCCTGAAGTGTAGTGTTTATAAGTTTTCAAATAGAACCTGAGAAAGCCCTATAAACTTGGACTTCAGCTCAAATGCGCCATCAAATTCTGTGATTTTTTTTTCTCCTCCTCCTCTTCCTTTTATGGTCCATTTGTCTAGTCCCCATGAAAGATCTATAGAAAGCAAAAAGAGAAAAAGAAAAACTCCTGTCAGGGCAGAATGCAGATCTGATGGCCCATTGTTGGACTAGGTGCAAATGATTCCTGTTCTCATCATTGGGATCAATAATTTGCTAAAGCCGCAGGAGAGCTGGAGAGCCAGTGCTGCGCCTAGTGAATGAGATTTTTCCACTGAATAATGAGTGCTTGGGAAAGGGAAGAGCAAAGGGAGAGTAAATCCTTGCAGCCTTCTTCCTATTGAGGTAGTACATGCAAGGGAATCGATACCAGCTATGGTAAGGCGGTCCCATAAAGATGCTTTATTGGCCTGGGAAGGCACTTGGCAGGCAAACTACAGTGAGGATCACATGGCCCAGAGCCCCTTGTGCGCTAAACTCCAAAGCACGGTGAAGCAAGTGCTCATCTCTTGTCCAGAAGGCGCTGGACGGATGATGGGCAGCTCCCAAGCTGTTCTACAGCCAGCCCTGGATTCGTTGCCTCCTTATGCCAGTTAGAAAGTGGGACATTTCAAGGAAATAGAGTCAGCCATTCTGTGGAATCCGAGCATTTGGACCTATGATAATGATGGCAATGGTGAAGATTTCACATGGCTGTGCAAAATATGAGATACGTGTGTTTTTCTCCTTTGGGAAGATGTTTCGGAATGGAAGAACCTAAGAAGCACCATAGTGGATCAGTCCAGGGATTCACCTAGCCTGGCATTCTGCTCGCTCAGTGGCTAACCAGCTACCCTTCTGCCCAAGTTCCCCAGCAAGTGCTGTGCATAGGCACATGGTCCCTGGTACTGGAGGCAACATCTAGCCACCAGGACTAGCAACCACAAACAGGGTTCAGGAATTGGCCCAATCTCTTGTTAAAACAGTCCACATTTGTGGCTATCCCTTCATCTGGTGGGAGTGAATCCCATAGTTTAACTCTGCAGTCTTTGAAGTCCTTCCCCCTGTCCACGCTGATTTCCCTTTATCAGCTTTGCGACATGCGTGACCCTGCATTCTAGCACTATGAGAGGAGGAAAAAATGACTCCCTCTCCACTTTCTTCAAGCCATGCACATTTCTCTTCCCCTTTGTCATTTCTCCCCTTGCTCACAATTTTTCTAAAGGGAACTATCTCAGCTGTGGTAACCTTTTCCTTAAGGGAAGTTGTTCCAACCCCTTGATCATTCTAGTTGTCCTTTCCTGAACTTTTGCTAACTCTGTAATAGCCTTCTTTAGGTATGATAACCAGTACTGAAAGTGTGGTCACATCTTACTTTTATTAGTATGGTTTGGAAGCTCAGAACATGTTTCCCATGTTGAAGCTAAGCAAATGTGGGACTGGCCTGAGCTTGGAGGAGAAGCCACCTGCACTGGGTTGACATCTTCACCAAGCTGTCTACTGCAACCCCAAGATCCCTTTCTTGGTCAGTAACCACTAGCCCTGATGCCAACACCGTATGCTTGATGGTAGGAGTTCTTGTTCCTGTGTGAATTACTTTGTACTTATTTGCCTTGAACCATGTTGTTATTCTGATGCCCATTCTCCCAGTTCAGAGGTCTACAAATGCAGGGGAGGAGAAAGGTTGGCCCATCGGGCAGGGGAGACATAGTCCCCTGGTGTCATGGGATTTCTGGTGTTTGTTCTTGTTCTTTGGTTGTTTGGCTTGGTGGATGAAGAAAGAGCCAGCACACAAAATCATAGGAGTATTGGTCTTGTTGCCTTTGAATTGGCGGCTGACCTTCTGTGGTGGAAAGGCAATGGGAGCAAATGAACAAAAAAGGGAAGCAGCCATTTTGTTTGAAAAGAAGTCCTGCAGGAAGCAACCAGGAGAAATCTGCAATGAGAGTGAATTCTATCAATCAAACTTATGGATTCCACAGTGAAGTCCACAGATTTTACAGAGCTGGGGACCACTTTTTTAGTGGTATTTCCACAACTGTGTTACTTTGCAAATATGCACTGGTGGAAATGTGTTATATGTTGCAAATGTGTTGCAAATGAATATGTTAAATATGAAAAATTAAATTCCATCCATGAACAGATGACAGGCTTTACAATCCACAGAATTCATGTGGGATGGATTTAACAAAATCTGTACACCCCTAGATGCAACTTTGTGCTCCTGCAAAGGTTGTGTGCACATGATCCAGCTTCCAAATACAGCAGGTGCTCTGGTACATGTCCTTTTCATACACAAGCTTGGCGTTCTTGTCACTGTCACTGCAAATTCAATGACAGCAGCAAACACACCATTTTCCTTCCCTCCCCTTCGTTCTATCTAGAAAACAGAGCCTGCAATATTTACTTGAACCATTGATCTCAAGAAAACTTGCATAAAAACCATTTCCCCATTGTAGATAACCTAGCGAGACTCCTGTAGCAAACCTTCTGGTGGATGAAGACATGTTTCATGTATGCTCCTGCACATGTGCAGAATGCTAGCTTAATGGTATGTGGCAACTGCAGCCTATGTGCCAGATAAGCAAGTCACCATGCAGTCCACACAACCATCACAAGCCCATCTGTCTGCATCTCTAAGGAACAAACTGCCCACTACCAGGACATGCTGACCTCCCTCAGCACATGGATGTATCTGTGATATGCCCGAGATGACCAGTTGCCAGGTATTGTTTCCCTCTTCTTCAGAGTGATGCCCTCTTTGCCTGAGATCCTACTCACTGTGAGAGTAGACAATTTGGGATTCAGGAACCAGTATCATATCCCTGAAACTCTCATCCATCAACCACCTGGGTCTCTTTGAGCTTCTCCACCTCAGCTCCCTTGCCCTAAGGGGAAGAAGGCCTGAAATTAAGGATGTTAAACTTCTTTCAAATGAAGAATCTAGTACCCCTGTTTTGGAAAATTTCTCAGGGTCCACATCCTAGTAGTGGGAAAAGCCAAAGGAAAGTGTGAGTGTGTGTGTAATATTAAAAATTCCATTACATTTTAGCTTAAATCTCTGGCTGCCATCTCTGGCTTCTTCTTTCTTAGAAGAAACATTGGCAACTTTTAGTTTGTGAAAAGGGGCACATTTTGGAAACCACCAAATAGTGGTTAATGGGAAGGGTCTTCTGAGGAATACTAGATACTATGTTGTTGTTGAAATCTATATACCGCTTTATGCTGCAAAGACATTCAGATGGTGGCACCCATTTAAAACACAATAAAAATTAAGAACAGGGGAAAAAAAATAAAAAAAAATGAAAAAAATTCAAAAGTATTGAAATAGAATAATGCTGAAAACAGTACCTGCGGTTTCCTGAAATAAGGATATTGGTACTAAAAGAGATGCAAATTTGGATGTTTTTCACACATCTTTCAGAAATATATGTAATAAGATGAAAGCAACCAGGCGAAGGGTCTTTTCTGCTGCTGCTCTCCATCTTTGGAACTCCCTCCCTAGGGAAATGCGCCTGGCACCATCTCTATTTTCTTTTCAGTGCCAGGCAAATACATACCTTTTCAGAAAAAAAAATAATGCTTAGCCCCTGAATGCTGCGGCCTTTTTCATACTAATATTATTATTGATGTCTTCATTTGTTAATAGGTTTTTAATGCGTTCTGTTATGTTTTAATGTGTTTAATGCATTGTAAGTCGCCTAGGCAGGCCTCAGAAGTTATAGGCAGCCTACAAATATGCATATAAATGAATAAACAAGCTGGGGAATCTTCAGGTTAAATGTCTTTAAAGAAGATGACTAGAAAGACAGCATGGAAGAAGGAAGGGAGGGACAGAGGATCAAAAGGCCGGGGACCTATGCTTTATTTGTGCTTCTCTGTGTTAATGCAGCTGAACCCGGGGTCCATGGTAAAGTCGACTTTTTCATTACGATGGTGAGCAGGTCACAGCTCCATCTACTTAGTGCAGGAGCGCAAACCATCTCAGATGGACACATCTGCAATGCAGCTGGGGACGCGCCCGTATTGGCTCCGTGGTTTCACAACAGCAGGACATGAGTTCCTTGGTTTGCTCACTGTTGATAAGAGCCCTTGATAACAGTGAAACAGGGAGGAGGGACAGAAGGAGAGAGCGGGGGAAATGATGGTGCATCAGCTGTGGAGCAAATTGAGCTCCTGCTTCTGCCACGCCACCCAAGAGAGCAGCTATATTAAGAAAACATGTTAATGGAGTAATACAGCCATTCCGCAGAGGAAAGTGGAGATTATCTGATTCCTATTTTATTGCAATTTATGTTGGTATAAAAGTCATGGAGATGGCCAGAAACAAAAGGAACATGATGTAGAATCACATGAAAAAGTGTAAAATCAATACCAGCAGGTTTTTGAACATTGTGCTTGGCAACCCTTCTCTAACCTATAGTGAACACTATATTTTATGGATATATAACCGAGGCTAGGATGTGGGGGGGGAAGCTTACCCGGTCAGAAAAGCCTCTGCTGAAAGGACTAAAGTGAAGGCTGGAGCTGGATCAGGTGCTCTGTCTCCAGGAGGATGAAAATTGGATTCTTTGCGTGATGAAACCTCTGACAAGGTTTCATCAAGAAGAAAAACTGAATGTGTAATTCCTTCCCTTTTTTGATGTGCGAAATGAAACCGCTCCTGATGCATTGTCCCCCTGAAAAGAAGCAGGCTTCTCCCAGGGTCTCAGTTCCCTGCAACCCCAGTGACCCTGCCAGCATGGCCAGTGGACCAGGAATACTGGGAGTTGTAGTCCAAAATTCTAGAGCACAAGAGGTTGGGGAAAGCTCCAGTAGACATGTCTCTAGGAACATCCACTTGCAAATGCAGAGGGAGCATTTGAACTGAGAACTGGTCTGAAGAGGGGGTGAAAAGAAGCTGAAAGCAGAAGCCATGGGGTGAGAAAAAGATCTAGGATAAGGGGGGGCTGGGTGGAGCAGTCAGGCACAAGGAGAGTGTGTGGTAGGGTTGGAGACGTACAAAGGACGGGAGAGTAGACAGGAGTCCTGGCCTAACCTACCTTGCTTCCTTGAGGGAGGGGCAGCGCTTGCATGCACGCAGCCAGCCCACCGGCTTGGCCAGCCAGCTGCTCCCCCACTTAGCTGACCCAGGCGGCTGCTCCTCCTGCTCACCAGTTCCCCTCACCATGTGTCCCAACCACAGGGCTCCCTGATATTGATTGATTTAAAGCTTTTATATACCATCCTTCAGTATAAAACCCCATCTTAAAACACTTTAATGCTTAAAATATTAGGAAAATTAAAAGGTTTTGGCCTGGTGCTGAAAAGAATACAGTGTCAGTGCCAGGCATACCTCTCTGGGGAGCATGTTCCTTAGGCAGGGTGCCACCATTGAGAAGGCCCTTCTCCAGGTAGCCACTCTTCTGATCTCCTTCAAAAGGACTCCTGAAAAAGGACCTCTAACCCAGATCTTAGGAGGTGGGCAGGTATATATGGAAGGAGACACTTCAAATAGCCAGGTCCTAGGCTGTTTAGGGCTTTGTAAGCCATCACTAACACCTTGACCCTGCAGGCCTGCCGTGATGGCTCAGCCACCCTCTCACAGGAGCAACGCAGCTGAGGCACATGGCAGGTGTGACCAGGTGTGACAAGTCAGGAGTGAGAGGCCAGCCAGGCAGGCCAGCAAAGCTACAGAAGAAGCTGCTGAGCAGCCAACTGGAGAAGTAGGTGATGTGCAACAACAGCCACGTGTGGTGAGAAGTGATGGCCAGAAGCACATCTAGCAGGTTGTCCTACAGAACCTGACCGTTGCTCTCATGTTGCAGCAAATGCCAGAAGGAGAGAGGTGTGGAGCTCTCCAAATGAGCTCTTGGTGGGAGGGGGGCAGTAGTGGGTGACTGCGTGGGCAGATGCATTGGCACATTTCATCTGATGGTGTGCAATGGTAGGACAGGCCTGGTGGACAGGGCAATGTGCAAGTTCAGTATGGAACCAGGGATGGGATCTTAGTGGTGCCCAGCCAACAGAGCAGGGCCAGAAGGAACCAGCATGGCCAGGCGATTGTGTGAGGCTGCCCTCTGAAGGATCCATGGAAGGAGCTGAAAGGAAGATCTTGCCACTTCTTTTTCTTCTTCCCCTGATTGCTAAGCACAGTGCAGACCATGAGCCCCATTGATACCTTTCAGGATCGGGGGATGGCGCAACAGTCGACTGAGTCAGTTTTGAATTCTTCCCTCTGCCCTACCCAGAGCCAGTCTGAGTCTCCTTTTCTGAATTATCATGCACTAGGAAACCCTCTTCAGAACACGCTCCATCCTTTCCAACTATTCATCACTTTCTGCATCTCTTGTTAGATCCCAGCCTGGCATCTGAATAAAACCAGGCCTGATACAGATTCCCTGTCTCTGGAGAGAATCCCTGGGTCTGGAAATTGCACTGGTAACCAGTAGCCGGTTGCTGGGGCTTCCTTGCTCACATTCCCCTGGTTACATCTCAGTATTTGGGCAAGTGTGGCCCAGTGGACATGACACTATAAAATACGCTCAGTCTCCGTGTCTGTGAAACCTTTGGAGGAATGGAGAGGGCCAGACTGAGGTGGTTGGACTGCACACAGCTGAAGAGCATAAGAAGAAGCTGAAGAGCAGAAGAAGAGCCATGCTTGGTTGCGCCATGCTTGGTTAGAGAGTTGGCAGGGGTTCTCTCACGCCCACTGGCCTCCATTTTTGAGGCCTCGTGGAGAACAGGTGAAGTTCCAGAGGACTGGAGGGTGGCATCGGTGGTCCCAATTTTCAAAAAGGGTAGTAGGAAGGACATGGGGAATTATAGACCGATTAGCCTTACGTCCATTGTAGGAAAAACAATGGAAAGGCTCATAATAGAGAGAGATCTAGTGATGCTAGATAGGGAAGGGAGGCTGACAGCCACACAACACGGCTTCCGCAGAAACAGGTCCTGCCAGACAAACCTTGTGGAATTCTATGACAAGGTTTCAAGATGGCTAGATGGAGGGGATGCAGTGGATGTGGTATACTTGGATTTCAGCAAGGCCTTTGACAAAGTGCCCCATGATATCCTGGTGGAGAAACTGAGGAGTTTTGGGATACACCAAAGCACTGTCCGGTGGATTAGGGCATGGTTGACTGACCGAAAGCAGAAGGTAACCATTAGCGGGGAATCGTCGGGATGGCAGCCAGTGACAAGCGGGGTCCCCCAGGGCTCTGTCCTGGGGCCGATCCTGTTTAATCTTTTCATTAACGACATGGAAGAAGGGGTGAACAGTCTGCTGATCAAATTCGCAGACGACACTAAAACTGGAGCAGTGGCCACAACTGAGGAGCAGATACACCAGATCCAAAAGGATCTGGACAGACTATGGAAGTGGGCAGGAGACAACAGGATGGTGTTCAATGTGGAGAAGTGCAAGGTCTTGCACTTGGGGCATAGGAATAGCTGTCATAAGTACAGGTTAGGTGACAAGTGGCTGGAGAGCAGCACTTGTGAAAGGGACCTCGGGGTACTGGTTGACCACAGGCTAAACATGAGTCAGCAGTGTGATGCGGTGGTCAAGAGGGCGAATGCCACCCTTGGTTGCATAGCCAGAAGTGTGGCTTCTAGATCAAGAGAGGTATTACTACCACTCTACATGACTCTGGTGCGCCCGCAACTGGAGTATTGTGTTCAGTTTTGGGCCCCTCATTACAGAAAGGATATAGCCAGGTTGGAGTCAGTGCAGCGTAGGGCCACAAGGATGGTGGCTGGTTTGCAGGGGATGGGGTATGAGGCGAGACTGAGGGAACTGGGTCTCTTCAGCCTGGAGAAGAGGAGACTCAGAGGGGATATGTTGGCAACATACAGGTATGTGAGGGGGTGTCACATGGAGATGGGGAGAGGCCTGTTCTCCCCTGCAGAGGAAAGCAGGACGCGCTCCAATGGAGCAAAGCTCAGGGAGCCAAGGTTCAATTTGAATGCCAGGAAGCACTTCCTGACAGTTAGGACCCCGAGGGCGTGGAATGGGCTTCCACGGGAGGTCGTTGAGGCCCCATCGGTGAGGGTGTTCAAAGATAGGCTGGACATGCACATGGTGGGCATGTCATGAGCGGAGCCGGCTGATGCCGGAGGTCAGACTAGATGGCCCAGGAGGCCCCTTCTGATTCGCTCTTTTTCTATGTTTCTATGTTTCTATTCCATTCCAGGACAGTATCCAACCCGCCACCTGTGGGAGATCCACAAGTAGGACATCAGTGCAATGTATCCTTCTGTATGTTTCTCCAGGAGCTGGTATTCTGAGGCGTACTCCCCACTGGAGGTAGCATAACCAGCGGGACCATGGATATCCTTCTCCTCCAAGAACATACGTTCATATTAACAGTGTGGGATCTTTGAGTTGCGGTTGGAGCATATCTGTTCCTGAATCAGAACTGATCACATTTACCTTTTACAGGTTTCACCCACAACAAACCTCTCAGAAGTAGCAGTCATCTGAACTACTTCTGGGGAAACTAACAGCTAATGGGCAGTATTAAAATGAACGAACTAACTGAAGTGGTACATGGAAGGGGGAAGGAATTAGCTCCATCATACCTCTGGGCCATCACGATTAAATAGCAGGGCTTCACAAGAATATATGGGGACAGAAGGAACATGGAAGCCTGGTCCTCCACTAGCATCTACCTTCATATTAATGAATCTGACATTGTGTGTGTGTGTGTGTGTGTGTGTGTGTGTGTGTGTGTGTACATGCTAGGAATTTGAGAGACTGGTCCCACATAAACCTAATTCACTAGGAGGAAACTCAGTTGGGATCATTACACAAACTCAATTTGCATAATAGCTCAGTTTGCATAATTACTCAATTTGCATAATTGATTTTGGTTGCAATCTAATAAGAGCAATATTTCTTTAGCAATTTTTAAAAGTGCAAAATGCTTGACCTACCGTATTGTGTTCTCCTTTACAAGGCCCATGTGTCATTCCAGCTCCCATTTTGGGGATGGGAAGCTGAGGCTGGTGACCCATTCCCTTAGCCATCACCGCCTCCTGGGTGGCTAGAACCACTCCGATGTGCCCTCGGTGGTCTTCTCGATGGTCTTCTGGACGGTGACACTTCCCTCTCACAAGCACCCATTGACAGTCCCCAGCCTAAGACTGAGGACTTCAGAAAGATGGTTCAAGACACACCTGGCACAGCAGGTATAAAGCACAGGCTACACCTGAGCAGGGACCCCAGCACTCCCGGAAGGTAACTCTGTCCCATACCTGCTCAGGCTTCCGTCTGGCAGAACCTAACAATGCCACCCCAAAGTTAGGGATTCCTTCACCTGAATTTTCCATTGTGATCGACTCCATCATCTGTTAGGACAGCCCTTCCGAATGCTGCGTTAGTCAGACGGTCAGTCTCTCTCATTCTCTCTCCTCCCCTCCCCTCCCCGCCCACCCCGCAGGTTGCATGACACAACCCTGACCTCATACATGGCAAAATTAAGCAACACAATTACAACGTGGTGGGAGGGAACATTTCCAATGAAAAGGTAACTTGCAATCTATGAAAAGACTTAGACCTGTCCTCGTGCATCTGACATGACATCAAACATCTTTGGGAATGTCGGAAGCGGAGCAGAACTCCAGGATGGCCATTGGCTGGCAGTGCTTGTCCACCTGCAGATCCTAGGGCACCAAACCTGGGGCCTCTTGCATGCCACTGAGCTCCAGCCCCACCACCCCACTGCTGTTGAGATCAGAAGCCACTGGAGCTGAGCTTGCTACCTTTCCACTGCGCTCCCACTATTTATTTAAAACATTTTTATGCCACCCCCATCGCAACGAAGCCTCGGGGCGGCTCACAACAGAAACAAAATACATAAATAAATAACAATATAACAATGAAACATTTATTTAAAACCCCTGGTGCATCTCGGCTAAAAATGTAAAATCCTGTAAATACAAATAATTTAACAATTAAAATAAGTTTTAAATAAAAAGGTGGTTTGTGGTTGGACAATGGTGGTTTGTGGTGGTTTGTGGTTGGACAAGAACCGCCTCCAGGCTTGTTGCCTTACAACTTCCATCGGACACTTCCTAAATGGATGTCCCAGTCCCTTACCAATCAAGAGCTTAATATTAAACACCACCGTCCTCTTGCTCATTGGTCAAAGCTTGTGTTTACCAAACCGTGGCTATTTTGTGTGCTTTAAAAAAAAAGCCATCCAGTTTGTGCTGCTGATGCTACACAACATTTTATTCCCATAATGAGGGACCATCACTCTATCCTGGAAGACATGCTTTGCATGCAGAACAATGAGTTTTAAATCTCCCATAACTCCTCATAACGCGTACATTCTAGTTACAAACTCTTAGAACTTTAATCCCAGGCAGAGGCTCTCAGGTGGGTGGGCCTGGAAAACTCCGCCTGCAGCCAAGTTGCTCGCAGTTGAATTAGGACGTACGGAATGAAGCAGAAGATAATCAGATCAAAGGCTGCTCCGTGTGCTCCTTCACTTGACATTTAGCTGATTTATTAATTAGTCAAAAGGCAGATGATGAATCAGCTAAATGTACTTAATAAGTTGATGGACCCATAAACAAGCCATTTCACAGTTTCATGATCTGATCCAAAAATAAACACATCAGCACACTTTTCCATGTACGTATATCTGTGTCAGTAATAATTGGGGTGGAATATAAAATGTGGGCTGTGAAAACCCACTTAAGAAAACACACTTACCCTTAAGCCTGTGATTATCGGCATGACTAAATGAAAGTGAAACACAAACAAACTGGCTGGAGTGGTTTGTGGACAATATTGTTAACCTCACAATATTTAACATTTTCTAAGCTCATCCTAGGAAGGAACACAACAGGGCTGCAACCTCAGCAGCTGGCTGTGTTAATGAGAATGTAAAATGAGGTGATACTGGCTCACGATTTATACCAGAGAGAGATAAACCCATTAATTAAAAGGTAGAAGGTAGACCACAGCGCTGGACGATTTAAGGTTTTCCTCTCTGTTCCCCACAGCTTCAATTAAATGCTCTTAATTTTCAACCTGGTGTACTTTATTGTTAACATATGTAAATTTGATACAACCTTGCACAGTTAAGTGCCACAATCAGTAAAGCAACGTTTGTCAGAGACTTTCCTTCTCTGCAGCTTGGAGCTTTACAGTAAAGGTCTGGATTAGATCTTTCTGGTGCTAATGCCTTGAGTAAGCTCTCACATCCTTGGGAAACCTATCTTGGATACCACTGAAGTTGCAGACTTGGTGACGGACCATAATGCAAAGCAAGGGTGTGATCTGCTCAAGCCCTGGTCTTCCAGAGAAGGTCTTAGTGGACAGGGAAGGTCTCCTTGACATGTTCCACCAAAATGAATGTGAGACATGCTGGAGAACAGAGCCTTGCATGTATTGGACCTAACACACACAGATTAACATTTGCCCATGGGAAGAAGCTTTGCCATCTTCAACTAAGCTAGATAAAACAGGAGTCATGGAAAAAACTGTTTCCCTGACTAATGAGAAAGATTGCGTATGTGTTTCTTTCTGTCCTATGAGCACAAGCTTTTGAAGCAGTTTGGACGTAAAGCTTAAGCAACACTACTTTTACCAGATCTGCGGATTAATTTTTAGAGAGCTTTTGGAAATGAAATCAGAACAATGAAGTTCCTCTGTTAATTAGGAAGGTGGTAGGCATTTGAGGACTGGATGGAAATGTATTGTGCTCTGTGAACTAATGAAATGTGTACAAGCTGGGTAGCAACCAGCCAAATGCATTCAAATCTGATCCTTGGGGTGGGGAAAAGAGCTAACAGGAGCTCAAGCAAACCAAAGCATGCATTTTACCACGATGATAATCCTGATCCATTGTTTGTAATCCTCCCACTGTGAGCTTCTGCTCCCAAGTCTGGCTTGGGTATTCTGTCTTCCAGTCTTAGACTCCTAAACTCAAGATGTGGAGTGAAGAACTAGAACTGCAACTGGAACCTCCACTGAAGAAGGCAGTCCTACTGCATGGACAAATGGGCACGTCCATAATATCTATCCCAGGTCTGATAGATCCAGAAGGTTCCATTGGCTGCCAATTGCAGAAGCCAATATGGCGATGCTTTCATTCCCTTCGGTGCCTGAAGAAGGATCTGAGGTCTAAGCACATGCACAGATCCTCAGGTCACTCACTTGCTTAAGTTCCCTGCGGGCCATGAAGTCTGCAGTACAAAAATAGAGTTCCTGTTGGAGTAAAGGTTCTCAGCTCCGAGAGCAAGCGCACACAGCCGTTGGCCAGAAGGGTGTGAGCAATGGTAGATGATATGCATTGGTTTTGGAGCCAGAGGGGGAAAATGAACCCAGTGGGGCTCAGTTCAACATTCATTTGTCCTGAAACAAATGCTATCAGTAGCCAGTGGGTGCCATTCCGTGTGCTGTGAGCCTTGATCTTTCATCCACATTTTTATCCACATGTACCATTTCTATTCCCAGCCAGCAACAGAAGCAGCAGAACAACAGATTTACAGTAGGAGGCTTCTTCTGAGTGCTGGTATTTTTTTTTCTCAGAATGCTACTTGGTGGCCAAGTCTTTCTCCAAGGAGCCAAAGACAGTCATGATACAGAGGACAAGATGAGCAGATTCCAGTTCTCCACTTCCCTTTCTACACCCAAAGGGTTTTTCTCACATGTTAGATATGGATGGCATCGCCATGTGACTAAACGGAGCATAGAAAGCTATACTGATAAGAATTCACAGATTTAGCCTTCAAACTTTCCCCTTTTCATTCACTTGGATGATGGAGGAAGAAGAAGGCATTAAAGGAGTGTCTTCTCCTGTATATACATACCCAGACCTTTAGATCATCGATGGAGGTCTTTCTCCATGAGCCAGGGGGTGAAGAGGGTGTCCCTATAGATCTCCCCACCACCTGGTCTCCCAGGTGGTGCTCATTAGGCCCCGAGAGCTCCAACAGAGCTGGGGCCTCATCCTGCCCTCACTGCTATGACTATCCTGCTTCCAGTAAGCAGAGCAGTTCAGATCCTGAAATATGAGATCTGAATTCGCACCTGTACACAGACATTTGAACATATAGATTTGTGCCATCTCCCCCTCCCCATTTCAGGGATGCTATTTTTGACAATGCACACATGACTCTCTGGGACTGTCATGGACCACCTGCCCCACTCACACATGCACACACCCCAAGGGTCTGTCCTCCCTGCCTGGGTGGGGGATGCACTGGAGTGGTAAAGGTCTCTCTAGTCCGGACTGGGTTCTCAAAGAAGGATGGATAAACAGTAAACATTTCAGTCTGTCAGGTTTCTACAAATGTCTCCAGGAAGCTTGGTTTGCCCAGTGTGCAAATCTCTCTCTCTCTCACACACACACACACACACACACACACAGAGTGCAGGCTAGTGGGGAAGGTAACAGCAATAGCACAAGATCACAGCAAGGTCTTTCATAGATAGAGCTGATGGTTAACACCCCCACACTCACGCCTTGAATTCTTCGACACACACAGCCACACCTTTCATTCTGTGTTGCGTCTCTGTGTGGATACTTTTCTCCAATTCACTGGTGACCAGCTCACCACTGGTTTGCACACCAGGCAGAGGCAAGGCAGACTGACACGCATGCCGTTAAAATGGAAGAAACGTTCACTGAGGGCACAAATAGCTTCCTTGTACAGGACAAGAATCCCCATGGATCATTTCTGAACCTTCTGTAAAAGGAATTAAGCCTAGTGAAGAAGAAGAAAAACTTGTCTGGAAGGAGCCCAATTCCCCACATCAAGGGGTTCATCTATGCAGAAATCCTTTGTTCTGTCGTTCTTAAGTACCGGAGGGTCTCACTGAAAGACAGGCCACCAAGAGTGCAGGCAGTTGTCTCCTCTATTCATAAACACACCGCCAGTGCCATGTGTGTGGGTGTGTGCGTGCGTGCGTGTGCGGGGCGGAGGGGATGATGGGATTATAAAATAAACATAATTTATTATGTTTGCTTCCTTATCTTCCCATGTCGAAGAGGTGACAGTCAAATTCCGACCGCTGTGCAATGCGGAACCTGCACCAGATCGGCAGTCATTAAACTCACTAAAGCGGCCTACAAATGAAGGCTGAATTTAGTTTCCCTAGCAAATCAACTCATTCTCTTCTAACTTTTCTCTTCCTCCTCCTCCTCTTCCTACTTCTTCATCTCTGTCTCCTCCTCCTCTCCTCCTCTGTCTCTTCCTTCTCCTTCTCCTTCATCCCTGTGTCTTCCTTCTCCTTTTTCTTCCTCCCCACTTCTGTTTTCCAAGGATTTCTTGTTACATTGCCAGTGTTTCAGGAGGAGCACAACCTTGCACAGCTAGCTGGTTACACTGTACCTTGGGCATGTTGTGAGCAGAGCTGGCTGGAGCCAGGGGTCAGACTAGATGACCTGGGAGACCCCTTCTGACTCACTCAGTTTCTATGTTTCTATGTGACATGAAAGATGCATCAGAAAGAAATAGGATAACTAAAACAATTCTTTCTTCATTGACTTCCTTTCTTCACTCCACTCCTCTGTCAGTTCAACTTTCTGTAATTGCAGAGAGGCCTGGTAGGAAGGGAAGAGTGGAGTTCAGGTGAGGAAAAGGAGAGATGTCCTGCAACAGGCCAGCAATTAAAATAAACACATGAGAGAAAGGAGATGTGACCCATGCAACATGGATAAGAGAGAATGTTGTCTAGGCAACCTGCACCAGTATAAAGGCCCTGCAATTGTAGGGGCAGCTCGGAGCCTGGTGTCAGACTGGGTTTTCAGAGCATTATCTCCTCAGTCATACCTTTGGGAATCTTTGAATGATCCCACAAAAGCAGTCCGGTGCGTCTTAAAGAAAGCAAACCGATCTAGACACCACCTCCTGTTCTCTCAGGAAAGGAAGGCCATATAAATGGTATTCCCAAACAATCTCCCAATGAAGCACTGGCCAAGCTTCTGTAGGACAGAATAGCACATTATATGGGATATAAGTATAGGGATGCCGAAAGGCACTCTACTAGTGATTTAGGGGATTTCAACAGACCTTGCAGACCCAAGAAATGCATCTGTGTGTTTGCATGGATTTGCCTTTCAGAAAATTGAAAAACTTCCCCCAAATGCACATATTGATGCAAAATGTGTAAATCCCGGCATAACACATCATTTCATACCCCTTCCCCTTCCCCTTCCCCTTCCCCTTCATGAGTACGTGTGTTCAGCTGAAGGGAAAGTCTTTGGAGCTCAGCCTCATTTCTCATCCTAATTCAAATTCACTATGGATTTGTTGAGAGCCTTCCAATCTGCCACAGCACCTGGATTGCACTTTAGAAGCCCCTGCTGTAAAGCAAAGAAGCATTTTAGGCTCTTGCTACACCCCATGGGATTTGTGATCCCCACCACCACCCTTGTCCAGTTGATGTCAGTGCCAGATTACAAGCTATCTCTGTCAATCCCTTCAGAACATGGACTTTGGCTCGCCATATGATGTGAGAGGTGTAGCGCAGCTGTTAAGGAAAATCAAGCATCCCTTTGTTCCATGGTAAAGAGCCGTCCTTGATTTGCATGAATGCAATCTTGCAGATTCCTAAATTTTCAGAATTGCATTTAGGGCTAAAATATTCTGTAATGCTTCCCTCCACATCTTAAAATTCAAGCTACCTTGCTTTGTAGAACAAGCAGAACAAGGATAGAGATGGGGATGCATGAGAAATTTGTATCAATGGTTTTCGATCAGGTTTTACCAAATTCATACCTTCCAAACTGAACCTGAGTTCAAATGCAAGTCTTTCTGAGGACAGAATCCAGCTGGGCTTTTTCACGTCTTCTAATTTTCTTGTGAGATGCTGATTCTGTTGCACTAATTATTTTTATATTTATTAGTACTGAATTATTTATTTATGTATGTGAGCCACCCCGAGGCTTCGGCGATGGGGCGGCATAGAAGTCTGCTAAATAAACAAATAAATAAATAACCCTGATCATTGCCCACTGCTGTGCTATGGAGATTTAGCTCTTACTAGAAGCCACCTTGAAATGAATACAAACTCTCATTTCTTAACTAGGACAAGTCAGTGGAGTTTTGCAAAGTCTGCTGACCTGCCCCAGTCCAAAAATGACCTGTTCTGGATTTCCAGGAGTCTAATTCTTTGTTTTACAAAGCATAAGTCCTGCCTGAAGATGTGAATTAGCAGGGCATAAGGGGAATAACAGATGCGTAAGTACCCCATTGGATTCTTTCCAGCGCTTGCAATATAAGTAATCCTGCTTCCGTGCTAGCTTAAAATGAAAAGCGTGTGTAGGTGGGAAATCACTGTTCTGTCTTTTTATACAATAGGATTTTCAGTTGGAATAGATACATCTTTCTTCTTTTTCTTTGCCCTGCTAATGTTCTGTTGTTAGCCACAGTCCAGTCCGGTGTAGAAGGATGAGGTGATGCATAGCTTGAGGGGGCAAAATGCTCAGAGACATTTAAAATTTCAATTACGCCGGCGACTGGGATGGTTTTGTGAAAATATAGGCCAAGAAGGGGAGCTATTGGAGGTGTCTTGTTTAATATGCATTCCTGGAAATATAAGCAGCAGATAATAATTTCCAGAGTGGTACAAATGTTCTGCCTTGTATTGGAGATGTTCCTGAGTGCATAATGACAGAAGCTTTTGTCATCTGCGCATTACCACTTCAGTCCAGGTAGGAATTAATGCCTCTGGAAAAAGACTATTATAATGCAACATGATACGGAGCAATCTCTCAGCAAATTGTGGGGAATATGACAGTACATCACAGTGCAGAAAAAGAGGCACAGCACAAAGAAATGCAAAATGATGGTTAATACACCTTCCCTTTCCTTCTGCATTAAAGTCAGGGAAATGAGACTCCGTGGGTGGCTGCATTCCATTGCATCTGTTTACCACCTTCCATCTTCAGCATGAGGGGCCATCCGTGTGTCCATTTTTGATGCTGAAGTGGTGGGAGAATTCCACTGCTCATCGCAACCTGGCTGCACCTCGGGGAGCTGGCCCTGGGGCATATTCCAAACTTTCCACCAGTCCTTTTCTTCCTCTTTTTGATATGTTATAAGCTTTCATGAGCTTGTACTTTGGGAAAAGCACCCCTAGACTTTGGGCAGCATGGTGTGAGCATTGGGGGTTTCATGGGCATTCTCAGAAAATGACTGCCACATTTATAAAATAGCTGGCACTTTGGGAAACATTAGCTTTCTCAGAAACTGAACTGGTGAAAAGTTGATGAAAAGAAATTTGCCCGGGAACTTGAGTACAAAATGGTGCTTGTGGAACCCCAATGGAACAAAGCTGGAGACTCCCAGCTATTTTTGTTTTAATTAAAAAGTAAGATTTTTTTTTTAAAGAACCATCAGGACAGGCAGAGGACCTGGGGCGGGCAGAAAGACAGACCCCCATGAGCATGTTACTGCCTATGGCATCCAATCTGGGGGAATGGATCCATGAGTTCCAGTTTTCAAAAGCAATGGATAACTTATGGTATGCGTGAAACATTGCAAGTTTTGCTGGTGCCTTCCACATGGGAGCAATTTGCCCTAACTGTGGGTAAGTGGAAGATGTATTCCACCATGTTTTGACTCCATTTCTGATGTTCAGGTTTTGCTTGCCATTGCTTATGCTTTCAAAATGGTTCCTGCAATGCAAAATGACTCAGAAGAGTCAGATATCAGCAATCCTCAAGACTTATAGAAGTACCAGAGTCCAACCAACCTAATGGGAATTAAAGGATTAGAACTGAGTGCGACGGGAATAGGATGGAACAGAGAACACTTTATGCAACTATATTTTGCTTTAGGTCCTACTCATGCAGACTTTAATACTAAATCCTGCACAGGTGAAATTAGAGAACACCCAGGTAGTTTCATGTCATACATTTGAAATTCTGAAATTGCAAACATTTCACATCTGCCCACACTGCCCTCTCTGACTTTTAAAACTGGGATGCATAATAGTATCATACATCTAAATGAAACTTAGCATTACTCATCAATGGGATCATTTTATGACCCCAAACAAAGCTGCCTCAGGCAAGGGTAATGCTGCAGGTGAAAGGTCTTTGACTGACTGAATGCTTCTCCAGGAGGTCCAAATCAGCATAAGAAAAAATTTCAGGTTTCACCTAATATAGGCAATTTGAGATCTGATCTGTCCTGCATCTAGATCTGCAAAACAATGCATGACAAATTGTCCTTTGATCTGAATAACAACAGTTTGGTCTACAAACTTCAAATTGATATTAAAATACTTTCTCTCAATGGAATTTAGTTCTGTTTTCTGGAGGTTTTAGCTTCAAAAGAGACTAAGAGGAGATGTAATTAACCTCTTTTCATCCCCCAAAATGGGTCCTTTGTCTGGAGTAAAAGTAAAAGGTAAAGGTTTCCCCTTGATGTTAAGTCCAGTCATGCCTGACTCTAGGGGGTGGTGCTCATCTCCGTTTCCTAGCCGAGGGAGTCAGCATTTGTCCTCTGATGGTCTCCGTGGTCATGTGGCCAGCATGACTGACACCTAACGGAATGCTGTTACCTGCCCACCGGAGTGGTACCTTTTTATCTACTTGCATTTGCATGCTTTTGAACTGCAAGGTTGGCAGGAGCTGGGACGGAGCAACGGGAACTCACCCCGTTGTGCAGATTCGAACTGGCAACCTTTCGATCAACCAGCCCAGCAGCACAGCGGTTTAAACTACTGTGCCACCTGCATCCCCTATATTGTCTGGGGACACCAAAGCAAATACAAATTTGGGGACTTTTTACCTCAGGCAAGTTTGGTTAATGAAAAAGAAACTGTAAAGGTCAGGAAGCTGAAATTTGGATTTTTTTATTATTATTTTTTAACAGCATGAATTTGACAACATCCTGAAAGAATTGGATTGTAGGTCTACTTTTATGTAAATTAAAAAGTGTAATGTAAGCCTGGGGAAGCGAGCTATCCCAACACATGGGATGAATATACACTCCATTTTAATAGGTGCATTTGGCAAGAATGGGGAAAAAACCCCTTTGAGAGTCTGATGCAGGAATACAATTAAATGGGCATTTGCAGTTTATTCAGACATGCAGGGAATCCATGCAACATGTGAGCAGCTCTTGAAGGGGCTACCAAGATGGCGTCCATACAAGGCATTTTTATAACCTCTCAGTTACATACACAATTTGGGCAAGGCTGCAGGATCAGGTGTGGGATTATGGACACATGTGGGCAAACGATAGGGTTGAATGGAGTAGGACAACACAACACAAAAAGGACCACCTTCAGGACAGACAAACAGTATTTATTTATTTATTTATTTATTTAAATATTTTCTATGCTGTCCATTACCAAAAAAAGTCTCTGGATGGCTTACTAGGAACAAAAAAACCAAGAAACAAAAACCATAACAGTGGTATGTTGAAGGTGTGAGGACCGTTCAGGACAGGGACATGAGCTTTCACTTGTTTTGTCCTGACACAGTTTGGAATCAGTCATGAATCCCTTGTGGGCTACCATATTTAGAATGAAGTCTTTCTCCCCATGTCCCCGTCTCCATTTCCATGCAGCAGTCATCCCTACTAGCCTACCAGGTAATAGTGGCAGCAAAAAAGAGAATGATGACAACGGGCAAAGCTCCCTGGGTCCATGAGTTACATAGAAACAGAGCGGGTCAGAAGGGTCCTCCTGGGCCATCCAGTCTGACCCCTGGCTCCAGCCGACTCCGCTCACGGCATGCCCACCATGTGGGCGTCCAGCCTATCCTTGAACACCTGCACCAATGGGGCCTCAACGACCCCTCATGGAAGCCCATTCCACACCCTCGGGGGCCTAACTGTCGAGAAGTGCTGCTCCAAGAAGCAGGCCAACTCCCATTTGGAAACACAACCAGGTATACGTGTGGGTCAGGCATAAGCATGTGGGGAAGCAGACCCCTGCCATGAACTAGACTGCTACCCCCTTCCTGCCCAGCACTCCATTCAGCCCTGCTCTCTTTATTTCAACACTGCTAGTAAAACGCACAATAACACAGCTCCATGGCTGTATTGACTCTCTACATCTGACCATTCCAGGGTGCTTTCTGCAGCTGCTGGCTCATGGAACGACTGCATTTCTCACTCCTCATTAGCATGCTTCGAAAGGGAAGACATGCATGCTCTCCTCTGTCGTGCCACTCATTTTGCTAGAGGGGCATGATGGAGGCTAATTGTAAGGAAAAATGACTTCCTGGAACTCTTTTCACTTCCCTAACTAGCTGCTCCCTTAGCAAGGAGGGGAACAAAGAAGCAGCATAAATGCGACGTTATTGACTTGTTAGTTCTAAACTGCTGGTGCATTCTGCTCTTATTTCTCTCCAAGGTGTTAGGAAGCCCAGGAAGGGAAAGCATTATGCACCGGGGTGGTGTTAAAAGGAGATGGCAATGTGATTTAGTTCCGTCTTGCACAGTGACCGTGGAGGAGGGGATTGTGCCAACATTGCGAGAGTCAGAATGTTGCAAGACGCCCACTGACAGGGCCATGAGCAGGCTGAACATATTTCAGCCACTGGCGCGCAAGTGTTGCATCTTCCTCAGCCTTCGGACCAATTCTACTTTGGCAATGCTATTGGGGCGTGATAAGTGTTTTCCCATGAAGCTTTTTATTGACATTAACTAAGCCTTAGGAGAGGTCCAGCCCTTTAGAAGGAGTGTTGGAGATGAATGGGGCAGTGGTGGAACTGTGCAAGAGCTGCAGAACCACGAAACAGTGGGTGGCTAGGGAAAGGAGGTGGTGCAGGGGAAGAGACCTTGGAGAGAAGAGAAGATTGGGATCCTGGGCCACTGACCCTCTAATGGGAAAGGAGATGTGAAGAATTAGGGAATCCAAGGAAGGGTTTTCATCCTCAGTTGGTCCATGCATGATCATTGGAAAGAATAGGAAGCATTACTGCTCCAATTCATAGCCCAACGAAGTAGGATTCCATGGACAATCAAAGAATCATAGAGTTGGAAGGTACATCGAGGATCATGAAGTCTAACCTGCTGCTGATGCAGTTGCTACTACTGTATTGCCAGTGTTTTAGCTACCCAGCCACTGCTTAAAAAGCTTGAAAGATGGAGAATCCATTCCTTCTTTAGCCATTCTGTTTGCCCATCTAACAACTCACATTGGCAGAAGGTTCTCCTTAAAGTTCATTTGATTCCCATTTCCTTCCAGTTGGAACCCATTGATTCTGGCTCTGCTCTCTGGAAAAGCAGAAAATGAATTTATTCCATCATCTTTGCCAGAGCAAGACAGGTGCACTGAACCCTTTTTGGGCCAAATGGAATTACATGTGTGGCCACACTGAAGATGTCAAAAGAGGGCCATCTCCAATTGACTACAGAACATGGAAGGGAAGAACCACTCAGCAGCAAGAGGACTGCCTCTCCAGCTGTTGGCTTAGTCAGGGGGCTTCATCTACATGGTAGTTTCCCCCAAGGCTTGGGGAAGCCAACTTGTGATCAAAGTGCCCATGCCTGAGCCAAGAGCTGGACAAAAATTCTCCCTGTCCTTGGCTAAGTTGGGCAGATGTAAGTCCTCTGATCTCTCTCCAATGATAGAAAGTGCAGAGCAGGTGAAAGTTTAGGAGATAAACTACCCAAACTCGCGATGGAAGAACCAAAGAGATTATGCCGGTGCTCCAGGTAACATATAAACAAGAGACCACAAACCACAAGTGAAACAGCTTTGGATTCCGCTGCCTTTGGCACTCATTTATCTCAGGATGTGGAGAGAGAAATAGAGGGACAGAAAAGGAGAAGGTATGTAGGTTTCTTTTCCAAGCCACTATTGATTTCCACCATAGAACTCATTTCATACCATGGCCCAAAAATTAAATGATCTATTTAGTTCCAATACAGTCCAGGATTCTAATTGGATTTTTGAGCCTGTAATTTATGTAATATTAATGGATACTTTCAGAAAGCCACTAATTAATGGCTGACCTTTATTTTTCCCAGGTTTTTTTTAAGGATGAACCCATGCAGTATAATAAAAAAGAAGAAAGAGCGAGCTTTTATTGTCTCTCCCCCCCTCCACCCCCATTGCACTAAGAATGGTATAATTTTAATTAGCAGAAACTGGAACGCATCGGGGCTGTTTTGGAGAGTGCCAATGCTACATTATCTATCTGATCACCTTCTGCCTATAAAAAAGACTAAATAATTTAAAATGCAATTCCGGAAAAAAATGTATTTGCAATGAGAAAGGCAAGGCTGTAGGTGATGGATTAAAAGCGTCATATAAACTTCCAGCTTTTATAAGCCATCACCGAATGAATCCAAAGTAAAAGATTGCATTTTGTTTCTCTTTTTTATGTGGCAAGATCTCTTCATTTTGTGCTGTTTTCTTAACAACCTGAGAAATAAATATATACAACATCATTTAAATGCTTTATGAAAAGCCAAAGAAAGATACAGGGCTATCACTGAAGCACTTCATAAGGGGAAAACAATCAACAACTTAGAAACCACACTAGTTCTGTCTCTTATTTTCTGCATAATCCCCCATTACTATTCAAGGCTGAGGTCCTGAGAGGAGCCACCACGTGGGGTGTTTGTGCCTGGAAACAGCCTCATCCCTACGTTTTAGAGGGCCCATGGGTGAGAGTCATGGCGGCAAAGCAGGCAGAGCATTGGACTGGGACTCTGGAGTTCTGAGTTGAAAACCTCCCTGAGTCATGGAGCTTCCTGGGTGACTTTGGGCCCATTGGTGACTCTCAGCCCAATCCACCTTACAAGGCTGATGTGAGGAGAAAAAAAAAGGAAGGTCACCTTTAGCTCCTTCCAAGAGTTAAAACTGCAACGTGGTCATGATAACGGCGACGGCAATGCACTTGTGAGCCTACCCTCCCACTGCCACTGTCCTGAGCTGCTTCTGCTCTTCCTCTTTCTCCACGTCCTCTTTGCAGAGAGCCTGTGAGCCTGGAGGAGGCTGTCCCTACTGCCATGACTTCTCTCCACCGCTGATGGACAGAGCCAGAAGCAGCTGGCCCAGCGTGCCAACTCATGATGTGAGGCTTGTCCATCACCATTTTCACTTTGAAATATTTCCCAACTTCTCCTCATCACAGGAATCCCAGAGAGATGTGCAAAAGAGCAAATGAAAACTATACCAACAGTTGTCCATTCTTTCCATTTCTGTACTAAAGGTAAAGGTAAAGGTTTCCCCTTGACATTACGTCCAGCCATGCCTGACTCTAGGGGGCGGTGCTCATCTCCGTTTCCTAGCCGAGGGAGCCAGTGTTTATCCGCAGACAGTCTCCATGGTCATGTGGCTGGCATGACTAAACACCGAGGTGCACAGAACGCTGTTATCTTCCCACCAGTGGTACCTTTGTATCTACTTGCATTTGCATGCTTTTGAACTGCAAGGTTGGCAGGAGCTGGGATGGAGCAACGGGAACTCACCCTGTTGTGCAGATTTGAACCAGCGACCTTTCGATCAACCAGCCCAGCAGCACAGCGGTTTAAACCACGGCGCCACCTGCACTCCCATTTCTGTACTAGAGAGGGACAAATAAGCTATATTCAGCGACTGTCCAGATTCTCTGAACAGCACTCTGAAGCTGGTCTTATCTTCTGCATTCAGTGGTGTGGAGCATTCAGGAAGTGGGAGAACATTGCAATAAAGCTGTCCCACTTTCCCTTTTTCTGCTGCTTCACTTGCGCTGCATTTGAGACTTCAAGCTTCTTGGGGGGATACTGTCCCCTGCAAAGCACTGTGAACAGTGACATGTTACGTGGGATAGCCTCATGGTGAAATCTAGACTTTACCCTCCCCAAGTTGAAGACTAGACTTCACCGTGTTGTGATCTTTGCTTAACATGGGCAAGAGCATCAGAAGAACAAAGCTGGATTTTAAAAAGAGCCACCCAGCCCACCATCTGCTCTCTCCCATGGCTAAGCAGATGCTTGTTGGGAAACAGAAACATAGAGACAGAGCGAGTCAGAAGGGACTCCCGGGCCATCTAGTCTGACCTCTGGCACCAGCTGGCTCCACTCATGACATGCCCACCATGTGGACGTCCAGCCTGTCTTTGAGCACCCTCACCGATGGGGCCTCAACGACCTCCCGTGGAAGCCCATTCCACGCCCTCGGGATCCTAACTGTCAGGAAATGCTTCCTGGCATCCAAATGGAACCTGACCTTAATGCAGAACATATGATAAAGTCAAGGCCCCTAGCTCATCTTCCTCAGCCCTTTGGATACATCCTTCCTCGGATACTGGAGCGAATTCACAGTTTCAGTGAATAAGCTCTCTTGCCTGAATCTGCATTTGGAGTCGCACGATTGGCACATTCAAGTCCACACACAGTGTTCTTAGCGGTGGTGGTGGTGGTGATTTATAGCTCCTATTGATTGCCTGTTCCTCCCTGCATGAATCGTCAAAATTGGAGCTCATCAGGTTCTCCCACATCCACTGTGAAGCTCCTTCCAATTCACTGTGTATCAGATTGTGCACTTTGCTTTTGCTTCGAATTGTGTGCAAATGCTGGTGTGTTTTCTTGCATGTTTTCTCAACTGTAAGCATCAATTGTGCACATTTTTGAAAGTGAGCATTTTGTCACATTTACTAAGGCATAAGTCTATGCATTTTTCTAACACATACATGTTTGAAATGCAAGCATCTTTCACGCACATTCTTGCTTGCATGGCATGTTCAGAAATGTACAAATTGCAAATTGCATTTAGGTCCCTTTTTGGTTCCAGGAGAGACAATGGGTTGAATCCCAATCCAAAATGAACAAATATATTTTCCCCACCCCATTCATGCTGAGCACCTGCAGCAGGGCCCCAAGCCCTTTAAACACAAACTCCCCAAACTCTTGCCACCTGAAAGCAAGAATAACAATTAAGGTCAGCTTGGTGGCCAAAGCTTTATCGTCTAAAAACCTTACATGAGAAACTTTCTAGTGTGTTCCTGCAATGAAAGCCATTAATTCCAGCAGTACCTTGAGTAAGATTCAGTAATCCTAAAATTGCCCCCAAGATTCAGGAATTAACGGGTCTCTGAATATCTATTCATGGAAACCAGGAGGGCTGCTGAGACCTCCGATTAATCCCAGAGCGGTTTTATACTGGCTTTGAGGAAGCTCCATCAGTGCCTAGTTACACATCAGATTGATAGGGAAGCTTTATTGTTTTATAAGCCTCTACTTGGTCTGTTACCAAGTCACATTAACAATCTGTTAATGGCTTTCATTATTCCCAAAGCATGCACAATAGGTGTGTACAACCTGGAAATGTTCCTTAGAGGAACAAAGAAGAATGGGGAAATGGGGTTGATCTGTTCCTCCAGTGACATTTTCCGATGACAACAGCCTACCCAGACACTCGGAACGATTCTGAGCATCAGCTTCCAATCTGGAGATGCGGACTAGCTCATAAACAACCACACACATGCACAGAATATGTGGGAGAAATGTCATCACAAGCAGCAACAGATTGTGGTCGCAGAGAGACCCAGTTCATTCACAGTAGTCCTTTCAGTTCTGACACATAAAAAGCTGAGGCAGCTGCTGAAGGTGAGGGGTGTTCAGAACTGGGAGACTTACAAAAATAGAGCCCTACTGAGCTCAATCAAACCTCACCTGTATTTGTACTCAACTGTGCGATGCTTCACGTGTGCCTTATCTTTCCCTTATGCCCTGAGGTTCCCTCATCAAAGCCACGGAGGGGTCAAGGAGGGTGTAATTTTATGGACCGCTGACATCTTCTGGGGGTGATAGGATCTTCTGTAATCAAAGCACCATGGTCCTCTGACATGGAGGCTTGGACTCTGAGGACTTCCATCTTGCAGCTGGGGTGGAAAGAACCAAGCTGCCTGGTCCTTTAATGCCACAACTGGGGCTTGGTGGGAGGGGAAAATGGGTGTGTCATTGTATGGAAGTGTGGGACTTACTAACATCTGTAGCAATGAGGATAGGATCTTGCCCTTATCTACTGTTCTCAAGGAGCCAAAAACTGCATATACAAATACCAACTGACAACTGAATTACCCCCACATTGCCAGTGGAGTTGCATATAAAGCCTTGGTCAAAGGCAGCTTGGAATGTTGCAGAAATCCACTATAGGCTCACATGATTTTGAGTTGCTGTGAATCCAGCTCAGAGACTGCCTTTAACCTCAATGTGAAGACAGCATAGAAAATAGAAACGTAGAAACAACGTGAGTCAGAAGGGGCCTCCTGTACCGGCTAGTCCGACTGCTGGCTCCAACCAGCTCTGCCCATGTAATCCCCAATATGTGGCTGCCCAATCTTTGCTTGAACAGCGTCACTGATTGGGCCTCAACCACCTCCCTTGGAAGCCCATTCCATATCCAATCCAGGGATGTCACAGATTTGCAGACTATTACTACTAATACTACTACTGATTTTACACACATTTATCATGGAAAACTACATAAATTTAAAGAAGAAAGATCAAACCGCTCTTTGCCACCATAGCCTGAAATATAAAAATATGGAGTTTCAGGTCTGTTTGTGTATTTGGGGGAATTTGCACAGGAGTACGAATTTGCAGCTCGGAATTTGTGCAAATGTATGCAGATGGCTTAGCATAAAAAATGTGTCGGTGAGTGAACAACAAAACAAACAAGCAAAAAAAAAAAAAAAGCCTGTCAGTTCATGGTTTAGCAAAACATTTACATTTCTAAGGGTAACCAGTTGATGCTCATACATGACAGCACAGGCTTTTTAGATGGTGGACACTGAGTCAGAGTGGTATGAATGGCATTAGGTCAGCAACACAAACATTTTGTTTGAGCTTTGCTAATATTTTGCTTCCTCCCTGGCAAGCCCAGGAACCACTGCAAATGATTCTGACAGATACCAGTAAATCCTTCTCAGCCTTTTGCCCTCCCCTTCAGTCCTAGGCTCTGACATGAAGACTGGTATGCAGTTCATCTTAAAATACCCTTTCTTTAAAAAGAGGTTGATTTCCAGACATCCACCAGACATTCAATTAATTAATTGTGCTTTTCCCCTCTCCGATTAATTACAAATTGGACCGGAAGGGGGAGTTAACCTGCCTCTAATTACCTTCCGAAAGACTTGCAGGTTTGACGACCATTTCGGCAGCATTAGTGCTTCCAGCGCTTGAAACAGACTTCCGCGTCTCCTGAGGTTTGTCTAATAAGCCATTTAATTGCTGCTTCTTGCTGTATAGATGTTGGACAAAATGCACCTGCCGTGCCAACAACTGTTCTTTGTGCATAAAACCCAAATAAGCACAATGGTTGCTCACGATTGCACAGCTGGCTCGACATCCTCAACAAAAGGAAAGTTGTTGCTAGGAAGTGGAGTCGCTTGTGCCAGAGCGGTGCTTGTAGGCACATCCCTACAGTTGGGGAAGAAACTCAAGAAGAGTTTCGTGCCTACCTCAGGTGTTCAATAAAGTGCTTTTGAATATCCTTGTTGGGGAGAGTGAGAGGGAGCAAAAGAGAGAGGTATCTGTTGCATTAAGCTCACCTTGGGTCTTTACCAGTTATGTTCTATAAATCAGGGCAGAGCACATTATAAACGCCTGTGCCTATGGACACATGTTCAAGCATTGATTTCTCCTCTTGAGATGATCTAAGAATCATGATTGTGCAAGGTCTTTGCCAATGACCTTGGATTTCCATTACCAGTTAGAGAAACAAATGGTGGGCTATGTAGAACAATGCTCCAAGTCAGAATTTCTTTAGCATTGCTTCTTCTACCTACTGAGCTGTTGTTGTTAATTTATTTTATTGCAATTATACCCCTCCAGTTTGCCTCTTGAGAGGAACCCAAGGTGGCTTATGTGCCTCTCCTCTACTCACAATATCAGTGCTATGAGGTGGGTTGAACTGAGAGTCGGGAACTGTCTGAAAGGCATTCTGTGAGCTTCATGGCTGGATGGAGACCAGAACTCAATGGCCCCAGGTCTCCAGTCCGGTGCTCTTCCCACACCACACTGACTATCTCACCTTATATTCCAACAGAGGGAGGCTTTGTGAGTTCTCAAGCAAGATTGTCTCCAACCCAGCCACCCAGGTTCACAAGTTCATTTATCTGAGGAGCACCGGCAACCTGGTTTGCCCCTCCTGTTACCGGCATCATTTCTGACTGGCCACATTTCCTCCCTTCAGAAAAGCTACTGGCAGATGGCCTTCCAATTTTCTCCAGCAATGCATCCCTTGGAATCTCTGTCCCTTGATTAATCAACCACATCCATTTCTTTAAAATCGTCACATAGCTGAAAAGAGTCCTGCAGGGCAGGACAAAAGATCCATTTCAGGGATAAGGGAATGGGCAATATTTGAGATCACCAGGATTGCCAAAAATTTCATGCCTGATTTTCATTGGTGTTTGTGGTGCTACTCACTGTGCAAACCAGAAAGATGTGCACATCAAGCAGAAGTTGAGTGGAATCAAGTGGGAGATTTGCACAAAAGAAATCTCCCCAAATTTGCACACATTTCTTCCTCAGATTAGGATGGGGTTCACCCATTCTACAGAGGAATGTTGAACAAAATTGAGATGGGAATCAGGAACAGGACAAAGGTGGAACAGGGGCCTGATTCCCCAGCACCATCTTCACTTGAGAAGTCCTGAAGCAGGGATGTCTCAGCTGAGGACACAAGAACCTGTTTCACCTTGTCCCCAGGTTAACTATGAATCCAGGATCTTCTGTCCCTGAAGCACCAGGCTGCTAATGATGGGACCACCTGGGATCCTCAAAGATGTCAAGAGAGTCTGTTTGACTGTCAGTAGACACTTTCACCCAGGCTACACACCTGAAGGTCAGCTCAGGAAAAGGAAGACCATAATGGAATGGGGCTTTTGTTGAGGCAAACCCAACTAGAGATGTGTGAGGGGGGTGAATTTCCTACCCCGCCCATTCTGGTTTAGCAGCCCTGCACTGATTCCAATTCATTACGTGTGAGTCAAGCCAACTCATGGACTTCTGTGTCTAAAAGGTGCCACTATTTGTACATTAAAACAAACTGCTAAGGGGATTTTTGTAAAATTGGCCTGTCTGCACTAATTGGTGCCCAAAAAAGCATGTGGCTTTTATGTAATTTGTGCAGATTGAACAAGGGCCATGAGCACAAAACACCACAATTTAAGCAAGTTCTGCAGACCAAACAAATTGTGCACATTCTCTCTGCATGTGTGTGTTATAAAATGCACAAGCGGCAGCCCCTGTTGGAGGCATATATTCCCAGAAAAAAAAGTACAACTTCTACTCAGTGGATGAAAGCTGAGCAGGAAGTCCATGGAGCTCAAATGATCCAGACAACCCAGGTCCAGCCCATCTCTGGATCCGGCTACTGCTAGTGAATGGTCATGTACGTGCTCAGTCTTTCTCAGACCTTTCCTGCATCCACAACTTCCATAGAACTATTTTGACTCTGGCTAGCTGACTTGATATGCAAATTCTGGACCCCCATCCCTAACCCCATTGCATGCAATGACTTTCCCATTAGGCTCTGGCCCCCTGTTCATATTGACTTCAACTAGTTCTTTGAAGCTGTGAGATATCCAGTATATAAATGGAAGAGCCATGCTATCTAGAGGTCCTCCATTAATGTCAATGGTGATGGCAGGACTGTGAATGCTTTTCTAGCCAGAAGACTTATTTTGAATGAATGGGCCGTTGTATTGTTGGTTGGGTGTCTGTCTATCCAACTGGGGAATTTCCAGCCTGTCCTGGATGGAGTTGCACTCCTCCTAAAGGAGAAAGTTTGCAGCCTTGGAGTGCTCCTGGACCCCAGGTTGTCACTTGTTTTCAAGGGGGTCTTGGTAGCCAGGAGTTCTTTCTACCAGCTTAGGCTGGTTTATCAGCTGCCTCCCTATTTGGGTGAGTGGAGCCTTGATGTGATTATCCATGCACTGGTAACCTGCCACTTGGACTACTGTAATGAACTCCATGTGGGGCTGCCTTTGAAAACTGTCCAGATGCTGCAACTGGTCCAGAATAGGGTGGCATGACTGCTGATGAGGACCAGTTTTCACGAACTCATCACACCAGTCCTGCGCAAGCTACATTGGTTGCCAGTTGCTGTTCAGTCCCCATTGAAAGTGCTTGTGACAACATAAAAAGTCTAGGGGCCAGAGTATCTGAAGGAACACGTTTCTCTAAATGTCCCAGCCCCATCACTGGGTCTTCATCTGACTCCCTTCTCCAAATCCCTCCCCTCAGTAAAGTAAGGGGGGAGATTGCTGGGAGAAGGGCCTTTTCTGCAATGGCACCCCACTTGTGGAACATACTTCTGATTAAGATCCTCCAGGTATCTTCTCTCTTGTCATTCAGATGCCAAATTAAACATTTCTTTTTCACAAACATTTTGGCAAGTTGGTGGGTTGGTTTTATATTGATTTATTTTACTGGTTTTTATTGCTGCTACTGTCATATTAGAATTTTAGCCACCAGACGATTCTGTTTAAATGATTTGATTATTTTCAATGGTTTTATTATTAAGTGAATGTTGATTGTATTGCTTTTATTCTATTGTTACTTTATTTATAGTATTGTTTATATGGAATTGCTTTATCTGTTGTTGTTGAATGTAGTGCAAATCACCCAGAGAGCCTCATGGGTATGGGTGGAGCATAGAAATGAAATAAATAAATACATAAATTTGATGCAAAGAAAACTGCCTGGATCCATCAGCATACACACAACCCTTTGGCTCAGGTTTTCTTCCATTTGGAGTCAACAAAGTTTGTTATCCTTCTACTGTGTACAATGACTTCTAATTCAGCTTCCAGGCTAGCAAATATCATGCCTCTTTTTCTTCAGCTACTTTCTCATTAGTGCCAGTGGACAAAGGCAGACCATTTCAATTTGTTCGGAAGCCAGAAAGAAGGATTTTGGCAAAGGCACAAGTCTCATTGCTACAGTAAATGATCCCACACTGCAAAGCCAGGAGACTGTTGCAGTTCCGGCACGGCTGTCTCTTTTGCTGCAGGGTTGATATTCTCCATCTGCATTTGATATGCAGCGTGCTCTTTGGGGATGGAGAAGGAAGACGGGGCAAACGCATGCCCTTGTTTCAATAGAAGAGAGGAAACCAGTTCCCGGCAATTCTGCTTGGTGGGTAATGGTCACACGGTCCTGCATTCAGTCTTGGGCACACAAAGACCTGATCAGAAGACTCTGGAGAGAGAACGAGAGAGAGACCAAGAGATTAATTATTGTCTAGGCAGGATACATTTTAATGAGGAATCTGAACAGAGGAATATAGAGGAACAATGATTTTTAAAAGAGTAGAGTGCAGAGTGCATAAAGGGGCACTACT
The DNA here is from genome assembly GCA_023646645.1 of Varanus salvator macromaculatus. NCBI lineage: Eukaryota > Metazoa > Chordata > Lepidosauria > Squamata > Varanidae > Varanus > Varanus salvator. The sequence goes on from JAIXND010000762.1 coordinate 2,720,655, forward strand.
GAAAGAGTGAGCATGTAGGAACAGATAAGGTATTGAGGACAGAAAGACCATACTCTTCTACCACAACTGCCTCCACACAGAAATATCCTGAGTGGTCAGCTCCCCTCATAATAATAGTTTCGAAGCCTTTGATCCCCAGTTTGACTTTCAGGTCAGGTATTTCACAGCTCATCCGTCCCTCTTTTATGCTGTCGCCCATCCCTCTCTCCATGGCTTGCATCTAGGATGTGCAAGGAATCCACCTGGGGCAGAAAATCTGCCAGATTCCCTAGTTTTCAGCTTCCTGGGCTCCACACTGCTTTGCACTGGTCAGAGTCTGAGTTACTGGTGAGTGCACCCAGTACTCACAGGGCAAGCACCCAGAATTGAAGCTCATGCACTTGGACGAGGAGCACCAGGAATGGATGCGGTGTATCTGTTGGGTGTTACCCTTCACCAGCAGCAGTGAGGTTGGCTGCCTGGGATGTTGACTGCGGAGCCAAGGGACCCCAAGTGTTCACAAACTGCTTCCAGACTCAGCTCATTTCCTTAGAGAGGGATGAGTACAGAAGAAGTCCAATGGGTAGGCATGATCTGGGTTCCAGAGAAGGTAGGCACATCCCAGCTCAGCACATCATCAGTATCATTCTTTACCCAACAAGTATTCCAGCGAGGAAAGCAGAGAAAGGGCCTGGCAGAGAAATGGGGTTGGCTTCTTGGATGCTCACTGAGAAGGTACTTCCAAGTCAACCAGCTGGGAGCCATGGTGGGAATCAGCTACAATCCATGCAAAATGCCCTTGGTCACCTGCGTCGGAACATGAACTGGGCTATTGTCAGCTATACAACTGGAACATTCTGAACAGTCCTCAAAGGTAGTTTCATGAAGGAGTGACTTCTTCCCTGTGTGGCAGCCCACCCCTTGAGATCTGAGGCAGAGGTCCTTCTCCGGGAGCCCTCCTTGACGGATATCCAGAGGGTAGCTACTCAGAGAAGGGCCTTTTCAGTGGTGGTGCCCCAATTGTGGAACACGCTCCCCAGGGAGGTTTATTCTTTTCAGCATCTTGTCAAAGCCTTTTTATTTTCCCCACATTTTAACAGTGCATGGGGCTTATCCTTATTTTTATCATCATTTCTCAGATGCAGTGTGTTGTGTATTGTATATGGTTGCTTTGTTTTCTGGTTTTTTTTGTTTTTTGTAAGCTGTCCAGAGACTTTACGTATTGGAACAGCATATAAAAATTTTAAACAAACCATTAAATAAATAAATGTAGTACTGCACTTCATCCTCAAGGTACAAATGATCTTTAATTTGCTGCTTCAGCTTATCCCTTGGATGCAAGAATGAATGCAAAATCCACTTCGATGGATTTTTTAAAAATATTTATTCAGTCTGACGTCCAGGAAATGACACGGACTAGGTGCCTTTTCTGTCAGAACATCTGAGCATTTCCATACTTATGATGCGTTCTGTGAAGCAACAGTAAAAGCAGCATCCGAGGGAACAAGTGCTTCTGAAAAGCACAAAGTAAGAAAATTGGGCCTGCTTTAAAATGTGTATAAACGCATTTGAGTGAACCTGCTGATGTCCATAAGATGGGTGTGAAATGTGAAAATGGGCATAAGGATCTGCACGTTTCAAAGAAGCACACAAAAGTCTGTGTGGATTTATGTCCATTCGCATGCAACTAATTCACACAAAAGCAGGGCATGGAAAGGGTTTAAGGTGACATCCTTCTGACAAAGTACTTTTGACAAAGGTATCCAGGATATCCCAATCAGAAACTAGATAAAAGAAGGTTTGTTGTTAGTTGTGAAGTCGCGTCCAACCCAACATGACCCCATGGGCAACATTCCTCCAGGTCTTCCTGTCCTCCACCATCCCCCAGAGTCCACTCAAGCTCACACCAACTGCTTCAGTGACTCCATCTAGCCAGCTCATCCTCTGCCACCCCCTTCTTCTTTTGCCATCTATTGTTCCAAGCATTGGGCTCTTCTCCAGGGAGTCCTTCCTTCTCATTAGGTGGCCAAAGTATTTGAGCTTCATCTTCAGTATTTGGCCTTCTAAAGAGCAGTCAGGGTTGATCTCCGCTAGGACTGACTGGTTTGATCGCCTTGTGGTCCAAGGTACTTGCAGGAGTCTCCTCCAGCACCACAACTCAAAGACCTCAATTCTTCTGTGCTCAACCTTCCTTATTGTCCAGCATCCACAGCCATACATTGCAAAAGAAGGCTACGTAGAGCAATCATCAGATCGACTCTCTATCAGGACTTGGACTCAAAGAGTGTTCATCAATGGCACCTTCTCAAACTGTGGAGAGGTAATGGGAGAGCTACTGCAGGGATCAGTCCTGGGTCCAGTGCTCGCCAACATTTTTATGAATGATTTGGATGAGAAAGTGCTGAGAATGCTTATTTGAGGGACAAAATGGGGTGGCATAGTGAATACCTTGCAAGATAGAACCAAGATTCAACGTGATCTTGCCTTGGAGGAGCACTGGGCTGAAAATAACAGAATAAAGTTTAATAAGGACAATCACCAAGTTCTGCACCGAAGAAGAAGAATCCAAATGCACAGGGGAGACCTTGCTCAACAATATTACAAGCAAGAAGGATCTTGGAATTGTTGAAGTTCACAAGCTGAATGTCAACAATGCGATGTGGCTGCAAAAAGAGCTAATGCTATTTTGGGCTGTATTAATAGAAGCATTGAATCATGTGAAAAACAAGTTCCCTTTTACTCAGCACTAGTTAAGGCCTAATACTGAATACTGCATCCAGTCTGGGGCACTACATTTTAAGAAAGATGCAGGAAAATTGGAATAGGTTCAGAAGAAGGAAGCAAAGATGATCAGGAGACTGGAAACAAAGTCCTCTGAGGACAGACTGAACCAAGGGAGATAATATAGTCCTCTTGTTTGTCACAGAGAGGAAAGTCACCGTCTCTTCTTGATCATTCCGGGGTACAGGCTAATGGATTCAGGTTACAGGAAACCAGCTCCTGAATGAACATCAGGAACAGCTTCTTGACTCTTAGAGTCATATGACAATTAGGGTTGCAATGAATCCTTTGGGAATTTGTGCCTCTGGAATCTGTGGACTTCCTCTTGTACTTGGTTTAGTCCTGCAAAGCAAGCTGAGCCAAAAGGAAGTTCACAAAGACTTGCAGATCCTCAGTTGTGCAACTGGCAACCTTCATCAGCCACCATTCCATCAGCCAAACTTCTTCCCTGCTTGCTGAGTGGGCATGCCGAGTTGGCTTACCTGCCACCATTCCCAGCCAACCTTCTTCTCCACTTGCTGATCCCAGCTTGGTTCCTGGTGAGCATCATACAAATCTTGGGATCACTCACCAGGAGCTTGGGCTGCAAGTTGCTACGATACTGGAGCCCATGAAACTAAGACAATGGAATCCAGGAGATTTTCCACAGAGGATGGATTCACTGAAAATCAATGAATGCTGGCTTCCTTCTACAGCTACATATACAGAATATCATTGATGAAAATGGAGCCAATTACCTATGGAGGTTGTGGGCTTTCCCATACTGAAGGCATTCAAGATATATCTGGACAGCCATCTAAGAGGGATGGTTTAACCTGGAGTCCTTCACTGTGCAGGGGACTGTATCTGATAATCTTATTCTACTCTTCCAACCCTATTGTTCTATGATTCTATGGGAAAAGTTTGAGGAACTAGACATGACATGTCTATCCATCCATACTGGCATTCAGAAATTTCCATGGGCAGTCACTAGTAGCTCCACACACACACACACACACACACAGAGAGAGAGAGAGAGAGAGAGAGAGAGGGGTATGTGGATATACAATACACATTTATAGGCTGAGAAAGCTGTACCAATCAGAAAAGCTTCCATATACCCTGAAGTGCCTGATTCTGCCTAATCTTGAAAGCTAAGCAAGGTCAGCCCTGGTTGAAATCTGGATGGGTGATTTAAATATTGTGAACTGCCCAGACAGCTTTGGGTATGGGTGGTAGAGAAATGAGAATGAGTATGAGGAGAGGGCTACACTTGAAAGCCTTTCAAGGATCAGTCTGAGATTATGAAGAAGCCAGGAACTAGAACCAGCCTGTAGGCAAAACTGAGGACAGACCAGGAGGTAAGATCTAGAAGCAAGGCAGAAGTCAAGCCCTAAGAAAAACAAAGGATGTAGAAACACACCAAACTTCAGGAAGATCTTGTTCACCTGTAACAGGAACACCTTCCAGCCCGTTGTTGTTGTTGTTGTTGTTAGTCGCAAAGTCGAGTCCGACCCATCGCGACCCCATGGACAACATTCCTCCAGGCCCTCCTGTCCACCATCCCCCGGAGTCCACTCAAGCTCACACCAACCACCTCAGTGACTCCATCCAGCCACCTCATCCTCTGCCGTCCCTTTCTTCTTTTGCCATCTATTGTTCCCA
>JAIXND010000762.1:2730178-2747534 GCA_023646645.1 Varanus salvator macromaculatus
ATGCATAAATTTGTGAAATATTAATACTTATATTTGTGTGGGGATAGAACAGGCTGGGTTTGATCTGAACAAACATCCCTGAAATTCCAGGTTAGACCAAGATTCTGTCCATCACTTTCCAACAATCAGGATGTAGCACCAGGCTGCATTAGACACGGTCGCATCTGCAGCAGTCCATCTTTGTGAATATTTTGCAGCTAACATGGGGTTTGTTGCCGTCATGTGCCATCAAGTCATCTCCAATTTATTACCACCCTATGAATGAAAGCCTTCCAAATGTGACAGTTCCATTCAGCAGTTCCAAGTTTGAGGCTTCCTTTATGGATTCCATCCATCTCCTATTTGGTCTTCTTTTTTGTCTTCTGCGTCCAGCTTTCCTTAATGTGACTCTGTTCTTGGAAGAAATGGCCTCTGTACTGATATGGCCCTGATGCATAATCTGTACCATGGACAGAACGTTCCATTAGGACCGAATATGGAGAAAAGAATGGTTTCCCACAGGCAAAGGTGTCAGGCAAGGATGCATTTTGTCTCCTTAAATGTCCAATCGGTATGCAGAGCATGCCATAAGGAAAGCTGGCCTAGGATCAGAGGAAGCAGGAGTGAAAATTGCCAGGAGAAACATCACTAATTTAAGTGATGCCGATGATACCATACTACAGGCAGAAATCAGAAATGACTTGAAATGGCTCCTGATGAAAGAGGAACTCACAAAAGCAGGGCTGCAGCTGAATGGTGAGAAAGCAAAAGTCATGTCCACAAAAGAATTACAGAACTTATATATCTCAGCTCTAGCATCCATTTAAATGGAGATGGCAGCCTAGAAATTTAAGGAAGATTGAGACTTGGAAGGGCATCAATGAAGGAACTAGTAAAGGCCATCAAGAGTACGGATGTTTCACTGGAGACCAAGGCCAAGATAATCCACACCATTATATTCCTAGTCATCATGTATCGGTGTGAAAGCTGGACAATGAAGGAAGCTGAAAGGAGGAGAATTGATGTGTTCAAAATATGGTGTTGGAGGGGAGTTTTGCAAATACCCTGGACTAACAGAAAGACAAGCAAGCAGCTCCTAGATCACATCAAGCCAGAGCTGTCCCTAGAAGCAAAAATGACAAAATGGAGGCTGTCAAACCTCATGAGAATGAGTGGCAGTCAATACCTGACAGCTCATTAATTAGGAAGTAAGAGCAAGAAGATAAGGTCTCTGTCCAAGGAGTTCCCCATCTGAAATTCACCACAAAAGAATTTGTGGGTTGAGGAAGAAAGAAGCATGGGGAAATTGGGGAGAGTCTTTATTTGTCCAGCTCAGAGGCACTTAATCAGGCTTGGCGTCCATAGGGATGCCGAGTCTCATGGTGGAAGGCCAGCCTTGCTCTTTTTAGCATGCCATTCCAGCTCTCTGGAGTTCTGCATCTGGTCACGTGGCCTGCCTTTGCTTCCATACCTTGTCACTGACCATTATTCTTGATTTCCCAGACTTTTGCCCATTTGAAAGATTTGAAATGGCTTTCCTAAGGATTAGTTGCTGGCAGTGAGATAAAATACGTGGATATTTTTGTCTCAGTCAGGTTCTGTTTGTCTCCAGCCATTACTGGAATGTGGCTCCAAGGGCTTCTCCAAAATTGGATCCAGCAACTCAGGGGTCAGGTGACATGATCAATAGGAAAGGTAGGGTTTGAACAAAGACCTGAAGGAAAGAACAGGTACCACCATGTTTGTATGCAGGGATAGAGTTAGAAGCACTTGGTGTGGGTGGGTCTGAAAGTGCAGGTCAACAGACATGGACCTCCAGATGCGGAACATGCTAGGATTTTTGGCTATTGTTCAGCTGGCGCCATACTCTTTTATTAAACCCCCAAATGATTTCTCTTCCCTGTTTCCAAGTCTGTCCCATAAAAACAGCCTCCCTCAGCATCTCCCACTGCAATCTCTTCGACCACTTTTCTTTTTTCTTTTCTTTTTCCTTTGGCCTTGTAAGGGAACGTTTTACAAATGGGTGAATATGAGAACAGAATCGAGGAAGTTGTGGTCATACATATTTAAAAGTGAAGTTTGCAAGAGGCAGAGATAACAGCGTATATTTATTTATCTTTGGAAAGCTTTGTTGTAGTTGCTAGAGTTCTCCTTGACACCTTATCTATCACAGCGTTTCCACTGCATATTCTAACATTGTGCTTCTTTTAATCTTTGGATGTAAACAAAAGCTTTCTCTTTTCCCTCTCTCCCCCTTTTCTGTCTTTCTCATGACACAATCCCATCCTGACAAAAGGAGAAGCTGAATATTGATTCATCTGGTCCAAGAAACTCTCCAAAGATAATTTAAAATACCACCCAATCTAGCAAATGCCCATTATATGATACATTTCTCTCTTCCCCCACCCCATCCATTTTCTTATTAGAATTCTCATGGACTGTATTTGAAGTGCACATACATTTAGATCTGAAGGCTAAATTTTTCCCATAGTGTTTTGATTCAAATGCAAGTGGAGAAGAATACACAGAATAGACTATTTATGCTCACTCCCTTTGCAAGACCGGGTTGATATGGCTTTGCTTGTTTCTACCCCTTTCAAAGGCATCATTGATTTTTCTCCAAGCAATCTGCAAAATTTGTACCTTTATTTTCATTGATATTTCTGCTTTCTTGCATGCTGCCAGAACAAGTTATAGGCATGCCATCTACAAAAGCAAACAACCCAATTTTTCACAACCCTGATCCACATTGCATTTTGCATGCGTGTTGACCTGCAGGGTTGCATCTCCATGGGGTGTTGGACAATCAAATCCAGTCAGCCTGGGAACCCAGTCCATCCTTCCAGTTTCCCCCAGAGGCCCCCAGTTGCTTCCTTTAGCCCTGCCCTGTGCCTACAACTCTGGATCATTCTCTGGATTCTGTGCATTTTTCCACATTCTGAGCATCTCTTGCAAGGCTTAGTTGCATTTAGTCAATGCTTTAAGATAAAATATACTAGTATTTGGGGATGGAGGTCCTGTTGTCCTGCCATTCACTGGAATGGAACCCTGGATAACTCCTCCAAATTTGGATTTGGCTCCAGAGATGGGGGGGTGGGGGAAGTTTCAACATCCTAGCTCTAGGCTGTGTAATTAATGACACCTTATGAACAGTGCTCTGTGGCTTGTGAACTCCATGAAAATATTTTGTATGCTTGATGGGAGCAATAGCTCTGTGAAAGGGAACATGCGTTGCATGTATGAGGTGTAGGTGCAATTCATGGTACGTCCAGTAGGGCTGGGAATTATATTTGCCTGGAACCCTGGAGAGCTGCATAGGTTGGTGCAGACAATTCTGACCTAGATGGACAGTACATGACTTGATAGAAGGACATTTCCAATTTTCATTAATTCATTTACTGTTTGGGAAGCTTCCCTGCTCTAATTCATATGTAGCTTTAGCTAAGCTGAAGGCTCTTCATATCTGGATTAATTTTGTGAATCTCGTGTTACTAAAAACATTTAATATAAGCCTACTTGTGATAGCACTGTAGCCTACCCTTCCATCCCATGGAAACAAAAGAGTCCAACATAAAATACTGCAAAGACATTATTTTACAGAAAGTGTCCACTAAATGAAAGGGAGGGAGAAAGAGCAAGTCAAATTTGAAATGTTGTGTTTTGATACTCCCCCAAGTTGTCCAATTTATACCTATGGAAGATGTTCTCTGCAATTTACCATACAAACCTTTCTATCCGAGATTTTGAAGGTTTGGACTGAATTATTTTGCATCATCTGTTCAATGGTCTGTTTCTCTGCAGGTACCAAGGGCTTTATTTAGTCAACCGACTCAGCCATCTCCCCGGGTTCACTCTGGGATCCAAGATGAAGCTGCCCACTTGAAGCCAAGCCCAACGCTCAGAATAGTACCCCATATGCTGTGCCCCCCCCCTTTTCTCATCAGCTTAGGGTGGATACACCTCATTGTTTTTAATTCTTCCTGTGCCTGCTTTGTTATTATCACTTTCGAGCTATGCTGATCTAAATAGAAATGGGAGTGGGTGGCAATTGAATTCTAGGTGCCGCTTCCGAAAAAAGAAAAGAGGGAAATAAAACCCTTCCATATGCTTCCAACTGAAAATCAAGGCTAAAAATGGAGCATGGAGGCTGGATAAAGACAAATACCTGCATGCTTTTGGCAGCTCTTTGTGCCCAAATGAACAAAAGATACAACCCTGAGGCTTTGATTTTAATGTATCAAGCTTTTTATGCAGAGAGGATTAGCAGAAAGAAATTAACAGGAAGGATGAGGGCAGGGGGGAAGAGTCCAGGAAGAACTTTGGGATTGGGTCAGAATCGATCTAGACTAGTACTCGCTCTGCTTTGACCCAGACTGGCATTCAAGAATTTAAGATGAGCTACTTCATTACGCATCAAACAATAGATCACCCCATTCTGAGCCAGGACAAGTCCCAAGGAGAGCTATGCTTTCACCTCGCCAGCTGCCACCTATTCTGATCCTTCTTTTCAAAGGCGTGCCAAGTCTTATTGGGCTGTTTATGTGGCTTGCAAAATTCACAGTGTCAACAACTGAAAACTAAACCCTGCGCCTAAAATAATTGATATTAAAGCCATACATTTCTGAAGGGGCTGACTTGGATCGCGTGTCCTTGCTACATGCCTTCCACTCCCTTGGAGTTGCCGCTGTCTATATCTCTGGGAAATGGGCCTTAGACCTAGGAAACTTGGAAGTCCTGAGGAGCTGCTGCCAACCTTCTACTCGCCCCCTCTAACCTTCACTCATCATCAACCTTCACCAATGAATATAGGAAAAGACTGCCAACACTTTAATGACTCTCAAGAGAGTAAAGCTCTCAGGAAGACTCTCCTGGTTTGATTGTGGATCCCTACCAGGTATTCTTAGTCAACAATGGGGTAATTTTCTCTGGTTGCTCTTGCCGAATCTGAAGTCCCTCCAGGTTATGGGCTGGCCACAGTGTGCAACCTGCTCCGTATTCAGTCACCTTCATGCTTGAACCACATGCAAAGCAGGTGGAAGTACCTCTGATAGAGCTGGAGAGAAAGACTTTCATCCAAGGACTCAAAGGCATTCCTACCAGGAAGTTCTGAGACTTTTTGGAGACTTCCCACCCAAGGGAGCCTTCTTTGGAAAAGTGGAGATGTACAAATAGTCACTTTTCAAGTTTCAGATGGGCAAACATGCAACTGGCAATTTCCACATTCTTCTTCAAACATCATCTCACCACATTTGTGTTCCCAAACACGATTTGCTTCCCTTCTTCTTCAATCAGGGAATGCACATTTTTAAAAGCGTACTTTTCCACAGCCATAAAAACAAAACAAAGCAAACCCCACACTTTACGATGCACAGTTTCCCATCCAACAGTGTGCATTTACCCCCAGAATTGAAAGGGCAAAAAGCTGTATGAGAATTTGCACAAGCTGGCTCTAAAAAATTGCAAAGCCTTCCTGATGATTTTGCAAATGTGTTTGCATTTTGGGGTGCAAATGAAACCTGTTTGCATGATTTGTGACAAAGAATGAAATTTGAATGCATGCTTGTTGGGAAGACCTCAACGAATTATTATCTTCACGGACTGTTTGTTTGTTTCCTTTCTGAAGAGAGTCCTTCACTGGTAATGTCGCAGCAGCCCAGATTTGCCTCTGTGTGTATCACAAGGATCTCACAGTCACACTTTCCATTTTTAAGTTTCATAGAGTTCTAGAATATGAGAGTCAGAAGGGGCCAGAAGGCCATAGGGTCCACCTCCCTGCTATTGCAGAACACCCAATCGTTCAGTTTTGGATCCCTTGTTACAGGAAGGATATAGCCAGGTTGGAAGTGGTTCAGCTTAGGACCGCAAGGATGGTGGCCAGTTTGCAGGGGATGGGGTACGAGGCGAGACTGAGGGAACTGGGTCTCTTCAGCCTGGAGAAGAGGAGACGCAGAGGGGATATGTTGGTGACCTACAGGTATGTGAGGGGATGTCACATGGAGAGGGGTAGAGATCTGTTCTCCCCTGCAGAGGAAGGCAGGATGCACTCCAACGGAGCAAAGCTCAGGGAACCCAGGTTCCATTTGGATGCCAGGAAGCACTTCCTGACAGTTAGGACCCCGAGGGTGTGGAATGGGCTTCCACAGGAGGTCATTGAGGCCCCATCGGTGAGGGTGTTCAAGGATAGGCTGGACATGCACATGGTGGGCATGTCGTGAGCAGAGCCGGCTGGAGCCAGAGGTCAGACTAGATGGCCCAGGAGACCCCTTCTGACTCGCTCTGTTTCTATGTTTCCATGTAACTCATGGACCCAGGGCACTCTTCCTGTTGTCACCATCCCCTTTTTTCCTGCTACTACTACCAGGTGTGATAGTAGGAAGTTTTTGAGCTTGCAAATTGATTCACTGACAAATAATAAGTACATTGAACAGAATGCATATATTTGAAAAACAAGCATACAAATGTGTACTTTTAAAAAATGTGGAATATATGCTTTAATCAATGGAGAAAATTATAATGAGGTGACAATGCATCAGTCACATGCATTTCAAAGATCTTCAAGATGGAATTTGAAGAACTTCAGTGAGCTCCAGTGTTCCAATGTGCACATCCCCGTGTCTGTTTTTGGAGCTTTCTGGATTGGGATGTTGCACATCGTTCTACATAAAACTGCTCCCAAAGATAGTCCAGTAGGTTCTGATATGGGATTTTCATTTGACGATCGATGACCCTAACTTCAATTAAGGTGTCAAATGCCCCCATTTAAGCCACCTCAGACAAAAGCCATCCTGGTAACTTGGGCTAGGGAATTCCATAGAAGTTCTCTATGTTTCTCTGAATCCCACAGAACCTCACTGATCTTCCACTCAGTGCTCCATGCATGTCTCCTGATCTTCCATTCAGATCTAGAGAAAAAGACTGCAGGTTGCTTTTCATGAACTCTCAGCCCTGTCACCATTGTCCTCCTTCCAAAGGCTTTCCTAACTCTTCATATGCCGCAGCTCACCTCCACTGCCTTTCTCCAACAGCATCTTTTATCTTCCAGCAAGCAGAAGTCTCTCTGCTTCACCCTCTCCCCACAAATTCCATCATCGATCATTGATGCAGGCTGGGCTGTGAGGGCAGCTTTCTGCTGAGGAAATTCAGCAGCCAACCGCGAGAGAGATGGATGCCTCTGCACCAGGACATTTTTGGCTGCCAGAGAGCTTCAGCAATATGATAAGCCCAAAGTAGCAGCTGGTCTCATCACTTAGTAGAAAGCCTCATTTTCTACAAACATTTTGGGTGCGATAATGGACTCCCTTTATTGCTGTGATTAGGCAGAAAATTATTCCATTAAATTGGAGTTATATTATTATTATTATTTATTATTTACTGAGTGCCAACAGGGCTGCTCATATGAGAATGGAATAGGACTTTGCATTTGAGTGCAAAACTGGAATGTAATGCAGTATTATGCCACTCCATGGCTTCACTAACAATCTGGAACAATTAGGATGACAGCAAGGGGATTTGGCAAAGACTAATTCAGAAGTCTAAGGAGTAAGAGTTAAGAACGGTAGCATGATTTGCAGAAATGGTTCCAAGAATTGTGAAATGGAAAGGAATCAAAGAGAAGAGATGTGCTTCATCTAGAACATCTCTGAATCTAGGGGAGGGAGGAAAGAATGTACCTTTTGAATTCACCTGGGAAATTTACTGTTTTTCCTTAGTCCGTGTTCAAGGTGTGTATTTTGCAATTGGTTCATTCAATACTTATTATTATTCATTTATTTTAAGGCATTTCCATTCTGTCCAGTACAAAAGTCTCAGAGCAGCCCAGGATGCAATCTCCTGCAAATTTGAAGTGATTCTTTTGCAAATGTTAACAGCACGTTTTATATTTAGCAATGCAGCTCATGTTTGCAAATGGAGACTGGCACAGAATTCAAAATTTCACATCTGAAATTTGCATTTTAGAAATAAAAAAAATGGATTGCAGATTAAAAATTGACAGTTGCACAATGGAATAGAATTCATTTCACCTGTTGCATGAAGACCTGTTAGCACTTTTCAATTCCATAATTGCAGATTTGGAGAATCTCTTTCCTTTTCACTGGGTAGCTCGGAATTTGCAGTTCTGTAAAGGAATCATGTGGCATCATCACTCGAAGAGTCTTCTTCTGGCCTTCCTTCAGAGCATGCCCTGGAAAAACTCCAAAAGCTCTTCTAAAATTCCACCATATTCCATGTTCTAATGTGGAAACTGCTCCAGAAGAACTGACAAGCTGAACAACCCTTTTGACTTCAGTCGAGGCAAATTCCATCAATGTTCCTGATTGAAATAGTTCTTCTTCTGTCATATTGCAAAAAGTGAACATCATTTACAACATCCAGGCAGAATCGCACTCCGCAGATGAGTAGAGAAACATCTACATGGGCTCCGGCCTGAGAGGACAGGGCAAGCTGCCAGGAAGACGGGAGGGAACCTGGAACTGCACTGGATCCAGTCCATTATCATCTACAGAATTGTCCGGGGATGGGACTCTACAATTCTCTTGATTTACTTTTTGCAGTGAAAGAAAATGCCCAAGATATATGGCAAATGGCCAGAGCAGCAAAGTCTGTGTTGTTGGACTAGCCCATCTAAGGGATTGTGCACCTGGTCATAATCCCCAAATCTATTACTCTCCAACTGCCCCTCATTTTATCCACACCTGTCATCTTGCTTCCACATCACTCATTGTCAACAAATTTCAAATTCTTCAGCAACTCTAATATTGACTTTGGGATTTATTGAGCAATTGAGTTGTTGGATGAATTGATTTCCATCAGCTTTTTCTGACTACAGGTTTGAGTGTTCCAGGAACTGAATTTGGCAATGAGGAGCACAGAGGTCATCTGTAGCAAGGTGTTTACAAATTTTATCTTCCTTGCCTTCACAGGAAGCAAGATAATCTCATCAAGAAGGTTAAATTCATTGACTTGTTAAATTCCATGCATCCATGGAAGTGGAAGTGAATGGCATGACCAGAGGAGAATGTAGAGGCCCAGTGGGCTTCTCCAGTTACAGGACAATTATCCATGCCTCCCCAGTATGAACTGAAGTGCTTCTATATTCTTTAGAAGATGTCTTCTTCAAACAGACCCTGTTTCAGCTGTATTATCCTTAGATTGTAGAAGTAGGGAGAAGTGCTTCTTTCCAGGCACTGGTGTAATCTCATAGAAGATGGGAATCAAGCTCCACTGGTGTCCAGATTTCAAATCTGCTAAGATCATTTCTAAAGAGAAGGAATAAGGATCCAATATTCAGGGGCTGAACCTCCAGATGTCTCTCATGTCCTGGACCTCTACAATGAGAAGCCTAGTAAAATGTGCAGGGAACACAAGATGACTCCTTCCTGGCTTTATTCAGGAAGAGGTACAGCATCCATGTATTCTCTGGGTGAGGGTGTTGGGAAGAGCCTAGGAGAACTTGAGCTACCAGAGATGCACACACCTGTACAAAGCATCAATCACTGTACAGCACAGTGGGGAAGTTTGGGAAAGTTCCTCCTATAGCTTTGAAGGTCAACACCATCTGCTCGGGTATTGTTGGACAATGGGTACCCTGGCCATGATACCAGCAGCTTTACTATCCAGTCCCCACTGAACAATTTCCAAATTGGATCCAGCCGCCTGATCGCTATTGGCATCAGTCTGGGCTGATGGAAGCAGGTATTGGAAAACAATGAACACACACACCCCTCAGCCACTTCCTAAGAAAGGTAAGCAGTAGAACCCCGAATCTTATCTATAAAAATATCCCTGGAATGTTTTTCTTCTTTGATTTTCTTCTCTGTTCTATCAAATTAAAATGTGAATAGATAAAAATTGGGACTGATGTTCAGCATAACACCACTTCAGTTTCCCTCTGTGACTATACATGACTGTAACTGAGAAGGATCAACCTAACCTGCAAAGATAGTGCTCACATGGAGACTCACAGGCCCTTCTGCTGATAGATAATTCCACCCTTATTTTGTCCTACCTGCCCTATACTTTCCTTCCATGCTCTGAAAGTTTGCCCTCTAACCTCCCACTACAAGCTTCCATCCTGTGCATCAAACAGAAGTCTGAATTTGCACCATGAGGATCAGACCTTCCAAATAGCCGCATCCTTAACATGCAACTGGGTCTTATTTTGAAAGCTCATGACAACAAATTCTGGATCGTCTTTAAGGTCTCTTTGTTGGTTTGTCACACGAGGTGTGACAAATGGAACTTGTGCGGACTGCTGATGGGAAAAGGTACGCATGAGATGCCTTTGAGACTCCTTTCACACCGGCCCTGCCTGTTGGCCCATCGCCTTCGTAGATGCTCATTTGAAGCTGTGATTGTGTGGCTTTATTTAGCAGTCTTGCAAACCCATCTTTTTTGCCAGAAAAATCCATATGCCACATTTTAAAAATAAATAAATGATAAAAATAAATTCCCACTAGTAATGTTGGAAGCCTTGCAGAGTTTGATTGAGTTTGCCCTGGGTCAAATTGAACATCTGGGAAAGAAATCCAACCTTGGATGTCATTTTGCATCCTTGAATACTCAAGTGACTGAGCACTTGGAAACAGTCTAGCAGGGTGAGGAGAGAGATGTGGGCCCACTTCAGCTTTCCCTCAGGGTTGGATTAAAGAACATAGAAAGCCTCATGATGCATGGAACTCTGCGGCCTCACCAAACGCAGGGGTATGTTGGGCGAGAGAAAGCTGGGGGACCATCAGCCTTGTGCAGACCAGAGTTCATCAGGTGAAGCTTTCTACTGCAACAGTGCAGGATGAGTTTTGCCTACTGGATTGCAAGCACAAAGGTTCTGCTTAGGGTGGGGGTGGGAACAATTCCTTTAGGAACCCGTCCAATACTAATTCTAAGTTTACTCTTTGGTCCTTTGTTCCTATTACACCTAAACTAGAGCTCAGAGAAATTATTTAGCTCAGGGGTCCTCAAACTACAGCCCATGGGCCAGATATGGCCCACCAAGATCATTTACCTGGTCCACCACAGAGCTCTGGGACTTGTTCGGAGAAAACGATTTCTGAATGAGTCTGAAAGCTCTGAGCTGGTACAGGCACACTCTGAAACTCTTTCAGTTTCAGAGACTAGCAGAGAGCCGGCACACGCACCAAATTGTGACAACTCCCTTCAACTTTGTGTGCGCTGGCTCTCTCTGCTAGCTCTGGCTAGCTTCTGCTGCTGTGCTGATCTTTCCAGCATGAATTGCACACAAGCCGACTCTTCCCCCTATTGCACACATGTGTTGGATCTAAGTACAGAAACACAGAACAGAACGAGTCAGAAGGGGCCTCCTGGGCCATCTAGTCTGACCTCTGGCACTAGCCAGCTCCGCTCACGACATGCCCACCATGTGCGTGTCCAGAAGAGAGGAGTGAGAATACAGAAGAGAGGAGCAAATATGGAACTGGAAATTGACCATTTCATTAGCCAAAAGCAGGCCCATACTTCACATTGAAATACCAATATGTTTATGTCGATTAAAATTGTTCTTCATTTTAAATATTGTATTGTTTTTTCCTGTTTTTTTGCAGTACAATAAAATAAGATATGTGCAGCATGCATAGGAATTTGTTCATATTTTTTTCAAACTATAGTTTGGCCCCCAACAGTCTGAGGGACAGTGAACTGGCCCCCTATTTAAGGAAATTGAGGACCCCTGATTTAGCTGATAATTATAAATCAATCTGTGAACTTCACCTCTGCAGCTCCTAGAAATGTAGATACTTCTTCTCTGTGCTTGTTGCTCCCATTTTCCATTCTCCATTATCTTCCAGGGGTGCATGAAAACTAGGGATGCCTGAGCAATGTGATTTAGAAACATAGAAACATAGAAACATAGAAACAGAGCGAGTCAGAAGGGACCTCCTGGGCCATCTAGTCTGACCTCCGGCACCAGCCGGCTCTGCTCACGACATGCCCACCATGTGCATGTCCAGCCTGTCTTTGAACACCCTCACCGATGGGGCCTCAACAACCTCCCGTGGAAGCCCATTCCACGCCCTCGGGGTCCTAACTGTCAGGAAGTGCTTCCTGGCATCCAAATTGAACCTTGGCTCCCTGAGCTTTGCTCCATTGGAGCGCGTCCTGCCTTCCTCTGCAGGGGAGAACAGGCCTCTCCCCATCTCCATGTGACACCCCCTCACATGCCTGTATGTCGCCAACAGATCCCCTCTGAGTCTCCTCTTCTCCAAGCTGAAGAGACCCAGTTCCCTCAGTCTTGCCTCATACGGCATCCCCTGCAAACCAGCCACCATCCTTGTGGCCCTACGCTGCACTGACTCCAACCTGGCTTTTGGTTTGAACTTGGTCAGGATGTTAACAGTTTGCACCTTCTGGACTGCATACAGACTCGGATACAATCAGCAGTCAAAATCTGGATCTTTCCAAACCTGCGGCGTGACTTATGGACCCCCCAAAGATGTGTTTGATAAATGAAGACATTTGAAAAGAAATGTGCATGGAAAAAAGCATGCTTTGGGGGAAATGTGGACAAACATGCTTTAATCAATGGAAAAAATGTATACAATTTCAAAAGTGTACATCATCCATGTGGACATTTGAGAAATTGCACCATTTTCTCACAAGTTGAAAACAAAGCAAAGCTCACAATTCAGTGCAGGCTCAAGTCAGAGGAAGATGGAGTTCAGAGACTTTGATGCTCATCCTTAAAACATGGTCCCAGATTCCCCAAAATGCTTCAAATTTCACCTTGATGCTTTCTCCACCTCCTACCCACATCAGGCTGCATTTCATTTTTTACATTCTCCATGAAAATTTGTAGTTTAATCTGTATTTTTGTCAAATGTATGCAACAACTATGCATATGCTATTTGATAGCATATGTTGGTGCTCTTTTTTTTGTAAATAAGTATGTATTTTTCATGTGCATTTTACAAATATTCTTTTTTTGTTCTCTGACATAAGTCTTTTGATTGCAGATTCTGTTTGAATCCATGTTTATTCTACAAGGTGCAAACTGCGGAGAGAGTGATCAAAATCCAGGTGAAGCAAGACTGCCATGCATTCCCCGTCTGGATGCAGCTGTCTCCCCTGCTTTCAATGGATGTACATCCTCATGTTTAACCCTCTGCCCACCTATCTTGTGCAGCCCACTGGCTATCTGCTTGCTGATTTCCCCACTGATCAAAACAAAACTGTAGATAAGGTCCCTGTGCACACAAGCAGCCCCACACAATCCGTGCCAGAATTAGGGCTGAAGTACGCCCATCCGTTTTGCAGATAACAAATGTGGTCTTGTCTACCAAGACACTCAAATTATGGATTAACATCCTGGGCAGCCTTACCTGGTCCCTGCACTGCATTCTTCCCAGCACCAAGTGAAAACTTTTATCTATGCACACTTTTATTTTCCCAAAGATTCCCCCAGGAATTTTAGTTTCACACTGCTTTAAATTGTATTGTAAATCTTTGTACTACCTGCTAGGTTTGACTTTTTACTGTGGTGTTATGCTGTTGTTTTAACCATTTAATTTTATACTGTATTTTGTACAGTATTTTATGTTTAAATTGTTGTGAACTGCTCAGAGAGCTTCGGTTTTTGGGTGGTATAAAAATGTGATCAATCCATCAATAGATGGGTGATCATCAAGGATAAATAAACCTCCAACCCAATGGTCTCCGTGTTGGGAACAACTTCATGCATTCTCATTCTGCTTTCCAGTTCCCCACAGCTTCCTTCGGTCCCAGTTGCCCCACAAAATGCTTCCAGGAAAACAATGTCACATTCTGAAAATGGGTCTTTCTGAGGAGATTTTCTGGCATGGGGTGAGGCAAAAGCACCATGCATGGAGGCACCGCATGGAAATGAAGAATCAGAACCATTTCTCCTGGTGCCAGCACAACAGGTAAGAGGTCTTGAACCTTTACCACACTTCAGCAACCTCTGAAATGTCTCCACACCCTCATATTTCACAGCTGCCCATTTGAATTTCCAACTGGGATGTCCCACTGGAGAACTTTTAACTCGGCACTAAAATAAACAGAACCTCCAGTTTAACAAATATGTACATCCAGAGACCTTTCCTTCCAGCTTTTATTGCATTATTTGGGGCTTCACTTCAGGCAGTACCATTTTCAGAGGGGGCCTGGTGGCCCAACCGTTCTGCCTGCCCCACATGAGCCCAAAAGGAGGTGGTGAGGAGGAGGATGGCCCTACAGTGAGTGGTGGAAAGGTTGGGTGGAAGGACAGCACTCCCAGAATTCCCAACTGAGGTGTCTGCATCCCTTTTTCCTGGAAATCCTCTTGGTCCCCCTATATCAGGAGCCAGAGACATTCTTGGAAAATCAAGATGGCATATTTCCTAGCTTCTATTTTCCTTGGACTGTCATCTGCCAAGCCTATCCTTTGTCTAGAGTCCAGCCTCCCCCAACCTGGTGGCCTTCAAGGGCATTTGGACTGCAGCTCCCAGAATTCCCATCCAGCAGGGCCATTGACTGGGAATTCTGGGTGTCGCAGTCCAACATGCCTGGAAGGCACAAGGTTTATTTATTTATTTATTTGTTTTGTTTATTTAGTTTAAATTTTTGTATCCCTCCTTTTGCAGTGTCTCAGGGTGGCGAGGACAAGGTTGAGGTCTAGACCTCACCATCTGCCCTGCTGTTCTTCATCTTCTGACCAGTTTAGACAGTGCCAAGGAACATCCCTTCCTAAATTCACACAAGTCCAAGCCTTTCTAGGACCATATGTGAACTTTTTCAAAACATCTGATATAAGCAAGACACTAATTATCATTCTAGGCATATACTTGGGAGCAAGTGTTTTATATCTGGCTTTCCTTAGGTTGTGCAACAATTGTGCAGCCTCAGGTTACACTTCTGGTAAACTGCAGCAGCCCCATGAATTTCCTGCTCTCATTCCCCTCTTTTAAGCTTACAGGGGAAATGAAAATGTTTTGCTAATGCAAACATGCATCCCCTCCCCACCTCCAGCCTCTTGTTCAGCTCGGGTTGTCCTCTGGTCTTTCAAACCTTTCACTGATTTTACATCGTGCTTTCCTGATATAAAATTGTCCCACCACTGACTTTACATCTGTCCTTATGTTGCTGCTTCTGCTGAGCTAGCCTAGATTCCCGACACGCTGTTCCAAATGGAGGCTTCTCCTGTGAATGCAGCTGCTGATAGAACAGCGACAGCCCGAGATGACAAGCCCAAATTACTTACATCAAGAGAGTCATCATTGTAATGGGGGAAAAACCTGAATCAAACTTTGATTCAAAGGCAACCAAAGGGTTGCAATCAAGAGAGGAGGATGCAGCAGCCATAAGGCTGAGACAATTAAATATTCTCCTCCAAAATAGTGGTTTTGAGGGAGCTCCTTCCCACAATCTTTCCACCTTCCTTTCTGCCCCCTGCCCCAGCATTGCTGTTCATGACAACTCAGATCCTTTTCCTACCATTCTCACTTCTGCAACTTTGCCATGGAGTTCTGCAGGGTTCCAATTTATCCCCCATGCTTTTTAACATCTACATGAAAGTGCTGGGAGAGGCCATCCAGGGGCTTGGGCTGCAGAGTCATCAGTACACTGATGACCCCCAGCTCTGCCTCTCTTTTACATCTAGTCTAGGTGAGGCAGTGGCTCTCCTTAACCGGTGCCTGGCCAAGGTAATGGGCTGGATGAGGGCCAAGAAACTGAGGATTAATCCAGACAAGACAGAGGTCCTGTTTATGGGCAGTTCAGCCTTCCAGGTAAGTGATATCAGCCCTGTTCAGATGGGATTGCACTCCCCTAAAGGGCAGGGTGCACAGTTTGGGAATGCGGCTTGATCCAGAGCTGCCACTGGAATCCCAGGTGGTAGCAGTGGCGAGGAGTGCTTTCCTTCAGCTTGGGCTGATTTACCAACTGTGCCTTTACTTGGATGAGCACTGCCTAGCAATGGTGACCCATGCTCTGGCAACTTCCTGGCTGGACTATGGTAATGCTCCTTATGTGGAGCTGCCCTTGAAGATGGTCTGGATACTTCAGTTGATTCGGAGTAGAGCTGCTAGGTTGTTAACATGGACCTGCAGGTATTCACATATAACGCTGGTACTTTGCCACTTACACTGGCTGCCAGTTGAAGTCCAGGCCCAATTTAAGGTGCTGGTGTTGACCTACAAAGCCATAAATGACTTGGGTCCTGGATGCCTGAAGGAGTGCCTCCTTCCCTATATGCCCTCCTGTCCCTTGAGATCAGAGGAAGAGGTCCTTCTTCAGGAGCCCTCCTTGAAGGAGATTAGGAGGGAGGTTACCTGGAGGAGGGCCTTCTCTGTGGTGGCACCCTGATTATGGAACACACTCCCCAGAGAGGTTCACCTGGCACCAACACTTTTTTCTTTTCAGTGCCAGGCAAAACCCTTTTCATTTTCCCATTATTTTAATGTTTAATTGCTTTTAATGTGGTTTTATATTATTGAATTACTGGATAATATGCTATTTTATTTGCCATTTTATCTGTTGCATGTTGTAAACTGTCCCGAGATGCCAGTAGATGGATGGTCTATAAAAGCTTTAAATAAATAAATACTTCAGCAGCCAGGTTTTCCTCTGCTTGTCGAGTGTTGGTTGCCCATCCAGGATCCTGGATATAGTGTGATCACATCTCAAGATGGTGAAGTCATTCAGATGCAGCTATGTGCTGAGGTCACTACAGACAACTGGAGCACATGGGACACTTCCTGTAGAGACACATAGGTGAACTGGTCTGTCAGGGATCACTCAACATATCAGGTCTCTTTGTTAACTCAGAACATCTCCAAAGAGTAGATCTTTTGGATTGTATGTTGAAGAACATTTTCCATAATACCTCCAACCTCCTTCAATTGTGGCTCAGTGGGTACTTACCATCAGAAAGAAGATGTAGAAGAACAAAAACAAACCTTCAACCCAGGTCATCATAACCAAGTAACAAGCAATAAATTAGATTGTGACCTTAACTTATTGTTGTATAACTTCAGCCGCAATGTGGTCCAGCATGCAACGTAATTTTCAAAAGTTCCTTTCATATGCAACATGAGAATTTTAGTGGCACTGGCCCACATATCTGCACTGCCCACCATCAGCTTCTGAATTGTAGAATGGTGGAATGGTAGAAAAGTTGGAAAGGGCCAAGAAGGCGTTTGAGTCCAACCCACTTCTTAATGCAGGACTCCAAGTTCAACCATCCCTCTGAGATGGCTGCCCAGCTGCATCTTGAATGCCTCCAGTGCAAGCGAGAATACAACCTCCTTTAGATAATTGGTTCCACTGTCATATTGTTCTAACAGTCAGGAAGCTCTTCCTGATCTTCAGCTGGAATCTTCTCCTCTCTTCTCTTCTCTTCTCTTCTCTTCTCTTCTCTTCTCTTCTCTTC
>JAIXND010000762.1:2747544-2776903 GCA_023646645.1 Varanus salvator macromaculatus
TCTCTTCTCTTCTCTTCTCTTCTCTTCTCTTCTCTTCTCTTCTCTTCTCTTCTCTTCTCTCTCTCACCTCTCCAAGCCCCAGTTCTTTCAATCTCTCCAGACAATCTCTCCTGTCCCCAGATCATCATTGTTGTCCTAACCCTGAGTCTTTCCAGGTTGTCTGCATCTTTCTTAAATGCTGCTGCCCAGAACTAGATGCAGTACTCCAGATGAGGCCTAAGCAGTATTGAGCAGAGGGACACTAAAATTTCACATTCCCTACTTAGACTAGAACGGCTTTAGCTCCTGTTAACAGGTGAAAGTAGAGAGCATTTCAGAAGGAACAAACTTGAGCTGCACTTCCCAGGCTAATATGTAAATAGGAATAAAACTTCATTTCAGGTTGTGCATTTCTCTGAACAATGATGTGCAGTTCTTGGCTCAAACAAATGGATCAACATGTATATTAAATGCCTCCTTTAAGGGGAAATATACTTACAAATGCACACTTTAAGATAAATATATTTACCCATGCATATTCCATGAGAAAATAATTCAAAATACTATTTTGATTGTGGTTTTTTAAAAACATTTCATATTGATGTAGAAACATGATGGATCGGACTTACTCATGAACACATGTGAAACTAACATGACCCAAAAATAGATTGATTTATCCATGCCTAGATGATCAATCCACTATTGATCCGGATCAATTAGTGGATTGTTCATTATGCCGCTGCAACTCAACTACCACCATTTAATTGACATTGCTTAGACTAGAGAATAGGGCTGAATCAGTCCACCTTGATTTGAACCTGCTTGGAACAGGTTCTTTAGCATTGGAGTTTCCATGCAAATCATAAAGAACAAACTGATGTTTTCGAATCAATGGGTAGCCCTATATAAATGGATGTGTGATATTTCCCCTATTGAAGTACTGTCCACTTGGAATGCCTCTCTAACCTTCCACATACAAAACGTGTCCTCCTCCACCAAACTATATATCCAATCATGAGCATTTATTGGGTTAAGATTATGAGAATGGATATCTAAAACAAAGGAGAACCAAGTCACCTAAACGCCAACCAGAGACCCAGGAAGCATGGCCAATTGCTTCAGCAATTGATGTCACTCAGTCTTACTAGATTCACCAGAAGATCTGCTTAGGGATGGCCAAAGTTTTCTGAATTCCACCTCAAAGCTTGTTCCTACTTGAGTCTGTATCAGATTGAGAACTTTCTTACTTCTATTCACATGAAAGTCTGTGTATTTCCACAGATTGCGTTTTCAGATCTGTGTATATTCATGTGCATTTTCCTTCATGTGCACTTCTGTGGTGCGGTGTGCATCTTTTAAATATAGGCATTCTTCTCCGATTGATTACGATGCATCGTGTGCTCATTTTCAGGCATGTTTTCCAATGTACACATTCTGGGGATCTACAAATCACACTGCAAGTTCACCAATTTATGGCCTTGTACCCAACATATGAGATTGTACCCAACTCATTTCAGCATCCATAAGAGGCAAGCTGGGTAGATCTTGATTAAAAATGAACCGAAACAAAGGTCTTGCACATTCCTACTGCCAACACATCATCAAATACTCCAGGTCCATTTGAGGAGGTACATGGCTCCTGTTTCCCCCTTTTATCTTCATTGGGATGTTCTGGGATACACCTGTGACACAGCGAAGGTCACCTTCTGAATTTGACATGAGTCTCCTCGGGGTATGTCAAATATTGACTAAAGCAACCTGGGCTCTCTGTCTCTCAACATAAGCCTACAGAATGATTCAAGGACTCTTTGTTGCTTTCATGCAGATATGCACAGAAACTAAAAGCACATGATAAGTGTTATGTGCTAACTGATTGTGACACTGAGATATCCAAGGCAGCTGTCAAGGAATGGCAGTTTCTTCTGTTTACTCTTTTCTGAAGCAATTAGCAGAAGGAACATTCAGTCAGTTGCCAAAAAGAACTTGGAAGCCATTCTGTACTTTCCATTCTTGCCGCCTGTTCCTCAACATACCTCCAGAGAGGAAGCACCATCTTTTCCTTCCTTCCAGTTGCTGGTTAGCAGCTCTTTTTCATCTCTCAAGAAAAATACCATGTTTAAGCAGCAAGAGGAATGCGGACCAGCTTAAAATGGGCTGAAATCAGTTGCTGGCTCCCTGAATGCTGCTGTGATATTCAGAAATAATGGAGGCAATTTGTAGCTGGGCTCAGCAAGACCCAGACACATTTAATTAAAGGCAAGAAAACTTTCAAGTCTTTGCTGAGCTTTGATAAAGATATACATCCTGTCCATTGAAGGTATGATCATAGAATCAAAGAATAGTAGAGTTGGAAGAAGTCAAGAAAGGCCATCAGGTCCAACTCCCTTCTCAGTGAGGGCTCCCAGTCAAAGCATTCCCAACAGATGGTTGTCCAGCTACATCTTGAATGCCTCCACTGTGGGAGAGCCTACTGCCTCCCTAGGTCACCGGTTCCATTGTCACATTGCTCTAACAGTCAGAAAGTTCTTCTTGATGTTGATCCAGAACCTGGCTTGGTGTAACATGAGCTCATTATTCTGTGTCCTACACACTGGGTTGACCAAGAAGAGATCCTAGGCCTTTCTTGTGCCTTTCAAGGACTTGTAGAGAGTTATCCCATCTCCCCTCAGTCTTCTCTTCTTGAGGCTAAACACACCCAGTTCTTCTAATCCCTCCTCACAGGGCTGTGATTCCAGTCCCTGGACTATCCTTGTTGCCCTCCTCTGAACCTTTTCCAGTTTCTCTGCATCTTTCTTCAACTGTGGTATCCAGAAGTGAAACTCAAGGGAGACAAAGTAATCATATTTGAAGATACACATAATTCAATTCAATCACAGAAAGGGATGGTTCACATGTTATACTGCATGCCTATAATTATCTTCCACACTGTATGTTTAACCTAAAGATGTAGAAGCATTGGAGCTTACAATAATTTTATTTGAGATGTAAGCTAGACATGCATGTAGCCATTGCAGTAATTTAGTTTGGTTTCAGAAACAAGCTGGATTCTTTGTAAAAAAGAGAAAAAGCTTTCCAGTTAATGGCACCTGATCTGTTGTTGTTGCATTTATATCCCACCTTATATTTTTCTTCCAACGAACCCAAGGTAGCTTATGTCTCCCTTTGCACTTGGTCCTCTTCATTTGTCCTCAAAGCAAACCAGGTTAGGATGAGAGTTAGTGATGGGCACAAAGTCACTGGGAAATTTTGTGACTGAGTGGTGGTTTGAACCAGGAAACTCTGTCTCATAGCCAGACATTTTAACCACTTTGCCATACTAGCTGTCATAGTTACACAAGACAATGTATCAGCCAGATCCTGTGCATGCATAGATGCTTGTTTGCAGAACAACATCACGGGTTCTGGCTGAAGAACAGCTATTCCCCTCACTGTTTCTTGTGCCCCAGCTGGTTCTTTGGGAGCATAGGGATTCCTCTCTGGGAATGACACTGAGAAGGGGACATCCAGAGAGCCACCGGGGTGGGTTCGCATGTCACTACAAGCAGCCCTGCAGCATAGTGCATGGCTTCTCACCATGGTCAACAGGACGGATGATCAAGTTCTTCCTGTGTGGGCTTATCTCCCATCCGCCACTGCACCAAAAATCCAATCCGAAGGTGCTTCCCTGCCTCCCTGCCTGGATCCGATGCCTCTTCATCACTGGTCCACAAAGTTCCCTGGGGATATTCTCTGCCACTGCATCACTTTTCTCCCCCTGCCCCACCCCACCCCACAACTCTGGGCTAAAGCGGCCCGTGAATAACTGATCTGCACACAGGAATTCCCTTTTCCCACTGCAGTCTTTCTGTGCTTGAAGCATCTTCACCCACACGCACACTCCTTCCCACACTCTTCCATCACTTACCGGCTTTGTGGAGGGACCGTGAGCACACCAATTAGGGACCCCCGTGTTCTCACGGAGACCCTGGGAGACCCCAACCACGCCAGTAGCAAGTCCTTTCTTGTTCTCCACATCCCCACCTAGTGATGCGTCTTGTTGATGAGGCTTGCCTTTTTGTCAGCCCCCTCGACACCCATTTCCCCACAGCCTTCCTCACCAGCCTTTGCTTCCATCACCCCATACTCTCCCCACACCTGCCTCGCTCCAACCCCCATATCACTGTCCCTGGACCAAGGCACTCCATGGCAAGATCATTCCCAGAAGTGCCGTTCGCTGGAGTCCATCCATCTTGCCTTGCAGCCAGTCTTCCCGTTTTCCTGCTTTCTGCTTGGTTTCAGGTGCCAAAAGTGTTCCAATACCCATTATCCAACGCACCCCCATCTTTCTTGTCCCACTGATATTGGCTTATTCTTACATTGCATTGCATGTATTGATCAGTTGATCAGTTAAATGTCCGCCTTTTAAACACTGGATTGATCAACTAAGATTATTTAGCAAGTTGGCAGCTCTGGCATTGCATCTGCATCCAGTACAGCCCTTATCTTCACCATATGATTCTCATGATGTCCAGAAATCAGTCTTTCTTCCTCTTGTGAGGAACTCAGGGTGCTTCACCAAGCTCTCCTGCACTCAGTTTGTCATCCTTCCAGGAAGTAGGCTGGGCTGAGCATGGGTGCCTGAACTTCATGGCCAAGCAGGACCAGAACCCCAGTCTCCCAGTCCAGCACTCTCTGCACCATAGCATTCCGGTTTCTACCTCCTGCACATTCCTCCATGACAGACTCCATCAAGTCATCTTCCCTCTCTTCCACTGGCTGCATGCTAGTTCCTCTGGCTCTTCTCCCACTCTCTGCCCCCCACCCCGGCTGAGTAGGAATGCCACTCCTCCCCGCTTACCAGAAAATACATCATATCTTCCCAAACACCCACATGTTTCGGCCGCTGCTGCTTTCTTCCCCACTTTTTTCAGTGGGGATTGTAGGAAAATGTCATGGGGACATTTCCCACAATCCCCACTGAAGTGAACTGAAGTCCCTATTCAAACACAGATGAATCTTTCCTCCCAATGGAAAAGACTCTTCTATAGTGAAGAATATCTTTAGTTCAGCAGTATAGGAAGCCAATTGTTTCCTCATAATACTTTCTTCATCCCCTTTAAAGTACATTTTAAAACTTCTGCTGGAAGGCAGGCTGTGCTGCCCCAGAGCTGTACCCATGGTCTGATTGCCCACATCAGAAGCGTGGCTTGATTGAGAGGGGTATTACTACCACCCTATACAGATCTGGTTTGTCCACAACAGGAATATTGTGTTCAGTCCTGGGCTCCACATTACAGGAAGGATGTAGCCAGGTTAGAGTCAGTGCAGCGTAGGACCACAAGGATGGTGGCCAGATTGCAGGGAAAGCCATGTGAGGTGAGACTGAGGGAACTGGGTCTTTTTGGCCTGGAGAAGAGGAGACTCCAAGGGGATCTGACGGTGACATATAGGTGTGTGAAGGGGTGCCACATGGAGGTGGGTAGAGACCTGTTCTCCCCTGCAGAGGAGGGCAGGATGCACTCCAATGGAGCCAAGCTCAAGGAACCAAGGTTCAATTTGGATACCAGGAAGTACTTCCTGACAGTTAGGACACCAAGGGTATGGAATGGGCTTCCATGGGAGGTGGTTGAGGCCCCATCAGTGAGGGTGTTCAAGGATAGGCTAGACATGCACATGGTGGGCATGTCATGAGTGGAGCCAGCTGGACCTGGGGGTCAGACTAGATGGCCCAGGAGACCCCTTCTGACTTGCTCTGTTTCTATGTTTTTATAAAATTTGAACCAAATTTATAAAATTTGAACCAAAAAATTCTATGAAGCCAAATACTTTGCAATGAAAGAAAGAGAAATGGCAACTCAGGCTGGTTTCTCTTTGAGTGGGAAGACAGCAGTGCAGAAGCTGGCCAAACCCAAGGCTGCTCTTTTGGACTTCTTTTCTAGCAGCTTTTTTCTCTTTGCAGCTAGAAAATATCAGGTGGACACCTGGATGGCAACAGAAAGCAACCTGCACAAGTGAAGCAAACAGTGACACATCTGTTGCTAGGCAGAGAAGGGACAATAGAATCTGGGTGGCTGCAGGGGTTCCTCAAGTGGCCACTCTTGCCAGGGAACTCTAAGGCAATTCAACCTCAGGAGCATGGAAACCATGATGTTCAGTTTGAATGTCATGGGAAGCCATTGAGGCAAGCAGAAACTATTGAATGAGCATTTCTTTTATTCTTATCATGCTTTCTGAAGACCGTAGGACCATGGTGAAATAACATGAATGGGTTTAAACATCATGCCAGACAAAAAATCCATGTGCACACACACACACACCATGGCTGGTTGTATCATGTTAAAACAGTCATTATCTGCATTTTTTAATGGCCATCCGGGTAAGTCATGTATGGGTCATCCAACATTGTATGAGATGACCTCTTGAACCTTGAAGAATGGAGAGATTCATTCATTCTTGTTCTAACATTATTTGATTTCCCTGAGTTGATTGCAGCATACTGAATAGCTGGCACTTGAAGTTTTGAACTGCTAATGAAAAGCACTGACTCTTAGATAATCCAATGGAATCAGAAAGTTTTTGACCTGTGATGACCCATTCACACATGCAAGTCATCACTTCATGTCTTCATGTGAAGGGGCCAGCTTCAAGATTGCTTCACATTCATGCTATGCATGCATTATGATTCAAACATCATTGTCATTCCATCTTTGACCTTCAAGGCCATCCTAAGCTTTTTGAGCCATCCCACTGATATTAATAGAATTACTTCTGTATTAAAAATGATTGGGCTGGTCGGGTCTGTAGTTAAGGCTAGAACCTACTTTGTTCCTGGTAAATGGCTATGAAAATTATGCAGCAGTTCTCAAATTTATCTACTGTTGTTCTCAGCGTTTGTTGGAATACATTTGTTTGTCTGATATTTCTGCTATACGTCATTAATGTTGATCACCCAATTTCAGGTCCTTTTAACCTTTACTATTTGCAAGACAAACTGTGACATTTTTATAAGCTCTTCCATCCTGATTGCAAATCCCAAACCCTAAGTGGGCATATTAAGGAGAGAGCCTTGCATGTTTTGAAGGTTTATAAGTCATGTCACTCTTTTTATGTTTGATTTGCTTCTTTAGTGATGCATGCATAGTTACCACTGTACCCCCAAGAAATTCCACTTGCCTGATCAGAACTCTTCTTAGTTTCCTGGAGTTTCATATAAAAGGAATTGATAAATTCATGGAAGATGAGGCTATCAATGACTACTGGCTATTTGGACACAGCAAGAAGAGGGAATGTTTTCAGCTTGAAGGTCCAATGGAGAAGAAGCTCTTGGGAGTCAAACTCCAGTGGAATGTGAGGCTGCTTTGCTTTGGGCCTCTCTTGAACTTTTCCGCATGTTATGCCATGGGGGGACTCCTGGGTCTGCTCACACAGTGCATCGTTAAACTGTGGAATCCTCGGCCACAAGAAACAGTGATGGTCACCAATTTGGAGGGTTTCAAAAGGGACTGGACAAATTCATGGAGGAAGAACCATCAAGGGCTACTATCTTGGCTGGTTACATGCTACCTTCTTGACATGCCTGCATAGCCCAGTTGCTGAGAAGCCTAGGCAGGAGGAGGTCTTATACCCACCCGGTTGGAGGGATCCTGTGGGCAGCGGGTTTGCCACCACGTGTGGGGAGTGCTGGACTAGACGGACCTTGGGGCTGATCCAGCAGGGCTGTTCTTATGTTCGAATGCTTTTTCATGTTGCTTCCGAAAGGAATTGGTGGCACCTACACTTCCCTTCTTCGGCTGAGCTGGGCCCATGAAATGAAATTCACCTTCGAGTTGGCCTCAAGCAAAACCTTGCAGTGATTATTTTCTTGAGGTTACGTTGCTGGTCCCTCCTTTCCCCCAGGCCTCCTCGGTGGCCTTTTCCGGGCTCCCCTTTAATAGAGCAACATCATACATTGAACAAACTCGATCACAAAGGTCTAAGCGGAGCTAATGGTGCCCTTCTCCTATTCCTGAACCATGGCCCAGCGCTTTTGAACGTAGTCCTCCGTGCAATTGTGTCAGAAAAGGGGAAGCCTACAATCAACAACCCACAGCCCTTAGGATTTGAACATGTCACAAATGCTGAGTCGCAGCTTTTAACTGCCCTCTTTTTTGTCCCGAGCTGCTCCCCACGCTGATACATCACCACTCCCCTCCCCTGAACGCGTGGGTACTCGGTGCGACTTAGCTCCCAATTTTGCCATCCTCAATTTCCATGCCTAATGAGCCCTGAGCCGAGTTAATAATGGATGTAATAAGTAATGACTCATTTTTGGGGGGTCTGGGTGTCTCGGCGTGAGATGAAGAGGAAGTCTGGGCTCTGGTGCTATTTGTTCTGCGTGTCACTCGCTGCCAAACAGTGCTGCTCATCAATAAAAGGCTAGATGACGGATGAGTTCATTTAATGGAATTCCTCCGAGTAAGCTCAAGCCAGTTCTTGTCGAAAGCCTTGGCTTTGTAACACGCGTGCCCGCACACACACACGCACGCACACACACACACACACACACACACACACAGTTCCCCCCTCTCTCTTTTCAAATCATGGTATTTGGAAAGCACGCTTGGCCTGGGAGTCTGTGAGTGGTGCCAGCAGCTCCGTCTGCTCTTAGCAACTGCTAGGCTAAATCCAATCAGGCGCTTGGTACTGAAAGATTAAAATGACTCTACCTGATAAAAATCACCTCCTGCCTCTTGTTGGTGACCGGCTTTCTCCTCCCCATCTTCCATCCCCGGTCTCCTCCTCGCTCTGGTCCCTCGTTTGCATGTGTGCATCCCACCGGGGATACAATCAGGGAGGTTAAAGTTGGAGAAGAATAGGGCTTTCACGGGCTGCAATATGTCTGTGGCCATGCAGCATAACTAAAGCAAGCCTGCTACTTTGGAAGAGCTCCAGGCTTGGCCTCCGCTTGGTTTTGAAAGCTCCGCTCACTTCCAAAAGCCAGGATGCAGTTGCTAGATTTTTTGTCGTGTGCAGTGCTTTAGAAGACCAAAACGTTTCCTCCTGTCCCAGGTATAACATGAGATTCTGCAAAAATAGATGGTATTTCTGCTTGCATCACACATACTTATCCTAGGACCTAAGCAACAGACGATAAAACTGAATGGGTAGCCATGACATACAGGCAAAGATGTTCATGAAGAGTGAAAATATGGGTTGGGGGAGGAAAGCATTCGTGTGGGGTCCAATGTTTAAATCTTCTGTGGCCATTTAGTTCTGTTCCTCTTGCTTTCATGCACAAAAGCAGGGATGGAGCATCTGAAAAGGGCTTTGCTGAACACTTCCTGCCTTGCCATTTTATTTTGATCACTTGGAATCTGGCTGGTTTCTACCCTTTCAGGGTGGGGAGAAAGCAGTTTGGAAAATGTGAGGAGCAAAAGAGAGCAGGGGAAGTTAATTTCCCCTTAGCTACATGCCTCTGAGGGTTCAGTCTGATGAAATCCTGACATTGCTGGGGCAGGGGGCTGTGGCTATTTGCAACCCCAGCTCTAAAGTCCTGAATCCTTGGAGCTGCAACTTGGTGGTCCAAGCCTCTACCCATCCCTTCACAGTCAGCATGGGAAGATCCATGCAACTGGACCTCAGGGAGGAAAACAAAGGGTTGGGGGAGGGACAGAGGATCGGCTGGTCACTTCTGCTGATTGCCGTCGGTGCTGCAGTCTCCTTCCCTCCCACTCCCAAAGATTCATCTAGACATCAGAAAAACACTGTTTAATTAAGGTGCAGCAGCAGCAGCTTTGTTGGACCACAAGGAAGGCTGAGCATTGAGGCCTTTGAATTGTGGTGCTGGAGGAGACTCCTGAGAGTCCCTTGGACTGGAAAGATATCAAACCAGTCAGTCCTAGAGGTGATCAACCCTGACTGCTCTTCAGAAGGCCAAATCCTGAAGATGAAACTCAAATACTTTGGCCACCTAACGAGAAGGAAGGACTCCCTGGAGAAGACACTGAGGGTGGGAACGATTGACGGCAAAGGGGCAAGGGGACGTCAGAGGATGAGGTGGCTGGATGGAGTCACTGAAGCAGTTGGTGTGAGCTTGAGTGAACTCCAGGGATGGTGGAGGACAGGAGAGCCAGGAGGAATGTTGTCCATGGGGTCATGATGGGTCGGGCGCAACTTTGCAACTAAACAACAAACAAAAAAACAAGCTTGCAGACACTTCTGCTTCACTCCAGGCACAGAGGAGACATTTAGTCTTTTGGTGTCCAAAGCAGACACCTGTACATAGGGTCGGGATGAGCCCTTTGGGAACCCATCCCTCCAGAATCTGTGGACACCCTCTTGTGCTTGGCCCAGCCCTGCAAAGCAAACCGAGCCACAGATGCTCACAGGGGCCTGGGTTGCCGGATGCATGCTGCAAGGGGGTGCACCAGGGGCCCTTCCTAGTGACCAACCTCCTTCCCCACTCACTGCTGCCAGTGGGCAGGTGGGAATCAGGTGGGATACTCCTCACAAACAGCAGACTTGCTTGCTGGGAACTCAGGTGCTGGGCCCTGAAAAGCAGATTGGAGACGAGGGAGACAAGCTCAAGGAATATGATTCGGTCCCACCTCCCTTTAACATCCCTGTTTACACCTCTCATTTATTCATGAACAGGATCTTGACTATCCAGAGTCGTTCAAGAAAGTAGTACTATGAAATGCCATCCACTTCTCCAGGATCAGGCTGCCATCACTACTCTCACTGTGCTTTGTAACCAGGAAGCCCCAAATGTTGCAACTGTTCCTCACATGCAAGTACCGCCCATTGTTTTGCTCCAGAGAATCATAGAATCATGGAGTTGGAAGGGGCCATGAAGGCCATTGAGTCCAACTGCCTGCTGCTGCAGGACACCATGTTACACCATCCTACTCACAGGGCTGTCCAACTGGCTCTTGAATGCCTGCAATGTGGGACAGATCACAACCTTCCTGGGTCACTGGTTTCATTGTCATACTGCTCTGTGGGGAAACTTTTTCTGATGTCCAACTAGAATCTGGCTTCCTCTAACTTAAGCCCGTGATTCCATATCCTGCACTCTGGGATGATTGAGAAGAGATTCTGGCCTTCCTCTTTGTGATACCCTTTCAAGTACTTTTAGAGTGCTATCATAGGTCCCCTCAGCCATCTCTTCTCAAGGCTGAACATGCCCAGTTCTCTCAGTCTCTCCTCATAGGTCTTTGTTCCAGTCCCTGGATCATCCTTGTTGCCCTCCTCTGAACCCTTCCCAACTTGTCTGAATCTTTCTTCAACTGTGGTGCCCATAACTGGACACAGGAGTCCCATGCTGAGTAGATGGGAACTAGTTGCCATGTTCTGTCTTTTGGGCCTTTGGTGGATAGCTTGATAAACATGCCAGCCCAGCTGGAGGCTGCAATGAAAATGCAAAGTCCATATTCCACACAGTTGCGAAAGGAACTGAAAATAAAGCTGCCAAGATTGTATGCTCCTTGTGACAATCCTCTTAGAACTTAGAACATTGTGTACAGTTCTGCTCAATAGCACTGACATGGAAAAAGGGCAGAAAAGGAAATGAAGTGATTAGGGAAAAATTATAATGTTTTGGATTGCTCAGAGAAGAAGGTCGTTGGAGACATACGAGGTGTGTCCATAAAGTAATGAGAATGAAGTCCCTTCGCTCAAGAAGGGCTCCGTGAAGGGAGAAGCTGGCCAAGGTCTCTTGGGATGGGGTGCCAGCTATATGTTAGAACCCTGATCAGTTGCATTCCAGCCCCGTCAGAGCCGACACATTCTTGATTGTGACATCCTGTTCAAGTGCCTTCTATTAAGAAATATACAAGCAAGTTTGGAATGGTGGAACATGATAAAGTGTTGTGTGACATTGGGTAAAAGTGCACCAGAAACTTTGGAAATGGGGAGGAAAGCTTATGGAGAAGCTGCGCTATCATCTGCACAAGTTGAGAGCGGCTCAACTTGGATCCTTCATCACAACAACGCCCCGAGCCACAGTGCTTTGGCTGTCAGAGAGTTTTGGACTGAAAAACACATCATGGTGCTTCCCATCCACCCTACAGCCCCAACTTGACTCCTTGAGACTTTTTCATACTCCCAAAGATGAAGAACAGTTTGAAAGGACACCATTTTGTTAGTGTGCATAACGTCCAAAGAGCCACTGTGCAGGCTCTGAATGCCACTCCACTTGAGGACTTCCAGGGATGCTACGAAGAATGGAAAAATTGCTGGGAGCGTTGTGTACACTCACAAGGTACACACTTTGAAGGAGACAATGTTTGTTTGTAAAATTTTTCAATAAAAGAATTTTTAAAATATCATTCTCATTACTTTCTGGACACACCTCGTATAACAGAGCTGCACAGAATCATGCACAGGGTGGAAAGAGTGACTAGGGAGGCATTTTTATCTTTTCCTTAAAGTAAACTGGAGCCATCATGGGAAGGTGGCTGGTGGAAATCCAGGGCTGATAAAAGGAAGAATTGCAGATGTGGGCAGCTATGGCAAACTGGACATGCGCTATGCTCTTTGCTGGGAGTAGGGTATTACCAATGCCTTAATTCTCTTCAGAAGCAATACCATGCTTCCATAATTCCAAAATACGGGAGAAATGTGAACCTATTTTTACATTTGGAACTAGTATTGATGGAGGGTTGCTTTTCTAGACTGTGGAGTTTATTGTGTTGCATATTGTATTGGTTATTATGTAATATATATGGATTTTATCATGATGTAAGCGACCCACAGAGCCTATGGCTAATGGGGCAGCATATAAATCAAATAAACAAATAAATAAATGTATTTTATTGTATTTTTTTTAGGACTGCAGGTGGCACAGTGGTTTAACCGCTGTGCTGCTGGGCTCGCCAATTCGAATCTGCACACGGGGTGAGCTCCCATCTGCCGTCCCAGCTCCTGCCAACCTTGCAGTTTGAAAGCATGCAAATGCAGGTAGAGAAAAGGTACTACTTTGGTGGGCAGGTAACAGCATTCTGTGCACTTCGGTGTTTAGTCATGCCGGCCACACGACCACGGAGACTGTCTACAGACAACCCCTGGCTCCCTTGGCTAGGAAATGGAGATGAGCACCGCCCCCTAGAGTCAGGCATGACTGGACTTCATGTCAAGGGGAAACCTTTACCTTTACTTTACCTTATTGTATGTTTATGATAACAAGTATATTCTTCACGCATTGCAGTTTACAGGTGGTTTGGGAATCCCCACCAGCCTTCAGTTCCCCTCCTGTGTTTTCCATCCCCTTCCCATATTTTGGGGAGAGCAGAGGAAACGCAGTCCTTTTTTTGGAAATGTGAATGAATGCAAGCGCACCTCTCCATCAGCTTAGGTGAATTTTTCTACCTGGTTCCATGAGACCACAGCACCTCCCAGAGAGTAAGAGTGGAAAGGAAAGGGAATCAGAAGCAAAACAAGCAAGCACACAAAAACAAGCCACAAACAAAATCTTTTTGCCTGGAGACCGGGAGGAGTGAGTTTAAAACACTCACCCAGAAAATCCCAGGGTTCAAAAACTTTAGGATGATGGGATACGACAGAAAGGCTAGCCTGGTCACTGCCCCATAGATGGGATCGTCCATTCACACATACAAAGCCGCACCTGAACAGATGCTGATTGCATTATAAGCAGAACTTGGCCAGGCTAGTATTTACTCCACCCCAGGACCCCATCCATAATACGTGGCTCATATTGTCCTGCCTTGCAGAGTCCTCCCAGGAAGAAAATGAGGCATCTGGAAATGGCAAATGCTATATGAATGATACTTAGCAGCTATTTGTGAGTTCCATCAGCATAGGCCCTCAGGGAACAACGGAAAGGGAGAATATTTGGGGAAGGCAAGAAAGCCACAATCAGCACAATTTAGAACAAAGACTTGAAAAAGCAAATGAAACTAAAAGGGAAAAAGCAAGGGGAAACTACCCTTTAAAGATCTTAAACAACTTACTGAATGAAAATTATATTAAATAACCTATAGAGTAATATAAAAAGTATATTAAAAAAAGCTGGTAAAGTCAGCCAAAAACAGATTAGCAGAGCATTACATTTTATAGTTGAGTACAAATGTTCCATTGCTTTCTCTGAGCTCCTAATCAGCATTTTTCATTATTTCCCTTCTCTTGGATTTGGCTCCCATGCCTCAGTGCTCCTAGCAGCACCTCCAGGCACGTTAGAAGCCCGGCGATTCGGTAGCCTTCCCAGGCAGAGATGGCTGCCAAGTCCTCTTCTGGATCCAAGAAGGAGCCCGCGCCCGCTCGGCACTACAAGGTCATAATCATTCTCCCTTCAGGGGCAAACAGGCTTATGAGTGATCGTCCCCCGTTCCCCCCTGCTGCCTGGGCTCATTTTGATCTCTGGTGTTATTACGTTAATTTCATGCTGCAACCTTGTGCTTCTTTACTTGCAGCAGTGGAGTTTGGAGCGGTTTGCCTGGCTGCTTGCTTGCTTAAGAAAAAGAAGCAGCCCTGTGTGTTTTGCCCAGCTGGCATTGCATGTTTAGACAAAAACAGAGGGTACAGCAGGGTATTTTTCCCTGTTCAGATGTGCCTGAGATTGGGCCCTCAGCATCTCATACAGTGCCAACTAGTTTCAGTGCTAGGCAGTATTTATTCTTTATCAGATCCATCCACCCACAGAAAATCTCTGATCTACGAAATGCCTGCCTCAGTCCGCTTACTTAGGAGCTAAAGCTATGCTCAAATAGCCCCTGATCTTTCTCCACCTTATTTGTGAACAGAGCACTTAGAAAAACAATTTCACCAAATTTATCGGTGGGGGGATTATTCACAGGTAGGGATCATTATTGGTGGGGATGTAACACAGCTGCTTTCTCTCCCCTAATGGTGTATTTGCTTGTTTTTGCACTGGAGCTGCAAGTGGCAACACTTCCATTGCATCTGCAGGCCGCCTCCCTTATTTTGCATCCCGCATAATGCAGATGTGAGAAAACGCCACAGAAGTGACACAAGAGTGATCACTTCATAGAGATGGAAGGAAGTGTCATCGTCCAGCCCCCTGCTCAGGGTGGGACTACCAATTAAACCTTTCCTTTCTTATGGCTGTCCAATTGCACCTTGCACGCCTCCTGTGTGGGAGAGCCCGTGGCATGCCTAGGTCATGGGTTGCATTGTCATACTGCTCTGCCACTCGGCAAGTTCTTCCCAATCTGTCCTCCAGTTTTCTGAAAGTTCTCTTCCTTCATTAAAGGTGGCCAGGATGGTATAAATTGGTGACTGGCACCTGCAGGGGGTGGAACCTGATGGCCTTCTTGGCCCCTTCCAACTCTACTATTCTATGAGTCTACGGTTCCACTGTTCTGCTTCACTCTCAGGGTGCTTCATAGCTTATTTTAAAAAACCTTTTGCTGGTGCTTTTGAGTGTCAGAACTGTGATGTGGTTGAAGGGTGCTTTTGCATGTTTTCTGTTGCATCACTCCATTACTTTGCAGCCTCCCAGTTGCCTGCACTTTCTGTGCTGACAAAGCCCTATAGAGGTCTGACTGTGTGATACAGACACAGAGAAACAGAGAAACAGAGTGAGTCAAAAGGGGCCTCCTGGGCCATCTAGTCTGACCCCCGGCTCCAGACAGCTCCATGCCTACCATGTGCATGTCCAGCCTATCCTTAAGCAACCTCACCAATGGGGCCTCTACCATATCTTCTCCTAGGCTTTCATTAAAGTTCAGCAAGCCAGAAAGACTGAAGAAAGATGCCTGTAAATGAAAGACAGGGCATGTGTACCCCTCTCCTGAACCTCCTCATAAGTAAGGTAAGGACAAGAATCGTGAATCAAACTCATAAGAATGCCTGTACCATTTTTATTCTCCTTTTAAATACTTCTCCAAAAGCAATCATATGTGTGAGTACTGACACAGCACTGTTTTGGAGATTATCCACAGGATGCTCCAAAGAAACCTGGCTTCGGATCAAGCCCCTTCCTAGTCAGCAAGCTCCTCCAGGGTCCACCATGCTTGCAGTGATATCACATCTCACATGTTCTGCATGGAGATGGGTCTTGGGTTCAAACCATGGTATTTCCATCTGTTCCATCCAAGCTTCAAGACTAGCATAAATCTATCTGAGTCCTTGGGAGGTGATATCAGGCAGAGTGGACATGACTCCCGAGGCAGCTGAATATTCCCATGTGTTAGAATTCCTCATGGAGTCAAGAAATTCACTCCATCTAGATTGCTGTTGTGGTGTTTTGTTTCATGCAATTTTCCAAGGTTTGCTTTCAGGACCCAGGCACACAGCTGGATGGAATTTGGGGCAGAAAATGACTTATTTTATGTACTTACATCAGCATATTGACACTGACCCTTGCATCAAAATTCATTGTGTTTTCATCTTGAGATGTGCTGCACAAAACGATGTGTTTGATCAAGTGCACACAGCTGA
The DNA here is from genome assembly GCA_023646645.1 of Varanus salvator macromaculatus. NCBI lineage: Eukaryota > Metazoa > Chordata > Lepidosauria > Squamata > Varanidae > Varanus > Varanus salvator. Next base: position 2,763,901 of record JAIXND010000762.1, read on the forward strand.
AGTATGTAAAAGAAGAATGTGAATATTTCAGAAATGCACGTGGACGGACTTCAGGCATTGGGTGCAGGCAGTCAGAGAAGCATGAATTTAAGGATGCATGAATTAATGTATATAATGCATACATGCATACATACATTATTTACAAATTGCAGTGTGTGCTCTTTAATTGCAAGTGCGTGCAGAAATGTGGGAAAGTGAGCTTGATCTCAGAAAATCAACAAGGCAAATTTCTCCAAGGGAAAGATGGATAGATTCAGCTATGCTTTATCTATACATCCATTCAGGAAAACATACAGAGGACGGGAGGAATGCAGGCTTGGCTTTTGCCTCTGCCCTCAAACTCCTTGAGTTCTTCAAAGGCTGTGAACTGACTATGAAGGTTATGGAGCTTCCATGGAGCTTAGACGGGTACTGTGCTTGCTTTGATGTCTAGGAATCTAGAACTTCAGCATGGTTTTGAATTATTAGTATTTAGTAGAGGCAAGAGCAGTGACATCAGTATTAATACATGTATTACTCATGATTGAGGCAAACCGATGGGGATAGCAACCCTGTGATCCCTGGGTGAGCATCTCAAGGATCATCTGGTTCTCCCTTGTGAGGCCGGAGATGCTGCTCTAATGCAGAACAGGGATTCAGAAATCCGGCCCTCTTTCTTGCTCCTTTGCACTGCTCTGACCTCAGAAGGGGAATAGGAATAGGAATAAGCCCCTAGTTCCTAGGATGTCCTCCCAGGGACCATGGAATTACTTTCTTCATTTCTTGAGCTTAAGCATGACTAACACATCTATTAATGCTGATGCTGGAAAGCATGGGAATGCCGACGCATGGAAAGAAAAGTGCCTGCCGTCCTCCAGGCTTGGAAATACAACTGCAGAAGAGGAAAAAGCGAAGGTTTCCAATAGGTAGGAAGGAGCAGAGACTGGGCAGGCCAGGACGTGTCTTACAGTGGGCTTCTTCCAGCCTCTTTCCGCCCCATTCCAAAGTGTCCTCACTGGGTGAGCTAAAGCTTGTCTACTAAAATTTGCACAAGGGAGGATGGTGAGACAAAGATCACCTCCAGTGCCCCCCTGGCCATGCATGGGTTGGATTTGGGGGGTTCTCATCAGCAGGGACTGAATCCCTGCTAAGCACTATTAAGCACATTAAATTCAATGAGAAGGACCTAATATTGTTATTATTTACAAATCTGAGCACGATATTCATTCACAGCATCAACGTTTTTTCTGTGTCACTATTCGAGACAGATTTGCTCGAAGTGAGAGGGCATGATCCTTTGTGCATGGCATTAACGATTAGCCAAAACCACTGTGAGTTTTTTCCCTGCCTCTCTAGCAGACCTAATCTCGCCTGCATTCACATTTATGCAGCCAAACATTTGTCAAACACCATCAGGAAAATAAAGATAAGGCAGTTAGAAGTAAATGCACAGCTCCTCTTTTTTAATTTTGTTTTACTGAGCTCAAGATTGGCAAGAAATATGTATTTAATCACAAGCTAAACAAGAGATCACCGTTTGCCAGGGATGTGATGTACATGTTTTCCCCGCTCTCCCTTTTTGGAATTAAAAATAAATAAACTGACAGGGAGATGAAACCATTTAAATCTTTTGGCAACAAGGTCCCACTTTTTCTCACCTCCTAACTCTGCTTTATGTGATCCACTGTTCATTCCTATTACCTCTTTATAGCTGTTTTGTTAAAGTTCATACTACAAAGACCTGTAAAAGAAATTTACAACTCTTGGGGTCTCAGGAAACTCTAAATAACCATCACTTGAATGTGACGCCTTAATTAAAGATGTGGGTTTCCTGCTTGGAGCAGAGATGGGACATTTAAACACACACCCAAAACATGTACCATAGTAGGACAAATAGTCCATAATTTCATGATCAGGGATTTCTAATGGATAGCTTTATATCTCGGTCATAAAAAGCCCACTGACCTTGGTTTAACCTGGACAGGGAGACAAGGGATCACTATCTAAATATTTTTTTGCAATAAATCAGGGGAAAGATATGGGATTTGCTTTGCAGACTCTGAGGTTAAAGACAATAAGTAAATAAAATAACACACAGGGATACTGATGCTGGGAAGGAACTGTTGTTCGGAAGACCATAGGATTCGATGGGAATCAGAGCCCAATGTGGACTGAAATTAAGTTGCTGTTTTTTTAGTAAGATGTTATTTCTTAGATGGAAACATTGGCACTGCTAACTGTGAACTTCAACACACATGATTTTAAGAACAACAGAAACTACAACAAAAATAGTACTAGTTGCATCTGGGGTAATTTTTGACCCCAGAAGAAAGAGTCTTGGTCAAGAAAAAAGCTGCACCAGAAAGTCTTTTCCTGGCTGGAATTTTCCCTCAGAAGAATTCCCCTTTCAATCCACACAGGAGTACTTTTCAAGCTCTCAGAGAAGCCCTTCCTGAGGCGATTCAGAATGAGAAAATCTGAAAAGCAATTCTAGCTCCATTAATTTTTCATTGGCATAACAATAGTTTGGCCTACTAACTAAAAATAAAAAAATCATAGCTCAGCTCAATGGATTTTTATTTTGGTTTGCTGGAGGTTTTAACTGAGAACCTAGCATTTAGAAAGAGATAAAGATCATCTATATGGGCCATTCTTCTTTTTGGGGGGAGACTGTTGTTTGTGGTGTAAAAATACCTCACAAAGCTATTCCTAAGAAGATCTGGGGCTTTTTTTTGTCCCAAGTGGGAAAATAAACACAGAGACAGAAGAGATAAATGGTACGACGTTGACGTTTGGGAACATTTTAGACTAGGCACTGTGTGACTAGGGTAAGTTGGCAATACTACTTATGAGTAAATTACAGTAATCAATGCAAGCTGGGGAGATACCGGTTCCCCCAGGTCATGACATGAGTTTACATAATGTACCATTTTGAATGGTGCCACCATGGCTTCCAAATACTACATGCACAAGGTGGACGTAAAAGGAACTTGGTCTCATTTACACAAGTGTGGCAGCAAACTGGGAAGGAAGGAGGACTATAAACAAGGACCGATGTGTATCTTCTGATCAGCTGAATTCCTCAGGTCAGTAACTAACCCAACATAGCTCACCTCTTCCTTCTGTAAAGCATTTTGTTGCACTTCCGCAGCATAGAATTATTGTAATACTCCAATTCTCCCTTGCTCACATGATCATGTTTGTATTTTTTGTTTCACTCGGATGAGAATTTTTCCTAGTTTAAGGAAGCAAAAAATGCCCTTTATGCTTTACAGTTATGCTAAAGTGCTTTAAAGATGCACATTTAAAAAGAGTGTTCATTGCAAATTCGAGTTTGAGATGATCCAAGCATTTTCAGGGAACATGCTATTCCACTGACTTTTGCATCCAAGGTTGTGATGTTACCATGATCTGCACACATAATGGAATTCTCACATATCCCTCCTTGCAAGCCTGGGTTTTGTACCTTTGAAAGGCATGGAGGTCACCCTTTTCTTTTATAAATTGATGCTGGTAAAACTTTCCCGGTCTCCAGGATCTTGCAAGCAGACTGCAGACTCGTTTCCACTGTTCTGGTCCTGACAGACTCTCTCTGTACATTGGTTGGAAGACTATGGAAGAAATTATGCATGTACACATGTATGTGTGTATGTTTCATGTGTGGAATTGGATGCCCCACGAAATGTTGCGCAATCACATGGAGAATCTTGTATACTGGTATGATCTTAGGCTCAATTCTGACCTGTGAAAGCTTGAAGGTCAGGGGAGAGCAGTGACACACTGGTCCTCTTGAAATGAAGCTGTTTTCACAAAATGCCAAGAACAGCATGATTTTGGTGACCACCTGAGGCGAGTTGTTTCACAAAAAAGGGGCTACCACACCAAAGGCCCTTCTGTCAGTCATTCTCCTTGGGTCATATCTTCTGATCAGGAGTGTGTTATCTGTTGACCCAGTGACAAGAAAGTTCCACTTATGCATGACCTAACCTTATGTATGTATGTATGTATGTATGTATGTATTTTTGATTTATATCCTGCCTTTTTCCTACAAAGGACTCAAGGCAGCTTACATCATTCTCCTACTCCCTCTTATCCCCACAACAACAACCCTGTGAGGTAGGTTGAGCCGAGAGACTGTGACTGGCCCAAAGCCACCCAGTTGGCTCCATGGCTGAGCGGGGACTCGAACCCTGATCGCCCGAGTCCCAGCCCCATGCTCTTAACCACTACGCCACACTGATCCTTTATTCTTACTTCTCTCCATCTGTGGTTTTAGTTAAGTGCTTTATATTATAAGCCCCTTGAGATGAATATATGAAATTATACGTAGTACCATATATAACAGCTTTCTTGAACCTGACACCGTTCAGGCAATTTGGACAATAGCTTCCAGCATCCCTGGGCATTGACCGTGTGTGGTGGGTTTGATGGGCGCTTAATTCCAAAGCACCTGGAGAACATCAGGTTGGAGAAGGCTAGTATATTATGCATAGTATGGAGAAAGCAGAGTGGGAAATATTTTTCTCCTCTTCTAATAAGACTAGAACCCACATAGGCCATCCTATGAGTATCAAAAGATCTTCATACAGCAGACTTCTATGGGTACCAATCTGGATAGCTTTAAAACAGGACTGCAGAAATTCCTGGAAGGAATGTCCATCAATAGCTACTAGTCTTGCTACATGCTGCTTCCCATATCGGAGGCAAGGTGTTGACATCAGTTTCTCAGGAACCTGGGCAGAAAGGTGCTGTGGCATCTAAATCCTTCTTGTGGGCCTCAAACATCTGGTTGGCCCCTGTGTGAACAGAATGGTGGACTAGAAGAACTCTTGCTCTGATCCAGGAGCATCTTCTGATGTTCTTATCTTGGCAGCAACCCAGCGAGGTACGTCAGGTGGACAGCCAGTGGCTATCCCAAAATCATCGTGTGAAAACTGAGTGAAAACCGCAACCCAGATCCCCTGAGGCCTCATCCAGCCACTACACCACATTGTCTTTATTTATTTATTTATTTATTTATTTAGCATATTTGTATGCCGCCCCCCTTGCAAACAAGCCTCGGGGCGGCTAACAACATAAGAAAATATAATTTAAAACCAATACAAATTTAAAACTGGCCCATCTCAAAGTCTAAAAAATAAAAATATATAAATATAACAATATATAACAATATAAAATTAATAATTTAACAATTAAAATATTTCTTAAATAAAAAGATCTTCGCCTGGCGCTAAAAAGCAAATAATGACGGCGCCAGGCAAGCCTCTCTGGGGAGTGCATTCCATAGGTGGGGTGCCACTGCAGAGAAGGCCCTCCTCCAGGTACTCACCCTCCTTATTTCTCTCACAGAGGGTTCCCGGAGGAGGGCATCAGCTGCAGATCGTATTTAAAGCTTTTGTATGCCGCCCCATTATACAAGATCTCAGGATGGCTTACAATATTGAAAAAGACAATTAAAACAACAATTGCAATGAATAAAACAGAACAAAGCAATAAATCGCAAAACAAACAAAGCGACTAAACTTAACTACTAAATTTTAAAATACTGTTTAAATAAAAAGGTTTTGGCCTGGTGCTGAAAAGAGTATAAATGTGGCACTTGGTGTACCTCTCTGGGGAGGACATTCCAGAGTCTGGGTGCCACAGCAGAGAAGACTTTACTCCGAGTTGATGACCTTTTTACCTCTCTCAGAGAGGGTTCCCAGAGTAGGGCTTCTCCCATAAAACTTAATGGGCATGAGGGCATATAAGGAAGGAGACGTTCCTTCATGTATCCTGGTCCCAAGCTGTTCAGGGCTTTATAGGTCAAATCCAGCACCTTGAATTGCCACGGGCTTCAACTGGAAGCTGGTGGAGTTGGTAGAGGACCGGCATTATCTGAGAGTAACGGCTTCCTTTTACTGCTTAATATAATAAAAACTCTAAGGGGTTGATAGCACTGCCATATATCGTATTCCGCACAACGTTATCAACTTCCATGCTCCAAGGCTAAGAAATATAAACGCTCCCGTTTGTGCAATGCCCTTTCTTTTCTTAATGTACGTGGAGAGATGCACACACAAGTTTTCCCCATAACACACTTTTTTCACCAGCAATTCCGCCTTCAGAGGGGAAAAATGCATGGAGTCCTAGCATGATTCTTGTTGATTTGCTATGGAGTTCACCCCCCAATTATGATAATAAGGCTAGGGCCCTAGGACCCAACGTGGAACACTTACCCCTGACTCTCAAAGCTTGTCTGACTAGATTTTGCCTTGCATATGTACCCGGGTGCTTCTCTCACACAATGGTAGATCGATTTCTCAGCCCCGGCTGCCCCCACTTCCCAACAACCCTAGGAACTGAAGCTTGGTGCAGCGGCTGAGCGTTCTCCAATTTCGCTGTGCGGCACCTCTCACAGAATAGCAATACTCAGGATCCCCTGGGGAAAGGGAATTGTTTTTAAACCAGTTTAATTCTGTAATGTAGATTACACTGGCTGCCAAAATCCAGCTGCATTTCAGAGTGAATAGTGTATACCCCATACATCTTTCTCTAGCTCAAATTGAATTCCAGCCAGAATACCTGCATTTCTTTCATTGCCACCTGTTGGCTAAGTCTGCCTTGCAATCCCCTCCTGATCGCTTCCTTCTCTTCCTACTTGCTTCACTCTCTGTGAGGCCTCCATTCATGTTTCCCAGCATGCCACCTTGGTTATTTGGACTAAGGGAACCTGGAGAAGTGTATTTTCTCCTTTCTGTTTCCTGGGACTCTGCCGTTGCAGGAGTCCAAGTGAGAGGGAGGGAGGCCATGAAACCAAGCAGATCACTCCACCGCTGCTAGCTAAGAACATGGAAACTGAATGTGTTTTGCCAGGGATGCATCTGTAACTCTACTTTCGGCCATGTTCTCAACCCCTGCCCTCTTCCATGATTCTGTCCCTCAATTGGCAACAGGATCTGCATCAAGAACATAAGAAAAGCCATGCTGGATCAGACCAAAGCTCCATCCATTCCAACACGGTGTCAAACCAGCTGCCCACAGGATCCCTCCAGCAGGATGGTGCACGACCTCCTCCTGCCCAAGTTCCTCACCAACTGCGGCATGCAGGCAAACCAGCGCTGGTGAAGGAGGCAGCCCATGGCCAGCAAGGCTAGTAGCCACAGATAGTGTCCTCCTCCACAAATCTGCCCAATCCCCTTTTAAAGCCGTCCAGATTGGTGGCCATACCAAATTCCATAGTTTACCTATATGCAGTGTGAAGAAAGACTTCCTTTCTCTGTCCTAAATCTCCCACCATCGGCTTCATGGGGTGAACCCGGGTTTGAGTGTTCTGGGAAAGAGAGCAAAAATCTCCTTCTCGACTTTCTCCATGCATTACTATAACAGCCTCTGCCGTGTCTCCCTTTCCTCGCCGTTTCTCTAAGCTGAACAATCACACATGTTGCAGCTGCTCCTCATAGGGGAGACATTCCAGTCCCCTGATCATTTTTGTTGACCTTCTCTGTACCTTTCCAGCTCAGCCTTGAGAGACATGTGAGCTATTTTCTGATTTCTTAATGATGATGAGGATGGTGACAAATGATGCATCTCCCACAGGAGGTGGCTGAAGCCCCATTAGTGTGGGTGTTCAAGAGGGCAGGCATGTCATGAGCAAAGCCAGCTGGGGGTCAGACTAGATGGCCCAGGAAGCCCCTTCTGACTCACTCTGTTTCTCTGCTTCTACCATATCCTGTGTTGTGACTGTCCAAAGGAGACACCATCAAAACAAGGCAGCTTTCCTTCCTACTCTCACATTCATTTTGAGGAACATCTCAACTTGTTCTCTTCCCCTGAATATGAAGACATGGACATATTTCAGTAGAATCTGATCCAAGAAGCAAAGTTCTCACCCATCTGTGTGAAAGCTAGTGGGCTGGAGTGATGAGAATGCAGTACTTGGGAACCAGGAGATCTGGGTTCTAGTCCCCACTCAGCCATGGAGCTCACTGGCTGATTTTGGGCCAGTCACTGTTTCTCAGCACAATCTGAGGCTAAGTGGGGCTCTTTAAGCCAACTTGGTTTCCTCAGGAGAGGAAAAGTTGGGATATAAATGCAATATGGCAATAATGTACTAACAATTTGCACCAGCCGTGTTCCATGGGCACAGCTGTTTCTAGCAGTTCTACCTTTCTGCCATGCAGGGTGTCAGAAAAAATGCCTGGCACCTTAATTCAACAGTTATATTGAATTTCAAGAGTAAAGTGCTTAAAGCTTTGGGCCTGGACAGACAAATCGGTTAGTATTGGTGTCTTCCTCCTCCTCCTCCTCCCCCTCCCCCTCCCCCACCTCCTCCTCCTTTTTTAATCTCAAGTTCTTCTGGTTCCCACAAGGGAGAACTTGGTATTTTTTGGCAAATTCTTAACACAATCCAACTGAAACTGAATTCTCACCCATCAATAGGACAGAATGCATTTTCCTGAGCCCTCTGTTCTCTTCTTCACCTATGCATTAGAGTTGTTTTCTCTGTTTTGTTTTATATACTTCCCCTGCTCTCCGCTGAACTTTAATATCCTCCTGGTTGTGCACTCTTTGTCCCCAATTGAATGAGACATTCCCTCCAGTGGAAGCCTTGCCTTTACAAATAACCAAGGAGTAATTATTATTCTTTTCAAGAGGCTGAGTTATGGAATAAGGGCTGCAATTTCCCAGGCTTGAGTGCTGAGAAATTTATGCAGTGCTTCCCCATCCTGCCATGCCCTGGTTGGGGTTTTCATCTGAATTGTATTTCAGGCCTTTCCCCTTTGATGATGTGATTAAGATAATTCCTTTATGAAGCTGGAATCTGGACAAAGTACCTAGGAAATCAGTTCTGCTCCCCCTTCCGGAGTGCCAGCTGCAGATGTAGAAATAGAAGAAAGAGGGAGCAGAAATCATGGTTGCTTTCTGACTTAGATGGTGAAGTGGAGGGACATGATGCCTTGTATTGGCAACCGAGTCACTGGCTTTTTTGAAAAGAGGGACATGGAAAGGATCCCATACGGAGCTGGACCGCTGGTAGGGTGGCTGCCTATGAATCACCAGAAAGGAGGACATCCATCTCCAAAAAGGAGAACAAAGGGCAGGGGGGTAGAGTTCTGCATATGTTAATTTACAGAACCTATAGATTCAAATTTAGGACACAATGTAATTCCACTTACCTATGCTCAGTCATCAATTCAAAGGGAGACTGCAGCCATGAAATTTGAAGGAACCTGAGACCTGGAAGGGTAGCAGTGAAGGAACTAGAAAAGATCATGGAGTGTAAGGATGTTTCACTGGAAACCAAGGCCAAGGTCATCCATGCTACTGTGTCACCCATCACTGTGTCTGGGTGTGAAAGCTGGACAGTGAAGAAAACTGACAGGAAGAAAACTGATGTGCTGAGAACATGGCGCTGGACCAACAAGTGGGTCCTGGATTGAATCAAGCCAGAACGTTCCCTAGAAGCAAAAATGACAGAACGGAGGCTGTTGCACTTCTGGCACATCACGAGGAGGCAAGACTCCTTGGAGAACACAATCATGTTAGGGAAAGCTGAAGACAGAAGACAAGCATGAGATGGATTGAATCATAAAGGAAGCCACAGCTTTGGATTTGGAAGCGCTGAGCAGAGCTGTCATGCACAGGACATTTCTGAGGGCTGGGCGCCTGTTGGGCATGCTGGCAGTCCTGCGCGTCTCCAGGTAGGCTCATTCCTCCAGCCCATGTTGCTTGTGTGTGATGGGACCAACAGGCATCAGGGTGGGGCTGGCTGGTGTGGTCAGTTCTGAGCCAGATGCTTTGCTCAAGCCAGTCAATTTTGAGATGGCTAATGATGTAGACTTTAGCACAGGGGAGAGCTAACATCTGAACTGAACCTTCCTCCTAAGCCTGTTCAGGTGTTCTGCACACGTGGGAAGGGGAAATGAGAGTGAACATGATCCTTCCCACTGGGACAGTGACTTCCTGCCGAAGAGTCCTTCCTGGATCTGTGGACCTTCTTCACATGGTTTAGAAGAACGCTCTCCTTCCAGTGACTGGAGAAGCAGCACAGATGAAAATAAGGACTTTAATGCAACATAGTTGAACTATGAAATTGTATCTCTGGCAATGAAGTGCTGGCCAGCAGCTTGGGTGGTTTAAAATGGAATGCGCTCCCCAGAGAGGTCCGCCTGGCACTGTCATTATTTGCTTTTCGGCGCCAGGCAAAGACCTTTTTATTTAAAAGTTATTTTAATTGTTAAGTTATAAATTGTATTTATAGTATTTTAACTTGTAATCCGAGATGGGCCAGTTTTAAATACTTTTAAATTGTTAATGTTTTTGTGTTTGTTATGTTGTGAGCCGCCCCGAGGCTTTGTTGCAATGGGGGCGGCATACAAATGTTTTAAATAAATAAAATAAATAAAATAAAAAGAAACAGACAAATCCATGAGGGACCAAACTATCCATGGCTACTGGTCACAAAGGCCTCATGCTGCCTTTGATATCCAAGGCAGTCTTCCTTTGAGCATAACGGGAAGGGGCTGTTGCACCCTGGTCTGCTTGTGGACTTCCCCAGAGAATCAACCCAAATCTAACTGAAATGATGGGCAGTGTCTTAAGTCTTCTTCTCAGCTTCAGCTCCAAGGGAGTCTCGGTGTTCTACACAGCTTGGAATGGTAATACCTGATAGAAACAGAGTGAGTCAGAAGGGGCCTTCCAGGCCATCTAGTCTGACCTCCAGCACCAGCTGGCTCCACTCATGGAATGGATTGTCCAGCCTGAATCAACTTGGGCAATGCAACCTGCACGGGCTGCCAATGATCCCTTAGAGTTCTGGACAGGACTCTTCCAGGGCCAACCTGGAAATGCCAGAGAGGTGCCAGCCATCTCCCCAGTCTGTGCAATCAGCATAGTTGCAATCCAGTGGGGACATCCATAGCCCTCCTAAACCAAAGGATTATTGGCAGCCCATGCAGACTGGGGGAAGGGGTTCAGGTTCGAGATGACTAATGGGGCAGGCTAGTGGGGCAGGCTAAAAATATACAAATAAATAGATAATAATTTACATCAGAGAACTTCTTCTGACTACCACCTCCAAGGGAGGTCTGGGGGGATGTAGCAAGGAAGAGCGTCTTCTCAGTGCCCTTCCCTCTGATTATGGAATCAACTCCCCACCAAAGCACTCCTGGCACCAACATTGTCATCTTTTCAATTCTGGGTTAAGATTTCTTCTCCTCTCAGGCATATCATGGCATGCCAAAGACTTTGAATTACACAGGATTTTAGCTGTTAAATTTTTCATAATGGAAATACCATGTTTGTTGTACTGTGTGTCATGTTTTTGCAAGCTGGCATGAACTGTCCAGAGAGTGTCAGCTATGGGGAAGAATGGCAATGAAATAAATACCGTATTTTTTGCTCTATAAGACTCATCCCCCCCCGCCCTCAAAAGTAAGGGGAAATGTCTGTGCATCTTATAGAGCGAATATGTGTGTGCAGTAAGTCTGTCAGATGTGCAGCCCATGGGGAAGCGATGGGGAATGTGCCTGTGATGATGTGCCCATTTGATTCAGAATATTTTTTTTCTTGTTTTCCTCCTCTAAAAACTAGGTGCATCTTATGGTCAGGCGTGTCCTATAGAGCGAAAAATACGGTAAGTCATCAGGCCAGGCACCATGGGCCTAGAATGCCTGGTCCGTTCCATGGGCCGCACCATCCGGTTACAATGTTTGTGACTGTGTGCATGGAAGCCCACCTGCATGAGAGGGACAGTCAGAAACACACAGATAGATAAGTTCTTGTGGTTTTCACAGCAGTAGGTTTCAAGTGTTTAAAAGCTTATATGGTGGGAAGAAGAGGCCAGGTTGGCCAAGAACTGAGGGCAAAGCCGTTTCATTTTTCTAACTCACTTCAGGAAAGGGTTCACGGCATCCCTACTGATATGTCAAAGGTATTCAGGATGATTAAATGTGTAAGCTTTATTTTCTCTTGCAGTGCTCTTTGTTTTATGGTATGCTTTGCTTTGAACCTCATGTTCTTTTCTCCTGAATATGAAGATTTTGGTAAATGCTTATCAGAACTGTTCTGAAATGAGTTCTCTCTCCTCCATGATCCTTTTGGAAAGCTGAGGTGGCAAACCAAATTCAGCACAAAGGTGGGATATTTTGTTCATGTTATGATTACATTGATATCCCACCAGCTTTTCTCTCACAAGGAACTCAAAGAAACTTACCTCCCCATTCCCCCTTTTTATCCTCATAACAACTTTGCCAGGTAGGTTAAGCTGAGAGTCTGTGACTGGCCCGAAGTCACCCATTATGCCAAGTTGACACCATAACTCAGATGTTTCAATTCCCAGGGTTCAAGCCACCTCAGACAAGCAGGCTGGATTAATCTTTTGTTTCCAGTCACAACTATTTGCATGTGTGTTGCTAATTCTTATCAAAATTAAACTATAACAAAATTCTCACCCGTCCATAAAAGGTGCTTACGTAGCTCTGTAGATCCTGGGGGGGTGTACACATTTTTGTGGGGGTGCTTTCTCTAGATGCAAGTCCCCCCATATTGTATGCTCCCCTTCCCTCCCTCTGAGTTTCCCCATGTTCATCCACCAGTGATGACATGTGAGATGTGATTAAGATCATCTTTCCTGCAGCTGCCCTACATGCAGAGAGATGTATGAATCTTCTATACTCTGTGGATTCCTTATCTTTAAGCTCTGCTTGTGAAATATGACTGGTTTTCATGCCTCTTCCATAACTTTTATTGTTTTTATCTTTGACAAACTCTGAAATAGTACACTGGTGACTTTTTTTTTTCTTTTTGTGGGGAGGGAGTAAAATAAAATACAGTAAAATAAAAATTAGCCTCCTGCATTTGAAGATCACTCATCATAATCCCCTTGCATTGTTTTTGAAATGTCACATTGATTTTATCCCTTTTACTATAAATGGGTACAATGAGGGAGGGAGGGAGGGAGGGAGGAAGGAAGGAAGGAAGGAAGGAAGGAAGGAAGCAAGCAAGCAAGCAAGCAAGCAAGCAAGCAAGCAAGCAAGCAAGC
>JAIXND010000762.1:2776913-2855548 GCA_023646645.1 Varanus salvator macromaculatus
AGCAAGCAAGCAAGCAAGCAAGCAAGCAAGCAAGCAAGCAAGCAAGCCTGACAGTTCAAAATCAGCTGCCACTCTCTGCTAGAGCAAAAATAAATAAAAGGACAATTTTGTTGAAGGACAGGGGATGAGGGGAATGGGGGGAATAGAACCATGGTGAAAAATAAAGCTTTATCTCTTTTCTAGCAATGCTGACAACAACTCACAGTTATCAGAAATTATAAGTTTTTGTCTTTTTTGCAGTAACAGATGTGGTATGAATTATAATAGTAGAGAAATAATTTAGTGCACTCCAGTGATGGGCAGTCGGGCTTTGCTGGCATAGATAGAAGGAGTCAAGAGGCTATCAGGGATGAGGCAAATCTCAGCACACCAGGAGCGATTCACCGTAGGGAAGGAAATTTATATTCATGCTGAGCTGAGAAACACCAACCGGCACATTACGGATCTGCCTTTTGCGGCTGGCTGGGTGCAGTGCTGGCTCCAGGTTTTGGGGGGCCTCTGGGCGAGATGGGTCCTCCCGTTGGGAAGCCTCCCTCCTCATCACCATGGCCCACAGCCGCCACCGCTCCTCAGCCTCTCCTTCATCTGTTCTACTCCTCTGCTCGCAGGCGGAGAGCCGCTGAGCACCCAGACGGCTGGCTTTGCTGGTCCTCCTTTTCACAACTCCCATGAACTGGGCCAGCTCGAGAGACAGGCGAATGAGTGCAATGCGGTGAGGAGAGCAGGCCCTTAGCAGTGTGTCATGTGAGGAAAATTTGGATAAATCCTGCCTGAAAAGCATTACTTCTGTGTGCTTTTGCATTGTGAGATCAAATCCTGTACTCCTTCTCAAAACCAAGCTAAATCACTGTTTAAAATGGCATTGGAATTCAGTTTACCAGGAAGTATCTTCCTAGCCCAGAGGACTTCATGTGCCCTGGTCATTCAGAATGTCTATAGAGTCTAGATAATGGTCTGAGCTTATCATGAATAGTTTCTCAGTAGCTTGAATTTACCTGTCTAAGCAGACCTGGAGATGAGTTCAAGTTACTCAACTAAAGTGTCAATACACTGCAATTAGAAATATTGTAATCTCATTGTCTCTGTATGATTGACTGACATTCCTTTATCTGTTCTGTATGTGATGACCTCAGAACCTTATTGTAATGTCTGCATTCTGTCATCAATTGCCCTGTACGTGTGTACCTATAAAATACCCTGCAATGGTATTGAAGCTTGGCAGCAGAGTTCACCTCTGCCTGCCTGGTAATGCATGCATTATCATGAGTGTACTGCGGGAACCTGGGTAATGCAATAAAGCCAAGATGGTCTGGACGCTTGATCTTCCCCACGAACCCAAGTTTTGTTTCCTCTTCTCAAATTGAGATTCCGGGATTCTGACAGTTAAGACCCTCGGCGTGTGCAACCAACGCAGCCTTGGCACTGCGCCTTAAGAAGATATGAAGAGCCCTGCTGGATCACACCAAGGGCCCATCTATCCCTGCCTTCTGCTCCCAGAGCCACCCAGGAACAGCCTGAAAAGGCCCCCAGCGAGTGCCACCCTCCTGCCGCAGCTCCCCAGTCTTTGGGACATGCTGCATACCACTTCAGAAAGTCCACAATCTCACATTTGAGTCCTTCCAGATCTCCAGTGATGGTAAGCATCTGTGCTGAGAGATATATTAACTTTTGCTCTGTTGATCAGATTACGAATGCCCGTCTTCTACCGCCACAGTTTGCATCCGTTTCTCAACTCCCTTTCTAGAAAATATCAGTTCAGGCAAGTGTATCTTTCCTATACTTCCAATAATGAATGAAAATAATTCATTCCAATTCTTTGCAATCTACTTAGCCTTCTTTAATATTGCTTACATCCATAGCCCAACTGCCTACTCAGCTGGTTTCCTTCTTTCCATGCTCAGGCCCAGGCACGGGCATGGAGAAGACAGAGACGGAGACGGAGATAGGGAGGGAGAGATTCCCTCAGTGATCTTAGTGACATGCTTTTCAAAAATGTTTGTTTGCTGTGTACTGCCTACTTGTACTTCCTTCATATAGTCTGATGTTCCTTTCTGTTTTCCTTACTAATGTCTAGAGGTCCTGGTTTTTCTTCTCTTCCTTCACACATTCACAGCCCTTTGCTTCCTCCTTGGATATTAATCCTTCTTGGGAAGCAAGAAAAAGTCTGAGATGAAGTTGGGAACCACTGACATTTCAGAAACAAAAGGAGAGGTGTGCTAAAGCAGCTCCAGATGGGAAAATCTGGAAGTAATGTTTCAGAGGTGAAAACGCACGTACACCTCCTACACCTGTGCAAGGAGTTTTGTTCACTTTATTGCATTCATTTATATGTCATCCGTATTAATTTTATATACATCATCTATATTTCAAAGTATATAAGTTCATGTGTCTACTGCAACTAGTTGCAGAAATCCTCTGTGTGGCATGCCACCATTTTCTTTTCCTTCCATATCATAGAATCATAGAATAGTAGAGTTGGAAGGGGCCATGAAGGCTATCGGGTCCATCCCCCTGCTGTGGCAGGACACCATGTTGCACCATCCCATTCAGATGGCTGTCCAGTTTCTTCTTGAATGTCTCCAGTGTGGGAGAGCCCATGACCTCTCTAGGGAGCTGCTTCCACTGCCGTATTGCTCTGACAGTAAGGAAGCTCTTCCTGATGTCCTGCCTGAATCTGGGTTGTCACAACTTGAATTGATTTTTCCATGTCCTACACTCTGGTACCAGCAAGAAGAGATCTTGACCTTCCTCTTTGTGACAGCCTTTGAGGTACTTCTAGAGGGATATCATGTCCCCCCATCAGTCTTCTCTTCTCGAGGCTGACTATGCCCAATTCTCTCAGTCTCTCCTCTCAGGGCAGTGTTTCCAAACACTGGATCATTTTTGTTGACCTCTGCTGGACGCTTTCTAATTTTCCTACATCTTTGTTAAATCTTGGTGCCCAGAACTGAACACAATATTCCAGGTGAGATCTGACTAGTGAGAAGTATAGAGGAACTACTACTTCTCGTGATTTGGAATTCATAGTTCTGTTAATGCATTACAAGATAGCATTTGCCCTTTTGGTGGCTGCATCGCATTGTTGGCTCATATATAGCCAATTGTCCACAATTACTCCAACATCTTTTTTCCTTTTTCAGTTCTGTTGAGCCATGTATTTCCCATCTTGTATCGATGCATTTGGGTTTTGTTTTTTTTTCTAGATGGAGGACTTGGTATTTGACCTTATTGAATCTCATTCTGTTGCTTTCAGTCCAGTGTTCAAGTTTATCAAGATCAACATGGATTTTCATTCTGTCTTCTGGGATGTTTGCTATTCCACCCAGTTTTGGATCATCTGCAGATTTGGTTATCTTTCCTTGTACTTCCTCATCCAAATCATTTCTAGAGATGTTGAAGAGCACTGGGTCCAGGACTGAACCCTGTGGTACCCCACTAGTTACCTTCCTCTGGTTTGAGAAGGTGCCACATAGTGTGCAACATTGCCATATATTGCAAGGAAAATGATGGGACCCATCATGTGACATTTCCTGGAATGCTTGGGGCATTCTGGGAAAATCAAATGACAGATGAAGGAGACCATCACCAAGAGAACTTCTGCAGCTAGGAGCAGAGGGAAACCCACTGTCCTGAAGCCCCATGAAGAAAAAGCTGGATTGGTGCCCATTCTTTCCTCCCAACATGCCCTGTATCGCCTCTGTTGCATGGATGGCAGGGATGGTAAGTGAAACTTTGAAGGCATGCAATAGAGGTGAACTTGAGCTCATTTTTACGGTCTTTCAGAGGAGCTTTCAAAAGCCATTTTCTAAGGAAAAGCCAGGATCTGACCTCAAGGATGTGACCTCTGCATGGGGAGAAAAAGGTAAATTACATTTGCAAGGCACAAATATCCTTGTAAATGATGCATAATTGCCCTGTGATTATGTGGCTACTCTCCCACATTGTCAACAAAACAATTATTCTGTGGCTCAATCACTTCTAACTTACAGAGCACAATGATTAGCAATGGAAGGCCCTGGGAGCCAACAAGCTTGCGGGGAGCTCCTTCAGCACATCCAAAGGGCAATTAGTTTGTGTAATGGCAACACAATGCTAACAAAATGAATGACAGTGCTGAGAAACGAGTTGGGAAAGGTACTTAATTGCATACTTTGATTGTGTGAAGAAAAGTTACATCCTTGACAGAGCATTCCTGTGCTTGTTTACTGAGAAATGAGTCCTGCTGTGTTCAGTGGGAAATCATTCTAAGGTAAGCATAAGCCCAAGTCTGCAATTTGCCTGGAAGGAAATCCCATTGAATACGGCATGTTAAGCAGTGCATGGTGTGTAGTTATGCTTCAATTTCAGCGCAAGTGTGCCTGGCCTCAGTCCAGATCTGGACCACTGCACACAGGTGAAGCCTTCCCCAGTTCTTCCTGCACATTAATTTTGTGTTCAGTCCCCACTGCATGCATGTGGTGCTCTCTCTCTCTCTCTCTCTCTCTCTCTCTCTCTCTCTTTCTCTTTCTCTTTCTCTTTCTTTCTCTTTCTCTTTCTCTTTCTCTTTCTCTTTCTCTTTCTCTTTCTCTCGCTCTCTTGCGCTCTCTCTCTCTCTCTCTCTCTCTCTCTCTCACACACACACACACACACACTGCTTGCATGTTAGCTCTTCTGTGTGTGTTTGGGTAGCAATGCCAAGGAAAGTGGCTGTGAGAAATGGTTTAACACCTAGCCATGTGTTCTGGTCCAATTCCAGAACAGCCCCCCCTCCACCACAGTTACACTGAGGTAAAGAAAATAAAATGGGATCCTCTACGCACTACACTTTCTAGGGCATGATGTCATGGCCTCCTGAACTGTCTTGTTGGTCACAAGATTCTGCAGGGCCCCAGCTTCATGAACCTACGATCTCAGATTTGGGACCCCAAAGCCCAAGCCCCTGATCTGCCTTCTCATAGTTGATGTGGAAACAACCAAAGAGGCTTCCCCCATCCAAGGCAAAACTGGCTTTGGAGCGGGATAAAGGAAGTCACTCGTGGTGGGAAGGAAGATGCAGTTAAGGCCCATTGCATGCCATGCTCCAGCATATCCACCCTCTCCATCAGGTGCTGAAACTGCCATCTTGAATGCATGCTGAGCACTAGTCATGGTGGCAGTGGCCCTTATCACCACCACGCTTCTGAGTCCGAGTTCAAAGACTCCGAGTTCAAAGACCTACGAGCATCTGTTTAGGGGTGATGGGACAGCATCATGAACGTAGCATACAGATTAGCATTCTGCAAACAAAAACAGGTCACAGCAACATCAGCCAAGATATTTCTCCGCAACTGTTACATTTTGCATGGAACCAGCCCAATGGTTCTCCATAGGTCTTCCTTCTAGTTAGCATGAATAGGTTTGGACTATAAGTTCTTAAACTACCTCTACTAACTAGAACTTTCACTAGGGAAGGGACAGGGCATCTAAATGAATGTCTGAGGCCTGTGACCACTCAAAAGTGCTGAGCTGCTTTTGAGCCAGAGCCAACTTGAAATGACATCCATGCTCTGTTTCTTCCATTCCGAAATTTCATTGCCTGTCCACCCCAGTCAGTCTAAGCCAAGGAAAGCTTTCATTGAGCGTCAGCAGACAGTGATAGAAATTTCCACAAAATAAAAAGGCTCCAGAAGGAGATGTTGGGGTCATGATCCTGAAATGGCTTGAAAATGGTAGAAAATGGCTTGATGGTGGGACTAAAGATGCAGATTTTGTTCCTGTCTGCACGTCATGTGAATGCATCCCATTTGCAATTCTGAACGAAATCTGTGTAAAATACGAAAGATGTCTTTCTCAAGCTGCTCTTGCTTTGGTGGGAGAACAAAGTGAGGTGAACCCAGCGCTGGTAAGACAGAATTATAGATGAGCAGTGAGAAGGGAAACAGATCCACCTTTTCATGAATATCGCTTGTTCTCCCATCCCAAGTTTGCTCCCATACTGTTCAGTTCTGCATCACCCAAGGTTACCATTGGATTTCCATCGGGGCAAAGCTGAAAGCGGATATGGATGTTCTGCCTCAGAGGAATGGTCCAGGAGGGCCAAAAGAGTTTCTACAGTTCCAAGACTCTCAGAAAGGTTTCGTGCACCAGTATGCTAAAAGTGATGGACACTTGAGCAAAGGTCCTGAATGAAAAGATAAGGAAAGGAATGGGAAGCTTTAGCTTAGAGCACATTTCCATCATCCCTGCAGCCTTTTCTTTATCTTCTTGTGTACAGGCATACTAAACTCAGGATCTCAAAGGGTTCCATGCCAGATGTGGTCTGATTCATGTTCAGGGAGTTCAACCTGTGGCTTACCTTTCCCCATGATATACAAACTTTATCGAGAAAGCACGTTCCACCCACCAGGCTTAAATTGCCACCCTTGTCTTCTCTGTGTGTTGCTATTCCTGATAGCCCCTTTGTCTCCACTACTGGAATGCAAAGGGGTCATTCCCTGAAGCCGATTGGTGGGAGGTTTAGGACACATAAACAGGAGGACTTTTTCATAGAATGCCCAGTTCAGCTAGACAATTTGTTGACACAGGATGTCGTGATGGCCACCAACCTGGATGGCTGTAAAAGGGAATTGCACAAATTCCCGGAGGAGAAGTCGTCAGTGCCTACTAGCCTTGCTGACTATGGGCTACCTACATTGTCAGAGGCAAGATGCCTGTATACAGAAGCTGCTTAGGAGTGTGGGCAGGCAGGGGTCTTGCACCCATCCTGACTGAGGGATCCTGAGGAGAGCTGGTTTGTACCATGTGAATGGGGTGCTGGGTGGGATGGGCCCTTGGGCAGATCCAGCGTGGCTTTTCTTATTTTCTTATCTTCTTTGTGGAAGAAACATCCATCGACCAGGTTGTAAATAGCAACAGGTGCCCAGAAAGCCTCAACTCTTGACCAGTATTAAAATAAATCTGAGCGTATCTGGGAGTATGACAATTTCATGTGTCTGTTCTTCTCTGGATTACTCCCTCACTGTTCTGACTGCATGTTGCAGAACATGGATGATGAAACAGGAGGGAGGTCATGTTTATGAAAGAAGAACCACAGAGATGGACAGGAAGTAGATTGCCAGGTATTTTGGGCTTCATGGGCCAATTTTCTGGACTTGAAGTCAGAAACATCTGCATTCTACCCACCCATTTTTCAAAGTCCCATAGAATTAGAGGATTTACTGATGAGAGATATAATCCAAAGTGGTGGTCTCTGACTTGCTGAATTCAGATGAGTATGGGCATCCTGTTGAGATGCACGAATCATGAACTTGAAGATCAACTCCAAGTTTCCCCCATTCCACAAAAGTCTTAGAAGGTTGATCTTGGATTTTTAACCCCTTTGCACCTGCCCAGAAGAAGGACAAGCTGAGGCATTAGTTGTATACCTCACACCTCAGTGAAGTCTCACCCCTCTGCCCCTTGTCTCCTGATATGGCCCTTCCACCAATGGTTCGAAGATGTGTCCTTCAACCTTGGAACTGCAGAATGCATTTCTGAACTGGGACTCCAAGTTTTCCACTGGCTACCTAGCTTCTGTCTACTGGCCACAGGAAAACTCTCTAAGACTTCCAAGAGACAGGATTCACCTTGCAACTCTGCACAGCCATGCTGCTGGGAACTGTTTTCTTAATAATTTGGGAGGGGAGCAGTTCTTCCTTTCCCCATCCACTTTTCTTTTCTTGATCAGAAGTAGTGGGGGGGGGCATTCCCACACAGGCCAACAGCTGCCCTTGTTGGAGTGTATGAAAGCAATTTCCTAAGTAAGGAGGCTGTTTCCTAAGGCACTTTTTTGTTTTATTGGAAGGCTAGTGCAAACCGTAAAATCATAATCAAAATGATAATTCGCATATCAAAGCTTTCTGAAATAAAGGCTGCTGGGATTCACCCTTGGATACCAAGTAGGGTGAGCATTCACTGCTTATCTTCTGGTCATCAGCTGAAGAGTGAACGGCAAGGTCTTTTCAGAAGATGACATTTTAAAAATGTCAGAGATTTTGACCTATATGCTGAAAATATAATATGACAGAATAGGAGTAAGCAAGCAACTGGCAACCCAGGGACTCAATCCAAGGCTCCCTCGGAGACAACACCCTCCCCCCGAGACATTATAAAGGACATCTCTCCCTTATTATGCAGCACATCATCTTATTTAGGTACACCATCAAAAGTCTCTTTAACTCTCTCTTCCCCAAGTTGGAAGGGCAGCATTGGAGTCTTCCCCATATCAGGAATTTATGCAAGCAGTAGCTTGCTTCAAGATGCAGACAAAGGACTCTAAATACATCCCACATTATGGGAAGCAAAAGATGCTTTGGCAGGACTGTCCCTTCCTGGGCACTGAGCCAGAGACACAGCATGGAGAGACTGGGCACTCCAGGGGAGGTGGTGCTGTCGAGGGGGTTCCTCACCCGTTGCAGCTTTTCTTCAGCACTTCTAGGAGTTAGCCATGGTGCTGAAGAGTGCCAAAAACTGGTCAAGAAAAGCTGCCATGGGTGAGGGTTCCTGCTGATGGAGGAGCCACCAGCCCTGGCTGGGCATTTTTTGTTTAAGAAAATGTCTGATTTTTTTTCCTTCCTCACCCTGTCATTTCCCCACCCCCATCTTAAAAAAGGAAGAGTGCTTTGCAGAAATATTTCTAGTTATGTGCCACCGTGTTTGCAAACACACACACCACTACCTAGCTACCTTTCTCCCTTTCAGAAAGGGGACCTAAAAGGTTGAGAGACCTGTGGACAATCAAAGAACTGGCTAGGTCCAAACCTCAACCCAGGTCATCTTCTTGTGTCCCCCACATGCCATTCCAGAGTGCCATTTTTGGGGAGCACATGAGCTAGGCAGGGATAAGAGCCAGCAAAGCATCAACAGATGTGTGGAGTTTCCTGGATCCACATCAGTGTACACCTATCTTAGCTCTTTGGAGGAAGACTAGTCTACGAGGTGGCTATGACAGGAAGGGCCGTAGTGGCCCCCTCTCTATGGAATCAGCTCTCCAGGGAGGATTGCCTGACACAGACCCTTTAGAGATGGTGGCGCCATGTCAAAATCTTTTTATTCTCCCATTATTTTAACTGTTGAATAGATTTTGCAATCTTATATTAGAAACATAGAAACATAGAAACAGAGCGAGTCAGAAGGGGCCTCCTGGGCCATCTAGTCTGACCTCCGGCACCAGCTGGCTCCGCTCATGACATGCCCACCATGTGCATGTCCAGCCTATCTTTGAACATATTGGTTTTTATGAAGAAGATGATTGGTTGCTGTGATTTATTTATTTATTTATTTATTGTGCTGTGTATTATCATTTCACTTACCTGCTTAATTGCTGCTTATTTTCTGGATATTTTGGAAACTGATTTGGTTATGCCATTATTACCATGTGTTATTCCATTTTAAGTGATTGTCAGCCGTTCTGGAAGCGTGTACTGTAAGAACGGTGTATAAAAACCTTTAACCATAAATAAATAAACATTGGTAACAAATCAATATATTCTGTTTGCATAATGGTAACAGAAAAGTATCCCCCTCTAGAATATATTTTATTTATTTTGATGTGTTTTAATATTATTTGTAATTGTAACAGTTCCAGAGTGGTGAACAACAGCAGCATAAATGCAAAATATGAGCAACACCACAATAGCAGTGGGTGAAAAAGAATCACAGATCCAGATAATTAAAGCAGCAGATTAAAAGCTATGTAAAGCAATCCCGGCAGAGGTTAAGACATCAGAGGGTCTAATGTTTTCCCTTTTCTTTCTCTCTGTTTCTGTCAAGTCTTCATCTTTTGCCGTCTCTGCTGAGCCGAATATACTGTGAATCAATTCTGCCCAGCGATTCAGACCCATTAACTGAGCGCTTGGATTTTGGTTCACATGTATCGTTTTGTTCTTCCTATTTATTTTAGTTAGCTTTCAGCTGAGGATGCTCCTCTCTAGATAGACAGGCAGATGCAGATGAGAAACGACTTTTTGAGGACCCTGCCTTGAATTCCTGCATATCTTGGTAAGGGGCTGACTGTGTTCATAATCTAGGGCCAAATCTGTGGCAGTTCCACATGGTCCTCACTTCCTGTCTCACCGTAGATGAAGCATATTCTTCAAGGAAGCCCCCAAAGGTGATCATCCAACATGGGCAGAAAGGTGCGTCGTCGTCGTCGTCGTCGTCATCATCATCATCATCATCATCATCAAATTTATATCCCGACTTTCCAACATTGTAAGGGGACTTACATGGTCACATCCCTGTCTCAGTTTATTCAATGTATTTATTTTTCTTATTCATTTAATTCTTTTTACTACTACTACTAGTAATTGTTTATTCTCTTTTTGTCATTACTGATTCCATTGCTATTATTGGTTTTACTTGTGAGGATCACTTTGATCCTCACAACAATCCTGCTAGGCAGGCTAGATTAAGAGTCTGTGGCTGGCCCTAAATTGCCCCGTAAGAATCATGGTCAACTGGGGACTAGAAGCAGCACTCTAACCACTAGGACACTTTGCCTCTCCTGTGATAAAGCATGAAGAGCTCTAAAGTCACACCAGCAAATTTAGTTCTGCTCTGAAAGGGACTTTTAGTCCTTTGAGCCAGGGCCTGCTTTCTCTCTCTCTCTCTCTCTCTCTCTCTCTCTCTCTCTCTCTCTCTCATATCTTGGGGGGCATGTTTTGTTAATGAGTGAGCAGAGATAGTGGAAAGAAAATTGTTCTTTATATCAAGGACAAATGCTTCAGGTTGTACTGAATTTAGGTGGGGTTTAATGCTAGATGAAGTAGATGGGTTGTTGCTATTGTTGTTTTAATCTTTACTTAAGTTTTGTCCTGTAGTTTCCAGTTTGCTCTGAGGGGGCTACCAGCCAAAAAAGCTATTCAGGTGATACATGGGGAAACAGGGGTCCGGATGTATGTAGGTTGTGCCACAGTCCTGAAGCAATGTCTTCCTCCAGGGAAAAAGGAAAGAAGGAAGTTTGAAGGAAACTATGGAAAGGGCTTATATTCTGCACTGAACAGGGGAACAAGTCCCACAGAATACAAGCTGTTCCAATGGGATGTCCCAGGGAGAGATGCAAGATCATCTCCTTTCAGTTTGCAAGCTGCTCAGAACTGCCCTCTTTGCAATCCTCAACATGAATGAAAACGCATTTTCTCCAGACGTGTTCCCACATTCTTGAGCTTGCTCCCATGTTTGCAAAACATATACCTCTCAAAAACCTTTCCAGAATGCATCATTATCCATGCTTTAGTTTATGGGGGAGAAATGTGCAACAGTGGGAATTATTTGTGCAATTTTCACCTTTACTAACTGTCCAATTTGCACTTTTTCCCCATTTACAGATGAAAACAGCACTCACAAGTACAGACACAAATTCAGGAGAGCCATGCAGTGTGTAGATGTCCGGAGACTCTTAACAAGCTTGAACACGGATAGATCTTCCTCTGCAGCTTCCAGCCGTGGTTTATTATGTTCTTGTTGCTGTATCATTGCATTGATTTTATATACTGCTTTTAGGCTGAGAGTTTGTGACTAGTCCAAAGTCACTTAGTGAACTCCATGGCTGAGTGTGACCAGCACCCCGATCTCCTGGGTCCCTCTGTAGTGCAACATGCTTACATGTACACTACACCACCTCTCTGACACACCGGAACACTAGTTAGATAAAAATATCGTGCAGCAGCAAAAACAGCCCTCATTTGGTTGACTTTCGTTGTTTTGCCTCATTGATTCTTCATCTCATTTCCAAAATCCCCCTAGAAAGTAAAATAAATAAATAAATGCAATCAGTGGCAACCCGTATATCTTTTAATTTCCCTGCCCTGCCATTTCATTATTAATCTCTGTAATGGGTGATACTTAACTCTGGAATGCAGCCTGGGCCAGCTGCTGCTTCTAAGAAAAATGCTTGAGCGGATAAAGCTGCGTCATGCGGTATTATGAAGGATGCGAGCCGTAGATTTACAAGGAGCCATTTTAGGAAGAGAGAGGGAGAGAGAAAGAGAAAGAGAGACCTCCATTTCGACACAGAGGGGGGAAACAATCGCTTGGTTTAACGGCTTCCTAGAATGGATTTTTATTTAAACTTTTCCTTGCAGAGAGCAAGAGGAGTATTAGCATGAAGTGCTCAAACCACAATCCTCACGCGAACCAAAACCCCGGTCTGCCAATGCCGTCACTCTCACTCGAGGGCCAACGACGCCGTGAATCAGAGGCCCAGCTTCAAGAAGGAAAGTGGAGCGGCATGAACGTACCCGCAGAGTTTTTATTGTTGTGACCCTGACGCCAGGCACAAATTGTGCAACATTTTGTGCCAGAAACCTCTGTGATTTACATATCTTTCCCCCACTTCTGAATACAGTGGACAGCTGGTGAATCCTCTTGCCTATTAATCTTTTAGTGCACAATCATTTTCTAGTATGTAACAACTATTTTTCAGACTTTGGGGCATCAAGTGAGGTAATGAATAATTCCATTATACTCTTACTGGACAAATGGGTATTACTGAATGACACATTAGATTTGGAGCAGAGAAAGAAGGGGTGGTAGATAAACTGTTTATTACCTCTTTGTTGCAGGGAATGGAGAGGAATCTCTCTAATCTTTTCCGGAGGGGGATTTCTATAAAATGGAGATACTGTATAAAATTTGGGTATTATATGTGTTTGTGCACAACGATGGGTTCAACTTTTGGACTGGCAATGCTTTGTTTTCTGCTCCTGCAGAACTCTCTACAGCCAATGGAAAGAGTGCCATAGTCACATCCCGTACTGGCTTAAAATAAAGAGACACTGTTTTACCCAGATTTGGAAAGCGAATCAGTGTAGTCCAAGCATAGAGTAAGGAGCAGAATCTGATCCATCAGCTTTCACACTACCTGACTGCTCTGGTGATGCAGTTCTCAGCTCAAAATAGCAAAACCATCCGGACATTTAATGGGCATACTTGCTGAGAAAATGCATTTTATGCATGGATATTCCAATGCAATTTTTGCATTGATTAAAAAATGTTCTTTATACAAAAATGGAGCTGAATGAATTTTTGGTTGAATGCATGAAAAAGTACTAGTTCACCCACAAAAGAATTATCAGGTGGTGGCACAAGTTGAACTAAAGGGAGATTTCTGTGTGGTCCTGCGTGAGACTAGATTTCAACCCTACATCCAGGTTCCACACTTACCTATTTGTTATTTATTTGTTTATTTCCATATGTATGCTGCCAAATACTTTAAAAGTCCCTCGTTTACCTTTCCTTTGCTATCTGAAAGAGTGGGACTCTTTCAGATAGCTGAAGCTGAAACTGATACAGGTAAGCATTCTAAATCAAGGGTAAACATCCTGAAGGCTGCAGAAATCCATACCTCAACCAAGCTCTCAGATGATGGTATACATGGGCATCACCAGATGGCCAATCCAGAAGTCGAATAAACTGTGTAATTGGAATCGGATGATGGAGAAACTGTGTTCTTGATGCCAATGCAAGTCTTGGAGCAAATTGTGGTAGTTTCCATGAACACTTTACATCAAAATTCAGGGAAGAGCTAAAAGAATTTCATTAACATCAGCGTAGTACCAAAATACAACTTACCACGCGCCTGACCATAAGACGCACCTAGTTTTTAGAGGAGGAAAACAAGAAAAAAAATATTCTGAATCAAATGGGCACATCATCACAGGCACATTCCCCATCACTTCCCCATGGGCTGCACAGCTGACAGACTTACTGCACACACATATTCGCTCTATACGACGCACAGACATTTCCCCTTACTTTTGAGGGGGGAAAAAGTGAGTCTTATAGAGCAAAAAATACGGTAAATATCATTTCTGAGGAGTTTGAGGTCCACATGAAGAACTGATTTGCATTACTCATCTCAATTGACCATGAGCTGGAAGAGTTGGGGACTGAAACCAGAGATATAATTAGGGAAGAATGCCAAAAGGCAATTCCTGTAGCAAAAAGAAAGAAAAAGCCTAGAGGCTAGCAAAAAAGAAAAAGAAAAAGAAAAAAAAATACTTGAAATTGCTAAGGAGAAGCAAGTAGCAAAAGGTGACAGAAATAGGGACAGGTTCTTTTATGTAACTTTCCAGGAACTCTCATGTAGATATGAAAAGAACTATATACACTGACCACTGCTAAAAAACAGAAGAGAACAGAAAAGAGGAAAAATAAGAGATCACTTCCAAAAGATTCAAGAAATCTAATGGAATTCATTTCTGCCAAAATTTAAAAAAAAATAAAGTGACAGTGCCAGGCAGACCTCTCTGGGGACCGTATTCCAAAACTGGGGTGCCACCACACAGAAGGCCCTCCTCCAGGTAACCACCCTCCTATTCTCCTTCAGGGAGGGCACTCGGAGAAGGACCTCTGCCCCAGATCTTAAGGGGTTGACAGGCACCTATGGAAGGAGATGCTCCTCCAGGTAGCCAGGCCCTAAGCCATTCAGGGCTTCCTAGGTCATCACCAGCACCTTAAACTGGGCCTGGACTTCAACTGGTAGCCAGTGTAGGTGGTAAAGGACCGATGTCGTATGTTCATACCTGCCAGTTCATATGTGGCAGCTCTATTCTGAACCAATTAAAGTATCCAGACCGTCTTCAAGGGCATCCCCACATTGAGTGCATTGCAGTAATCTAATCGGGAAGTTACCAGTGCATGGGTCTCCCTGAGTGGGAGAAAGGGTAATTTTAAAGCTTGCTAAAATTCTCTTGACATCAAGCCTTTGCTGATTCCTCTTTGATTGGACCAACCATTTACCATCAGTGTTTGCTCTGCATGAATGAGAAGCACCCAATTGCCAAATGTGATTTAAAAGTTATTTTTATTTAAAAGTTATTTTAATTGTTAATTTATATTTATTATATTTATGGTATTTATTGTATTTTTAATTTTCATCTCGAGATAGGCCAGTTTTTAAGTAAGTTTTTAAGTAAGTTTAAATAATTAGTTTGTTTATTGTTGTGAGCCGCCCCGAGGCTTGTTTGCAAGGGGGCGGCATATAAATATGTAAATAAATAAATAAATAAATAAATGTGAAAATTTCAGGAAGAAAAGAACCCCAAATTTCCAGATATGTCTGAAATTGGGAAAATAACCCTCTAGACTAGTGTGTGAGTGATTTAAATTGGCACATTTTGAGAAAGCTGTGCATTTTTCAAAACATGTGCAAACCTTCAAGTGATGAGAGTAAAATTGCAGATGTATGTTCATGTATGCATCACCTGAATGAAGAATTCACAAGAGAATGCCTTACTGTCGTAGACCTTTGTTTGTTTGTTTGTTTGTTTGTTTATTTAGAGTATTTACATGCCATCCCATCTCATAGCCTCGGGACGGCTTACATAAAATAAAATAAAACATAATACAAATAAAATCCAGATCCACCCTGGCAGCATATTAAAACCTATTAGCTGATGTTAAAAGTTATTAAAATATTGTTGAAATAAAAAGGTCTTAGCCTGGCTCCGAAAAACAAATAACAACGGCTCCAGGTGGACCTCTCTGGGGAGCTCATTCCATAGGCGGGGCGCCATATATTTTATGATATAAAAAGGTAAAGGCAAAGGTTTTTCCTTGACATTAAGTCCAGTCATGCCTGACTCTCGGGGGCGGTGCTCATCTCCGTTTCCCAGCCGAGGGAGCCAGCATTTGTACACAGACAGTCTCCGTGGCCGTGTGGCCGGCATGACTAAACACCGAAGTGAAACCGTTTGTCCCTCGGTTTCCTAGCCGAGGGAGCGAGTGCTTGTCCTCAGACAGACTCCATGGTCAACACCGAAGTGTACGGAATGCTGTTACCTTCCCACCGAAGCGGTACCTTTTCATCTACTTGCATCTGCATGCTTTCGAACTGCAAGGTTGGCAAGAGCTGGGACGGAGCACGGGAGCTCACCCCATGTGCAGATTTGAACCGGCGACCTTTCGATCTACCAGCCCAGCAGCACAGTGGTTTAAACCACTGCGCCACCTGCAGTCCCATTTTATGATATATGTATCATAAAATAGGCAGTTTAGGGTTGGTTCTCCCCAGCTCGATGTCTTCCAGACATTGTGGACTTCAGCACCCATCTGTCTCAGCCAGGGTCAAGTTCTGTTGGCAGAAACAGTCTAAAACATGTGGTAGGAAACAGTTTGGAGACGACTGATTTCAGCAACAGAAATGCGTCTTTATCCTGTTTATAAACAGGATGCCCTGTTTATGCATCCTGGTTGGTTCATATACTTCGCACTGTGACAAAGGTTAGTTTAATGGAACAGGTCCATCTGTAGAGGCTGGAGGTGGATGTAATGGGATAGATCCACCTTTGAAATATTATCATTCTGTGCATGGAATGAACCATCTTAAACTACCATGAAGTCATTGGTCCCTGCAGTGGAAAACAGGCCAATTTGAAAGCATTTGGAGTTGGTTCCCTCCCTCCCCACACCTGTTTTCCCAGCCCATCTGCAGCTACGTTATCTCCCCACCCTCCATGGGCTGATGTGATACTTGTCAGTCAGGACAATGGGAAAGGTGGTGAATGGACTAAGTCTCTGTTTATCTGAGGTGTGCAGGACTGCATGTCTGCTCCACTTCTTTTCCCTTTCCTCCAGATGCTATTACATTTTCTATTGGTACCTGACAAAGAGCTTTACGATTCACAGCGATACATGCCAATGTGTTGCATGTAGTGTGCAAAGGAAAGACAACCAGGAGGGATGGTGGCTGAAGGAACTTTTCATTAGCAACCACCAAAAAGGTTCGCCATCCGAGCACTGGGTCTAATGCCCATCCCATCCCACCTTTTTTTATTTTATTTTATTTTATTTTATTTTATTTTATTATTTTATGAAGGAAGGGAATGCCAACTGAATTCAGCATGAAAACATCTCATCCTTTTAAGAGCTAAGCACTCAAAGTCTACTGCTTGCATGAATGAACTTGTCCCCTTCCTTCCTTCCTTCCTTCCTTCCTTCCTTCCTTCCTTCCTTTTGGATGCTGTTTGCAGAATCTCAGGGAGGGCTGTTGGCGAGGTATTACCTAGGCTAGGGATGTGTGAAGAATCCATCCTGGGAGTGGGAATATATTGGATTCCCTGGACTCCAATCCCCAGACTCTGGTCTGCTTTGATCCAGCACCAAGTCTGAGTTCTTGGTGAGTTCCAGGGCTTGTGAAGCATGTAACACCTCGTGCATGGGTGTAGCACAAGTGCCATCCCTCTTCCGTGCATTTGTTGTTGTCGTTGTTCACTGATGAATTTGTGCCTGACCCCTCACAACCACACAGACCACAGCACGCCAGGCCCTCCTCCACTGCTTCCTGGAGTTCACCCAAATTCATGTCCAGTGACCCCATCCAGCCACCTCATCCTCTGCCATCCCCTTCTCCTTTTGCCTTCAATTGTTCCCAGCATCAGGGTCTTTTCCAATGAGACCTTCCCTCTCATTGTGTGGCCAAAGGGTTGATTTCCTTTAGGATGCACTGATTTGATCTCTGCACCTACTAGGGCCTGTGTCTGAGTTGTCACATGTGATGCAGAAGAAGGTTGCCAGCTGTGTGGCCATTGTCCCTTAAGAGGTTTGGACGTCCTCTTTCTAAGACTGAACTGAGCACAATCTTTGACACATTCCCATCACGTTCCCAAAGACTATCAAAAGCACAATGGGGCCTAGAGCTGATGCGGGTGTGAAAATGTATTAAAAACACTTTGTGGTTTGATCTTCTAACAAATGCTCAGCAAATTCAGTCCTTATTCATTTCGAATCAACCTGAAGAGATGGCAAGACACTTCCCCTGATGAGCCACTGATTGTACCTGGAATGTGATGTTGAATCAGTTTGCAGGTGTGCAACCTCAGCAGGTGTGTCTTATGGCAAAGAGAAGTGTTAGTTCAGCATTGCGTGACTCTGCTTTGCCTCTTCTTAGTGCCAGTCCATACACAATGTGTTCTTTTATTCAGTTCTGCATACACTCTGATCAGTACACAATCCTAATCCTAATCCTGTTCCCATTTCCCATCTGTAGAGTCCGTACAACCTGCACAATGGACTCTCAGCCTAAGTTACCTCACTGGGTTGTGTGAGGTTAAAAATGGAGAGAAGGAGAACTATACAACCCTCTCTTGTGTAGGGAAAAATGTGGCTTATCAATGCAATGTATTTTCCCTCTTTCAAGATTTCCATGGAGGCTTGTAGTTCTCCTTCACTCCATTTTTAGCCTCACAACAATCCAGGGAGGTACGTTAGGCTGAGAGTCCATTGTGCAGGTTGTATGGGTGTCATAAGTACAGGTTAGGGGACAAGTGGCTGGAGAGCAGCACTTGTGAAAGGGACCCCGGGGTGCTGGTTGACTGCAGGCTAAACATGAGTCAGCAATGAGACGTGGTGGTCAAGAGGGTGAATGCCACCCTTGCATGCATAGCCAGAAGCATGGCTTCTAGACGGAGAGAGGTATCCACATGACTATCCACTCCACACGACTCTGGTGCTCCCACAACTGGAGTATTGTGCTCAGTTTTAGGCCCCTCATTACAGGAAGGATATAGCCAGGTTAAAGTCAGTGCAGCATAGGGTCACAAGGTTGGTGGCCAGCTTTCAGGGGATGCTGTAGGAGGTGAGACTGAGGGAACTGGGTCACTTCAGCCTGGAAAAGAGGAGACTCAGAGGGGATCTGTTGGTGGCATGCAGGTATGTGAGGGAATGTCACATGGAGGTGAGTAGAGACCTGTTCTCCTTTGCGGAGGAGGGCAGAATGTGCTCCAATGGAGGGAACCCAGGTTCCATTTAGATGCCAGGAAGTACTTCCTGACAGTTAGGACCATGAGGGTATGGAGTGGGCTTCCCCGGGAGGTGGTTGAGACCCCATCAGTGTGGGTGTTCAAGGATAGGCAGGCCATGCACATGGTGGGCATATTGTGAGTGGAGCCAGCTGGAGCCAGGGGTCAGACTAGATGGCCCGGGAGACCCCTTCTGACTCTCTCTGTTTCTGTGTTTCTGATCAAATCCATGCATAATTCTAATTTACTCTGCATACTAGCCAGTCTGTACAGAACCCTATCCTTAGGGCCAGCCAGTATGTAATTGGAGCATCCAGCCATGCCATCCCCAGCCTTAGGGATTGCACCTGGCATGTTCACCCAGTGCCCCCAAGGCTTGTTATGCTGCTTGATATATTGGGGGCATCTGTATGCCTCTCGCCTCCTTCCGAGGAAGCCTGCAAACAGGGACTGGCACTGAGCGAGTGATTGGCAGTGGTGATGAATTCTTGTTGTGTTGAGAATTTTTCGGCATGACATTTATTGGTAAACCTATCCAAAATAATCCCCATTCAGACCTGCCAGATTCACTGCAAAGTGATGGACGCCAGCCGCACGTTGCCAGAAGAATCATGATTGATGCCCGCTGCCAATCAGGATGAAGCATCAGTCAGCTCCTTCCTGTCATTTCAAACTATGGCTGGATGGCCAGTTTTTACGAAATTCATTCAGGGCAGGGGGGAGATTTAGTGCATGTGGGCTTCGTGCCCTCGCTTGTTGAATGGGAGCCTGTGCACCACCACTAGTGGAAGCCATGCCAAGTTCAGGGGCTGAGGGAAGAAGGAGAAGCGGAAAGTCCGACCCCTCGTCCAACCCTTGTCCAAGCACTTCTTGATGCAATGAAGTTGACGGATCCTTTCCTTGGCTCCTCCGCTTCAGCAGCAGGCATTTTCCTGCCCTCTTCCAGGCTAGGGCAACCCTGCAAAGTGAGCTAAATGAGCCATTGCACTGTTCAAAAGTCACTCTGCGAGCACCACAATAGAGCAGGGATTTGGCCACTGGATCTCAGTGCCGATTTGGCCATGGCAATCCTCACTTTTTTTGGCTGGTGGGCAAAACTGGAATTTTGGGTGAGTATCATAGCTGCTTGGAAAAACTGCTTGCCACTACTAGCGTGGTCAGCCACGAAGGCAGACTTAGAAGGCTAAAATAGATGTATCTCGCCCAAGGAAATGAATGCATGACAGAAGTATTTTTCTGAGCTTGAAGACACAGAACCACTACTTCAAAACCACAGCTCCCTGTGCCCAGCACCCCTTTCTTTATTTAAAGCATGCCAGTCTCAGGTAAAATCATTCCTGGGGCCACTTCCATATAATCAGTCCAAGGAGTCCATGCTGCCTGCAGGCTTATGGTCTGGAAGCACACCCTCATGGCAGAAGGGAGGAAATCAGCCTTTTAGCAGAGCTGATGGGACACCCTTTCTTCTCCGGCTATGCAACCTGCTGGACTGTCTTTGGGAGGCTGACACTTAGAAAGGAGGAGGTTTCATGAGAGAGGCCTTTCAGATGGAGCTCTGGGAAGCCCTGGCCACATCTTTCATCTTACAGAAGACTGCTGGGGCTCAGAAACAGGGAGCTTGGACAAAAAAGAAGACAAAGTATTAGGCAGAAACTGGATCCAAATCTTACATACCAGCACATATTTTTGTTCCTGAAAGTGTGCACCAGCATCCGTTTCACAGAAGCCAACATGATGTTGCTGGGAGAAAGGCTAAATGCATGCTCCACCACACAAAGACACCACACAAAAGCCAGAGTGAGAGCGAGAGCAAGAGAGAATCAGAGAGTTGGAAGGGGCCATGAAGACCATAATAGTTTTGGCTATTAGAAATATGCTAAAGTAGCCACTAACACAGCTCCAGACAGCTGGGTTGGAAGTTTCCACTCTGAGCTATGAGTTTTTCACTCCCTCCCCGAACATCCATCCTTGTAGCTGTGTCCTCCCTGTCTTTGCAACCAGGGTGGAGGTCAGCTTTTTGCCAAGCTGGTGCCCTCCAGGTATGCTGGACATGAACTCCCATCCTCCCCAGCCAGAAAAGCCAGGTTGGAAAAGGCTGAAAGTCCTTCTGTGGAACAGTCTGCATATTCTACAAGGCTAATTATAATTCATCAAACACTGTGTGCCATTCATCTGTTGTATCGGTCAAGCGTGTGTTCTTTTCCTTACTCAGCCAAAAAAATAATTGTCGGTAAACCTTGCATTTGCTGTCCAGCTCTGCACACACACACACACACACGCATGTGCACAACACAAAGAGCATCCTGTTAGGGGAAGGCTAATCTGCACTACCCAGAAGTGGATCTTCTTTCTTCCAATATGAAAAGATTTATTTTTCCCATTGTTGAGACATGTTTTGACTGAGTTCACATGACTAACTTTTGTATTACAATTGTGGGCTATTTTCTGGCATGAGGCTTGCCAATTAAAACATCTGAAAGTCCTGGCCATCATGTTTGTGGAGGTGTATGGAGAAAATGCTGCATCGATTTCCATTCTTCTTGTCACCCCCTTCCAGTTTATCCCATCATTTTTCCCCTTAAGAAGAAAGCATATCAACAGGGAAAGTGCAAAGAATGGACTAGCATTTCAATTAAGCTGCAATATTCAGATGACAACTCCCATGATTGGCTACTGTACCATCAACCATTTGACCATGCAGCTTAGGGTTGATGGGAGTTGTAGTCAAAAGCATCTGGAGGGTGCCAGCTTCCTCAATGGATGAATTCACATGCATGGAGCTGTTCTTTCCTTTGAAATAAATGTATAGGATAACCCTTCTATGCTGGGTTGGTTGGTTACATTAGTTTGTTTCAAAGTGGATTGTTTTTCATTGGCAAACTGATAACATACAAACAGATCCCCCAAATTATCAAGTTTCACTCTATGAGTTTTCAATAGCAACCAATCTTAAGAACTGCATATATCTGCCCCTAGACTGCAGCATTATGGAGCTAAAGAAACTGCATCTAAATTCATGAGCCGATAAAATGTAATCTGGCTGAAGGCTTCCACACACACACGCATACACACACACACACACACACACAATCACACCCCCTTGATTTACAAATGTTCCATAGCCTCTCAAACTGCTTCTGAGTTACTGGCATTATTCGAAATAATGACACAATAAAACACACTTTAAAAGACAAACCCATCACTTACTTACTTCTCGTTCAAAAATGTCTCAGAATTTTTTAGGAATGTAATTGATGGGGAGATCAGATTTCATAGACCATCAAAAACCTGGATAGGCTTTAATAAACCAGGAAAATTAAAGTTACTCTGCCTTCCAAGCAGGTCTAGATCTTTCTTTTCATGACAAGCAACTTCCAAGATATAAGAGGTGCATTAGAAAATGCCATTCACACTGCAAGGTGAGCCGTGTGCCTGGGACCTTGGTAGCCTTTGGGGCAGTTCCAGGTCATGCAATGGGTCATGCATCCCACATGGGCATTATGTGCCCTTCAGTCTGTGCAACACCATATTGCGATGGAGCCAGGCACTTCACATTGCATTGTTTCCCAACCATCTACCTGGATCACACCACACAACGCTGGCAATGAAGGCTCCAAAGGGATCTCTCTAAACTGGGGAATGTGCATCCTTGTTGGAAATCTGGCTCGATGTAAGCACATCCAAAGGAATCTTGCTGGGGAATAAAATCCCAGCTTCAGGTTTAGGCTGCTGCGATCTGAGATAGCACTGACAGATTATGAAAAGGATCTTGGGGTTGTGGTGGACAGCTCCATAAAAATGCCACCCAGGGTGTGTCTGCTGTGACAAAAGGCAAATTCCATATTAGGCATAATTAGGAATTAGGAAAGGAAGTTGAATAATAACTATCGATAACATGTGCACCTTATACAAATCTATGCCTTTAATTCCCTTTGGTGGTGGGTGAAGGAGACAGATCTCTCTTGATTTCAGAGTCTGTGAAATAGATTGGGCTTAACAATAGCTTGGGTCTAAATTTAATGCTCCATAGATTTAAACTAGCCCTTTAAATGCAACTCAGAAATGGGGTTTGGATCCTTATTCATTAATTGTACCATTGCAGATGTTTGGCCATCCCAGCAGAAACTGAGTTTCCATCATTAAAATCCACTTGTGCAACTGACAATTCACTGGAATGCAGATCAAGTTTTTCATAACATTATGGCAAAGACCAGCAACACCGATGGAGAGCGGAGAGCCTTAAGATCCAAGGGAATGAAAGCGTTTTCCCTTAATTGCAGTAATGCAAAGACTTTGAAGGAAACATGACACTGTTGCCACTTGAGCTAACCTTTTTTTAAGAATATATAATAAAAATGATAGTAGTATGACATTGAAGACAACAATCCACAGCTGTGTGCTACCTACATAATTGAGACTTTGAAACATCAAAGAGCCAATGACTTCAAACACTTGAGTAGCTTCATTTGAAGGTTCCTTTGCACAACAAAAGACTAACTCTGTTGTTGCAGATCAATGGATCTCTCAGAAATGCAGCTCCCCCACTTTAGGCTGAAACATTTGGGATGTTTACATGATGTTGGTAGTCCCCTTCCAGACTACAAAGAAGCCATGGTTGTGCTGAGAATGCTGCTATGGTCGCTATGATTGTTGATTTTGTTCATTAGTTTGTCTTACTGCTGTTCCCTCTGTTCCCTGTTTTTCTGTTGCTCTCCTGGGGGTCTTAAAACCCATGGGAGGAAAAATGTGCAGGAGCTCAGTGCTTGTTGAAGGGAGTGATTGAGCCTCATTTAAAGTGCAGGCTTAAATCAAAGACATGTTGAATGGATAGGGCCCAAGTGATTTCACACAGTCAGATATCATCAAGAGCAGTCTGTTGTGAGCCAGGTGTCCCTTCCCAACGAGGGCAATCGCTCCAGCAATTGCTAAAACAATCTTTATTCCAAACAGCTACATTCACAAACACCGAAAGTACACTCAAGGTAGAAAGTTGACCTCTCGCTCTGACTAACAACACACCACACTTTGCTTATGAACTCTTCAGGCTGGTCTCTGGACAGAGGTGCACTCTGGATGTGCGCTTGTTGCCACTCATCCAATCACGTTTTCAATTGCCCCAGTCTAAGAGTACACCTGTGTGATCGAGAATCCCAAACTCCTGCAGAACTCTCACCGGCTTGTTCCCTATTGACTTCTTTCCCACAATTAAGAATAATAGGGGGTGCCGTGTTTGTCCTTGAAGGGCTTTGATCCTCTGCTGTCTCAGCCTGGCCCCCAGGGGTTGGTTCGCCACCTGGAGCCTCGGTAGTCTCATCAACTCCAATCTCAGAGTGAGAACTATGGGATTCTACTGGAAAAAATATAAATTCCCCTTCTTCTAAGCCATTGCTCCCACCAGAGCCCTTGAGCTCTCTTGCACGCCTGGGAATCTTATCTGAGTGCACGTGCATGACAGAGTTCTTCTCACTTACCCACCACCAAGGAGAGCAACAGCAAATGATCCCGCATACCCATAGTGCTTTTGGTTTCCTGGAGGCAGCTGGTTGGCTATGGTGTAAACAAGATGGTGGACTAGATGGTCCTTGGTCAGATTGCATATGGGTCCTCTTATATGCATACTAGTTCTTACGGTCTTTGGACCTTCCTAGTGGAAATGCCAGGCATCTGGAATCAGCTTCCATGAGTTTTTCATCAACACCCCCTGCCCTCATTCTTTGAAAGTCTTCAGAAAACTCTGATGGCCCACCTCTTTTGACTGGCCATCCCATCATGTTGCTGTTTCTGTTGGTACACTATGTTTACTTGATTTTACATGCCAATCTACATCTTTATGGCTTTTTATCAAACTCATCTCAACTGATTTTTTATGTATCCCCTTCATGCAGTTTTAATTTTCTGCAGCACCTAGAGCACGTTCCCCCCCCCCCCCGGAAGGTTGCCTAAAAACAATTTCAAATAAATTCTGTATACAAGTGTTTTGTTAATTCTGCACAAGCAACCATTTCAGCAATTCAGAACTATTGTGCTTCCATGGAAGCCCCCTCTAAGTGACTTAACCAAGACTTCATCCTTTTCTTTTGTCATTCATAGTTTGGTTTTATTGTTGTTAAAATTCCTTTCAGGAAGGAGGAGGAGGATATTCAGTCACGTCTCAGGGATTCAGTTTGGGAAAGAACTGAAAAGGCCCAAGAGAGGAATTCCTGGTATGTCTTCTAAGAATTCATCAGCAGCTTTGTGGAAAGGGCATCTCAAATCTGCATAGCTTCAGTGGTCAGCAAATGAACTTGAATGGGAATGATCTTAGATCTTGCAATGTATGGCTGTGAAAGCTGGACCATAAGGAAAGCTGAATGCCGAAGGCTTGAAGCCTTTGAATTGTGGTGCTGGAGGAGACTCCTGTGAGTCCTTGGACTGCAAGGCAATCAAGCCAGACAGTCCTAGAGGAGATCAACCCTGACTGCTCTTTAGAAGGCCAGATACTGAAGAGGAAACTCAAATACTTTGGCCACCTAATGAGAAGGAAGGACACATTGGAGAAGAGCCTAATGCTGGGAACAATTGACGGCAAAAGAAGAAGGGGATGGCAGAGGATGAGGTGGCTGGATGGGGTCACTGGAGCAGTTGGTGTGAGCTTGAGTGGACTCCGGGGGATGGTGGAGGACAGGAAGGCCTGGAGGAATGTTGTCCATGGGATCACCAAGGGTCAGACATGACTTCACAACTAGCAAGCAAGCAAGATCTTAGGTCAGAGTGGGGGTAACTTTTGACTACAATGGGGAAGAAACCCACCTCAGTTTGTGTTAGATAAGCTGAATTTATCCCGTTCTCACCTCCCAACATGAACACAAATGCAATGCCCATGCTTTTCTGAGCTTCTAGTGTGATTCACGCTACACCCGGATTTGAAAAGGACCTGCAAGAGCATGAAAAGGGTACATTTTGTGTAGGCAAACTTTAGTCAGTGGAAGAAACCTGCATGCAGATGAAATCAGCACAGCAAAGCAGCATCTTTTGGAAACTGCATGGAGAAGGAACCCCAAATTTCCTCAAAGGCAAGAAGGAAAGTGCTCACAACTCAATATGGCCACAGGTTCACACGAGCTTGGTTGTACACATTGGCAGAACTGGACTGCCATACTTTTGAAGAAAAAAAGGCATGTATACACAAAAAGTAGGACTGCACATAATGGAATTTGCTCCTTGACCAGGACATAGGACTGAAACCTTACCAAGGCAATTGGGCTATATTCACTGTTTATAAATTTCCAGCCCTAATTGTGTCTAATGATTCAGCCGTTTGAGTGATGTCTGATGTTATTGGTTACCAATGTAATTGTTTGACTGCACTGGGGGTCTCCTGTCAGGACCAATAGGTGGTCTAGAGATGCTTTATTAATTAAATAATAAATGCAAAACAAGATTGATTTAAATGTGCTAACAGTACCTCCTGGAGGCTGTGATGCTAGGCCTTCTCGCCCCAGACCAGGGCCTGTTAAATTCAGTGGGATATAACTTCCAAATAGCCTTGTGTAAGATTGTATAGTGATAGATATAAGAAATACATTAAGACGCCCATCTTTGTACTTGGTCCAAATGAGTCTATTAGGTAGTCTTAGGAAAGTTGTTCTGTCTCAGTCACATGTAACTTTGGGGATAATAATACTGACATTCTCTTTCAAAATAAGCTCAATTTGATCCTTCTGGCATTGTGTACTGCTAAGGTTTCCATTTAAACAATAAGTTTAGAAATGCCATTTTACTTTTGTTCTGCTGCTACCGGCCCATCAAATCGAGCAACAAGGCTAGGGTCTACTGCAGGTAACTACCTGTTTGTATCCACCATGTGAGCATCTTTTCTTTTCTTTTCTTTTCTTTTCTTTTCTTTTCTTTTCTTTTCTTTTCTTTTCTTTCTCTTCCTTCCTTCCTTCCTTCCTTCCTTCCTTCCTTCCTTCCTTCCTTCCTTCCTTCCTTCCTTCCTTCCTCTCAAGACAACCTCTGAAGATTTCCCTCCCCATTTGTCAACTAAGCAAACAAGCACACTGAATTTCTCCAGGGGACAAAGGGGTTGGTCAAAGGTGAAGCGCAGCTTCTTTCTTCTTCTCCCAAGAATTTTGGAGTTGTTTTGCTGCCACTGCAATCATGTTGGCCAACTGGTCTCCAGTTTGCATCCCCTTACAATACTGGTTTGAGGAGGCAATGCTGTTCCCAGATCCAGGAAAGAAGTAAAGCTAGTGTGGAGCCACAATCTGCCTTCCAATTTCCTGAAAACTTTATTCTCTTATCAAAGAAGCTTCGATTGCTCTGCCTCACCTCAGAATGGTCTTCAATGTATTTGTTGGGGATTTGTTCTTGTTTTACCCAATCACTTTGGAGTGGCCGGCAGTTTTCTTTCCATTACCCATCTCTCTGTTGTTCCGCAGCCTCCTATGTTGCCTACATTTCCTGATCTAGAAGTTTCATACAAAGGAATGACTTCACATCTTCCCCAGGCTTTAATTGAAGGACAGTAAGTGAAGGAAACTGGGCTGTTCTAGAGTTGATTTTGCAAGTAAAACTGGGGCCCTTCGGCACAGTCCTCAGCTCCTTCTAAGTAAGGTAAGCACGAGAAACCCAAATGGAACCTCTGCTCATTTCGCTGATTTTTATTCCTCTTTAAATTATTTTTGAAAGCAATTACTTTTCTGTTAAATCAAGTGAGAATTGCTAAAAAGTGGGAGGGTTTGTTTTGTTTGTTTGGCATAAAATGCATGAAAATCAAACCCACAAATTATTTTAATTCCTGTGCAAAACAAACACCATGAAAGCCATTTTGGTTTGATATTTAAATTGATGGACCAAGAAGATCTGGGTTCTAGTCCACTCTTAGCATTAAGCTCACTTGTTCACTCTCTTCCTGTCACTTACTCACAGCCTAGCCTACCTCATAGGGTTGTTGTTGTGGGGACAAGACAGAGTGGAGGAGGACTGTGTAAGCCACCTTGGGGTCCTCACCAGGGCAGAAAAGATGGGATATAAATGTAATGCAAGCATGCAATATTTCATTCATTCATTCATTCCTTCATTCACTCACTGACTCATTCATTCATTCATTTTTAAATTTATACGCTGCTGAATAACCCAACAGGGCTCTCTGAGCAGTGAACAACAATAAACATAGAAACAGAGTGAGTCAGAAGGGGCCTCCCAGGCCATCTAGTCTGACCCCCAGCTCCAGCTGGCTCTGCTCATGACATGCCTACCATGTGCATGTCCAGCCTATCCTTGAACACCCTCACTGATGGGGCCTCAACCACCTCCCGTGGAAGCCCATTCCACGCCCTCGGGCTTCCTGACATCTAAATCGAACCTTGGTTCCCTGAGCTTTGCTACGTTGGAGCACGTCCTGCCTTCCTCTGCAGGGGAGAACAGGCCTCTACCCACCTCTGTGTGACACCCCTTCACATACCTGTATGTCACTAACAGGTCCCTTCTGAGTTTCTTCTTCTCCAGGCTGAAAGACCCAGGTTCCTCACTCTCTCCTCATATGGCTTCCTCTTCAATCCAGTCACAATCCTTGTGACCCTTCACTGCACCAATTCCAACCTTTCCATATCCCTCTTGTAATGAGGGGCCCAGAACTGAGCACACTATTCCAGTTGCGGGCGCACCATATAGAGTGGCAGTAATACCTCTCTGGATCTGGAAGCCATGCTTCTGGCTATGCAACTAATAAAATGGAGGCCAAGTTATAGTGTGGGGAAAAGGAGCAGAAAGGAAACTCATGGTTGCTTACAATTCAGGTTGTATCCCTCTATCTTCATTTCAAACAATCAGGAAATGGATGAAGAATGGTGTCATGAGCTTCAGCCAAAAGGTGAATTACTACCCATCTGGACTTCTGCTCTACTAGGGTTCAGGACATGGGGAAAAAAGACCCCAGGATTGCTGGTCACTCCTGATAATCACAGAATTGATCACTTTGCGTGGCTGCAGCTGCCTGGAACTCCAGTGCTGAGCCATGAAAACCCAACCTCAATGCCATTATGGTGTGATGAGCAAGGCCAGGTGAGCAGCTCCATTTTTTAAAATATGCATACATTGTAGGAGGTCTGAGTGTGAAATGCCTCAAGTGACATTAAATAGGAGATTCAAAGATCTGCTCCCAGTACTTTCCACCAGTTCCCACTCTGTAGGCATATGGGCTCCTTATGAAGTTATCTATGTGGAGACCCTGCAGGCCCTTCAGAACGCTTGATGTCATCCTAGAGCACCTAAAAGACTATATTATGTGGCCCCCTCAAGAAGCTGTTTTGTTGCATCCTTCTGAGTTTCAAAGATGCCATTTCCAAGTGTATCTGGACATACCTGAAGCCAAACTCCCCAGTCTTGCTCTGCTGAGACCATCCAATGAGCCCAAGTGCATCAGAAAATGTCAGATTCAGTTTTCACATCCATTTTGAAACACCCCCCTCCAAAATGGTGTTTGGCAGTGACCTCATAGCAAATTAGAAGTCACCCTTGCATCTAGCTCAGCCTTACTGACTCCAAGACTGGAAGAATGTGTGGACATCCAGATGTTCCCATCCTAGGAAGCTGCATCTTACTGACTCTGATCCTTGGTCCACCTAAGCTCAGAATTGCCAGCACAGACTCCTGATGCTCTCTGAGGTTACAGGCATGTATTTTCCCAGCCGTTCCTCAAGATGCTGAGAAAAAAACCTAGGACCTTCTTCATACCAGTCACAGGTTCTGCCACTGAGCCGTGGACCCAATCCTCAGAGCCAACAGTGACGGATGAGTTGACCTGCAGACCAGAAACTTCTGCCAAGCTATGCCATCCCCATCCATGGTTTATGCTGCTTGGAAGCTAGGCTTGGGACTGGGTGGAAGATCACATTTAAGGGCTCCCTAAGATCTGCTAGACCTAGCATTTCTAATTTAACCCCAGAATGTTCTCTCTTGGCACCTCATTCTGGCTGAAATCGAACATCACATAAGCAGTGTTCCCCTTGCTCTCCTCCCCCAAGTTCCAAATCATTGCCTTCCGAATCTGCTTCTGAAGTGCCCCAAGCCTCCACAGTGGTTTGCGGGGTACAGGAGCAGGAGAGCTTTGTTCCAACTGCTTACATTCAGATCTCATGGTGAGCACCCAGATCTCAATGACTGAGCCTTCCTCGTCATACGGGAGGCAGCGGAGCTGGCTTGCACCAGCACGAAAACACATGGGACTTTCACACCACACAGAAGTACACAGAATGCGGATACAGACGGAGGGGAGCTTACCTGGGCAAATCAAGAACACGGAATGCCATGCTTTCTCAGAGAGATCCTCACTGTTGTCTGGGCCTTGGTAAGCCCATGATCTGACATTTCAAGCATTCTCTTTCCTCTGCTCGGCCATGGGGCTTGTTCCTATCCCAAGACCACTCAAGATGGCAACAAAGCTATTAATTTAGATTGGCAACAAAGCGAATACCTCTGGAGATACAAAGTTCCCAAGGCAGAGCAGCCAGAATATTAAAAACAAAAATCACAAAATGACAAGAAAACTGTAAGGCATATGCAACCTTCTCCTTTGTTTTGAGTGAAAATTAAAATAAAAATTAAAGTCAAATAGCATGTAATTGATTTTAATGTAGCTTTAAGAATTGGAGGGGTGAAATATGGGGGGTGCAGAAATATATTATTGATTAACTGGAATTTGGACTCTGGAGGCATCACTTTCCATTGTGCACCATAAGCATTTAAAAAGACTGCAAGGAATTAACTGTATGCACCCTTCCTTTCTTTCTGGCACTGTGCTCTGAGATGTCTTATC
This sequence comes from Varanus salvator macromaculatus, assembly GCA_023646645.1. Classification (NCBI taxonomy): domain Eukaryota; kingdom Metazoa; phylum Chordata; class Lepidosauria; order Squamata; family Varanidae; genus Varanus; species Varanus salvator. The sequence goes on from JAIXND010000762.1 coordinate 2,807,448, forward strand.
AGGTTTTTTAATATTAATATTAATGAGCAGAATTAACACCAAAGATCAGGGATCCGTGATAGCTCGGAGAACCTGCAAGGACCCTGTGGCCTCCCACGGTTTATTATTTTTTAATCAAAATAGCTGACTTGAAGGCAGGAAAATGAAAGAACCAAGCCTTTTATGATTCTACAACGACTCAAATTAAAATGATCTATACTTGCATAATTCCAACAAACCATTTTGTGCTAGTTAAAAACAGTTAAAATGGCATAAAGGCATGATTTAAGGCCTGCCATTCCTGCTTCTTAATGAATGGTTTATTTTACACAATGTTCTTCGTTATCACTGGAGACATTTGGCAACACAAACCCAGATGACTTTCCTAACATTATGTGTATACTTGCTAACCGGTGTAAAGAAAGTTGAACCACCTGCTTTTGGACTAAATAAAATATTAATTTAAACTTATTCAGGGATTCCCCAATCTAGGTTGATGGTGTGTGTTTGCTCTGATGAGATTCCCAGGTGTGCACGAGAGGTGGAGAACTCTGGTGGGAATGATGGCTTAGGCTTAGCGGAGGGGGAGTGGAGAGCTGACCCAGCCGTGGCTCAGAATTCTCATTCTGATACTGGAGTTGCTGAGACTAGTGCCCAAACTCTCCTGGTGAGCCAGCCCGAGCCAGAGCTGGATCAAAGCACTTCAAGGACAACCACAGAGCCCCCTTCCACTCCTGATTGTGGGAAAGAACCAGTGGAGAACCGGCTGGGGAGGGTTTCTCAGGAGACTTGGATGCACGGGCCCATTGACGGACTTGCCGGCTGGCCAACCGGAGATTCAATGGGAACAGCAGTGGGGTGCCCACGTCCACAGTGCACCCCCTGACAGACATTGGCCCTGGAGGGTTCATAAGCAAAGCTTGGGGTGACTGGGGTCAAAGCGAGAGGTTAAGTTTCTAGCTGGAGTGGGTGTTTCAGAGCTTGTGACTACTTTGTAGCTGTATGGAATAAAGACTCTTTGAACAACTATTGAAGTGCTTGCCTCCTTGGGAAGGGATGCCAAGCTCACAACAGTTACTATGCAGATAATTAAGAGACATTCACAAACACACCTGTCCAAACAGACAGACCTTGTCTGGTTCTCCTGTCCTGCTCAACATGATTTAGATGAGGCACTGAGGGAATATTTACTGAAATGGTCTGAAGATCCAGGAGATCTGGGTTCTGGTCTCCATTTGTCCACAAAGCTCACTGGGTGACTCTGGACTTCACTCTCAGGTTAACCCATCTCACACAAGGAAAAAAAAAGGTGGAATATACATGCAATGGGAGGAGGAGGAGGGGAGGAGAGGGAAGGGGAAGGCTTGGACTACATGATATCTGAGATCCAACTGAATGATTCCATGCTTACATTTTAAATCTGCTCTCACTCTCCTCTTCAGCTCAATAGTCCAGTCCTTGTGCATGCTACAATAGGATGGGATAGCCAAAGAGTCATCTCATTTCCTCATATTTACCAACATCATCAAATATGAGGAGAGATTCTAGATTAGGGTTCCTCAACCTGGTTGCCCTCCACATGTTTTGGCCTGTAACTCCCAGATGATCTGACAAATGCTCATTCTAGCTGGCAGATGATGGGAATTTAAGTTCAAAACAGCTGCAGGAAACCTGTTTGAGGAAGCCTTTAGGAGTATATGCAATGGCGTACGATGTGGGAGAAGAATGGATAGACTGAAATGTGGGTCCATCCAATACAACTGATGATACATAAATTCAGAATTGACAAGAGGGGAAAACCTGGCGCAAAATAAACTGATAGAGTTTCCTGACACATTGTACACTGTTTGTAATGATTTCCAAAAGAGAATTACCGTATTTTTTGCTCTTTAATACTCACTTTTTCCCCCTCAAAAGTAAAGGGAAATGTCTGTGCGTCTTATAGAGCGAATATGTGTGTGCAGTAAGTCTGTCAGATGTGCAGCCCATGGGGAAGTGATGGGGAATGTGCCTGTGATTGTGTGCCCATTTGATTCAGAATATTTTTTTTCTTGTTTTCCTCCTCTAAAAACTCGGTGTGTCTTATGGTCAGGCTCGTCTAATAGAGCGAAAAATACGGTAAATGAATTCATAGAGGTAAGGTGGCTATGTCTCACAATTTTGGTGGCTATGTCAAAACATCATATTCAGAAGGAGCATGCCACTGGATATCTATTACTGGGGGTAAAAATAGGATACAAGAACAAATGCCTTAAAGCTGGTGGAATTTCTGGAGTCAAAACTCTGTGGAAGACATGATTCAGGAGCACATGAGAACCTATGTAAAAACAACCAAACTGAGTCAGATTGAGATGCATCTGGTCTATCACACTGTGACAGGCTGGTGAACCACGGGGATAAACAGAGTTCTGGTCTGGTCAAGATGCTATCATAAGACAATTGCTTTCCTTTTCAAACACAGGCATGGGTGCTTTACTTGTGTCCTAGATCCAGATGGCTGAAAAACATGAGGGGTTCCCTCTTGACCAGCACTTCAGTCCTCGAATGGACAACCCACAAGCAGGACCTCCTGGTCCTGCTCACCAACAGCTACAGCATAGAAGTGTATGACCTCCGATAGTGGAAGGAGCATCGGAGCAAATAGCATTAATATCTTTATCTGCTGTGAATTTGTCTGATTCCTTCTATAGCTGTCCAGATTGGTACCTATCATTCTATCCTGTGGCAGTGAATTCTTGTGACAAAAAATGCCCCTTTCACTTTATCATTTTCCATGTATGATTTTGTACTCCTCTGCCATGTCACTCCTTACTAACTGTTATTTCTGAACTAGAAAGTCCCAGATATTGTAACCTCTCTTGTCCCGTCCCATCCCATCCCTTTCTCAGATGTGTTAAGTTCTACATGTCTCTGATTTTATTTTCTACCTTGTTCAATGGACTTTTCTGATATGCAGATTCTTAGCTTCTCATTTGAGTTCTGTCGAAGTACATTGATCTTTATCTCTTTTCAACAAATCCTCAAAGAATACCACTATGGATTGTAAAGTCTGGTTCAAACGCCTACAACTACCTGGTAATCCCCACAACATCAATAGAGGATTCGGCCCTTAAAATATGCCGCCATTACTCTCCAAGAAGCTCCAGGTCCATGGACCATCAATAAGGTCTCCAACAGCATTTGGCCAAAGGGTTTGCAGTCTGCCTCAAAGCACCATGGGATATTCTGCCTTCTGAAATTTACAAAGCATAAATTTGTGCTAAATATCCTGAAGTGATAATGGCAAGAGATTATCATGAATATCAAAGAAAGGGTGTACTGAATCTTCAAAAATGCAATCAGGAGTGTGTGGTGTGTGATAGTTTGCTGTTCTCTTTCGTAAAAGCAAATTTCATGATCCCGATTTAGATCGCTGGTACTTTGTACTTGCTTTTCATTCCCTAACAGCATCCCCTAAAGAGGGATGAAGGACCATCTTGCATCAGACTGACAGTTTATTTCATCCTTCCTCCTGCATTGGTGACATAAGAAATCCCAATTAGTCAGAGACCAGAAGGTGAATACCACCATGCTACATATTCAGTGAAATTTGGCTACTAGGATGCTCCCAAAACTACAGATTTGTGGGCAGTTTCAATGAAGGTTCAAATGGTGCTAGGGAAGGGGTTGGGACATTGGACAGGGACCAGTAGGGCAGGATGCAACTCCCCGCTCCGCCATGAGAAACTCTGGGCTCGTCTCAGCCCAACCCAGGTTTTGTGAGGATGAAATGGAATCAAGGAAGAAGACTAAGTTGCTTTCCATCCCTTGCAGGAAAAAATTGGGGGGGGGGTGTATTTGCAAAGTATACTTTTAAAAACCATGCCCAGACTGAAGGCAGGGAGCCAAAAATATTGGTGAACACCGTTTGAAGTTTGCCTCATCCCTTCTCCATGCTCCCAACAGGCCCACAGACATCTGGGAATCATGGACAGAGTGTACCATTCCTTTCTTTTCAGCAAATAGCCCCTGTCTCGGCTATTTCAGAGGATCCAGCTGCCTTTAAACTTTTTAAACTGAAATAACGTAGCCACCGCAGCATGCATTCAGGAGCTGGGAATATTATTTTAATTCTCAAAGGCATTACAACTTCCCATTATGGACTGTAATGGCAAGCAATTTTGTGTGTGTTATGTCGGTTTGCTAGGCAGAGCAATTTGGGTACTTTCATAGACTGATGGATTCGAAAGCCAAAAGGGACCATTATCAGCATCTCGGGTGACCTCTCTTGTAACATAGGTCATAAAAATTCACCTAGTAATTTCTGGGTCAAGCCCAGCCTGACCTCAAGGTTAAACTTTAGTAAAGCTGGGGGGTTTTTGGTTCCCTTTTCAAATTACAATAAAGGATCTCTGTGCTGCGACTGTGTAGCTGTTATGTTTGCCTTTGTGAAATGCCCTCGGTGAACTGTCTGAAAAAAAAATCTGCAAAAGAAATTTGCTATGGGACAGAGAGCATGATTGGAAAGCATAGAGATTTTTCCTTTTTGTCTCAGCTGGTGGTATTTTGGCTGACCTACAATAGACACCCCTCCCCCGCAACACTAGGGCTTATAACAAAGATGCTGACATCTCCAGAAAAGGCCCATGTGGCTGCTCCTCTAATACAATCGCATTATGCCAAGTTTGCAAGAATACATATTATTTAAAGGCTGGATTTACTGTTTGGCAGTGCCCGAGCTTGGTAGTACTTGCATAAATGATCATCTTTGGGTCACATTTCATGCCTGCGTAACGATATGTAAATGCGACACTTTCCCTCTTGGAAAACTCTCTAATGAGCCAAAGGGCCAAACATGTACAGCAAGTGCATGATTCACACCTCTGCCTCACGCTTAATTTCTCCAAATGCATTTTGCATTTTGATCGTGCTACCCCCTGCCTGCTCCCTCCAATAATTGCAGCATCGAGGGCTGGAGTGGAGAGAAGAAGAGGAGTATGTGTTGCTCAGAGCAAGGAGGGGGGTTGTTTTAATTGTTCGGGAGTGACAGACAGCAAGGAAGGATGGTTCGCAGCATCTCCCCAGAATGCAGAAACCATTTGTAAACTGCCATGCTTACAAGATGCCGATGTTTATGCCTGGTTGTCTCTTTTCATGCATTCCCATTTGCTGCATTCTTGCATCAGTTGCAGTGTCCTTTCCTGGGCAAAGAATCAAATGAGCCCTGATCATATCTTTACAGGTCCTGCTTTGGGGGTAGCATTTAGCAAGGTGGAGAGACTGGCAGTCTTCCCCTGATCTCTTGAGTATTTCCTAGGAATCTGCATATGTCAATTCTTGTTGCTGTTGTTGTTGGTCACAAAGCCATGCCCAACTCATGACAACCCCATGGACAACATTCCTCCAGGCTCTCCTGTCCACCATCCCCCAGAGTCCACCCAAGCCCACACCCACCGCCCCAGTGACCCCATCCAGCCACCACATCCTCTGCCATCCCCTTCTCCTTTGGCCATCAATCATTCCCAGCATCAGGGTCTTCTCCAGTGAGTTGTTTCTTCTCATTAGGTGGCCCAAGTATGAGTTTCGTGTCAATTCTACCCATGCTTTAAGCAATCCAGTGTCCACATTTGGTGTACCCATGCACTCATGGGAGTGACTACTCAGAACAGAACCCCAAAGCAAAAAGATAAACATTAGAAATATACGAGTGGGCCTTTTTTGGATGCACAAGAACAAGGGTGTTGTCAAAATGCTCTTATTTTTTCAAGGTGGCCAAGTTCAGAAGATCATTTTTACCAATTTTGGGGTGTGGAAAGGAATGAGTGAGGAATCCATTTAGGGGCGGGAATCTGTCATTCTTGGGGCTTAGCTTCCTGGATACCAGTCCACTTTGCTACAATCCAGAGTTGATTTCCTGGTGACCTTGCCCAGCATTCTCAGGATGGTCACCAGAAATTGAGCTCCAAGCTCTGTCCAAGCACTGAATAGCATCTGTCTCCAGCATCAGCCACTTTCTGAGCAGTTGCAACTGATGCCGAAGGAGGATCATTATGAGGGGCTCAGCACTGTTATGACCACTGCAGAGGGTTGTGCACCTGGGGTCCATAAGTGTTCATGGACTTCACCATGGCTTGGCTCCCTGGGACCAAGCACAAGAGGAGGAAGTTCCTGAATACTTGGGGGGTTGCATTCCAATAGGGTTCATCCCAACCCTCGCATGGGAGAGTAGGCTCAACATTCCAGGTGCATGTTCCAGGAGCTGCTGCCTATCTTCTCCTTCCCCCAGAAGTCCCCATGGAATGATGCTGTTTCACATAATTGCAGAATTCAGAGGAGACTTCTGGCCAGCAACTGCCATGAAGGGAGGAGCTGTGAAAAAAGTGTGCAAGGAAAGGTCTGAGAGGAGCTCTTCTGGTATGTCCAATTTCAAGCTCCTTCTCTTTGCCATGTTCTGCCTGAGGGTTCCCCACAGGCAACTGACAGGTCACTATGAACAACAGGATGCCAGACTAAATAGGCCACTGGTGTGAAATAGCTTGGTTTTTCCCATGATTTGGATCAGGAAAGCTAGGTAAATAGTAAATGTGCAAAGAGAAGGAGGTGTAAAGTTTGACTCTCACCTTCCACCCTCAAAATTTCCTCTAATCTTAAGTGAAGAAGCCCAGACAAGAAGGATCAGACAGAAAGTAACAGACAGTACTTTAAGTGTTTCAGCAATGCCTGTCTCTGGAGTAGGTTCTGGGGGACCAATCCAGATCGCAGTCGTAGCATGGGGAGGAGAGGGGCCATAAAGATCCAGTTTTCCCACCACAACTCCTACTTTAAGCTAAAGTTAGCAGAAGAAACACAGAAACATAGAAACAGAGCGAGTCAGAAGGGGCCTCCTGGGCCATCTAGTCTGACCTCCGGCACCAGCCGGCTCCGCTCATGACATGCCCACCATGTGCATGTCCAGCCTATCTTTGAACACCCTCACCGATGGGGCCTCAACGACCTCCCGTGGAAGCCCATTCCACGCCCTCGGGGTCCTAACTGTCAGGAAGTGCTTCCTGGCATCCAAATTGAACCTTGGCTCCCTGAGCTTTGCTCCATTGGAGCGCGTCCTGCTCCAAGAGGATGTAGCTACTAGATATGATCATAGGTAAGTGCCTGTTTTGACCAGGATCTGCATCTTTTCTCATACCTGTGCACCTGAGGCCTTGCATTTCTATAAACAAGGTTTTTTTCCTAGGTGGCAGTGTCATCATGGAACTGAAACACATTAATATGCTCATGCAGTGAATTAGTATGAAGATGCTCCCATGTAGAGGCAGCTGTTATTTGCCTTATCTGGGAAATATCACCACCCTGAGACATTGTGAAGGGCGGGACATAAAAGCTTTGAACAAACAAACAAATAAGCAAACAGAAAATCTTGGGAACTCACTGGCTTCTAAATGTGGGTAATGCCAATTATTGTCACAGGGAAAATAGCTCCATTTGAAATTGATAAGGTAGTGTTTCCTTTTGCCAACATTAGTAAAACAGAACAAAAACTCTCTTTGGGGGCAAAGATCAGAAGGAAGACATGATACTGTTGGGATTATAGTGGACGTTACTAGAGCTTGAGAAGAAACAGCTTGTCTTTAGTTGTCCTTTTCTCATTCTTCTCAGAAACTGTAATTCCTTTGCACAGGTTAGTATCATTGGAAGAAGATCGAGCTGGTGACTGAGTGAGTCATTAAAAGTTGGCATTTGAGTCATTTAAGAAGAACATATAGATGATGATTATTGAAGAATATTCTTTTCCTGATGACCAAAGGATAAGAGTCGGTTACCTAGTATTCTATCAGAGAGACACAAGAGGGTCAAAAATGCAAAATAAACCCCTGTCAAGAAGAGGTTTGTTGTGTGTAAAGATTATCGTAGAGGCAGATGTTTTGACACCAGATGTTCTAAGAAGAAGTGAGGGCAAAGAAACCATGTACAAAAGTAGCCAGATGTTTCCTGCTAAGACCATTAATTTATTTAAAACATTTGTATGCCTCCCAGTTGTGCCACAGCACCTCTGGGCAACACACAGTTACAAGAAGAAAAAACACAATAAAAACCCAAAACACATTAAAAATGAAATGACAATAAGCTACAAGCAAAATATACAAAAGGAAGGTCTTATGACATTAGTTAACTTTTTTTTTAAAAAAAAAAAGGCAGGTCTTGCCTGGTGCCAAAAGGAAAGTAAGGAAAGCGCCAGGTGAATCTCCTTGGGGAGGGCATTCCAGATGTGGAGAGCAGCTGCAGAAAAGGCCCTGCTCCTCTTGGCCATCCCTCTCACCCCCCTAAGGGACACCTCACACAGGAGGGCTCCCTGTGTAAATTTCAAAGGCCAGGTGGACACATATGGGTGCAGGCACTCCCTAAAATAAGATTTTCTGTCACTAATCATTAGGAGAAGCCAAACGTTAAATGCACTGTGCATGGAGACTGTGGCAGCTGCTCCTGACTGGAGATGGGCTCACTCCGTACTCTTAGTGTTCAAGAGGTTTAAGGAAATGAAATGGCTTGCTGAAGCTGCCCATGTCTCTCACAGTCAGACAATGAGCAAGAGAGCCCTTTTCGTTTGCTGTGTCCCCAGCATTTTGATGACGGCAAAAATGCATGTCTGATACAGCAGACATGTCTAATTTCCTTGTTTGGAACACAGACCTGGGCAAAGCGTCATTGCTGCATCCCATCCGAAGTGCCCCCAACTCCTTTGTTTCTGTACAGCTCATCCATACCCACCCACCCACCCATAGCACATCTGCTCTACTTCACCTGACAGTGCTGGACACATCAGAAACAGTCCTGAGTTCTTGGAGCTCCCCACCCTCTGTGCCCTGGCTCCCAAGACCCCGCTCTTTGCAGCTCCACCACCCGAAAAATGAAAGCAAAACAGAATCCAAGAGCTTCTTGGAATCAAAGCACGAGATGCTCCCTTTCCAGTGGTATCTCAGCTCACAAACGCCTCGGTTCCTGACCAAATCGGGTCACAAACAAAAATGTCAGAAAAATTTTTACTCCGGTCATGAACTCCGCATCGGGTGACGATCGCAATCGCGCCCGCCTCCCCGCACCCCGAGCACACCCACAATCGCACCTGCCTATGGCCACGATCGTGGTCACCGTGGTGCTGGGGGTGGGGGGAGATGGCCGTGATCTTTGTTGTTCTTTGTTGTTCTTTGCTTCACATTTTTGTGATTAAAATAAATAGTAACAGAACAGATTAACCTTATTTACATTGAACCGTATGGGGAAATTTGACTTGGCTCACAACCAGTTTGGGTCACGAGCAGAGTCCTGGAATGGATTAAGTTCATGAGCCGAGGTACCACTGTATTTATCATTTCTTGCTGCTTCCTGATCCTCTCATTCCTACAGCCCACATGAGAAGGACGTTCCCTGGACACTCTCCGAAGATCTGCTGAATTCTGTCATCACATGGATGTTCCTCTCTTCTTGGTGATGTACAAACATACACAAATGAAGAAAGAACAGTGTTAGGGCTTAGCGATAGGATGGCCTTTCCTTCCATTAGATATAGCATTGCTGCAGAATTGAGCAGAAAATTATGGAAAGTGAACAACGAACACCCTCTTTGCATGAAAAGCAGGCAGGGTTCTTCTAATACTTACCATCAAAAATGCTACTCCTCAGATTTTCATATTCTCATAGGGTTGGGAAATATTACCAATATTTGCATACTTGTAGGAAGGTGATTTTTTTGTTTTTTGGTGGGGGCTCAGGGTTGGGAAAAGAATTTAATTGACAGATAAAAAGGATGTAGAAAGGGTAATTTCATTTTCCATCAGAAGAAGTGAGGTTTTATGTTAGGAATTAAATTAACAGCACATGAAATTGGCTTTTTCCTAAGTTCATATTTTTTTTTTTAACTTTTTCGCTTTTCAATAAAAATAGAAAAGGGGGAGGAAGACCCCAAACTAAGGTAGAGATATAAAATGGTGACGACAATGAACAAAGACTATAAAACTTCCACAGGGCCCTGTGCTTTTGCTTTTTCCCCATTTGCTTTGCACTTTCTACCAGCAAAGGAGTCAAAACTGACAGTTACAAATTTTCCTGGATCTTGCCATCTGATGTTCAGTCTTTCAGTTCCAGCTGGTTTGGATTTTTTTTCCTGCTCCAATTTCCCTCTTCCCTATTGGTTTGTAACTTCTCTGGAGGTTGTGATTTATTAGGCATGTATCTGTGCACACACACACACAAATTTCGCACACTTGTGTGTACGTGCGTGCATGCTTGTGTGAGTGTGATGGAATACCCATAACTCAGCACCAAAAATGGCATTTTTAGATAAAGCCGTCTCCACGTTTCCCTACAATATGATGGATCTGTTACAAGACTGCTGCTGGTTTTATGTATTCAAACAAAACAATCACAAAGGATACATGATTTAGGCAAAGCAGGTGGAACTTGATTAGCTCATTAAAGGCAGAAAAATATTTTACTTGCCTGTTGCCCATTGAGTAACATGGTTCCAGGGATGCAGCCTTCAAAGATAAAAGGACTTCCGAGCCAGTATTATGACAATGTCTTCTGAACAAAAATGGCCAAGAATTTCTGTTTTAATAAGCATTTATCAAATTTGATTTTCCCATATTTGAGAGAAACCAACAACCTTGAGGTTTAAAGTGCAATGTAATAATAACATTAATAATGATTCATAGTAATTAATAATATGTAGGAATAATGCATATTATTGAGTGCAGGAGAAATTGAAATGGAAACATCCATCCAGGCTGATGGCTTTGAGTGCTTGGCTCTTAAAAATCTGGATGTTAATTATTTGTTAACACCCCCGCCCCCGGTATATTTTTCAACCACGTAAGTGCTGAATTGTGATTGTCCGCTGCTTTTAATGAGAGGACCTTATTACTGATGGGTTCAATATGTTTCTCTACTTGTGGGGAATCATTGCATGATCCAGGGGCCCATACTTTGTGCCACTGCAGGTTATCTATCTGCAGATTTGTTGTTTAGTCATGAAGTCGTGCCCGACCCATCACGACCCCATGGACAACATTTCTCCAGGCCTTCCTGTCCTTCACCATCCCTCAGAGACCATCCACACCCACACCCACCACCCCAGTGACTCCATGCAGCCACCTCATCCTCTGCCATCCCCTTCTCCTTTTGCCGTCTATTGTTCCCAGCATCAGACTCTTCTCCAGGCAGTCCTTCCTTCTCATTAGGTGGCCAAAGTATTTGAGTTTCATCTTCAGCATCTGGCCTTCTAAGGAGCAGTCAGGGTTGATTTCCATTAAGATTGACTGGTTTGATCTCTTTGCACTATCTGCAGATAGAAATGGCTAAACCTTTGTCTCGGCTTATCCTGTCATCTGATGCAACACTGAGATTCTGGAGCCAGGGCTGTGTGCCTAGCCATAGGAGAACATGCACGATCACTGGACAAACACCACAGAGACCAGATCATATATAATACCATTGCTATTATTAGCAGATTACGGTTGTATTGCACCTGTGAATCAACAAGAAGAGCATGATGGAGTTAGTCCAAATCCTTTTGACTGACTCCAAAATTGGAGAAAATGTAAAGAAGTGTATAGTGGTTAAAAAAGCACAGGTTTGGGACTCAGGTGATCTGAGTTCCAATCCCTGCTGAGGCATGGAGCCCAGTGGGTGGCTGTGGACCAGTCGCAGACTCTTGGGCCAATCTACCTCACAGGGTTGTTGTGAGAATAAGATGGAGAGAAGGAGAATGATGTAATCCACTTTGAGTTCTTGAAGGAAGGAAGGAAGGAAGGAAGGAAGGAAGGAAGGAAGGAAGGAAGGAAGGAGGTGGGATGTAATCTAATAAATAAATAAGTATGTATTCAGCTCCACTGAGATACACCCATGAAGTCTGAAGTCTAATCCATCGCCATGTCTTCAGAAAATTGAACATTTTTTTTAGTTTAATGTTCCAAAATAGCACCACAAAGTTCAAATGTGCACATCATGCAATAATTCCTTTGGTTTCTGGAGCAGAGAGTGGTCAGGTTGCTTTCAACATATGTTCACTTATGTTCTCCGCCTAGAACAATAAGGACTAGGATCTGAGAAGATGGGGTTATCTCCTTTTGCTGACCTAAATGTTTTTTCCCTCCTCAATATGAAACAAATGCTGTCACTAAGATACATCCTTGTCTTACCTTTCTGCTGATAAGAACATTTCAGGATAAGGAAAAGATACTGCTTTGTGCAAAAATAGAAACACGGGGTTTAAAAAAATGGTGTGGATGGAAGAGCAACATTCGTGAAATCCCAGGGTCACTAAAGACAAACTGAAATGCAAGTGTGATTCTTTGAAATTTTGATGAAGATCTTTAAAAATGGAATATACAGTTGCCTCAACGGTCCTTTAATTTGCCATAATTATCTCCGATAGATCGATTGATTTGCACTCAGTTTTCTTCCATTTAAGTGGCGACTGAATTATTTGTAAAGAGTTAAATGGTACATTTTGTGATGCATTGACATTTTTTCTCTGTGCTCATCACCAGATAGCATCTTCTTTAGAGTTCCTTTTATTGCCTCTAGAAGAATTAATGCTATTTAGATGTTGTTGAAGGCACAATCGAGTTGGGATGTCTGAAACTTTCCAGGCTCAGAGAATTGTGGACGTCCGATAAAGAATGGAAGAGCAAGGAGTCCAAAACCGCCTTTACAACTGTCCCGCTCCACAAAAAACCGAAAGATGCAATTCCATGCGTGTTTAGATGGAGCATGACTGGAGAATAAGAGGTCAGAAATTCTCACTATGTCTCTCACCAAGAAACCACTCTGAATGCCAGGATTCAAAGTTGACTGATTCAATTAATTTATTTAGTTTGCATTTTTCTATAGCATCATTCATTAAAAATCTCATGCAGGTTTTTACACACACACACAATTGAGAATCATTGAAATCAACAATAAAACAATTAAAAACACCTTAATGCCATTACTTATTAAAATTATTAAAATATTAATTAACAGTTAAAATAGGTAAATAAAAAGGTTTTGGCCTGGTGCTGGAACGAATAAAGCTTCAGTGCTGGGCATGCCTCTCTGGGGAGCAAGTTCCTTTATCGGGGTGCTGTGGAAGAAAAAGCCCTTCTCCTCAAATAGACCCCCTCGCCCCTTCCAAGGACAACTCTTGATCTGAATCCATTTCAGATTTCTTGAACATTCCTATTGAAGAAGGCAGAAGCATTGTTCAGGATTTAAGCTTTTGGTACTATTTCACCCAAATTCACACATCTCTGGGATGGAAGGAATTTGAAATTAGCAAACCCTTTTGGGAGAAAGTCACATTTACTGATGTGTCCATCCATGTCTAGGGACTGAGTGCTTAACTCTTAAAATGTTGAGTTTGGACCACTATGTGTATCAAGCCATGTTGGTACCAAATGAGGGCTGGCACCTCTTTTTTCAGAGAAGGTCCTTGAGCATTGCAGGCAAGGAGGCAAATTTACCCCTTCTCTGTTGGGAATAATTGCACCTACTGCATTTGACTGGGGCAGATGGGTGAGGATTTCATGTTGGTTCCAGGGTATTTTTGGTACGACATTACCAACACCCACAACTACCTTTATGTTACCTACAGAAAGAACTTGCTCTTCAGAAAGAAAACGAAAGTGGGAAAAATGAAAGAGACAGATTCATCCATCCCCTAATGATCACTATCAAGTGCCAGAAGTTTGTAAAACTTCTGTTAAAAAAATACAAAAGACAAGACTTTGAGGAATTTCCTAGTTATCTTCTCCACTCCAGTGACTTTCAGTTCTGCCACCAAATTGAAATGCAGTTTTCTGAACAATAATGTACTTTTGGGGAACATCACAAAAGAAGATTTTAAAAGCATGAAAAATGCATTTCCCTTATGTAATCAGAAAAAACAACACCACCATAAATTATAATGCAATATACAGTCCAATTCTTTCATTCAGAGCCCTTAAATGGTATGTGCTGATTAAGCTCTTAGTCACTGATGTTAAATGTCTAATGAAAAGACTTTGAATGTGGTTTAACCCATATTAAAAACCCCACTGGTGCCCCTGGAATTAAAAGAGAAGACGACAATTAATCCCATTCTTTGTTCCTTTAATACGTTTTAATAAATTATGCCGCATCTTCCTAATACATTTAAGTCATACAGGAAAATGCCAAATGATTTGCAACTTTCAAAAACAATGGGGTGTGGTAGGGGAAACCAATGTGAACACTAAAATGTAATGAATTCAGTGCACGGCATTTCTTCAAAAGCAGCTGATGCATTTGGGGCATTTCTCTCCAATTATACTTGTGTACAGTGGGAGTGGGCACACTTGAAAGTTGTTTCTCCATTTAATCTTGGGTGCTCCTTAGGAAAAGCTTGGCTCTTCAAATTTTCCAAGTGTTGCAAGTGTACAGTCCTCCTTGGAACAATCACCAGCCACAGGCCGATCTCCTTGCCAAAATGTCCTTTATTGCTTGCAAGTATAAATCACCCAGAACGCATCTCTGAGCCTTCACAGAGCAGGCCATTGAACCCAATCTGGAGTTTATCACCAGGAACTCTCCTTGTGAGCTTGCCTGGGTCCCGTCCCTTTGGGAAGGGCTTTCTGAAGGTGAGCAGGCCTCCTCTCCACATGCTGTTCATTCAATGAGGCCTCCTGTCTCTGATTATGCTTTGCCCTGTGGGCAACAGTGGTGGGCACGGCTGAATTCCGCATCCTCAGAGACCCCTCTCACAGGCTGTACATCTTGCTCATTCCCAGGAATTGCCTGGCTCGACGGAGTGCCTAGCCCTGAGACAATCTCCTCTTGCTGCTTGTCAAGGTGCTGCTCAACATGTAAACAACCCACACGTTCACGAGCAATAAAACTAAAGTCCTTTATTGCTACTTGTCTACAAGATTTACAACTCAATAGATAAGCTCTTCTGTTGAGGTCTTTGGAATGCAGATGTTAATCCTCTAGTGGTGTCTCTCCCCGAGCCCACATGGGACTAGCTCTCTTGGTCACGCCTTACTTCCCTCTGACATAACAAGGCCTGCCTTTGCTTGTATCTTCTTAGAATTCTACGATTGGTTGCTAGGGAAAAGTCTATCACGTCCCCTGCGTCTCCTGTGTCATGTTCAGGAAGTTCAGCGTCAGTGGGAGGAGGGACAGCCAGCTCTGACTCCTCCTGAGTAGAACTAGCGGTGTCTTTTCCCTTGGGGCTCTCCTGCCTTGATGTGGGCTCGGGTGTCTGCTCAATGGGCAGGGAGTCATGGGGAGGTGCAGCCATCTGCTCAGCCACCCCCAAGCCAGGTAGCGGGGTTGGCTTTTGGATTCAGGGTCCCAAGCACAAGACCTCCTCGTGAGGTGCTGTCTCTGTCAGGGCTTCAGGCATGATACTGCTGCATCTTAGGACCCTGAGCTAGGCCATCCTCTCCAGTCTCCCTCTACTCTCCCTTCACTCTCCAATTCTGATTCATTGTCTGGAAAGCAGCCAGCTGTCTGCAGGCACCATTGCCCAAGACTGCCATCCCTCATAGTCCCATCTCCAAGTGCCAAAGCATGCAGCACACAGGAGCTGTTCTGCCTGAGATTAAATGACAGCAGGTATGTCTCTCGGAACAAGGATGGAAAACGAGGGGCTGCTGCCTTCCCACTCGGACTTGAACCGGCCACCATGGGGATCCAGAGGTGGACTGGACAGGCCTTTGAGTTGCTCTCTCATGTTTCTTCATAGAAACATCTCTCTTGATAGAATACAGGTATTGGCACTGGTGAAAAATAATTCAGTGACATTGCAAGAAGCCCCTCTGGTCAAATTCAAAGGTGAAATGAAGTGAGTTGACATACCTTGTCTTCTCTAGTTGTGGCATTCTTCAGTCACAGTTTTTGTTATCTTCATTGATACTGTGTGGTCTGCCATCTTGTGTACAGGAGAGAAGAGGCAGTTTTAACTGTTCGAAATAAATATACAGGAAATAAATTGTATGTTGACTTTTGCTGGCTAAGATCAGCCCACATCACCCTTTTGCCCTATATTTTCTATTCCACCATGTTGTTGTTGTTTTTTGCCTGTGATTCCATGAACACTATTGGCTGAAGTGTGAGAAAGATCAGGGGACGGGCTCCAAAAACTACTCGTTGGGAGCTGGGTTCCCTCCATCTTTCTCTCAAAGAGCAGGCATAAAATTATCTTTTGCATAAAATTATTTATGTCCAACATATAGCCCACAAACTAGTAGCCAGCAGAGGAAGAGTCTCTGAGCAGTCACAGAGCGGTTTGTTGAACCCAAACAAGAAACTATTTCTGATAAGCCTCCTTTTTGGTAACCTGGACTCTGGAGATGGGTAAGCCTCTTAGCTGTATGCAGGCCTTCTAGTTGACTAGCCCTTTCCTCCCAGCACCACATCATGATATGAAGAATCGGACAGGGTACCTCAGGTCCTTTCACATGTTCCCTCCTGGAGCTTCCTGTCAGTTCTGAAGTTTGCCTGAACACCTGGAGGCAGCAGATTTGAGATAACCATTCCTTCTTCTGCCATCTCTATGTCTACCAACCTCATTTCCCAGCCCTTCTCATCTGAAGAGTCAATGCTAGCTTGGCCCTGGAAAGCACATCAAGATTCATGGCCTCTTCCATTCCCAACATCCCCATGCATCATTCAGCATGGATTTTTGGGGGGCAGGGGCAGGGCAGGGATTTGCCAGCACAGTTTTCTCCTTCACAGCACATTCCCCATCCATTTGAGAATGCGTTGCTCTGATAGTTCTTACAAAATAGACTGAACTCAAATACACTCCGGAGATGGAACCGGGAATGAGGGCTGAACGCCAGCAATCTGAGGCAGTAAGTTTTTGACCCTGTCCTAGTCATGGCCCATCCTTTAAGAACTCATCAGTCTATTTGTTCCTATTAGTTTAGGAACAGAATGGAATTGAGGAATTGTATTCAAAAGCCATTCCAGTGGCCCCACACCCTTGAAACTAATGCTTTCATTAATGCCTTTGGGAGTGAGAAAATGGCTCCTGAAATTAGTCTTTTGGACTTGGGCCTGGAACACATACTGCAGGGCCTCCCTTTTATGAACCTGAGCAAATTCTGATATATTCGGGATTGGGAAGCTTTGGGAAGCTTGTCCATCCTGAAGGACTAGAAGCATGGCTGTGCATGTGTGTGCATGGACCATGTCAATTTATACATCTGTTGAAGGTCATATATCATATGAGCTCAGAAAATATGATGCCCTTCTGGTGGCCGTCCTGGACAGTCTTCAAGGCCAGTCCCACAGTTTTCAAGGGAGAGACAACTTAGCCGAATGCTCTTACAGCGGCTGCGGCTGTTTTCTGGTTGTGCCTTGTGTGGTGCTTATGGTTTCGATGGGGAGCATGGGCTAGAGTGCAATGCAGAACACCTTGAGCTGATAATAAGTGCCACGGAGCAGAGTATGGTTTGCCATACTACCATAGAATGGCAAAGATGCATTGGACCGGGTTACATTTTCATCAAGAGATCCTCCAGCTGAAGGGATTGACAAAGAATGCCAGGGACACTGCAGAGAAGACTTGCGAGCTGTGCCTGCTTGTTTCCGTCGACAGATCTGCGGCATGCAAGGTCCCTGTTTCTTCGGGGGGAGACGCACTGAGACCAGAGAGATGCCGCTGACTGAGTGGCCGAGGGGATGGCGTCCTCATCAACAATTCCATCATTTGCCAGTCTTGTCTGAATTTTATTACTTTCCAAAATTGGAAGATTAGGTAGTAATTAGCTGTTTCCCCATCAGTCTCCATTCCACCTCTCTAAGCAATCTTTGGATAATGATCCTAGCCCTCTCCACTACAACTTTGGGGACATTTCCGAGCCAAATATTAAGCTGGCAGTTGTGACAGTGTGCTCAACCACCTGTTCTCGTGACCCAGGCCTGACCCAGTTAACAAAAGACTGCATATCTCAATTAGTCCTACAGAACCCATTGACTGTCATTCTGTAATTAAGGTTGGCTGGCCTTTTCTCTTTTCTAAAATTTAGATGGCACAAGATGGCACTCAGACATGGCCTGGTTTAAAATTGGACACATCCGGAGTGTGCTAATTGAGAGATGAGCTGGACATTGCAATATAAGGACACACCAAATGCTGGACATTGCAGAAGGTTCTCCTTGCTCAGCTAGACAAATGTTTGGATGTATCGCTGTCTTCAGGCAAGTTCTTAAGGGAAGTCTTGGCAGGATGGCGGTATCAGGGCAATTCAGTATGCTGGGTGTTCCTACTCTCCAAGCAGACAGAGAGTCAGTTCAGCCTTTGCATCATAGGTGGGCAATTTCAGGGGTCCCTGGAAGCCACAGGGGGCTGTGCTTCTGCCCCCTGTTGTTGAAATTGACTGCAAAGTTAAGCACATTAAAGAAAGGGAGGGGAGAGAAGATTTTGCATGAAAACAAGATGTAAGAGGATTTTTCAGCTTTGCAAAAGCAGAATCATGCTGCTGGATGGAGGCCTGTGAAATCAGAAAGAAAGCTGTCTGGAACATACGCACCCAGCTCTTGAACTGTGTTATGTACCCCTATTTCACCCAGTAAGTGGAAACTTCTTGAGTTTTCATATCCAGCCTTTCAAACTGCAAAGGCACTGGCCAACCAGATATGCAAGTGCACAGAAGCAAGGACAAAGGCAGAAAGGGGTATGACTTTTATTCAGTCCGCATTTGTGTGCCTGATTCACATGTTCTAAATAAATCCATTGATTGACAGATTGCTATCCTCAGGATGGTACACCACTCCCAATTCTCTGATAGAGTTGTTGGCTTAACAATTCTGCATCCATGCACATAAAGGAACGTCACGTTCACCCATATGCACATTAGACAAGGCTTGCCTAATTCTCCCATGTCATGGAAAGTAGTGTATGGAAATAATGGTGGGGATCTGTGCATCTTTTCCCCCTCAGTTGCAGAAATTGGATGGAAAGGACTTAGGACCGAATGCAGGGGAAACCAACCTATCTTGCTTTAACTGACTTATCCATTGCTACTCAGAGGGACTCAGAGGACCCAAAGAACACCTGCTCTGCCTGCCCACATTCCCAGGTTCAATCCCAGCCATCTCCACGTAGGGCTAGAAAAACCTCCAGCCAGGAGCCTTGGAAATTCGCGGCCAGTCCATGCTGACAACACCAGATTAGAGGGACAAATGGCCTGACTTGGTGTAAGGAAGCTTTTCATCTTCTAGCCCTTCCTCCCCTACAAAAAGCTTAATTTGCTCTGCTGTATATCCCTTTGCCATATACTCATATTGCAATTGATACTGTTATTAAAGCCCTTTGATCCCCTGCCTTGGATGGCTTCAAAAGGTAGCCCAAACCTATCAGAAAAGGATTACAGGATGCCAGAGTTGCAAGTTTTTTGTTTTTTTTATCAGGCATACAAGATTCTTTTCTCAGTGTAGTCAAAGTTTACTTTAGCTAGGGCTACTATTTGCTAAGGAGAGATTATTTCAGCTCTCCTGGCAGAAGCGCTTGTGGTACAAAAGAAAACAAACACATAAGGAGCTTCCTGCCAGTCACAAACATTGCTTGGGATATTTGGGGCAAACAGTGTGAAACTGCATGATCCGTGTAACATCATGCTTTCAGCCAGATTAAAATCTGAGGACTCTCCCACTCCATCCATGCCTCAGTATATAAAGCAAAAAGGACTGTGTAGGCACCTTCTTCTTCAAGGCCATGCTTCTTGCTCATTGTCCACCGATTCCCATGCCTTCAGCTGATAGCTTGTCAATTGTGAGTTGAGTGCTTGCTGCCTGGAAGCCCCCTTCCATGAGTGTAACACCTAATAGGAAAGCACTCGCACAATCTTGTGTTGTGCTCCTCATCAATTAACAAAATACCTTTGAACAGATCCAGGTGAGATGGACGGCTATCACTGAGAGTATCTGCTTTGTCTTTCTTTCCTGGGATAAACCTACCCGTATCCTGTATTCTTCACCTAAGGCCCTCTTTCATGTGCCTCCTTTGAGGAAGGCTTAGCAAGCTGTAACATTTTCACACTGGTGGCCCTCCAGGTTTGGAATGATTTCCCTGAAGAGCCCAGACTGATGCTCGGATCGTGATGTTGTAGGTAGCAGGTTAAGACTTCTATCCTCTCTCAGGCGTTTGCCGGCATGCAAACAGTAGTGGCTCAAATGCTGGACTGGAACTCAGGAGATCCAGGTTCTGGTCCCCACGCAGGCACGAAACAGACTGGGTGGCTTTGTTCCAGTCATTGCCTCTCAGGCAAACTGTCCTCACTGGGTGGCTTTTGTGAGGATAAGTGGATACAAGGAGAACTTTGCAAGGCACCTTGGGTTCCTTGAAAGAGGAAGAAAGGTGGGTTCTACATGCAATGCAATAGTAATGAAGGGGAAGAGGAAGCAGCAGCTGTTTTTAATCAGGTCTTGTTGATTGTTTGCAACACTTTTTAGGCTCGTGTCTCTCTCCAGGTGCGATATGTTCAGATCTTTGCATGTATATGGTTTTGCTTTTAAAAAGATTTGTATTTTTCAGACAGTAAAAGGACATGGGACAGGGAATGGTTGGTTGGCTGGGAAGTCTGAGGATTCTGAATCATGCCCATCCTTTCCAAAAAAAGCTTTCGATCCTCTGTTTGGACTCTGCCAAGCCAAGCCCCAGTGCTATTGTGGGGATTATGGGTTCAGAGCCAGCTCACTTGCGGGAAACTGTTGGGGATGGAAGAGGTCATGATTCTTGGTGCTTTTCAGAGCAGGGTGATACCAACTTTTGAGATGAGGACTGTGAGGGCTGGGAAGAGAGGTCCGTGGACAAGTGAGGTCCATGACAGAGGCGGTGCAGTTATCGCAAGGCTGCTGGCTCCAGGTGTTCAGGTAGATTTGGGAAACAGCAGGGTTTCGAAGTGCAGGGAGGGGACATGAGGAGGAGCCCAGTCTGGTCACTGGCACCATGGCATGATGTCACGATAGAAGGGCTAGCCAGCTAGAGGGCCTGCATAGATCTAGGAGTCCTACTCTTCTCCAGAGAGGCACCCCAGAAGGGTGGAGCCCAGGGTTGCTGAACAGGAGGGTTCTTAGAAATAGGTTCTAGTTTGGGTTCAACAAACTGCTCTGTGCATGGCCAAGAGACTCTTCCTCTGTCGGCTATTATGTTGTGGGTCATATAGAAACATAGAAACAGAGTGAGTCAGAAGGGGTCTCCCGGGCCATCTAGTCTGACCCCTGGCTCCAGCCGGCTCTGCTCATGACATGCCCACCATGTGCATGGCCAGCCTATCCTTGAACACTCTCATTGATGGGGCCTCAACCACCTCCTGTGGAAGCCTATTCCATACCCTCAGGGTCCTGACTGCCAGGAAGTACTTCCTGGCATCCAAATGGAACCTGGGTTCCCTGAGCTTTGCTCCATTGGAGCGCATTCTGCCTTCCTCTGCAGGGGAGAACAGGTCTCTACCCACCTCCGTGTGACATCCCTTCACATACCTGTATGTCACCAACAGATCCCCTCTGAGTCTCCTCTTCTCCAGGCTGAAGAGACCCAGTTCCCTCAGTCTCGCCTCATACCCCATTCCCTAAAAAACCGGCCACCAACTTTGTGGCCCTACACTGCACTGACTCTAAGCTGGCTATATCCTTCCTGTAATGAGGGGCCCAAAACTGAGCACAATACTCCAGTTGCTGGTGCACCAGAATGGTATAGAGTGGTAATAACACCTCTCTCAATCTAGAAGCCACATGTTGTGTTTGATGCAAAAGAATTGCCCAATTTTGAAAGGAAGAAGGAGGGATCCCATCTTGCAGCAGAAGCCCGAGACCTGAGAGCCTGGCCTTCCTTCTGATTATATCCTGAAAGCAGGGAGATTCAGACTTGTCATGTAGGATTAATATGGGGGAGGTGGGTTGGAGGAAGGCTCTTCAAAGCAGTTGTTTTGGGACATCACACAGATTTAAACACTGGCTAAATTTGGTGGACCCAAGATGCCTTGTTAGACATACCACTCTGTTATGTGCTGGATTCCCATCTTCCAACAGAATGTTGGAAGATGGCTCAAATATCTAATTGGTGAGTAAGCTTGAAGACTTTGTTAAGAACAAAGTCATCTGAATGGCCCAGACTGCTGTTTGCCTGGACTAATTGTGAACTCTGGACAGCTTTGAATCTCTTACCACAGACCTCTACAGAAACTGCCAAACTTCACTGCAGTCATAGAAACATAGAAACAGAGCGAGTCAGAAGGGGCCTCCCGGGCCATCTAGTCTGACCTCTGGCACCAGCCGGCTCCGCTCACGACATGCCCACCATGTGCATGTCCAGCCTATCTTTGAACACCCTCACTGATGGGGCCTCAACGACCTCTTGTGGAAGCCCATTCCACGCCCTCAGGGTCCTGACTGTCAGGAAGTGCTTCCTGGCATCCAAATTGAACCTTGGCTCCCTGAGCTTTGCTCCATTGGAACGCGTCCTGCCTTCCTCTGCAGGGGAGAACAGGCCTCTCCCCATCTCCATGTGACACCCCCTCACATACCTGTCTGTCGCCAACAGATCCCCTCTGAGTCTCCTCTTCTCCAAGCTGAAAAGACCCAGTTCCCTCAGTCTTACCTCATACGGCATCCCTTGCAAACCAGCCACCATCCTTGTGGCCCTACACTGCACTGACTCCAACCTGGCTATATCCTTTCTGTAATGAGGGGCCCAAAACTGAACACAGTACTCCAGTTGCGGGCACACCAGAGTCATGTAGAGTGGTAGTAATATCTCTCTCGATCTAGAAGCCACACTTCTGGCTATGCAACCAATGGTGGCATTCGCCCTCCTGACCACCACATCACACTGCTGACTCATGTTTAGCCTGCGGTCAACCAGTACCCCGAGGTCCCTTTCACAAGTGCTGTTCTCCAGCCACTTGTCACCTAACCTGTACTTATGACAGCTATTCCTATGCCCCAAGTGCAAGACCTTGCACTTCTCCACATTGAACGCCATCCTGTTGTCTCCTGCCCACTTCCATAGTCTGTCCAGATCCCTTTGGATCTGGTGTATCTGCTCCTCAGTTGTGGCCACTGCTCCAGTTTTAGTGTCGTCTGCGAATTTGATCAGCAGACTGTTCACCCCTTCTTCCATGTCGTTAATGAAAAGATTAAACAGGATCGGCCCCAGGACAGAGCCCTGGGGGACCCCGCTTGTCACTGGCTGCCATTCCTAAGATTCTTTCCTGCTTCAATTTATGGTGATGGACATACACACATTATGTATCTGTCCGTCCAAATTTGTACACCGACAAGTACCTTTTGTTCCACCACCTTCTCATTGATAGAATCAGGTTTCATGCAAATTTATACACATGGATTTGCATAAATTTGCACTTGTACAAATTAACCCTCTTGGAAATGCACAATTCCCACCACAACACAATCCATAAAAATATGCTTTAGCCTACAAGAAAAATGTACATTGGTCAGGTGTTTCTATTTTTTTCTACAATTAAATTTGCATAAAATCACAAAAAATAACAGAAAAAGTAGTTTCTGAGTCTGTGGGATTGACCCTGACAGGAAAAGCCAGTCTACTGTGAAATCCATGAGTGAGATTCTTCAAAATTTGGATTTATTTCAGTCCATTGCAGATTTCTGCTACATGTTTACTTATCAGAAATGTGAGATCTTTGTCCACCTTGAATTCTGTATCATGATATCTATGACCTGAACTTCCTTGTGCAGGTTTGGACTCTAACTTCACACTGTGTGGAAACAACCTTTTAAAATGTGTCTTGCACTCAGCAACATGCTGACAGGAAATGCTTTGCCTTCTGATTTACAGAGAGGTGTAATCCTTAGATTTTTGCCAGGGGGCTAAGAAATAGCTTTGTGTAAACAGAACTAAAACACTGCATTGCTACTTGTGCTTCTGTACAAGCTAGTCAGTGCACAAGACAAAGGCAGGTCCCAGTAGCGCTTCAGGATAATTTTCTTCAAGATACTTTTAATGTTTTAGTACTATATTTGTAAAATGCTCCAAAAGCCACATATTGTTTAGAAATGGGGGTAGAAGAAATTATTTATTCCCCCAACCCATGAAAGACAGAAAACTGCTTCTACTTGCTGGATGGAACCCTGCTCCCAAAAGTCTCCAAGAAATTATCTAGCAGTGCTTCCCAGCCAAGCAAAGCTGCCTTGAAAGGAGGATCTGACCCTCTGGTGTTCCCAAGAATCTTTCAACAAGAGCAGGCAACTTTTCTACTGGTACAGCCAGGCAGGACCCATCTTACCTGGACAGACAGGTGCTGGCAACAGCAACTCACGCACAGGTAACCTCCCACTTGTGTTATGGTAACACGCTTTATGTGGTGCTACCCTTGAAGACGATTCAGATATTACAATTGGTTCAGAAAATAGCTGCCACACTGCCGACAGAGACCAGTGGAGTAGAACATACCACGCTGGCCCTATATAAGCTACACTGTCCACCAACTGAAGTCTGGACCCAATTTAAGGTGTTAGCAATACCATATAAAGCCCTAAAGGGCCTGGTTACCTAAGGAAACGTTTCCTTCCATACAAACCTGCCCAGATCGTAAGATCAATTGCTGAGGTCGTTCTCTGAGTGCTCCCCTTAAATGAAACAGTTCTTCCCCAATCATGGAACTCACTCCCCAGAGAGGTGTTCCTGGGGCCAACATTTTATTTGTTTTGGTGCCAAGCCAAAACCTTTTTATTCTCCCACTTTTTAGAATCAATAATGTATTTTAATAAGTTGCAGCAAGTCATTAGTCATACCAGTGCATGATTTGAAGTTTCCAGATCCTGTCTGTCCAGGTAAAATGGGTCCTCTCAGGCAGTTGTTCATCATGAAGTTGTGTCTGACCCATCTTGACCCCATAGACAACATTCCTCCAGGTTCTCCTGTCCACTACCATCCCCAAGAGTTCCACTTAAGCTCACGCTGACTGCTTCAGTGACTCCATCCAGCTACCTCATTCTCTGCCATCCCCGTCTTCTTTTGCCATCTATTGTTTGTTTGTTTGTTTGTTTGTTAAAACATTTCTATGCTGCCCCATCGCAACCAAGCCTCGGGGCGGCTCACAACATATATAATACACAATATATTTAAAACTTTTCCACCCCCCACCCACGGTGCATCTCGGCAACCCGTATAAAATATCATCCTAAATTAAATGTAAAGAACTTATAAACAATACATTACACAATTAAAGAAACACAATTAAACTATAAGCAAATTATAAACAATTAACAAACAATAAATAAATAAAGGTAAGGTAAAGGTAAAGGTTTCCCCTTGACGTTACGTCCAGTCATGCCTGACTCTAGGGGGCGGTGCTCATCTCCGTTTCCTAGCCGAGGGAGCCAGCGTTTGTCCGCAGACAGTCTCCGTGGTCATGTGGCCGGCATGACTAAACACCGAAGTGCACGGAACGCTGTTACCTGCCCACCGAAGTGGTACCTTTTTATCTACTTGCATTTGCATGCTTTCGAACTGCAAGGTTGGCAGGAGCTGGGACGGCGCACGGGAGCTCACCCCGTGTGCAGATTCGAACCGGCGACCTTTTGATCAACCAGCCCAGCAGCACAGCGGTTTAAACCACTGCGCCACCTGCAGTCCCTATAAATAAATACATACTAGTAAACTAAAAACCAATTCACAATTTAACAATTAAAATACGATTTAAATAAAAAGGTCTTCGCCTGGCACTGAAAAACAAATAACGACGGCGCCAGGCAGACCTCTATGGGGAGCGCATTCCATAATTGGGGTGCCACCGCCGAGAAAGCCCTCCTCCAGGTACTCACCCTCTTAACCTCATTCACTGAGGGTTCCCGGAGGAGGGCCTCTGTTGCTGATCTCAGGGGGCGGGAGGGCATATATGGGCGTAAGCACTCCATTAGGTATCCAGGTCCCAAGCCGTTTAGGGCTTTATAGGTCAAAACCAACACCTTGAATTGGGCCCAGACTTCAATCGGGAGCCAGTGGAGCTGACGGAGAACTGAGGTTATGTGAGAATAATGCCCAGTCCCCGTCAGCAACCTGGCAGCTCTATTTTGCACCAATTGAAGTATCCGGACCATCCCCAAGGGCAGCCCCACATGGAGTGAGTTACAGAAGTCGGGAAGTCACCAGCGCGTGTGTCACTGTTGCCAGTCAGTCATAGTCCAGGAGGGACACAGCTGGTGTATCAGCCAAAGCTGTAGGAAAGCACTCCTCGCCGCTGCCGTCACCTGGGCCTGTAACGACAGTTCTGGATCGAGGAGTACTCCCGAGCTGCAGACCTTGTCCTTTAGAGGGAGTGCAACCCCATCCAGGACAAGGCCCAAGTCCCCCATTCCAAGGCCCAAACCACCCACCAACAGGACCTCCATCTTGTCTGGATTGAGCTTCAGTTTATTGGCCCTCATCCAGCCCATTACCTCGACCAGGCACCGGTTCAGCACAGCCACTGCCTCACCAGGATCCATAGAAAATGAGAGGTAGAGCTGGGTATCATCAGTGTACTGATGATTCCGCAGCCCACACCTCCTAATGACCTCTCCCAATGGTTTCATGTAGATGTTAAATAGCAAGGGGGACAAGATGGAACCCTGTGGTACCCCATGGCATAGCTGCCATGGCGCAGAGCCATAGTCTCCTAGCACCACCTTCTGAAATCGGCCATTGAGGTAGGAGCAGAACCACCACCAAGCGGTGCCTCCAACTCCCAATCCTGTGAGCCTATCCAGAAGGATACCATGGTCGATGGTATCGAAAGCTGCTGAGAGGTCCAGGAGAACCAACAGGGACACACTCCCCCATCTCTCTCCCTGCACAGGTCATCGTACAGGGCGACCAAGGCAGATTCAGTGCTATACCCGGGTCTGAAACCGGACTGAAATGGGTCCAGATAATCAATTTCATCCAAGAGTGCTTGGAGTTGTCCCCCCGCCCCACCCACTCTAGTACCTTGCCCAGGAACGGGATGTTGGCCACCGGTCTATAATTGGCAGCCACCTCTGGATCCAGGGATGCCCTCTTTAGGACTGGCTGGACTACTGCCTCCTTTAGGGGTGCAGGCACCCGGCCGTCTCTTAAAGAGGTGTTGGCCCAATCCCGTCCTTGGCTGTCTTAAGTAGCCAAGAAGGGCATGGGTCTAGTAAGCAAGTGGTAGGCATAAACGTCCAAGCACCTTATCCATTTCATCAGGCCGCAGCAACTGAAATTCATCCATTAATTGTGGACCAGACGGCATCAATGGCAACTCCCCAGCAGAATCTGATTCCAAAATAGAGTCGAGCTCATAGTGTATCTGAGTGATTTTCTCCCGAAAATGCTTGGCAAACCCGTCACAGCGGGCCTTCAAGGGCGGCCCCAGATCCTTTTTAGGGCCTGGGTGTACTAGGCCCTGCACCACTCGAAAGAGCTCCGCCGGATGGCATTGTGAGGAGGCAACGGAAAAGGAGAAGAATTTCTTCTTTGCCATCCTCACCACCACAGCATAGGCACGATAATGTGCACATAAGTGTGTTCGGTCAGATACCTGTTGTGATCTCCTCCACCTGCCCTCTAGACGTCTCCCAGCCTGCTTCATTGCCTGTAATTCGGTCGTATACCACGGAGATGAATGGGATCCGCCAGGCGGAAGAGGACGCTTGGGAGCGAATCTGTCAATAGCCCTGGTCATCTCCACATTCCACAATTCAACCAGGGCATCAACAGGATCACCAGCCTTATCAATCGGAAACTCCCCCAGAGCATTCAGGAATCCTTGAGGAGCCATCCTGCTCCGGGGGTGGACCCACACAATCGGGTCCGCACACTTACAGAGGGAGAGGCCACTCTCGAGCTCAAACCTTATGAGGAAGTGATCTGACCATGACAAGGGCATCAAGCTTAGATTCCTCACCCTCGGATCACCCTCTTCCTGTCCCGTTGAGAAAACCAGGTCCAGAGTGTGTCCACGTTCATGGGTCGGGCTGATGACGTGTTGAGACAGCCCCATGGCCATCATGGAGGCCATGAAGTCCTGAGCTGCCCCAGTAAGAGCCGCCTCAGCATGGAGATTGAAGTCCCCCAGGACCACCATCCTGGGAGTCTTCAACACCAGGTCCGAGACGACCTCCGTAAGCTCAGGCAGGGAGTCAGTTGGGCAGAAGGGTGCACGGTACAACCAACAGAATCCCCAATCTGTCTCAGTCGCCCAACACCAAGTGGAGGCACTCCAGCCCCGGCCTCGAGAGAACAGGAAGCCCCACAAAGGAAATAGAAGCCCGGTAAACCAGAGCAACCCCCCTCCCCTCCCCTCCAGGTGTGGGAGGTGCTGGACCAGATACCTGGGCGGGTACAGTTGTGAGAGGGAGACATCTCCCCCCTCACCCACCCAGTTCTCGGTAACACAAGCCAGGTCGGCCCCCTCATCCACAATCAAGTCGTGGATGAGGGCGGATTTATTGTGGCATTGAGCAGCAGCACCGACAGGCCCAGGGGGACAGTTGACAAGACTACCAGGAACCTGCCGGCTGGGAGAATAACCAGAACGAGGGACAGCTGTTACCCATCGGTCCCTCCTTCTTCTATGCAGACATGTTAGACTCCCACCACTGTAACGCCCTCTGCCCAGCACCACCCCTATGGCGGCGCCCCTGCGCTCCCCAGGCAACGACATGAAACAGCCGAGATGCACCGAACTGAAATTAATAATCTAAAAAACCCCTTTAAAACCCCCTTTAAAACATCCTACCGGCCGAATTTCTCCTCGACAGTTAGTCCGTCCACCACAGGCCAGAGCCCCTGGCCTGCCCAGCCCCTGCTCGGCCCCCCGAATGCCGCCCCAAATGGCGATGGCACTTTGGCCATCGCCCTTCGGCCGCCGGCCCGAGGCCGCCGGCCCCCGGCGGCAGTGGCGCTTTGTGGGGCCGCTGGGCTCCTCCCCTTGCTCGCCCTGCCTGGCACGCCTCTCACACGTGCCGGGGAGGCAGGCTGGGGAGGAGTCCCAGGGCCGGCGGTGGTCCTGGCCAGTGGAGGTCCTCGCGGCGGGGCGGCGGGCGACGGCTCAGCGGTAGCGGCAGTGGCAGCATTAGTTATTGTTCCCAGCATTAGGCTCGTCTCCAGGGAGTCCTTCCTTCTCATTAGGTGGCCAAAGTATTTGAGTTTCATCTTCAGTATCTGGCCTTCTAAAGAGCAGCCAGGGTTGGTCTCCTCTAGGACTGATCGGTTTGACCGCCTTGCAGTCCAAGGGACTCTCAGGAGTTTCCTCCACCACCACAATTCAAGGGTCTCAATCCTTTGGCACTCAGCCTTCCTTATGGTCCAACTTTCACAGCCATACATTGCAACTGGGAAAACCATAGCCTTCACTATACGCACTTTTGTTGGCAGGGTGATGTTTCTGCAGTTTAGTATGCTGTCTGGTTTAGCCAAAGCTTTCCTGCCAACGAGAAAGCGTCTTTTAATTTCGTGGCTGCAGTCCCCATCTGTGGTGATCCTGGAGCCCAGGAAAACAAAATCTGACACTACCTCCATTTCTTCCCCATCTATTTGCCAGGTAGTGATAGGACCAAATGGCATGATCTTAGTTTTCTTAATGTTGAGTTTCAAACCAACTTTTGTGCTCTCTACCTTCACCCGCATCAAGAGGCTCTTTAGTTCCTCTTTACTTTCTGCCATTAGAGTGGTATCATATGCATATCTGAGGTTGTTGAAACTTCTCCCAGCAATCTTAATTCCAACTGGTGATTCATCTAGCCCTGCCTTTCTCATGATGTGCTCTGCATGTAAGTTAAATATGCAGGACGACAGTATACAGCCTTGCCGAACTCCTTTCACAATTTTGAACCAATCAGTGGTTCTGTGTCCAGTTCTCACTGTTGCTTCTTGACCCACGTATAGGTTTCCCAAGCGACAAATAAGATGGTCTGCTACTCCCATCTCTTTAAGAACTTTGCCACAGTTGATTGTGATTTACACAATCAAAGGCTTTAGCATAGTCAATGAAGCAGAAGTAGATGTTTTTCTGGAACTTCCTAGCTTTCTCCATGATCCAGTTTATGTTGGCAATTTGATCTCTAGTTCCTCTGCCTCTTCGAAATCCTGCCTGTACTTCTGGTAGTTCTCGGTTCATATACTGCTGGAGTCTAAGCTTGTAGAATTTTGAGAATGACTTTGCTGGCATGTGAAATGAGTGCAATGGTGCGGTAGTTTGAACATTCTTTGGCATTGCCCGTCTTTGGAATTGGAATGTAAACTGACCTTTTACAATCCTGTGGCCACTGTTGAATTTTCCAAATTTGCTGGCATAATGAGTGTAGCACTTTTGCTGCATCATCTTTTAAGATTTTGAATAGCTGAGCTAGAATACTGTCACCTCCACTAGCTTTGTTGTTGCTCAGACTTCCTAAGGCCCATTTCACTTCACATTCCAGGATGTCTGGCTCGAGGTCAGTGACCACCCCATCGTGGTTATCAGGGATGTTAAGCTCTTTCTTTTATAGTTCTTCTGTGTAATCATGCCAACTCTTCTTCATCTCTTCTGCCTCTGTTATGTCCCTGCCATTTTGGTCCTTTATCATGCTCATCTTTGCATAAAACATTCCCTTCATATCTCCAATTTTCTTGAAGAGATCTCTGGTCCTCCCTATTCCATTGTTTTCTTCTATTTCTTTGCACTATTCATTTAAGAAGGCATTCTTATTTCTTCTAGCTATTCTCTGGAATTCTGCACTCAATTGGGTGTATCTTTCTCTTTCTTCCTTGCCTTTCACTTCCCTTCTTTCCTCAGCTATTTGTAAAGCTTTCTCAGTCAGCCATTTTACTTTCTTGCATTTCTTTTTCTTTGGGATGGTTTTAGTTGCTACCTATTGTACAATGTTGCGAACCTCCGTCCATAGTTCTTCAGGTAATCTGTCTATGAGATCTAATTTCTTAAATCTATCTGTCACCTCTACTGTATATTTCTCAGGGATATGATTTAGGTCATACCTGAGTGGTCTAGTGCTTTTCCCTACTTTCTTCAATTTAAGCCTAAATTTTGCAACAAGAAGCTTATGATCTGAGCCACAGTCAGCTCCTGGTCTAGTTTTTACTGACTGTGTAGAACTTCTCCATCTTTGGCTGCAGAGCACATAGTCAATCTCATTTCTGTGTTGACCGTCTGGTGATGTCCATGTGTAGAGTTGTCTCTTGGGTTGTTGGAAAAGAGTGTTTGCTATGACCATCGTATTCTCTTGACAAAATTCTACCAGCCTGTGCCTTGCTTCATTTTGTACTCCAAGGCCAAACTTGCCTGTTATTCCAGTTATCTTTTGGCTTCCTACTTCAGCATTCCAATCCCCCATGATGATAAGGACATCATTTTTTGGAGTTAATTCTAGAAGGTGTTCTAGGCCTTCATAGAACTGGTCAACTTCAGCCTCTTCAGCACCAGTGGTTGGGGCATAGACTTGGACTATTGTGATGTTGAATGGTTTGCCTTGGATTCGAACTGAGATCATTCTGTCATTTTGGAGATTGTATCCCAGTACTGCTTTTCCTACTCTTTTATTGACTATGAAGGCTACTCCATTTCTTCTGAGGGATTCTTGCCTGCAGTAGTATACCTGATGGTCATCTGAACTAAATTCACCCATGCCTGTCCATTTTAGTTCACTGATTCCTGAGATGTCGATGTTCAGTCTTGTCATCTCTTGTTTGACCACATCCAGCTTGCCTTGATTCATGGATCTTACATTCCAGGTTCCTATGGGGTGTAAATCTTTACAGCATCGGACTTTCCTTTCACCACCATATACATGTACAACTGAGTGTCCTTTCAGCTTTGACTCAGTCGCTTCATTCTTTCTGGCGCTACTAGTACTAGCCCTCTGCTCTTCCCCAGTAGCATATTGGACACCTTCTGACCTGAGGGGCTCATCTTCCGGTGTCATATCTTTTTGCCTTTTGGTACTGTCCATGGGGTTTTCATGGCAAAGATACTGGAGTGGGTTCCCGTTTCCTGCTCCAGTGGATCACGTTTTGTCAGAGCTCTCTGCTATGACCTGTCCATCTTGGGTGGCCCTGCACAGCATAGCTCATGGCTTCCTTGAACTACGCAAGCCCCTTTACCATGACAAGGCAATGATCTATTCTCCCACTTTTTAGAATCAATAATGTATTTTAATTAGTTGCAGAAAGTCATTAGTCATACCAGTGCATGATTTGCAGTTTCCAGGTCCTTTCTGTCCAGGTAAAATGGGTTCTCTCAGTAAGTACCAGTTGAAAAGTTGGCTGTTCTTGTTGAAAGATCCTTTGGAACACCTGAGGGTCTGGTCCACCTGGCAGGGCAGGGTTTTTTGGGTGGGAAGGACTGCACTAAGCAGTTTTTAACTATTCTATGGCTGCATGGCTTTAATATATTTTTATGGTTTTGGCTCCTTATGTAAACTATTGTGAGATGTTATAATAATTACAGTACACAAGAAATTTCTATAGATAGGTAGGTAGGTATGTAGCTTGATCGATAGATAGATCTATCTCCCCCACCCACCCCCACAGAGCCACTTTTCCATTCTGTAAGCAATAACAGAACTTGATTGGCATGATCGATCTCAAGCAGATGGCAAAATGAGGAGAGGGGAGTTTAGCCCTCTTGTGGTGGTGGGGGGTTCCTGCATGAGACCCTGCAGCAGTTGGTGCAACCTCCCATCGATATGGAAATAATGCTACCTCGCCACAGAGGGGGCTGCTCCTGAACCCCACCTGTTGCCTAGGAAAATGGGTGCTTTTCCTCAGCCTACCTGGACACAGGATGGAGCTACACTGCAGCCAGCCAGAAGCAGGATGGGGCAAGCGCCCATTGCTGGTTCAGGATGGCACCAACAGGAGCTATTCAAGCCTGTTCCACTGCCAGCTATCTCTTGCTGCAATCTCTATCCCCCCCACACCCTCGTTTTCCTGGGTAAAATGAGTTGATGGAGGAGGACTCAAGAGGCATTCTAAAGTGAATTTATGGAATTTTGCATTTTGAAGCCAATAAAGGTAAAGGCAAAGGCAAAGTTTTCCCCTTGACATTAAGTCCAGCCATGCCTGACTCTAGGGGGCAGTGCTCATCTCCGTTTCCTAGCCAAGGGAGCCAGTGTTTGTCCGCAGATAGTCTTCGTGGTCATGTGGCCAGCATGACTAAACACCGAAGTGCATGGAACACTGTTACCTGCCCACCAAAGTGGTACCTGTTTATCTACTTGCATTTATATGCTTTCAAACTGCAAGGTTGGCAGGAGCTGGGACAAAGCACGGGAGCTCACCCTGTGTGCAGATTCGAACCGGCAACCTTTCGATCAACCAGCCCAGCAGCACAGCGGTTTAAACCACTGCGCCACCCAATATCCAAATATAAACTCAGTTATTTGAAATGTGCACTTCTACATATTTCGCAGTGTATTCACCAAAGCATGTATATGGGAAAGAATACACTGGTGCTGCCTGGGAGGACCCAGAAAGGAAAGTATCATGGAGATGCATTACACCAGGAAGTGTGCTGGGAAATGGGTACATTAAGCAAATTTCTGTACAATTTTTGGGTGAAATGTATACAAAATACATATGAATGCTCATTAAAATAGAAATTTCATGAAAAAGTATCTCAGAGCTCAGAACTTAAGACACAAGAAGTTTTAAGATTTTGAGATGAAGTAGACTTAAGCTTTGAAAAATGCAGAATGGAAGGAAATGGACAATGGAAGGAAGGCAATGCAGAATGGAAGGAAATTAAATTCATTCATTCATGGTCTCCCTGGTCTGACCAATGTGGAAGATGGCATTCAGCACCCTGGACAGCGCAAAGGAAAACTTGCAATGGCTCAGGCACCACGTTCACATAGGCGTCACCAGCTTCGCCTGGGTGGTTGGTGGGGATAGTTCCTGCAATAACCCAGCTGATGGCTAGGTATGCCTACTCTAATTCTAGGTAGGCACTACTAGTGCAATGTTGTGATCATTGAAGATACCATGATGTTACAGCAAGTAATGATGTGGCCCTAGTTAATTCATCTCATCTCACTATTTTTAGACAAAGTAACAAAGAGTTGTGCTTGCTGCCACTGCAAGTCAGGCACCAGCAACATTGAAGAGGGCAGGGCAGGGCAGGGCAGGGCAGGGCAAGAGGGTATGGCAAGGCAAGGCGAGGCAAGAGGGCAGGGCAGGGCAAGGCTGAGATTTATCAACTCCCCACGATTGCATTCTTCCTCTGGTGAAGAAATAATTTGAGGTCTCTCTGCTGTGGGCCCCAATTGCAGTTGGCTTTGCTATCAGTAAATTTCAAACAGCGGGGTTTGAGTGCTCAGAGCAGGAACATCATGTCACCGCTTCATCTTGGACAATCTCACAGCAGACCGCACGCACAGTGGAAATAAACAGACCAAACAATCTGCCACCCTGCCGAGAGTGACACAGCATTCAGATCCCTCTTTCCATGCCTCCTATTTGAAGTGAGCAAAACCTTCCTGACAACATTATTAAGAAGAGTGCGGCTTCATTGTATTCTGACACTTGCCATCCCTTATGGATGAAGCAAGCAAGGCCATCACTCCTGATAGCACCAGCTGAAATGAAGATCAGAGGAAGTGAGAGGAAATCTGCTTCTCTCATACAGAATCCAAGTTTTTGAGCGTCCTTGGGCAAGATGCCATTAATGGCTCCTCTCCCTTAGTGAGTCTGTCTTCGTGCTGCCATTGACACAAGCTGCTGCTGCTCTTTCTGATTGTTGTTCCCACTTGATACCTTGATACTGGCCCTGCCTTCATAGGAAGTTTCCATAGCTAAGTCAAGCCATCATGATCCAGTCCTGGGCTATTAGTTCTGATTTGGAGATGTGTGGGGATCTGCTCTTGTTTGGGGTTCTTCTGCTCTTGTTTGGGGTTCTTCTTTTGGTTGATAGGTTTACCTAATTTTGATCTCCTGGATCCAAACACAGATGCAAAGACACTTTGTGGGTGGATGTGTGCATTTCTAAGTTTGTGGCGCAGTCTAAAAACAAACTGCTTTCAACAACATGCACATGTTTAAGAATAGAAGCACCATGATGGATCAAACTGAAGGTCCATCTAATCAAGCATTCTGTCTACACAGTGGCTGACAAGGTTCACACAGAAACCCACAAGCAGGATAGGAGAACATGTTTCTCAGGAACTCATGTAAAATGACATGTTTCCTCTTGTACTGGGAACAGCATGTAGCCTGTGACAGTCTTCTCCATTAAATTGCCAGATCTTTTTTTAAAGGCCTTCAAATGTGATGCCATTTCTACAGCTTGTGGAATTGAATTCCAAAGCTTGACATTGAACTGTGTGAAGAACTCCATGGATTGTTCAGCTTCATGGAATGTGCCCATGTTGAATCCCTATAAGGCAGAGAGAAAACTGTTCCGTTCTGCACTTTCTCCAAATGATGCTTCCTTCTGTGCACATCTCTCATGTTGAATTCTGGATGACATAGGAACTGAGAGCATTCAGCTCAGGTCGGACCACCCCTAGGGGGTGAAGATAAAATGGTTTCTGATTGCCCAAATGTGGAAGGGAAGTAGAAGGTCAAGAGCATATGATGAAGCATGATAGCCAGTCAGCAAGGCCTAAGTGAGTCAGTGTGGTATAGTGGTTAAGAGCAAGGGATTGGGACTCAGGAGAACTGGGTTCTAGTCCCTGCTCAGTCATGGAGCTGCCTGGACACCTTTGGGCCAGTCACAGACTCTCAGTTTAACCTACCTCAAAGGTTCTTGTTGTGAGGATGAGATTAAGAGGAGAAGGAGAATTGTGTACATTGTCTTGAGTTCTTTGAAAGGCAACAAAATTGGGGTGTAAATATAACAAACAAACAAGTAGACAAACAATGAATGGTGAACACAACAGAATCACAAAGATCACTGGCATAGTTAAGAAGCATAGTCTTGCCCAAATGAGGAAAACAAGAAGGAGCACAAACTTCACGAAGGACTGTCTGCCAGCAGACAGTAAGAGCTGAAAATAAATATTTTGAGGTATATGTCACTAACAGTCTCAAGGCCAACCAAAATAATTGCATATATCAAAGCAGGAAATCATTCAGGAAGGCAGTTGGACCACTGAATGATGATCATGTCAAAGGAATAGTAATGGCAAATAAGGAGATTGTCAAGGAGCTGAAAGAATTATTTTCATCTGTCTTCACTGTCAAAGATGCAGGCCAGACAACTGTGACTCAACTAAATTTTTATTTTTCAAGAAGGAGAATCTGAGGAGCTTCAGAAGAATGTGTTTAGAGACCTGCACCCACTTAATCCACCTAAAACTGTGTTCATTAGATGGCCTTCATGGCCCCTTCCAACTCTACTATTCTATGAAATGATGCATTACCAAATATATTCACTAGTTTCGGTATAGATTCCCCACCCCACACACACCACCTTTTTACAAAAAGCTCATTGTGTAACAGGATAGAACACAATTGACCTAAGCACCCTTATCCCATTTCATTGAGCCTGAGAATGCTAGATCAGCCCAGGCCACTTAAATCAACAGCACCTCAATATACTTCCTGATTGAGCTTATTTCTAGTCTGCTCTTGGAGATCTTTTTAATCTGGGACTGACCCTGCACACCAAGCACATGTTCCGTTGCAGTGCTCATGTTCCCTCTCATGGCACACCCTATCCAAGGGGCTTCTCTTGGGTGAATCAGCTAGTGCAAGGTCTAAACCCCCTCCGTATTCTGTGCTTCTCAGTCTAGTAGAACTAGATCTCCTTGGTAACAGTTTTTGCGTATCAGCCATTAAGCCTAACAGAATTGTTAAACATTTCTGCTTCCCAATAAACCCACAGCCTCCATCACCTTTCCGAGACACCCACCTGCATGCCATCAAATGCTCCTTTCTTTTGTCTTGAACTCCCACACAGTCTTTTCTCTGCCAAGTGCAAAGTGAGGTGGCATAAATGAATTGCAGATCTGAAGCACTTAAAACATGTTTCTGAGTCATTTTGGTTGATTATGGAAGTAGGGCAACCAGGCCAGAGCCTCTCAGCTGTGCTCAGCACAATTCTGAGTGGAGGTAAATGTGTAGCACCATGGAGTGAGTAATTACTTCAAAGGTCATCTAGCCCATCCCTCTGATGATGCACAAAATCTTCAGCTACACCATCATTGAATCCATCTAATGCTCAAAAGCATTAGGAAACTGGCTCTTTTCAACCTGGAGAAGAGGAGACTCTGAGGTGATCTGTTGGCAACATATAGGTATGTGAGGGGGTGTCACAGGGAGGTGGATAGAGACCTGTTCTCCCCTGCAGAGGAGGATTAGACACATTCCAATGGAGCAAAGCTCCAGGAGACAAGGTTTGCTCTGGATGCCAGCAAGTACTTCCTGACAGTTAGGGCCCCAAGGGTATGGAATGGGCTTCCATGGGAGGTAGTTGAAGCCCCATTAGTGAGGGTGTTCAAGGACAGGCTGGACATGGTGGGCATGTCATGAGTAGAGCCAGTAGGAGTCGGGGGTCAGACTAGATGGCCCAGAAGACCCCTTCTGACTCATTGTGTTTCTATGTTTCTATTAAAGGAGACTCTATTACTTTCCAAGCCAATATGTTCTGCTGCTAAACAAATTGTACCATCAAGACATTCTTGCTAGTGTA
Source organism: Varanus salvator macromaculatus (assembly GCA_023646645.1). Classification (NCBI taxonomy): domain Eukaryota; kingdom Metazoa; phylum Chordata; class Lepidosauria; order Squamata; family Varanidae; genus Varanus; species Varanus salvator. The sequence continues at coordinate 2,845,019 of JAIXND010000762.1, forward strand.
AAAGAGAGATGGACCAAATTCTCTCTCTCTCTCCCTCCCTCCCTCCCTCCCTCCCTCCCTCCCTCCCTCCCTCTCTCTCTCTCTTTCCCCTCTCTGTAATAGGCCTGAGATATTCCTTTTTCTTTGCCTCCTAGGACACACTCACACATGACACTGGGTGTATGTGGAGAACAGTTCAGTTGCTGGGAAGGGGAGAATATTGCCTTATCCCTACCATGGTCTCAGTGATGTCATAGGGTGGACTCTCCCATGGAATCCCCTACCTCAGTTCAGTCTTGCCTCTGAAGTCAAGGAGTTTGCATTAACAAGATTGCCTGAGAGCCTCATCAGGGAAGATCTGTGATAGAGCAACAACTTCAGAAGAGTCCCAGGGTTTGTGGAAGGCAGCAGAATCTAGATGGAGAAGCCAAGCTGAAGTGGGCAAATGAAAGGAGATCAATGAGCACAGAGAGGAAGGTTCCAAATCAGCCTTTAGGAAAAGCCGAGTCCTACAGCAATGCATGGATACCATTGGAAGATGCAAAGTGGTATCTAGACTACCTGCTGGTTACAGCAGTTCAGGAATAAATGGAGAGGGGACGGCAGCAGTTGTGCTACCAGGATTGCTCACACTGCACCCATTCGTCAAGAGGTTGGTGGACTTCTCCTTCCCCTGCAGAAGTCTGATGAAATGTTCCCTACCAGTACAGGAGATCATTGGCAAGATGCTATTTGTGCACATGCTTGAATCAAAATCAAGTGGATTGCCACTTTAAGCTATTCGTTCAGGTGCTACACTCTACATAAGTCCACAACAAATTCTGAGGCTCATCCTCATGATATGCTTTGATGCTCTGAAGATGGGCATCGGACTGCCTCTTTGGTCGACTAACCGTGCCTGACTCTCTCCACCTTTCCTGATAGGGCTTGGAGCTGCTTTGTGTTAACTAGAACCATCAGTTCACTTGTTCACCTACTGCAACTGGAAGCTCCAGTATCTCACTGGTCTTTCTCAGCAGTACCATGTGCCATTCTTGAACTGGATATTAGGAGCTTAATCTGGGGCTTCTGCATGTAAATCATGGGTACCACTACTAAAATAAGTTCACTTCCTACATGTCACTGAACTGTAACTTTTCTCCAATGATGCTCTGAACCAGTGTATGAAAATGCCTTTACCGTTCCTTATTATTCCTTTCTCATATACTCCTCAGACCTCATCTGGAATACTGTGTCCAGTTTTGGGCACCAAGATTTAAGAAAGATGCAGGGAAATAAGAAAGGGTGCAGAGGACGGCAGCAAAAATGATGCAGGGTTTGGAAACACTGCCCCTTGAGGAGACACTGAGAGAACTGGGCATGTTCAGCCTTGAGAAGAGAGGGGACATGGTATCCCTCAAGAAGTACCTCCAAGGCTGTCCCAAAGAGGAAGGCCAGGATCTCTTCTTGCTGATGCCAGACTGCAGGACAAGGAATAATCCATTCAAGTTGCAACAACTCAGATTCAGGCTGGACATCAGGAGAAGCTTCCTCACTGTCAGAGCAATACGGCAGTGGGACCAGCTGCCTGGAGAGGTGGTGGGCTCTCCCACACTGGAGACATTCAAGGTGCAACTGGACAGCCCACTGAGTGGGATGGTGTGACTTGGTGCCCTGTAATAACAGGGGAGTGGACCTGACGGCTTTCATGGCCCCTTCCAATTCTACTATTTTATAATTCTATGTTTTGATCTATGGCTTGCCTCATTTCGGAAAACTCTGTTTGCAGCAGGACACTCAGCAATGTTAATTCATCCCTGCTAGGCTCACTGAATTCACCAAGTCCAGAGCAGTCACAAATGATGAACCCATATCCCACCTCAGCAAAAGGATGGCTGGGGGTGACTGAGACTTCTCAGGGATGCACGCACGCAGTGAAACAACTTGGCCAAGGCCATTTGAGTGACTGCTCCTTTTGCTACCCACTAACAGAAGCCTTTCCCTGCTTTGCTGGCCTTTTGCCTCACCGAATGACTCATGTTCTCATTTGTTATGCCCCCGTGTTTTTGCTGGTGTTGTGGCTCTACTCTGAGACCACTGCTTTAATTGACGAACACTTCTTGTCAGGAACTGCTGAACTAATTCTCTCTTCTAGGTTGCCCTCTTGGCAAATTAGGGGTGCTAAGCAAGGCTGTGGTGGAAAAGACATATGGAAGGCCTCTCCTTCACAGGGTCACCATAAGTCCAAGACAGCTTATTTATTTATTAAATTTGTATAATAACTTTAAGACACACCACAACCACAAATCAGAGACCCTTCAAGCTGTCTCACCTACCACTGAGATAAAGTGGAAAGGCCAAATTACAGTTTTCTTGAACTTTCTCTAACCTCGATGGGATTTGCTATCTTGGTAGATCCATTGTCTTTATCTTGATTGTTGTTACTCTTTGTGTGGTATATTTTGTGTGAAAAATCTAAGAAGTGAAATATACATTAAAAGAATAATGAACAGCAGCAGCAGGGGTGCTGATAAAGTTGAGCCTGAAACACAGAGCAAGGTGAGAAAAATGGATGACAGCTTGCATTCTGGTATTTATTTCTTCAGTACAGATATTGCATTATAATATATTTGCATTGCTCTTTTGAAATTAGGAGGAATGGTAGATGAAGCTTGTATTAGAGCATAGAATGGTGTCCTTGAACATGCTTACCATACCTCATTGTACTATTTCAATGTCCAAAAGAGAAAATGTGTTGCAGACAGAGACTACCTGAATGGCTTGATGGAAACCCAAGACTCCCCAGCATGAGGAAGCAATGACAAGAAAGGTTATTGTCACATCCCACCTCAGTCTAGGACCTAAGCAAAACTATGTTCCTATTTCTACATTGCTTCCTTCTAATTGGTACAAAATTCACAGCATTGTTCATTCTGCTATTTCCAATTATCCTTCCATGTTGCAAAAGAACAGTCTATCATTCAGCATCTGCTCTGCCCAAATTCAGGGAGGGAAAAATGTAGTTTCCTGAGAGGGAGGCAAAAAAAGCACAGGATGGGTTTTTTCAAGCTAACTTTGCCAAGCCCTCATTACAGTGTGTGGCCAAAATTATTAAGGGCTAATCCATAATGATCTTGTGAGATCTTAAATATAGAGTTTTAAAAGGCTTCGGATCAATTGACAGGAAATGCTCAGATGCGTCTTCACACTCAGCTGCTCAACATTTTCCTTTTCTGGTGCTGCTCAGCCATTTTTTTCCTTGCCCCCAAATGCCCTGTTCTAATCAATGACATTTTCTGAGCTTGACTCTTCTGGCAATCGTTTCTGCTCAAGGTGTTGCAGTCTGGAAAATTAGAACAGTGGCTCCTTGCCCTGTACCGAAGAGGCTGCTGTCCAAAGTGTTTGGCAGATGATCAAGCTTCAGCCACCTGCCTCGAAGAGATCTCTTTCCCCCATGATATAATCCACACAATCCTATTTTACAGCTCTTATTCCTTCTTAATCCATCATGGATGACACGAAAGGCATTCTTATCAAAATGGGGTTGATAAGAATGGCTACATTTCTCCAGGGAGTTTCTGGCTTCTATTTTCCTTCTGTGGAAAATGGGTTGGTGGTCACACACTCCTGTCAATGGCATTTCTCCACTGCTTGATCCTCAGTGGCACTGGAGGTGCAGACCACAGCTCACAAAGATGTTCAGCACTCCACAACGTCAACATGGTCCGAGAAAGGAACATTTCCCTTAAGCTAAATTTGGAGTCAGTGAAATGGGGAGTGGGTGTCTTTTCAGCAAACCTTTTCAGCAAACCTCATTTTCAAACCTTTTGGTAACATGAGTTTCAGTAACCTTTGGGTGCCCCTTAGCTCATTTGGACAGAGCCTCATAGTGGACTTAAACCAACTGCACTTGGGCAATCCTCAGAAACAGAAGCCAAGAAGACTTAGAATATGGATCCTGATCTCAGTGTGACATTCCCATCTCATTAGGTGAGAGTATTGGCTTTACTGTGTGACTGGGTGGGCGGGTGAACTTTCTGGAGTGAAGGCAGAGTGGGACAGTCTCTCACACGCTGTGGATGTTCAGTGGGAGTCATTGCCACGATCTGAGGAGGAGAAGCAGAAGCACCAGGAAGGAGCCAAACTCTTTGGAGCTTCTTCAACTGTGCACAGTCTAGGCCCTCAGCCCCAACTTGAGAATCATCCTGTTTTGGAAGGGGAGGGGGTTTTCAGAGGTGTGTGGGGGATGCCTGTGAGGAATCCAGTCCTTGACTTCATGAGGAGCTGTCAGGAGGAAGGATCTGCAGAGATGGGAAGGGGGCCACTTTGCCATTGGCTCTGTCCTGCTGTCCAGCAGCAAGAGGCCCCCTGAGGTAGATCCAGAAGCTTTACTGAAATGGAGAGGCTGAGGGGATGTTTCCAGTTTGGATTCAGCTCTTCACATGAGTAGAAGTTTCTCTTTTCAGCTTTGGTAGAAAGCTATTTAGATCTTGAACTGTGCCAGACTCTCAAGAAAGTGCTGAAACTCTCAAGAAACAAATGATCAACCAACTGTATTTTAATGGATTGTAAGGAAAGGACCATCTCAGGATACAAAGGATGCTGAACTAAGGGGCCAGGTGAGCTGTACAAAGGGCACAGCATACCTGTGAGAAGGAGGGCACATGCATTTAGCTATTTATTTGCACTCATTTCATGCTGCGAACTATGGAACAAAAATCCATCAGAAGCTTCCATATGAATATTAAAATCACAATCAAAATCTCATTTAAGACATGGTTTTTGAAACAATGCAATTACAAGAGCAAGAGTGATACCAAGCCAAGCAGGAGCAGCAAAGCAGGACCATATGGTTAATTTAATTACCAGGCAGAGAAAACCTGGGTGATCAGGTGTGTCTCCAAGGAGACATTTGTAGATGCCAATGTTTCAGCCTTCCAAACTAAGCAAGAAACTTTTGCCGCACACTGGACCGTGCGACCAAGAAAGCTCATCATTTGGTTATTCAATATTAAGTAAAGGTAAAGGTAAAGGTTTCCCCTTGACATTACATCCAGTCATGCCTGACTCTCAGGGGCGGTGCTCATCTCCATTTCCTGGCCGAGGGAGCCAGCATTTGTCCACAGACAGTCTCCTTGGTCATGTGGCTGGCATGACTAAACACCAAAGTGCATGGAATGCTGTTACCTGCCTACTGAAGTGGTACCTTTTTATCTACTTGTATTTGCATGCTTTTGAACTGCAAGGTTGGCAGGAGCTGGGACGGAGCAACGGGAACTCACTCTGTTGTGCTGATTCGAACCGGTGACCTTTCGATCAACCAGCCCAGCAGCACAGCGGTTTAAACCACTGCGCCACCTGCAGTCCCATTCAATATTAAGTAATGGCATGCTTATAATTCTGGAATGACCCCAAGGTTTTCTCTGATGAGCTTAAGGACAGTTGGATATATTTAAGGAAATCCAGCATGCTAGGTTTGCCAGTGCTGAGTTGTTTAGAGTTCAGTTGGACAATCCTATAACCTTGAACATGGCTTGGTAGCTAATAGGCAGCTCCTTCAGCACAGATGTTGTGCAAGCACAGCTGGTTTCCCAGCGAGCATCCTGGGACTGCAGCTTCTGAAGCAGGTTCAAAGGCAGTCTTACAATGGCCATTCTACAGTTGTCTATTTGTGAGTACACTGGAAAAGGGGGTGCAAGGGAAGTCAAAGCTATGGGGTCAGTTAAAGAAAATCACCAAGGCAGTGGGAAGGTTTGGAAAAAGGATGGAAGAGAGAGCATGGAGTCCACAGCTTGGTGGAGATGGAAGTGGGTGATAGAACAAGAGTAGGTTTCAGATGAGGGTCCTTTGTGCTCAAGGTGTCTGTGTTGAAATAAGTTTGTACACAAATCTCTTTGCATTTTCTGGTTCTCTCATTCTGGTATTACGTGGCCAAGCTTAGTCTGGCTGGCCTACACTTTAAATTAATCTTGCATGACCTTGGGAACAGGGATGTGTGAGGAATGCATTTCCAGGTAAGAATCCATTGGAATACCTTGGCTCAACTTCCCAGCCTCTGGTCCACCTTTTTGTAGCCCTGAGTCTGACTTCCTGACGAGAGCACCTGGCATCCACGGGGCCTTCACCAGGAATGGAACCCCACACAACTGCTGCACAAGCAGTATTCTAGTCACTCAATCTTCATTCAGTGTAGGGTTCACAGACTTCCTCTTGACTTGGCCCTCTTTCATTCACTTACTTGAGCATGGACAACTCTGTCCAGATAGAGTCATAGTCGGCATATCAGTTTAGGCTGATAAAAGGAGCTTGCATGCAGTGTCTGGATCCAAAGATCTGTGCCTCAAGTGGCAGTTCTGGATCCAAACTACAAACCCTGACCTCTAGCAGGACTGCAACCCCATCCAGAATAGGTTGAATGTCACCCAGCTGGACAGGCATATGAACCACCCACTAAGAGCACCTCCTTCTTGACTGGACCAAGTCTCAGTCCGCTGGCCTGATTCTGTTCAGATGTATGCCCTTCTTTTCAATGGAACTTACTTCCAGATGTGTGTGTACAGGGATGCAGCTGCAGAGTTATGTTAAAAGAACCCTGATTCAGTCAGGAAGCAGCCTATCCTTATTCATTCCACTTCCCACCCTCTTGCCTGTTTCCTGCTATGCTGTCCAATTTTGCCTTTCGTTTTTGTTTAGTTGCAAAGTCGTGCCTGACCCATCGTGACCCCATGGACCACATTTCTCCAGGCTCTCCTGTCCTCTGCCATCCCTCAGAGTCCACCCAAGCTCTCACCAACTGCTTCAGTCACTCCATCTAGCCACCTCATTCTCTGCCATCCCCTTCTTCTTTTGCCATCTATTGTTCCCAGCATTAGGCTCTTCTTCAGGGAGTCCTTCCTTCTCATTAGGTGGCCAAAGTATTTAAGTTTCATTGTTAGTATCTGGCCTTCTAAAGAGCAGTCAGGGTTGATTTCCTATGCCATCCAATTACTCAGTGACAAATCCCAATGCAGTAAATGTGAATTGCACCCAGGAAAACACACACAGCAGGCAGCCCCATGTTCCAAAATTTTCAATGGCGTCTACTACTAAGGAAGTGTGTCCTACCTATTAAGCAACTCTGCCAACTAAGAAGTAAGTCCCATTCAGTTTAGTTGGGCTTGTTTCTCATACAGGGGTAGAGATATGCAGACTTTTGCATATTATGTCCCAACAGCCCATTTGTAATCTACCTGAGAAAAATGGCATGCAGGGGTTCATACAATATACTCCAATGTGCAGAGTTGGCACCTTTGAACCTAGCAAATTGGGGACTGTCTAGCTATTAATAGCTTGAGTGGTCTAAAATGAGTTGGACATAATAGCTCCTATTAAAAATACAGTTTAATCAAGGGTGTGCAATAAAATAATTAAAATTATATTAACTATTAGATACAAGCTTGGAAAAGGAGTCACTAAGGCCTAATGACCCTTATTATTCCAAATAGCAATTTCAATTTTCAGCCAAACAAAAGATGCACTGCTCTTTATTTCTGCTAAGCAGATTAGTTTTTTAAGCACTTTCATTTGTGTCTTACTGCCTCCAGAAAAAAAGTAAAACTATTATTTTTATTTATTTTATTCATTGTTAGGCATAATTTGGCAGTGTTTAGACTTGCAAAATTGGACATAAAATATGGACAACCTGCCCATAATAGGTTTTCTAATTGTATTGGACAGCTCTCCCCAAAAATGGGCAGTCCAAAATTTAAGATGTGGAACATGATTGTTGTGAGTTCCTTTACAAAACATCCTGATCCATACCTCTTAGGCTAATGTTCAGATCAAAATTTGGGGACTTCCAACAGATTTTGTAGATCACTGGATGTTATGATGTAATTTTTGGCAGACTAATTCTATCAAAAATACAAATTTAATACCTATTTTATGAGATCTATCTATCTATCTATCTATCTATGATATTAATAGTATAATAGTATATTATTTCATTAAAAATAAGAAGTACACATAAATTTGTATTTGACAGGAAGGGAAGTAGATGGGTTCAGTCAACCATGATAAAACTGAATTTATATTTAGAGGTAGGAATGAATGATTCCGTCAAATGTGGTTCTAACTTTTCTAAATCTATGTTCGGGTCATTTTGAACATTTACAATGTTTCCTGTCTTAAGTTTGGTTCATCCTGAGCTTTGAGAATGTGTTATATTTTGAAAGTATGCATAATACTTTCCCCTAAGACATACATTTCCTGTGCCACTTTCACATATTTTGCAGGTGATTTTTTTTTTAACATTATTATAGACCTTTCCTAAATATGTCTACGCATTATGTTCAGGGGACCTACTCCCTGGTAAGCATGCATAGCTTTATCTTAAAGCAGAAGTTTATTCCTCTATTTACCAGAACCTTTCCTTGAATTTTATTGGCTTCATGGGATGGATGGAATCAGGGCTCATGACTCACAGAATTCTCCATGAAGGAGATGGTAGGACCATGGTGTGAGCAGGTCCTCTCTTCCAGTCATCTTTCCTTGACAAACCCACAGTGGATGCATGGGAAGCATGCGTGCCATGGATTGCAAGTGTGCCACCGAACTCAGGTCAGTGTATCAATGCAGACTAGTATCCCCAGTGACCAGGAACATCTCACCTGGGCAGTGTTTCCATGGAGAAGGATGTTGGAGCAGGGCCAGCTCCAGATTCAGGTGGTCTTTGTCATAATGCCCTGTGCTGGGCCCCTCCTGCACCATTCTCCACCCTCTTGACCCTCTGATCAGCACTGGGCTCCAATCATTTCACATCCCCCAATTAAAGAATAGTGTCCTGGCATATTAAAGGTAAAGGTTTCCCCTTGATGTTATGTCCAGTCATGCCTGACTCTCGGGGGCAGTGCTCATCTCCCTTTCCTGGCCGAGGGAGCCAGTGTTTGTCCGCAGTCTCCATGGTCATGTGGCTGGCATGACTAAACACCGAAGTGCCCGAAACGCTGTTACCTGCCCACCGAAGTGGTACCTTTTCATCCACTTGCACTTGCATACTTTCGAACTGCAAGGTTGGCAGGAGCTGGGACGGAGCAACAGGAACTCACCCTGCTGTGCAGATTTGAACCGGCGACCTTCTGATCAACCATCCCAGCAGCACAGAGGATTAAACCACTGTGCCACCTGCATATTATAGGGTATTTAAAGAAGTCACTTGCATTTGTCCAGCAGAGGGACCCTTGGCAGGACCTCAACATTGGTGTGGCCCACCAGGGGCTTGGTACCGCCCATAAGAACCAGGTGCTGGTGCAAGAACTTTGTTTGATGATAGATTTTTAAAAAGTGTGGTTGTTTTGTGAACATGTGAGTGTGGTGGTGGTGGTGATTTTGCATTCCACATTAAACTTTGTGTTAATTTTCATTTTTTTTCTAAAATATATGCCTCAGTTATATGCAGCATCTCTCTCTCTCTCTCTCTCTCTATCTATCTCTTCTATTGACTAAATTATGTTTGTGTGCATTTTTGAAGCATACACTTTTTTACCATAGTTTGGTACGTGACTCATGTTTCAACTTGAAAATATACAGACTTCAGATAGTGGTGCATTTTTCATTTTGGTGGCGCTGTGATTTCTAAGGAGTTTCTTTAAAAGGACTTAAAAGAACTTTTGATAAATTGATTTATTTGTGTCTGTTCTCTGTGAACTGTGAATTCATATGAAATCTTTTAAATATAAAAATATATGACATTTTTGTTCTATTTTATCTGTAATTTCTCCTCCTATCTGTATGACTTCCTTGTCTCTTTCTCAGTCCTCCTCCCTTTGAAAACTCTAATGAAGAGAAATGTCAACATTTGCAATCCGGGAGTTCCATTTAAGCAATAAAAATAATAATTAAAAGGGTAAAACCTTAGAGAGATTTCTTCATTTTATATGGTTTGCCAGATATGATACACATTCAAAAAAGCCAGTAAAATAATTAATTAGAAACAGCTAAAGCCCAACAAGCTATGCAAGTTAATGAAGCAAGAAAGAAAATGTCATTGTAGAGACCCAGAGACACAGTTTGCTAGGATCATACACACTTCTGTCTTACTCTTCTAACGAAATCTCTTTTAATCTCCTCTTCCTCCTCTTCCTCCTCCTCTGTGGTGCTATCAATAGTGATCTGCAGAGAAATGACAGGAAAATAATACTAAAGAAGTTAGTAATAAACTTAGTAATAAAAATACTAAGCGTGTTTTTATTGTGACATTTTGCATCTTTTTGTTCTGAAGAACAAAGCCAAGTTGCCATTTTGACCCAGATGTTGCATTTGGCAATGTACTTAATTTGCATCCTTCCTTTAACCTCGGCTCAAAGGATAAGCATTCTTTGATTCCTATAATCATCTGAATTAAGCGGAAGAGCTTCCGATGGTATTGTTCTTCCTTGATGTGTCTGCAGGAGTAGTGTCAGCACCTGGCATGCTTGGGCAGATGTTGGGTGCTCAAGACCCTGGATTGGCCCATCATTGATAAGTGTAACGCCTTCCATGTGAAACTGAGAGAGAGAGAGAGAGAGAGAGAGAGAGAGAGAGAGAGAGAGAGAG
>JAIXND010000762.1:2862039-2884148 GCA_023646645.1 Varanus salvator macromaculatus
TCTTTCTTTCTTTCTTTCTTTCTTTCTTTCTTTCTTTCTTTCTTTCTTTCTTTCTTTTTTGAAAGATGTAAAACACAAAGGTAAACAGTTTGGGCTCTCTGGTATCACTGCTCCTTCCCTTCTCTCCCCCTTCCTTCCTTGCTTCCACCAAGATGTTCTATATTCTATATACAGTTGCATCTTCAAATGATATTTGCTACCTTTAATAATAGATTTCATTATAGCTGATATTAGAAGAGAGGGGAAAGCACCTGACAAATGTTCAAATGCAGATAAGGGTGCACAGACACCCACAAATACCTCCTACCTCCTTAGGAAAGAGCTGAATGAGCTCAAGCAGTCAGCCCACCAGGCCCTGGGAAATCCCTTCTGACTGGTGGCAGCGATCCGTTGTCTCAGACATCCATCTTCAGACTGCTTGCAGCCATTCGGCTGGGGGTGGGGGCGCTGCACCCTGATCCTGGGGCTTCTTGCATGCAAAGCATGTGGTTCACCATTCAGCTATCCCCCCTCACTCCTTCCTTGCTTCCCACTTTTTGTTTTTTGTTCAGAAGCTCATGGTTTTGATATCAATGTTTTCCAGAAACCCGGGGCTCCCTGAGAGCTTTGAACTTCTCCTACTCTCCATTAAGAATTATCCTGTACAATATACAGCTACACTGTGGGCTGTGTTGTATGGCACAGTCAAAGGAAAGCAGGTGATGCCAACAACTGAGGGCTGTGTTGGATGGAGTGTTCACTCCAAAATGATTCCCAGACCCATTTGCAACTTTCCAGAATCATAAGAGAAGAGAAAACCAGCCTGCTTTTGAATGGACACCAGGCCTCTCACATGTCCTTTTCTGAAAACCATTGGTCTTCAGCTCAGGGCTGAAACTCATGTCAGTTGATGGATGGATATAAGAGCAACTCCCACAGAACCCGTTTCTGTCTTTACATCCCGCAGTTTAGTCCCTGCAAGGAAGCCAAGGCAGTTTTGAAGGTCTTCCCCTTTCTTTTCATTTATCTTCACAACAACCCTGTGAGTCAGGGTGAGTCACCCAGTGAGCTTCATGGCCAAGTGCAGCCGGCTGGAGCCGGAGGTCAGACTAGATGGCCCAGGAGGCCCCTTCTGACTCACTCTGTTTCTATGTTTCTAAAACTCAGATTGCCTGAGTCTCCGCCACCTCTAACTGCTCTCCAAATTTATTTATTTCTTTAAAACTTTTATAGGCCATCACCACATGCCTCAGCATCTTGGGACGGCTCACAAATGTACAATTAAAAACAGTAAAACAATACAAATTTCATAAAATTATATAAAAACAAAAACACAAACAAAAAAAAAAAAAGCAACTGTTAATGATAAAATATTTATTTTTAAAATAACAATTAAATAAAAAGGGTTTAACCCGGTGCTGAAAAGAATATAAATTCGGTGCCAGGTGCACCTCTCCAGGGAGCGCATTCCATAATCTGGGAGTCACCGCAGAGAAAGCCCTGCTCTAGGCAGTTGTTCTTTTTGTCTCCTTTAAAGAGGGCTCTCAGAGCAGAGCCTCTCCCACAGATCTTAAGGGGTGTGAGGGCATGTAAGGGAAGAGGTGCTCCTTCAGGTAACCTGGTCCCAAGCTGTTCAGAGCTTTATAGGTTAAAACCAGCACCTTGAATTGGGCCCAGACTTCAACTGGAAGTCAGTATAGCTGGTAGAGGACCGGCATTATATAAGAATAATGACCGGTCCCTGTCAGCAACCTGGCAGCTCTGTTCTGTACCAGCTGAACTATCTGGACCATGTTCAAGGGCAGCCCACATAGAGCACATTACAGTAATCCACCTGGGAGGTTACCAGAGCATGAATCACCGTTGCTAGGCAGTGCTTGTCCAGGTAAGGGCGCAGCTGGTAGATCAGCTGAAGCTGTAGGAAAGCACTCCTTGCCACCACCGCCACCTGGGATTCCAGGGACAGCTCTGAGTCCCAAGCTGTGGACCCTGTCCTTTAGAGGGAGTGCTACCCCATCCAGGACAAAGTCAAAGTCACTTACCTGAAACCACGATCCACCCACCAACAGGACTTCTGTCTTATCTGGATTGAGGCTCAGTTTATTGGCCCTCATCCAGCCCATTACCTTGTCCAGGCACTGGTTCAGCACAGCCACTGCCTCACCTGGAGTAGATGTAAATGAGAGGTAGAGCTGGGTGTCATCAGCATACTGGTGACACTGCAGCCCAGACCTCCTAATGACCTCTCCCAGTGGTTTCATGTAGATGTTGAAAAGCAAGGGAGACAAAATAGATCCCTGCAAAACCCCATGGCACAACTGCCATAGCATCCACCTTCTGGAGTCGGCCAGCCAGGTAGGAGTGGAACTACTGCCAAGCAGATCCTCCTATTCCTAACCCGGCCAGCCTATCCAGAAGGATACCATGGTCGATGGTATCGAAAGCTGCTGAGAGGTCCAGGAGAACCAATAGGGATGCACTCCCCCTGTCCCTCTCCCTGCATAGGTCATCGTACAGGGCAACCAAGGCAGATTCAGTGCCATAACCAGGTCTGAAACTGAACTGAAATGGGTCCAGATAATCCGTTTCATCCAAGAGTGCCTGAAGTTGTCCCACTACCACCTGCTCTAACACCTTGCCCAGAAATGGGATGTTGGTCACTGGTCTAAAATTGGTGGCCACATCTGGGTCCAGGGATACCTTCTTCAGGATAAGCCAGATCACCACCCCCTTCAAGGGAGTAGGGACCCAGCCCTCCCTCAGTGAGGTTCAGGGACCAATCCTGTAACTGGCTTCTTTAAGTAGCCAAGAGAGGCAAGGCTCCAGGAGACAGGTGGTGGGATATACCATTCCAAGAACCTTGTCCACATCATCAGGCCGCAATAACTGAAACTCATCCAATAATGATGGACCAGATGGTGCTCTGGACACCTCCTGTACTGGATTCAAATCAACTGTGGAGTCCAAATTGTGGCAAATCTGAGTGACTTTTTTCCAAAAGTGCTGGGCAAAGTCGTCACAGCGGGCTGCCGAAAGTGTGACCACTTCCTTCTCCTGGCCGGAATGTATCAGGCCTTGCACCACTCAGAAAAGCTCTGCTAGAAGGCACTGTGAGGAAGCAATGGAAGCGGAGAAGAACTGCCTCTTCACCGCCCTCACCACCACAGCATAGGCCCGATAATGTGCATGTAGGTGTGACCGGTCAGATTCATACCGAGATTTCCTCCACCTGCGCGCTCATCATCTCCCAGTCTGCTTCATTGCCCACAACTCAGGCGTATACCATGGTGCTGAGCGGGCTCTGCTAGGTGGATGCTTAGGAGCGATTGTGTTGATTGCTCTGGTCATCTCCCTATTCCACAAGTCAACCAGGACATCAACAGAAGTGCCAGCTTTATCTGCCACAACCTCCCCCAGAGCCCTCAGGAATCCATGTGGATCCATCTGGCTCCAGGGGAGGACCATCCTAATAGGGCCCCCACCCTTCCAGGGGGAGAGATCAGACCTGAGCTCAAACCGCACGAGGAAGTGGTCTGACCATGACAGAAGAGTCACGATCAAGTTTCTCACTTCCAGGCCACTCTCTTCATGTCTTGTTGAGAAAACCAGGTCAACCGTGTGACCTCTTTCATGGGTTGGGCCGGTGACATGTTGAGACAGCCCCATGGCTTTCATGGAAGCCATTAAGTCCTGAGCCGCCCCAGACAGATCCGCCTCGGCATGGATATTTAAATCCCCCAGGATCAACATCCTAGGGGTCCTCAACACCAGGTCCAAGACGATCACTGTCAGCTCAGGCAAGGAGTCTGCTGGGCAGGAGGGTGTGCGGTACACCAGCAAAGTCCCTAATCTGTCCCGGTCGCCCAACACCAGGTACAAACTCTCAAGACTCAGTTTCGAAGGGACAGGAAGCCTTGCAAGGGAAATATTGGCTCGGTGAACCAGACTGATTCCCCCTCCCCTCCCCTCCCCTCCCCTCTGGGTGTGACCAATGTTGCACAAGATGTCCGGGTGGGCATAATTGCGTGAGGGAGACATCTCCCCCTTCTCCCTCCCAGGTCTCGGTAATACATGCCAGGTCGGCCCCCTCTTCCATGATCAAATCATGGATGACAGATGTTTTATTATGGACCCACCTGGCATGTAACAGCAACACCGTGAGGCCCGGGTGATATTGCTGCCAGGAAACTTCTGGTTGGAAGAACAATGTTCAGGTCTGGAGAATTTCTCCTGAGCACTGCAAACAGGAAAGTACTTCTCCGTACTTCCTTTTGTTTGGGAGAAAAACCTGGGAAATGTACATGGAATTGACTTGACAGTGGGGAAATGTTGACCTGCCTTCGTTCACCCAGCACATTTCTTGCTGTGTTTAGTCTCTATTTGCAGAAAGCTGCTTATTTTTTTTTCCCAGAGAAATAAATAATTTGGCAGCCAGGAAGCTTCAGACACAGATTGGATGATCTTGCAGCAGGGGGCCTTTAAACATCTTGCATATTGTCATCATTGTTAAATGCACAGCAAGACCTTTTTCTCCACCCACCCCACCTGAGGTATCACTCACCCATTCCATTCCATTCCATTCCATTCCATTCTCACCAGACCCATTCGAAAGAAAGGAAAATATTCAAAGCAAATGTCCCGCTTTGTATTTTAAACTCATTTCTATCATGGCAGCATTGTGGTCTTAAGGAGAACATGACTTTTGCTTCTGCTGCTTTGATTTCCTGCTGCTCTTGGGGTGCTACTCTGGTCCCCCCTGGATTGGACTGTGCTGGTCTTTGGCTCCAACCTCTGCTCCAGCTGAGCCACTGCCTGCTCCATCGCCTCAGGAACCTACCACATCAACCCTAGCTTATTTTGCTACATGCGTGAGTGATTATATACATGTGCACATGACCCTACGATTGGAAAAAAGAGGTGGATCACCTTCATCAAATCAAATCTCCCTCAAGAAGACTTTAATGCCCTTCTATAAGCAACTCTCCTTTAACTTGTGTGCTTGATGGAAGAAGTCATCTAAGCATGAGAAAGTACAAATATGTTCCCATTCTATGTCAGGAATTTATTGAGAAAAAAAGTTATAAGGTCTGCATTTCCTTCAAATTAAGTAGCTTCCTGTAGTTAATTTTCTGTGAAAGGTAATTCTCACCTCAAACTGCTCTTCTGGCAACATCAGCATTTGACACAGTAAATAAATTTCCAAGTTATCATCAAGTTCTTCTATGATCGAGTCCTGTCCCACCTCCTGGTATGATCAGAGATTAAAAGCTCCCAAGAACTAAATGATCCAAACTCAGAAGTGTTTGATTCCCCTGATAAATTATACAAATGAGGCACTTGAATGAGTTCCTTAACCAATTTTGCCACTCAAGATCACCTCCATTTCAATTAGAGATAACCAAGATGCGTGGCACGGGTGAGCATGACTAATAATTCTCAGTGATGTCAAGGAAGATTATGGAAAGCAAGAAAATAAAAGAAAGGGTTTGGGGGAAAATGGAGCTTAGTCTCCATTGCATGAAAATGGCTGGAGTTTCATTAGGAACTGAATGAATGAGATGATGAATTCTATATGGGCCTTCCTAGCTCGCTATCAGAAGATCCCTGCCTTTTTCTAGTAATACTGGACTAGTAATACTTTGGCAGTTCTCACAGTAAGTAAAAGTGTGTACAGTCAGTCCCTTGATTTGTGACCACCCCCAGAAATAAAGATGTGAAAAAGAGAAGGCCAGGAGAAGTTATTATGGAAAGTTATACATGGTTGCATGGCAGAAGTTGTGTGGATCTTCTCATGATGAACATTAAGGGTAAGTCTGACAAGGCCCTTAGGACAGATTCTGCAGAACGGCTGTTCCCACCCTGTGCCTACATCTGACGAACACCCTTCTGGCCCCAGCTCACAGGAATCAGCTCAGGGAGGCAAAATCTGATAAATGAGCCTGCTCTGGAATCCCAGTCTGGATGGTCTACCTGGTGCTGGAGCTCACTCATGCGCAAGTCATGCCACCACCAAGTATTCTACTTTTAAATCAGGCCATGATTTGCACTATCATCTATCTTTGTTTGTTTAGTTGCTAAGTCATGTCCAACCCTTAATGACCCTGTGGACAACATTCCTCCAGGCTTTCCTGTCCTCCACCATCCCTTGGAGTCCACCCAAGCCCACACCCACCACCCCAGTGGCCCCATCCAGCCACTTCAACCATTGCCATCTCCTTCTCCTTTTGCCTTTAATCGTTCCCAGCAGCAGGGTCTTCTCTTCTTCCTTCTCATTAGGTGGGCAAAGTATTTGAGTTTCATCTTCAGTACCTGGCCTTCTAAAGAGCAGTCAGGGCTGATTTCCTTC
Source organism: Varanus salvator macromaculatus (assembly GCA_023646645.1). NCBI lineage: Eukaryota > Metazoa > Chordata > Lepidosauria > Squamata > Varanidae > Varanus > Varanus salvator. The sequence goes on from JAIXND010000762.1 coordinate 2,868,365, forward strand.
AGGATTGTCTGATTTGATCTCTTTGAAGACCAAGGGACTCTCAGGAGCCTTCTCCAGCACCACAATTCAAAGGCATCAATCAATCAATCAATCAATCAATCAATCAATCTCTCTACCATCTTTCTATTTATCTGGCAGGTTAATCTGTACAAACTATGGTCACAATTTATCCAAGTCTGGATGGTATCTGAAATTTGTTAGGCAGTGACCAAAAGACACCTCAGATATGGAATATTCTTTTCAGACTGATATATTTTCAGTAACCAGCAAAGTCTTCCTTCTTGTGCAGACCTTTCAGCATGCTGGTTTCAGTGGTTCCTCGGCTCTTTCAGCTATGTTTTATTTAATGGCAGTTTGCTAGATGATTTGGCAATCCCATAGATGCGTACATGCCAAAGCTGGTCACACGCGCTATCAGCAATCCATCTGGGTTGCATGTGTGTTTGTGTCTGTGAGCGTTGCTTTGTGTCCTCCAACCCTGGAAACCAGCCAAGAGGATGGAATTTTGCTTGGGCCAGGAAAACGCTTGACTGGCTGGCAACCACATCATAAACAAAATCTTTCAGCCACATTAATTTATTTATTTACTCTGGACCATGAAACCTTAGAACTCGTGCTTCATCCTTACCTTTGTGTTTCTTATGATGGGTCTTTCTTTTTCAATCTTTTGCTTATTTGCTCAACATTTGCTCTTGATTTCAAAAGCTTGACTCTCACATTAAAGTCCTGGAGGGCCGAAAGCAGAAACAATTAGCCACCTGTTGTGAAGTCTTGTATCAAATTATTGACTTTTTACCACCCCACCTAGGAAGTATATTGGAGGGCGCATTCCAGAAATAATGGGTTGCATGTAGCAGATGCAGCATAAATCTAAAATAGGAAGTCATGTCATTAGAAGGAAACACAGAGGCAGAGTGAAAAGAAGATAGCGATGTCTTTTCTATCAAGGTTGTAGTCTAATGTATTACCTGCTCCTTTTGGTTCCCAAACTCTCTTTCTTAATTAAGAGCATAAGACCCTGTCCTGCTCAGTTAGACCAGATGTCCATTTCATCCTTCTTTTAAAAATTTATTTTTATCACTATTTTCAATAGTGGCCAGCTAGAGCCCTTAGGCCACAAAGAGGACAAAAACAGGAAAAAAAACCTTTAATGATTTGTCCCCAGAAATAGACCACTCAGGTTCTGCAGAGCTATTGTGTCTTATGGCCTTTGAGATACCATTCTTCCATGACTTTGTCTGATTGCATTTTCAAAAGTCTGTGTGCAGCACAATCTTTTGGATGCTAGTTAGTGTCTAGATAATTACAGGATTTTTAGGAGTCCCAGATCCAATCACAGAACCTCACTGGAAGGAATTTGCTGGGGCTCTGTCCCCACAGGAGAACTGCTCTAGCTGGTTCTTCAAGGTCACAAAAGAAAACTTGAAAAAGGGGGTTTGTGGGTGTTCAGGAGGGTGAGGAGAAAAGGACACAAAAAAAGAGGGAGGTCCAGATCTCTTCTTGCTGATGCCAGAGTGTAGGACATGGACTAATCAGTTCAAGTTGCAATGATCCAGATTCAGGCTGGACATCAGGAAAACCTTCCTCACTGTCAGAGAAATATGGCAGTGGAACCAGCTGGTGAGAGAGGTGGTGGGCTCTCTCACACTAAAGACATTCAAGGTGCAACTGTCCAGCCACCTGAGTGGGATGGTGTAACATGTTGTCCTGCTGCAACAGCAGGGGGTTGGACCTGATGTCCTTCATGGCCCCTTCCAATTCTACTATTTTATAATTCTTTGATTCTTCCCTGCAGAGGAAGGCAGGACACCAAGCTCAGGAAGGCAAGAGCCAAGCTCAAGGAACCAAGGTTCAATTTGGAAGCCAGGAAGTACTTTCTGACAGTAAGGACCCCTAGGGCATGGAATGGGCTTCCACAGGAGGTGGTTGAGGCCCCATCGGTGAGGGTGTTCAAGGATAGGCTGGACATGCACATGGTAGGCATGCCATGAATGGAGCTGGCTGGAACTGGGGGTCAGATTAGATGGCCCAGGAGGCCCCTTCTGACTCAGTTTCTATGTTTCTGTGGAGCGGGTGTTATCACAATATGAAGCACCCAGGAGAAGTCTTAACTTCATTCTGTCCCACCCCAAAGTGTCACACTTAGAGAGGGGGAAAGTGCCATACCAGTGAAGGAACATGGAAAGGACCTTGGCCTCCATGTTTCTCTCACCCTGCCAAGGATCCCTGCAATCCTCCTCATCCAGAAGGCAACCGGTACCCACACCAACTTGCACCCAAAACCTAGTAGCCATTTCCTACCTCTTGTTGTTAAATGTAGGAAAACAATGTGCTATGTGCAAAGATAGTTCTTTTGGTTTGTCCTGCCCCTGGTTCAAAGCACTTCCACTGGATGACCTTGAATTGTACCTACAGAGGGGGTAATTTGGTTTTGTTTTAATTGTAATGTGAATTTACTACTGTTTACGTTCAAATCAGTGCACAAGGGTTGTCCTTTCAAATAAGGACAATGGAGTTCAGTATAAAAATAAATGCCGGGACAAAGGTGTGCAGAAATACATGTGTGTGTGCAAGTATTAGCCAGATATTCAAATAGCTCTATATGTTAGACAAAACTTAACATACTATGCTTTGTAGCAGAGAATACCATAAAGGTACATGAGAATTTGTATGAAGTTACATGCTAGCCTTTAGAAAACAAAGTCTCAGAGCTCAAGATGAGCCAAACATAAGAATAGAAAAATGACTGGAGTTCAGAATGAACTCAATTGAAGATTGCAAAAATGAGAAACTGAAAGAAATAAAAACTGACTGGTCCATTCATCCCTAGTGCCAGATAAAGAACCACTTCTCCATATACTCTTATGATCACATCATCCATAATTTGATCAGCTTCAATTGTGTTCTTTTTCTACTCATCTTTTTGTGTTTGCTTAAGGTAAAGGGGCCAAAAAGCTTTAGCCATTATTCAATGCTTTTATCATTTTGGCTTCTCCTTTCTGCACCTTTTCTAGCTTTGTTCTCTCTCTGCACACACACTTGAGACTTGGTATTCAGCACTTCAGATAGTAGTCCAAATACAGCCACTTGGTAATGCATGTGAAATATATTCCAGAGGTGGCAGTTTGGTTTTCAATCTCTCTCACACAATTTTCTGTTCCCAGAAAATATTTCAGTTTGGCCCCTTCCCTAACCCTAACCCTAACCCTAAACCCTTCCTTCGCTTGACATTTCAGTGAACTAGTCAACTTAACCTTAAGATCACTTTCCTGGATAATCAACATCGAGCAAGAATGAATCAGTTTCAGATCTCCAATTTCCTTCAGCAAGGGAGTTATAATATAGAGGGTCCTTCAGCACCTTTTGGCCAATGCATACATAGCATCTTCCATACAGGTACATGTGGAATGGCCCTTGGCTAATCACACTGGAGCTGGGAAAGGACTACCTAGATGGCTCATCATTTTTCCCTGGATGAAGACTGATGAGGTAGGAGAACAACACCTGAAGCCTCCATATGTTGACTCAGGTACCAAACCTGAATCAAGATTCAGAAATCTGAGACTTCACACATCTAATTGACTGTGATTACTACAGCCTTTTATGTTTGGGACTAGAATGATTTCCAGGTAAAGTAAACCATTTAGCAGGAGTACACCTGCTAAATTCAAGAAAAAAGTGCCACTTTTGTGTGCTATATGTATTTATTTTTTAGAGTTTTTAAATTGCTGTTGCCTTTTTTGTTATTTCATGGTATGATCAGAAGGTTTTTACAAGACATTTACCTCTTCTGAGTGGATTGCTCCTGTCAAGTTTCAGACAAATAGGTATACAGAGTTTTCCACAAAAGAAGCCTATCCCAAAGGAAACACACATTCCCATATCCCAAGTAGAATCCCCAAATAGCTAAAGTATATTCCGTTGTTTTGAAAACCATTGTTTTGAAAATGACAGGCAGCCTGGGAATGTTCTTAAGCAGCAAACATGCAAAGTTTCAGAAGGATAGATGCAGGAGCTAGGAAGCTGCCCAAGGCTTTTCCCACAGTGAAATCTGGTGGTGTTTGGAGAATGTCCATCTCACAGCCCCATTCTTGTCTTTCACCTGAAGACAATGATGGCGCCACTGGCAGAGTGTGCCCTAGGTTTACGAAGAGCACCTGTCCATCACAGAACTACAGTCTCTCCCTTCTTCTACTCATATCTGCATTTAGAGAAAATCAAAAGGACAAATACGGGGAACATGTAGTCTGTGCATTTCCGAAATATGAGTCACCGGGATGTCCCCATTCCGGAGGAGGTGTGTGTTTGTGGACCACCAAATGGAAGCCCATTTTACTTCTTGAATCAATGGAACTGTTCTGAAAGGCATTTTCTGCCAAACGTTTATGTTTTGCTTGAATTTGGAGCACATCCCTATTTGATATGTTAGTCCTTAAAGCACCAAAAAAACTCTGTTCTGTTCTTGTGACTGATGGAAGGTGGCTAATGGCTACCCTCTGGAATATGCACAAATATGATATCATGGGTTATCCCCCACTCACCAGCTTTCGCTTACTTTTTTTTTTTCCCCAAGCCAGTCAGTTCTGTTTGGTTTGCATAACAACCAAAGCTTCTCTGTTTCAGTGTGTTTGACCTTGATGGGACTTTGTTGTTAAACTTCGCAGAGCTAAGTAGGCTTCCGTCCCTGTGCTATTAAGCATTTGCCCAAATAGCATCCCTTACATGGAAAGAATAATACTAATAATAATTAAAAAGTCAAGGGGAGAAAAAAAGCACACCCAGCCATAAGTCGATAGCATGCTTTTCTGAATTTGGGCCACACTCAAGTGCTCTGCTCTCCGATCGGTACCACATGCTTCTGGGCCATCGAGTCCCCCTTTCGCACAACTCCTGCAAATGGTATCATTTGGCAACTAATTTACTCGCTTAGTTTTGGCCATTAGTCATTCCCAGTCTCCTCAATCTGCAGGCAATTTTCCACATTATTAGTTACCCACCTGTCTTATTAAAGTGGACTTTTGGAAACCCTGTGCGTCTCCATTTTCGGCACCTTTTTAGATCAAGCAAATAATTGGCTTTACTTGGATGGAAGGATTTAATAGGAAGATGACAGTCGATTCCAAAAGTTAATAGCGACGGCATCTGGTTTCCCTTTTTAACGTTGGGGAAAAAAGATAAATTTAGTGTTCATGCAATGGAAGGTGAGGAAGAGAAAGGAGAAGGAACAGAAGAAGATCAAATCTGTTTATCATCTGTAGGCCAGATTCAGTTTAGATGAGCAGAAGGCAGCCTTAGCTCACTTCATTTAATGTACCTCACTTCTAACCCTATGGGGTCAGTCTTTATCACTTTAAGAGGAAAACATCTCTCTCCACCATCTCTGAATGCCAAGTGGGCGATATTGTGAAGGCTTAAGTGGTTTTGGTAGCTTGCTGTCTTGCAGGACTGGCTTTTTTCTATACCTCACTGCAGTTCTGCAAATCAAGAGAGAATGACTTGTAAATGGAAAGTTATGAACCCCCCGGAGAATTTTTCTAATCTTCCTGAAACTCTTCCGGTTTTTCTCCAAACTTGTCAGAGAACATAACTTTTTACTTAGAGTTTCACTTTATGTGAAGTTTGTCAACCACTACAGATTACGAACGGACAACTAAGACAACTCCACTTGCTCCCACATTGGAAAGTTATCCCAGATGTGAAGCAATGAACACATTGTAGTAATTGCATATTAAAAAGTCCCCGGAACAAAATTTCCACCCATCTGCACAGGCCAGATTCAATAGATACAGCTATTCCACACACAGAGAAGAGAATGTGTTAGCACTCTGCTGTGTAGCTTTAAGTATTATGAACCTTCCATAAAATAGGTAGCAACCTCATTCAGTGCTAACATGGTCGACTGCACAGTGATTCAGACTGAGACCTTTAACCCTTCATAGCCTCTGCCTGGATGGACAAACATGCCATTTTCAGTTCCTTCACATTCATTTGAAAAAGAAGCAAACCCCCTGAGGTTCTTTTGTTCTCCAATATGAAGGCATTTTCAGAACTCGTCAAGGGGAGGGGGGGAGGTGTGTGTGTACATACACACACAAAAATAACTGAAATGGATTTCTCACCCATCCCTAAGATTTTTCCCCTAGTTATCCACTGCTTCATTACACTCTTGATGAATCTGAGATGATGCAACAGTTCTGGGAGCATGGCCCCCACCCTAGTCTTGATCCCCAGTGCATCACAGGGTATGTCTCTGAATAGTATTCAAAAAGAGGGTGGAACAATGCACCTTTCCCCTACCCTTTTCTTCCTTCTGCTTTTCTGAATCTCTTGAGCACTTGGCCAGCCTGTTGAGCTCCTCTTTTCCTTAGCCGTGTTGCCAATTTCCAGGACTATGGTCACTAGGGAATGAGATGTTCAACCAGTCAGCCATTTCTCCTGAAATGCCAACTGGACTGCTCATGCCACTCCACCATGTTCTGTTTGGAGACCAGTCCTTTTGTGAGTCAATGCTCAGCTATGTGAAATGAGTTTTGCAAAATGTTATGGGGGTGGGGGAGAGAGGGAGAGAGAGCGAGATCATAGTATACCTCTGCAGTCATTTCTGAAGAAAATGTTCCCAAATGTGGCTGCCATCCAAGACTTCAGATATCAAAGGCCGCACCGACAGCTTGCTAGAGGTCTGAGAGCTGAACCTACTTTGCATATAAATTGGAAAGGCCTTTATTGAAATTATTGAGAAGAAATGCGCACAATTGTGGAACAGCCGCGTTTTCCTTGTTGGACAAATAAAAACAAGGAGGGGGGTGCTTAAACTCACCTGCAATGAAAATAAAGCCCACAAGCTGTTACTGAGGAACAACAGACTTGGTCGCTGGTCTACAGGATTCATTAGTCTTTATGGATTTCACATCCAAATGTAATTAGTCTCCCTCCTCCCCCCACAGTACTGCCACAAAAAGGTGAACCTGGTGGGCATTCCTCTTTTGTGAAGGAATTCAGTCCTGGTTGTGATAGGCCTGTAGGAAAGGGCAGCTGCCGAAGCTGAAGAATTCATTCTCTCCTTGTTTTATTGATTTCCAGGGCAAGGAGAACACCTGTTCCCCAAATGTGCACTGAAGGAGATGTACAGGCAATAGAACAGAGATGGAACTCAGGTGGCCACCTGCAGCACTTACTGATGAAAAGCAAGCATGTAGCCGGAGAAGATTCCCAAAGGCATCAAGTACGTGGGTAGAAGTATGTGTGCAGGTGCAGCCCAAGGTCTAGCCACTCTTACCTAACTGTGTGTAAAAAATGAGTCGCCTACCACGAAGGGTGACTGTATCAAACGTTGGCTCTAGTGATTCTGGCAATTCCATTTGGAATTAGGGGAAGAGCTGCAGCCCAGTGGTAAGGGACTAGCATTGTATGCAGAATGGCTCCAGTTGAAATCTCAGCAGACCTAGGTGTAGTCTGCCTGAAAGCTGGGAGACGTGCTCTTTGGAGAGTGTTCTTAACACGGAGCTGGATGGACTCGGGGTGATGCCATTTTCTATTTAAATGTGCCCTTTATGCAAAACAATAGGCATGGGGATGTTGTTTCATTTTTAGAAGACAGGCTGTGCTTCAGTGGCAAAGCATGCATGTTCCATGCAGAAAAGATTCCAGGCTTGATCCCTGATGCATCCTGCTGGCAGCACTGAGCCAGATGGAGCACCGGTTGGCTGGGTGCAAGACAATGTCCTATTTTCCTACAGTTCCGGATGCAGGAAGAATTCCAGAGTGCAGAGTCTGTTAATGAAAGGCCGTGTCTCTCACTCTTCCCAGGGGAGATCTGGCCATCCCCTTTCTTCTGGAATGGGACAGAGGGGAAGACATTCCCACACCACAATATGGTCATATGTTGGCAGCAGTAGCCTCACCCTAACCCCAGCCTTCATCCAGACTTTTTCTATCCATACATCTGCCCACTTCCCCACAACCCTATGAAACAGTGTGACATCAACTTATTGTCCAACGGAGGACTGAGGAGGGCTTTTCTAGCCTAGCCATGGGTGTGCCATTTTTGAACTATTCCAAATTATTGGCAGCTAATTGGATTTGGCTAATTGGCTGTTTATCTGGCCACAACTGGGCGGAAGTGCAGCCCATGTGGGAATCTGATGAGGCAGCTTGAGGCTGTATGGCCTTTAGCTCAACCCAACTCTCACATTGCTGCCCAGCTTGAGAGTTCAGAGGAAGGGAGAAGTGCTTGGCCCCTGCAGGATTCGGCACATCAGCACTGGCCAGTGGGAATGGGCTGGAAAGAGTGCAGCCCCCCAGTCCAGTATCCTGTTGATTGACCTTTCCAGAGTGGAGACCAGTTAAGCTGGAGCTTTGAACCTGGAGGAAGATCATAAAAAGCTGATGTTTCCCAAGTTGTTTGTGGTGGTTGGAGTGTGGAACTGGCACTTGGAGGATCTGGGTTCTAATCCCCACTCAGCCATGCAGATCACTGGATGGCATTGGCCAGTCACGCACTCTCACAAGGTTGCAGTTAAGAAGATAAGATGGAGAGCCATAAGCCACCTCGGGGTCCTCACCGGGGGGGAAAAAGTGGAACAAGACATGCAGTGTAACATCTATTTTTCCTCCAAATGCACACAGCAGCTCATGCCTCTTCAGAATGCTTGCATTCTTCTCATGCCCTTTCTTCAAAAACATGGATATGGCCAAACACTCTTTCTGGGGTCAGTGAATCACATAGAAACATAGAAACAGAGCGAGTCAGAAGGGGCCTCCCAGGCCATCCAGTCTGAACCCCGGCTCCAGCCGGCTCCGCTCATGACATGCCCACCATGTGCATGTCCAGCCCATCCTTGAACACCCGCACCGATGGGGCCTCAACGACCTCCCGTGGAAGCCCATTCCACACCCTCGGGGTCCTAACCATCAGGAAGTGCTTCCTGGCATCCAAATGGAACCTGGGTTCCTTGAGCTTTGCTGTTGGAGCATGTCCTGCAGGGGAGAACAGGTCTCTACCCACTTCCATGTGACACCCCCTCACATACCTGTATGTCACCAACAGATCCCCTTTGAGTCTCCTCTTCTCCAGACTGAAGAGACTCAGTTCCCTCACTTATTAAGCTTGTGTATGTTCCAAGGCTTAGAAACATAGAAACAGAGCAAGTCAGAAAGGGCTTCTTAGGCCATCTAGTCTGACCTCCGGCACCAGCTGTCTCCACTCACGACATGCCCACCATGTGGACGTCCAGCCTATCCTTGAACACCCGCACCAATGGGGCCTCAACGACCTCTCGTGGAAGCCCATTGCACACCCTTGGGGTCCTGACTGTCAGGAAGTGCTTCCTGGTATCTAAATTGAACCTGGGTTCCTTGAGCTTTGCTCCTTTGGAGCACGTCCTGCCTTCCTCTGAGGGGGAGAACAGATCTCCCCTGTAAGCCATGAAATATATGGTCCTCCTGTTTTCCTGCTGATGAACTCAAAGTAGCTCCTCCTCTCATTTTCATCCTCACAACAGCAAGCCTATGAGGTAGGACGGGCTGAGAGCCCGTGATTGGCCCAAAGTCACCCAGTGAGCTCTAGAACCCAGATTTCTGGAGTCCCAGACTCACACTTGACCACTGCATTGAACAAATGGAATCTGGATTATCATTTTTTTCCCTAGAAGGTGCAAACTGGATACATCCTTAGCAATCAATCAATTAATAGACATTTTATTAGGTGGCATCTTACATACCCCTAGCCTAAATTCCCTCTAGTCCAAAACAGAGCAACTTTCCAAAGTGCCTTAAGTTTTCGATGCATGAGAATTTCTATGGGATCAGTCCCTTATATTCTCTCTGCATATTTCAAAATTCCACCCCACGTTGAAAACCCTTATTTAATTTGAATCATGATACTATTTCCCCCCTCCAGCTTCTATTGAGAGTGAGAGATAATAATTATGCACAAATTAATAATTGCCTGATGCGGCTGAACAAAGAGGATATGAGGTTATGCGAGTTGAACATTTTCCCCACTCGCACCAAAGATTTGTAAGAGAAAACAGTGACAAAATGATTCCCCCCTTCCCCATCCTGTCTTTCACATGGCAAGAATGGAAACTTGCCTTTTATTTATGACGGATCATTTTTCCCCCTGTCCATATTTTGACAGATAACGTGGCAGCAAATGATTAAGGGTCGCATTTTTCAATGGGACTCGTATGTTATTTATTATCAAAATAAAAGTCACTTTGTGAATTGAAGTTTTTAATCATTTTGTTTTTCCCTTTGCTTGCTTTCAGAAAATGGCTTTGTCAAAAACTCTGATGGAATCGGTCACCTCTGAAATGGCTAGCAGTGGGTGGGAGCTTCCATTATGAGTTTTTGGCACTAATTAATTCACATAAAAGGCATCATAAAAAGATTTCTGAAAGTGGTAACAGTTACAAAGGTGGGCAATGACATCCCCAAACCTGTTTGCCAAATACTAAAACTGGATTACATGAGGATAAGCTCAAATATATATTGTGGCATTGTATCAATGCCTGAAGTTCAATGCCTGAACGTGGAATCCTATGCATGTTTTAATAGGAAATAGCCTATGATTCCCAGCATGCTCCAACCAGCATCCATCTGACATTTATTTATTTATTTTCCAATTTATAGCCTGCCTTTTTCCTGCAAAGGGCTCAAGGCAGCTTATATCTCCTCCTCCATCTTATCCCCACAACAACAACCGGTTGGGCTGAGAGTCTGTGACTGGCCCAAAGTCACCCAGTTGGCTCCATGGCCAAGCAGGGACTCGAACCCAGATCACCTGAGTCCCAGTCCCACACTCTTAACCACTACACCACACTGGCTCTCACATCACAATGAGAACAATCCCATGGATGCCTAAGCACCCTTGATGCCAACGGGATGTAATTTTAGCTAAGTGTCCATATGATGGCAATCTTAGCTTGCATTTGTGTACTCCTCTCTGTGCTCCATTGACTCACTAGAATTTACTTCTGTGTAGACACACACCTACCACTGCAGCACGAAGCACCGTCAAGGGCCTGACTGCCCACGCCCCTCCTTCTGAGCAGATCAAAAAGTTCAAGAGCCTTTTAACCATGGTTTTCATTATGTCAAAGCTGGCCAGTAAAAGGAATATTACAGAAGTCATTAAGAAAAGACATCAACAAAGTTGGAAAGGGGAAAAGTTCATGTGAAGAAGTTGGTTCCAATTGGAAGCCCATTTCTCCCTTTCCAACAAAATGGAGTGAGCTCCACCTCCCAGTCCTTGTGAGTCTCCTCCTGTTGGATCTGACACCAGATAATAGGACAGATCGAATTAGATTGGTCCCCCGCTGGATCTGGCTGAGCAACAGAGTCTAACTGCAGCTGTTCCAGTTCTCACCAGCTACTTGGTTTATCTTGGTGCAGTCTGGACTTAGCATTTCTGTTAAGAATTCCAGCTCACCTTTGGTTCCAGTTCTAGCCCTAGAGACAACAACATCATAAGTAACTGGCTAATTGCTGAGATGTGTGTGTGTAATGACTTGGTGTCGTCATATTTCAGGCATGAAAATATAATGTTTTGTTTTAATGCATTTGCACTTGGAAGCCATGGATATCTGCTTTCTTACTTTATTATGGTAAGCATTTGTGCTGCAATCCACTTTCATCACAAAATAAAAGTACTCAGCATTGAAATTTTGAATTGGAAAAGGTCCAGGATTCTACTATGAACGGCTGAACTTTGGAATGCTCCAGGTTTACAGCTGAAAGTGGGTCCTAAAGAGCACAATGTCCCTGGCAATTTCATATTCAGATGTGTTTGTGTGGTAAAACCCCTGGTAGACCACAAGGGTTACATTCAGCTTAGTGTTGTGCAAAGCTGATCTGATACCATGGCACCCAAGCCTGGTCTCCAGGTATGCTAGACTACAAACCCCAGACTGCACGGCCATTAGTAAGGTATTTTGGGAACTGCAGGCTGAAACATGCTGAAGGCACCAGTTCTGAGCATTACCTTTTCCCTTTCCCATATCTCCGTGTTCTCCAATGAAGCCAAGAGGCATTTGTTTTCCCCTCGAATCATTCATTTCAGCCAGGCTGGAGAGGGAACAAGAGAAGATCTTTTTCTTGCTCATGTGAAACAGGCTGCTGTGCTGTGTTAGCCAAAAGCCACGTCAGCCTCAGGAGGAAAGAGCTGCTGTGAAGGTCACCAAGAGCAAGAATCGAGGCAGTAAAATCTCAGAGCTGAGAATCTAAGAAATGGCCTTATAGAATCATTGTCTCGGTCCCCAAAAGCCTGCTTGTTAACCAGACACACAAGCTTTGGCTATTCCCAGACTTAGCACTGGGGTCTGACAGAGCCTACCCCAAGATGTTCTTGGGCCTGTCACTCTCACAGGCACATCAAAAGCACATTCTTTCCACTCTCAATGGCAACATGTTTTTTCCATGAGTTTAGGACTATTGGTAGAGCCGAGGGGAGGAACCACATTCCTACTTCAAACCGTCCTTTTCCCGTTTCAATAGGAATAATTTGAGCATCTCACTCAGGCATCCATGAACAACTTTGCTTGTCTGCAGAGGTATTTTCAGGGTAGTTTTGGAAACAGATTAAGGTCGGGAGGAAATAATATGAGAATTAAATAAACCGAAAGGGCGAGAGATTGACCGCCATTTGTCTAATTTTATTTTGGTTGCTCTAAGGAGTTCTATATATTGCAAGTCACTCAGGGTTTAATGGGAATGAGTGAAATGAAAATGCAAGCACACACATGGAACCAGATGCAATGATTCTGTTTCATTTATCTCGATTAGCTCCAATGTGAGGGTGTCCGTGGGAAAGGAAGGCCTGAATCACCAACTGGCCTAGTTCAGATGATAATCCAAACCCATGTCTCTCAACCAGGCATCTCCCAGGTGGTTCATCTTGCAAATAGGGATGTAGGAGAGATGATGTGCAGTTCGTTTTTTATCATTATTTACTCTGTTCACTCAAGCCAGAAGTGAAGCACTTTTGCTTCCCTGGAAATGTGGAATCTCTTGTATTTCAGAGATGGGAAATGGGATCTCTTGTATTTCAGGTGCGTTATGGAAGGGCAAGGTTCACTGGACAAGGCAATCCTGATAGGGAAAGTTACAGGTGGAAGAAGAGAGAGAAAACCAGCCATGAGATGGGTCAATTCCATAAAGGAAGCCACGGCATTGAGTTCCAAGAGCTCAGCAGGGCTGTCAAGAACTGGACATTTCGGATGTGATTCGAAATGGGGATTCACAGGGTCCCCATAAGTGAGGGATGACTTGATGGCATGCAGCAACTACAGCAGCAAACCCAGTGCACACCTTCTGGATTGCGCACAAATGCATATGCACTCTGTGATCAGAGCCTGTATATTTCCAGGATAAGCATGTGATGCACTGCCCCTCCCTCAAATGTGATTGCAGGACGAGCATTTCTGACAAATATTAATAAAATGTACTCTTGAGACATTCACGCAAATGCACGAAATCAATAGGAGAAGAATGTGCACATTACAAGGAAGCAGAGTCGATATTCACACTGGGGGGGAATTTGCAGGAAAAATCGTGCAGCTTTCCATATGCTAAGGAAAAGGAAATGCTCACATCTGGTATCAGTGAGTTGGGACTGTCTCCAAGATGGAATTTGGAGAATGTCAACAAGTCTCCTCTTCCATCTTATCCCCACAACAACAACCCTGTGAGGTAGGTTGGGCTGAGAGTCTGTGACTGGCCCAGAGTCACCCAGTTGGCTCCATGGCCGAGCAGAGACTTGAACCCGGATCGCCTGAGTCCCAGTCCCAAGCTCTTAACCACCCCACCACACTGGCTCTCAATATCCCACTGCTGGTTGTGGTGACTGGGGCTGGGGGTGTTGTAGTTCAGAACATCTAAGTGCCACACGTCACTCAACCCTGATCTGGATTATAAGACTCAGTTCCAACCTGGGGCCTCTTCTCTCCTCCCATTCCTGTGGTGTGCAAGAAGAGAGGAGTAACAGCTACTGCTTCTCCTGTAGAACAAATCACTGTTCTGTGTTGCATCTGAATTCAGGAAGCCATCTTGATTCTGTCTTTTCAAATTATCAGGCCAACGTGGTTAGATGGCCATCTGAATTGGAGTATTCTGTTCCATGTCAAAAGAAATATTGCAACTGAAACAGATGATAAGGGCATGCATTGTTCCATTCCATTCAAGCCAGCCCATACAGAATGATCCTGATGTGCTCCAAGTGACATCTGTGGGTCCAGGACACAGTTTGGAGTCCTGAACCACCCCCAATGCTGCCACCTTGCAAGCTGGTACTAACAGAACCATATCGGCTCCTCTCTGGGGTCTGGGAAATGGTTTGGAGGGGCAGGGAAGGGGAGAGGCAAGGAAGGGGAGGTAGGAGACTGGAGCAGTTACGGGATATGCTGTAGGCATTTCACCCTTGTTCTCTTCCCACCCAAGATGTTCTAGCTAGATGATGGGCACTAGGATGAGCAGATGAAGATGGCCTCGGCCAGTCCTCACATGCTGCACAGAACGCCTGTGACCCTTCCAGTTTGTCCCTTACACACATCGCAGCGGGAGTGTGCCATGGGAGCTCTGAAGGTTAAGACAGGTTGGGATGAACCCTGTCAGAATGCGTCCCTCCAAGCATTTGCAGGAGTCCCCTTGTGCTAAGTCTCATCATCCAAAGCAAGTCAAGCTGAGAAGAAGCCCACAGCTGCTCGGTGAGCCCAGCTTCTTCCACAGCAGCTGCAGAGGCGGTGGTGGGGCATCTTTCCTGGCAGCCCCTGCAAGCAAGCACCAGCCTTCTTCAGCACAAGGAGAAGACACAGCTGCTCCTGGGTCACGAGCAGGTGCTGCTTTACACTGTTTGAGGGACTCAGTTCCTAGGGAGTGCCCTACAAATGCAGGGCAAGCGCTCCAGAAACCCAGAATCGGAACATCTAGAAAGCAGACCAGAGTCAGGGAAGCCAAGCCCAGGGAACCCAGTGGATTCCCACTCCCGGATGGATCAAGTTGTGTGTAGGGCCACCTAGAGTACTTGAAAGTAACAGTGATGCCATTAAGGCATAGCTGACAGCTGAGGGATCAGATGGAGATGGCTCTGGTATGGTGGCAGCTGGTGCAGGTGGCTATTTTGACCTGGAGAATTCCATTGCAGGACTCAGAGGAGCATGCCCTGGGGAATCGTGCTGGGCTTCCTTTTGAGATAGCAGTGGACAGGTGTAAAATCAGGTAAGTTGTCTTTGAAATGCAAACTCAACCTTCCCTGTCCCTGGTTTGAAAGGTGGCTTCACAAAGAGCCTGAGAAGATACTTCCTGGGGAAAACTCCTAGCCAGTACTTTTTGTTTATGGTGTCAGTTCTATTTTCTTATATTTGCATTATTTTTATACAAAGTAGAGAAAAAGAGCTCCTCCTCCTCCTCCTTTTTCATCCTCTTGTTAGTGCAGCTGCTTACACTGAATAGCAAACAGATTTTGTTGAGTTTTCTGAAAAACCTTTGGAAATCTTTGAGGTATGATTGATTTCCTTGCCACCTTACAATGAACGTCTCCCAGATGAGTTTAAGTAGACCTTGCTTCACCATTGCTGATGTTTCTGGAACTATCTCAGTTTGACTTTGTAAGTGGTGGTCAGTGGTGGTCAGAAAAGGGGAGGGGAAGGGAAGGGAAGGGAAGGGAAGGGAAGGGAAGGGAAGGGAAGAGCAGAGCAGAGCAGAGCAGAGCAGAGCAGAGCAGAGCAGAGCAGAGCAGAGCAGAGAAGAGAAGAGAAGAGAAGAGAAGAGAAGAGAAGAGAAGAGAAGA
>JAIXND010000762.1:2898363-2928560 GCA_023646645.1 Varanus salvator macromaculatus
TCTTTTCTTTTCTTTTCTTTTCTTTTCTTTTCTTTTCTTTTCTTTTCGAAAGACAAGGTGGATGACAATGACAGCAACCATAACAAAACCCCTTTTGCAGCTTGTCTATTATGTGTTATGAAGTTGTTCTTCTTGTTGTTTCATTTTTTTGGAAAACTAGTTAAGTTTTCTTGTTGAGGGGTGTAAATGGTTTTCTTCTGCTGGATCTTGGGGAATGGGGGGTGCCCTTTGAGTACTGAAATACACCTGTGGCTGGAGTTTGGGACATTAAGAAGTATCCATGTGTTCCCCATTTGTGTGAGCAGTTTGTACCTACCAGGAAGGCAAGCACTCTGAGGGATCTCATTAAATTTAGAGATGCATTTTGGTGTATGTGAGTATTTTTTAAGTGGGGTGGAGAAATTTATGTTTTCAGTTTGCTCCAGAAAAATAACCTTCCCTTTCTGAAATTGTTCTCAGGACTTCCCTGGTTTCTTCCATTTCTTAGAATGGAATATCAACAGTGAAACTCCTTTTGGTCTGATTTCATTTATAAATACACGAGCAATTGCATTTATTTTCTTATTTCTGCTTTGGTAAGAGCTGTGAGTTTGAACCTAAACTGATATGTTTATTATCCCATATGCTATATATATATATGCTTATTAAATATTTTAATATATATTAATAATGGCAGGTAGAAATACGTTGCACTGTGATGATGTATAAGAAGTTTGGATAAGTGTGAGTGTGTGCACATGTACCTGTGTACACAGATGCTCTTTTCTACATGTTTGACCTCTGAAGAAGACCTACGGTTGAAACATTTGGTTCCTTTGGGTATTAAATATCATGACTGTGTTGGGAAAGTCCAAATGAATCCTCAGATAAAAGATATGGTTTTGTGTGTACTTTAATATAAAATCTGGCAGCAGTGCCTTTTCTCCCCATCCCCATCTGCAGGTTTTTCCCAAGAATTGGGCCTTTTCAAGCTTGAGAGAAGAGGACTAAGAGATGGCATGATACCACTCCACAGGTATCTCAAAGGATGTCTCAAAGAAGGAGAAGACCTCTTTTTTTACTCATTCCAGAGCATAGGACAGGGAATAAAAGACTTGAGTTAAAGGAAAACAGATTTAGACTAGACAGGAATAATTTCTACACTACCAGAGCAATATGACTATGGAACAAGTTGCCTAGAGATGTTGTGGGCTCTCCTGCACTAGAGACATTCAAAAGGAAATTGGACAGTCATCTGAGTGGAATAGTATAACTGGTGTAACTGGTGTCCTTCACCAGCAGAGAATTGGACTAGATGGCCTTCTTGACCCCTTCCTACCTTAGTATTCTATGAATCTATGAAGCTATAAGTTGGAGATTACTTGATGTCACATAACAACAAGGACGAAGCACTGTTAAGAGCATCTGTATCTGAAGGGGTTGGCGTATGAAGTTGGCTGAGATGAATAAACTTGTGCCATCTTCTTTTCCAAAAAAGCAGGCAAAGTAAGATGGATTGAAATCATCAAGCTCATTAGCAACAGAAAGGAGAGCAGCTGTCTGTTATCATTTAGACTCCTGACTTGACCACAGTCAAATAAATGAGACCACAACCTGCCTTAAGGGCAGGAGGCTCCAAGGAGCACACACAGGGCTGGTTGAATCTGCAGCCAAAGGACTGTCATTCTTCTGTGGATCTCAGGATGCCTTTGGCCACTTTCTGGCAAGTGCAGATGAGCCTCTCTGTGCTCCATCAAGGTGAACCTCAATCCCACACCAAAATAGGTTGGCCTCCATCCAGTCGGAGTTAAGCTATTTTATGCTGCTTTGATTGTAGCGAGAAAGTCCATGCGTGTCCGCCCTGCGAAACAAGAATGAGTCTTAGCTTAAAACTTTATTACCTGCCTGGGCCATGAGCCTACCATTTGCATAGTTTGTTTGTTTGTTTATTAATTAAAAAATAGACATCCCTTACTATAGTCTACTATAGTTTAACAGCAAGACAAAGATAAAAGTAAAGTAAAACCCAGCATCAATACAATAAAGCACAGTTTAAGTGAAGGGAGGGAGGATCTTTTGAAGGAGCTAACCTCACTGAGAAGAGGAAGATGAAGAAGAGGAAGGCTGGCACCTTCATGGAGATGAAGTCATGATTCCTGTTTGTTATTCCTTTCCACGTGTACTTTCACAAACGCGGAAGTAACCACATGCCAAGGATATCCATAACAAGCCAGTGGGAACAGATCATCACTCGGGAATGTGACCTGGCATGCCACTCTCCATGCCTCCTATAGGCTAGTGAATGCACACCTCTTCCCACGGTGAAAGAGCAGAGGCACCTCCATGGGGTGAGTCTGCATGACGTGGTGAGCCATGAGGGTTTCCTGAGCAAGATGGACTGCTGTGAATGCCTGCTGTGGCATTTTGACACTCCATGTTTTGTTTGCAGAAGCCATGATAAGAAACAAGGGTCTATTCCATGGTTCCCAGTGTTGTTTCTCTGGTTATCTGAACCCAGCATCATGGTCTCCACAGTCATAACACAGCATGTCTGAAGAGCAGGAGCTCCTCCAGGCATGCAGTGAGGGATAGCATTTCAGGCACAGTGGTTGATGGGATATGTGTCAACTGTGAGATGACTGAACAAGGATGGTCAGAAACCACTCTTGTGTAGTGACTACTTCATTCTGGATGTACCAGGCAGAACATCACAAACAATGTAAACCACATAAGGGCTGCTTGTTGTGTGATGTGGACCTGCCATATTACAAAATGGGTACTTCAGCTAGGGACTGAGATAACATGCCCACTTTTTTGTCCAGGCTTCTGAACAGATGCCACCCCAATAGAAAACCCATGGGCTCCTTTGTGTTAAGAAACTGGTGGACCTCATGGGCTCCACCAATGCAGGCAAAAGGGTTCAACCAGGTAAGCATATGAACTGGCCTTGTAATGGAAGACCTCCACAGATACCCCAACATAGCAAAGGGTCAAAGGAGGTATATCCTAAATCCCAGAATACTGATCATCAAATGTTGGAGGAATTGTGTGTGCCCCAAAACAAGGACTTCACAGAATTTTTCAACATATTTAGTTTCGTCCATGCACTGGGGAAAGGACAAAAAAGAAATTGCTCCCAAGATATGTGGGAATAGATGATACTTTGGGGGAAATTTCTCAGTGTGCGGGGCTTCTGTGCTTACCTTACTGTAGGGAGGTTGCATGAGAGGTAATCTGTATTTGCCAATTTTATCTCTTTCAATCCTTGCAGTCTCCTCAGCTGCTGGAGCTTTCTGGAAAACCCCATGGTGAGGGGACTTCAACAGGCTGCCCCTATATTGGGGCAATCAGGGAGGAGGGGAAAAGGATAAAAAAGGTGAAATAAAGACCCTAACTCTTGCCACATTCTTACAGTAAGGGGATCCTAAAGTCCCAAGCCCTGAGAAATTTCTCCAAAATTCTTAATATCCATACATACCAAGTAGAAAACTGGTTGCTTCTTTCATAGAAGGAGAAAGGGTGTTGCAAAAGGGCAGGTCAAGGTATAGCGCCACCGAAAACTTAGAGGTATAAGAGAAAACACCAATGGATTCAGTCCTCTGAGACTTTTCATTTCCGTGAACCTGACCGACACATCCCACAGCTGACTGACTTCTTTCAGAGTTGTGCAAATCCTATGGACTTGCACAGGAAGTTTCTGTTGTTGTGTGCTTGTTTACTCTGGGCTACAGAGGGCATTTGTACAAACGCACATCTGTCTGAACTTGCAAATGGATGAAATTCTTCTACAAAAAAAGCCCAGTTCTACCCAGGTTTGGCTGATGGAACAAAATGCAGCCATTCTGCAAAACACAGAAGGAACGGATTTCACAAAATCTATACATCTCCACCTAAAACCAACTTGGCTTGTGCTTCTTTAGGTCGCTGATAATGCTACCAGCTAAAACAGGCCTGAAGTCATGATGGGCTCATAAGTAGTTAATGTCTCTCCACAGAGCTGTGTGTAAAAATCAATTCCAGCTATTCACAACTTCTCTCCCCTCCTTTCTTCACTCAATTACCTTATTGACCTGCAAATGCATATGCACTTATTTACAAAGAGAGGGAAGATGCTTTGGGAATTTAGTGCTTTCCCTTTTGTGCATGATTGGGAAGCAAGGGGTGAAACTTTTTGAAAAAGGGAGAGACCAGGCCCTTTAGAGCGCTGGGCAGAAGCTAGAGATGAGTCCAGTGGTGGATTTATAGTAGTTTGGCAAGGATCGCTGATGGCCAGCTGCTGACCCAACTGTTTAGCGATAGCCGAAGTCACAATAGCCAAATTGCTCCCTGCCACCCTAAATTAACTGAGGATGATTAGCAGTGGATTCTTGTGAGGAAGGACTGTGAGCTCAGCTCTGGTGCTCAAAAACGGATTCAGAACTCCTTCATGCCCTCAGGTGTCCACTCACATACACTGTCCCAACCCAAATGGAGCCATTCATAGGGAGACACAACTTACTTGCGCATAGTGTGGGTTGTCATGCTCATTTCGGTTTGCGTTGGAATGCTCCTTTGAGTGTGCACTGGAGGCACATCCCACTGAAATGGTGCAGATTACATCTGCATGCATGTGTGCATGTCATGGGCCACCAATTCTGTATTATGTGAGTGACAGGAGAAGCAGGCAAAATACGTCTGTGGCCATGTCCCTTTTTGTTTTTCCTTTCCAGTGAGCTTTTCCACTGGCCCTAGGCAAAGTCCTTATTTCTCCGGCTACCTCCGCCAAACCAGCCCCAGACACTGCCTCCTTTAGGAGAAGCTAATTGTCCAGTTCGGTGTGCAGTTTATTTTGAGGGTGGAAAACTCAAATACTTTGGCCAGCTAATGAGAAGGAACAACTCACTGGAGAAGACCCTGTTGCTGGGAATGATTGATGGCAGAAGGAGAAGGGGAAGGCAGAGGTTGAGATGGCTGGATGGAGTCACTGGGGCAGTGGGTGTGGGTTTGGGTGGACTCTGGGGGATGGTGGAGGACAGGAGAGCCTGGAGGAATGTTGTCCATGGGGTTGTGATGAGTCAGGCATGACATTGTGACAAACCAAACCAAACCAAACCAAACCAAACCAAACCAAACCAAACCAAACCAAACCAAACCAACAATGCTTGAGGTATATGGGGAAGGAAAGGAATAGATCACCATCAGTTGCCTTTTGAATAAGAAAGAAAATATACTGAAGTTTATATATAAATAATAGTGTGGTGTTTTGTATTACTATGTTACATGGTTTTAGAAACCTAAAAATGCCTAACTTCTTTCATTCTGTTTCAACACCCTTCTCCATCCACCCTTCTCTATCCAAGGAATCTTCTGGGATTCCTTGTTTAAATCTTTACAAGTGGACCTTTTTTCTTAAAACCAGCAATAAATAAGAGACTGTTGCATCTGTTATAAAACTGATGGGTGTTTTATAAAGTACCTTTGATGATGACAGAAGATTTTCCGGTATCCAAGACCTCTCCTCTATTGGCAGTGCGCTTTTCCATGATCTGGATGTTTAGAAAACCCATCACATCTGACTGCTTCATGCAGCTGCAGTTCTGAAGGACGGCAAACCAAGAAAAGGTTGCCCAAGAGTTGGAGCTGCTGGCATCCCATAATGTTCTGTGCTGTGCTCTCTGTCAAAAGCCATGTGCCAGATCTGCTCAGGAAGAATCTGGAGACCCTGGCTTGTCAGGGAAGCATCAAGCAAAGCTGTCCTGAGACAGGAGTTAATAATAAAATAATCATGAAGATGGCCATAAATAAATAAATGTTATGGGTTTTTTCAAAGAAATGGGGTATATCAAAAGACTTCTTGGTGTCACCAAGAGTGGGAATGAAAAAAAAGGCATCTATAATTTCCCTAATATAAGAAGAAGCATCAAACACCAACTGACACTTATCAGCAAGTGAATTTCTGTCTTTAGTACCAGAACGTAGAGAGCCACCTTTTGGACCGATGCAACATGAACGGAAGTTCGCATGTCAATGGCGTGGCACATTTTAGTCCACCATTTTGAATTCATGCACCGTCCAGTCTTCTGACTCATGGAATTAATGGTTCACCTCTGCATGCATCTCACCTGAGAACTGCCCCACTGGGCAGCAGGTTGAATGTGTGGCCAACCTTTTGTAGGTCAGTTTCTCTCAAACATCAAGGGAAGGGATAACAGAGAGGAGGGGTATATTCACATGTTTCTATCTCTAACTTTACCAGGTCTGTCGGTTTCTCTGCAGATCATGACACATTTGGGAGAACATTTTGAAAAGGTTTTCTAACCAGAGATTTCTAACCATGAGGACCCATCAGCCTATCAAACTGAGCCAACTGAGTGACTTTGGGCAGCAACAGGACCCTCAGCCCAACCTCTCTGGGAATGGTAGACTCCTCAGTTCATAAGAAGAAGTGGGATATAAATCTAATAAATGTAAATAAATAAGCAGTATCTATCTAGTCAGTCAATTCATCTACTGAGATTGAGATCTTGGTCCAATCTTAACTGATCTTGTGTGTGTGTGTGTTCTCCACTTAACTGTCTGTGAATTAATTGGCTTGAATCCTTTGGATCTCATTCCACTAGGAATATTGGATTTGCTTTGGTGCTTCGGCGTACATGTCTCTGAGTGCTTTTTTGTGGGACTAGCTCTGCCCTATGGCACTGGTGGTGCATCCTGACCCTATGCCCAGCACAAATCCACATCTCACCTAACTCAGGTAATGGAGCAGTTTTTACATTTGAAATAAGCACTTCCTTTCTTTATGTTGTTAACACTTGTTTTTTTTTTTAACTACAAACCAGTCCTGTGGTAATCCCTTCTATTCAATTTGAGCTTTGTCAATTTCTTAATGGACACCACCATATTAAATGATGGATCATCTCGCATGGGTTTGCCAAGGAGTAAACGCCGAATGAATGGATCGGCTGGAAGTCACCTGGGATGATCGGCAGGGTAAATTTTTAATAAGCAGATGAAGTGCTGAGTGATTTACTGATAATCCCAGCATAGGGAGCCAGAAGAGGCTAAAGGAACAAAGGTTTACGGTCCCTTTGGAGATTTGTTTCATCTACACATCAGGCTACAATTAATGGCCATTTGACTGTTGTTCTCCTCCCGGACTTTGGTGGATTAATTCAGTAAATAAAAGTGACAGAGCCTTATCCCATGGCAGTATAATAGAAAATGGCTGCACCTGTTATTTGCGAATCATTGCTTGCCAGGGCATTGACCTTTTCCATCCTGGCTACAGCTAATAAGAGAAATTATGGGGCTGATCACTTAAATTTCATTATAAGAACAGCAATGACAGTTTGTCTCTTCCTCGGGATTTGCTGTGCACTGATGGTCCAGTGTCAACATGGCGTCTTCTTTTGAAAACCAACTGCTTCTCACTAAATGGTGACAGGCAGGTTTTATCTCTCTTTAAAAAAATCTCTTCCAAGCACAATTAATAATTACCTAACAGCAGGCCTTTTTACACACAGTTGTCCCTATTATTGGGCCCAACTAGATGAGGACACAGCGGTTCTGTATGTTTCAAATGCAAATACAGAGCAAATGGAGACCTTAGGCTGACTTTGAATACAGAAAAGGAAGGAGTAGAGCAGCCTCCATTTTGCTGACCTACAATTTACCTCCCCAAGGACCTTTCTCACTGCTGACTTCAGTTCGAATAATAAAAACATAGAAACAGAGAGAGTCAGAAGGGGCCTCCTGGGCCATCTAGTCTGACCCCTGGCTCCAGCCGGGCCACTCATGACATGCCTAGCATCTGCATGCCCAGCCTATCCTTGAGCACCCTCACCGAAGGGGCCTCAACCACCTCCTGTGAAAGCCCATTCCATGCCCTCGGGGTCCTAACCGTCAGGAAGTACTTCCTGGCATCCACCCCAAATCTTGGTTCCGTGAGCTTGGTTCCATTGGAACACGTTCTGCCCTCCACTGCAGGAGAGAACAGGTCTCTACCCACCTCTGTGTGACACCCCCTCATGTACCTGTATGTCACTAACAGGTCCTCTCTGAGTCTTCTCCTCTCAAGGCTGAAAAGACCCAGTTCCCTCAGTCTCTCCTCATATGGCTTACTCTGCAAACCAGCCACCATCCTAGTGGCCCATCACTGCACTGATTTCAGCTTCACAATATCCCTCTTCTAAGGTAAGGAGGAAGCTTCTACAACATTTATCAACATGGGCACTTGTGTTTTTGGAACCCTCAGAGATCTTCCATGTGTCTAACCATGGACAACATCTGCTATCACATGGTCCAAAGGCAGAGGAGCCATGATATTAGCTTGCACTCTTGCCACACGTAGAGTTTCATTGTATCATTCTGGTAAACACCGCAATAACACGCCCAACCCTTTCTCCAGCCCAGAGTTGGAACGGGAGAAGGGTTCCTTAGAGGAAGGTGACAATACCCACATACTGAGGCCAGAGTACCCAACTGATGTCTTTCAGCAGCGAGCAGAGACCTGCATCATGCAGCAGTGCTAGGAATGTCCTGTCCTTGGGACCCTGGAGAATCAGTACAAGTCAGCGTACGCAATGTGCAACGAGATGGTAACTCAGAAACTCAGACTTAGCAAACTTCCTATGTTGTCTGAAGCAATTAAAAAAGGCATTTTCTTTTATCTCTAGCAAACAGTCTCCCTGGCTTAGCAAGATAGAATTCCAGCTTTCTGAAAGTGCAGATTTAGTGTGGGAGAGGCCACTTCAAGGACCACCAGCAGAAGGCCACTGCAGGAGGTGCTTCAAAATATCTGGCAACATTAACGCAAAAATACTGTATTTTGTGTTCCTTGGCTTCTCCCTCCCTTCTTCTCCAACTTTCTCAAAAAGTTGTTTTTAGCATCTTCCATGCGATACCCCTTGGGGGAACCAAGGCTGGAAAATCCTTAATTAAATTAATCAAAGCCAGGGACAAAATCTGTGGGGAGTATCGGAAAAGCCTTGAGCTTAATTAATCAGACATGGACAAGTCGCTGAAATCCAAAATTTAGCTGTGCTTTTCCATATATATATATATATATGGGGGGAGAGAGAGAGAGAGAGAAAGAGAGATTTGATATACATTTAAATTATTTCTCTTTTTTAATATTCAGAGGAATGTGTCAGCTCCACTTGTGCGTAGTGAGGAAAGCAGTAGCCTCACTCACCTTGGGGGAACAGTCTGTAAACATCATATTTTGAACCTTGTTCCTGAAAGGATGCCACCTTCATTCTATGTCTATATAGTGCACACACACACAAAATCAAAAAGACCCTCTAATCATTAGTTTGATGGATTTGTCCAGGAAGAAGAAAAGGAGGAGAACTGTGGTAACTCTCAATCAAATGGCTTCATTCCATCAGCCAATAATTTTAAAATCCTTATAGAGCCCTTCGTATGTCCATCAAAGTTTAACCTGAGCGGAATTGTCAAATGCACTTCATAATATTGCCTTAACTTAAAATTGGTGCCATCACCTACAGTTATGCAAAATTAGCCAGGAAATTTTGGTGCATCTAAATGAGCAGCAGGGCTGGACTTCTGTGCAAGGGGAGGGATACACACATCAGCAAAATCCAGCTTGCTGAAGTTTTCCAAATCCCAGGTCAAAACTGGTTCTGACATGAGTTTGTATCAGATTGTGAGCTACCTCCCTTCCCCTTCCCCTTCCCCTTCCCCTTCCCCTTCCCCTTCCCCTTCCCCTTCCCCTGCCCCTTCCCCTTCCCCTTCCCCTTCCTTTTTTTCAGAATAATCTATGCATTTTTATGTGTATTCCCCTCCCCCCAGATGTATGCCTCAGTAGTGTGCATTTTTTAAAGCATCCACATTTTCTTTCTTTGCCTAAAGCATATTTGTACACATTTTTTTTCAAATAACCGTGTTCTGTCAAACCTAGTTTTTGCAGTCCACAATATTATCGCAAGCTTGGAAACGGAGGGACTTGGTTCCCAGATTGCATCTGAGTTGGTGTTGAGTTCAGAGGGCATGAACTTGGTCAACTCTGACCAAAATGAACTGCAATGAATTTATTATACATTCCTAAGCAAGGCACATTCAACAGAGCTACTTAGCTGGGAAGAAACGTGGGGTGCCGTTTGAGAGTCCTCTCATGCTGAATGCTCAGGTATCGGACTCTATTTTTTCTGGAGCCACATCAAAGAAGACTCGTGGTAATATTAAGCCACGGAGTTCACTCTTTGATAATGGACCAGTCAATGACGGTCACCCTTCCCTGCTTGACAGGGTTGCTTTGAGGACGAAATGGAGGAAAGAAAGGTGATGCTTGCTCTTTGGCTCAGGAGGAAAGGTAGAGTAAGGATGCAGCATACAAACAGAGGACAGTCTCAGCGCTCAGCCGTCTTTCCTCTCTGCAGAAAATGCTACCTGCTCCGGAGAAAATTTCAGGTAAGCACACAGAAATAGAATGGAACCAAGAAGACCCAAGATGTAGGCAAGGTCTCAGCCCAAGGCGAAAGCTTGTTATAGTCCTTGTTGCCCAGGAAAGCCAATGACCAGTTTCAGTGAGTAGATCCTAAGAATGCTTAGCATTCACCCTGCTTTAGCAAATAAATGAAATGAAAATGAAATACAGAAAAGAATATAAATATCAAAATAAAATAAATGAAATAATAACATAATAAAATAGGCACTAGTCACTTTTGGTATCCAGTCAAAAGCACCTCAGGAAAGCAAAATGCTGCAGGTGAAAACCCTTTGCTGTGGTTGCAATTTTGCCCCCAGGGGTTTCAATCAGCATAAGAATTGTTGTTGTTAGTTGCGAAACCCTGTCCAACCCATCATGACCCCATGGACAATGCTCCTACAGGCCTTCCTGTCCTCCACCATCCCCCGGAGTCCACCTAAGCTCACACCGACCGCCCCGGTGACTCCATCCAGCCACCTCATCCTCTGCTGTCCCCTTCTTCTTTGCCATTAATTGTTCCCAGCATTAGACTCTTCTCCAGGGAGTCCTTCCTTCTCATTAGGTGGCCAAAGCATTTGAGTTTCATCTTCAGTATCCAGCCTTCTAAAGAGCAGTCAGGACTGATCTCCTCTAGGACTGACTGGTTAGATCGCCTTGCAGTCCAAGGGACTCGCAGGAGTCTCCTCCAGCACCACAACTCAAAGGCCTCAAACCTTTTGCGCTCGGCCTTCCTTATGGTCCAGCTTTCACAGCCATACATTGCAGAGCATAAAAATGGCTTTCAGCAAAAACAGGTTATTTAAGAGTCCATCCTCCCTGAGACTATGCAAAACAAGGAAATCTGCCTACAGACGTGTGTCCCATTGACCTTTTGTCCATATAACTTGGCCTACTGGCTTTAACAAATCAGGCTAAAACTTTCCTCCCTGGATTTATATTGTATTTGGTGGAGGTATTTTCAAAGTATCATAGCTTTCAGGAAAAATAAAAATGATCTGTATGCATTTGGGTCCTATTTTTTGGTACATGACAGCACCCCATAGACTCATCCTTATGGAGGTCCTGGGGTACTTTTCTGCTCCAGACCTGTCTTATTTTATGGGGGAAGCAAGTAAAAGGCCGAGGGCTGAAATTTGGGAATGATTTGAACTAGGCATCTTGTGACAATGTCCTAGAAAGATGAGTCAGTAGAATAGAAAGATAAAGGTTTCCCCATGACATTAAGTCCGGTAAAATACTTCTGTGTAAATTGCAGTACAAAATATGAACTGGGGAGAGGCCAGGGACCCCGTGATTTGGGATGACCGGAAAGCAGCTCCAAGCTTCAATCCTGCCATAAAGCACCATTGTGCAGGATGGAGGCTCCGTAGCTCCACCTGGTTCCTGACATGTTCCTTTCCTTCAGCTGTCGGATGGCACAGGAAAGAAAGAGTAAATAAATGGTTCATTTGTTGCAGCCTTCCATGTGCACTTGTTCCCCTGACGTGGGTACCAATAGAGCTGTTTTCTATGGACTAAACTGAAGGATCCCTGGAGTGTTTCTTAAATGGCAGGATGATGACCCTTCTATGGAGGGTCTCATGGATTTTCTCTGAATGTCTCTTAACACACACAGTCAAAACTAGCTGCACCCTTCCTGGAGAGGTCTGATTTGGCCAACAGATTAGATTATCGTAACGTGGTCCACATGGTGCCACCTCAGGAACATGTTCAGAAACTTCAGCTGGGTCAGAACACTCCACTGACTCCCAGTCTGTTTCTAATGGACAATGCTGGTCATGATCTATGAATCACCGAATCATAGAATAGTGGAGTTGGAAGGAGCCTATAAGGCCTTTAAGTCCAACCTCTCTGCTTTACGCAAAACTCCTAATTAAAGCATCCAGCTTAACATATTCTCCCCTATGAACCTTTGCATACCTCAAGAACTTCAAGGGAAGCCCTTCTTGTGATCCCACCCCCTTCACAGGCATGCTTGGTGGGATAGGGCCTTCTTGGGGGTTTCCCAAGGCTCTGAAAGTCATTTCCTAGGGAGGCTGTTATGCACTTGAAGGCAGGCAGAAAGTTTTCCATTCTGACTTTGGGAATAGTCTACCTGCAAGACTGTGAAGGACCTCTTCTGATGTCTCTATTCCTTTACTGCTTCTTTTATTTTATTGCTTTAACCCACCCGGAGACCTTTAGCTATGGGGCAACATAGAAATGAAATAAATAATCAATCATTGTATCGCTGTTTCAGTTTTGGTACTTACATAATTGTAATACTCTAATTATATCTTATTTAATTATATTAACTTGTATATATGTTTTATTAACATTTTAATGGTATAAGTGCTTAATGTTGCAAGCTGCCTTGAGTCCCAGTACTGGGAATAGGTGGAATATAAATAAATATAATGCTAGATAATGATCCAGTGGAATACATAAGTGGATAATTTTTGTGTCCAAAATAGTGGCCTTTCCTCCTCTGTATAACCTCTCAATTAAAAGAATACATGTTTGCAGGATGCCTGACGGGATTTGAACCCCACAGTGCTGGCTAAGAAGGACTCAGGTGCTCATCTTCAACTAAGTTAGCTTAAAGCTAAGCTTTAATTGCTGGGCTGTGCTTTGAGTTCTTTCTAAAACAATACACATGAGTCTTGTATGCAGAACAATACAGAACAGGTTATTTGTCATGATATCATGTTGCTTTTCTGTTTTAATTGTTTAACAGAAAGAGGTTGTTAACTGTTAAATTTTAATTGGTTGCGAATCACCTAGACCTTGCGGAGAAGAGATAAACATCATTCAGTAAGCAAATACCTGAGCTTTACATTTTCTCACTTTTTAATTTAGCCTTGAGATGAGAGTTCAGATCAAGCCATGCCTCTGTCACGCAAGCTTCATGTCACCTTAGACAAATCTTGCATCAGGACCTCAGCTCTGCATCTGTGAAAAGGGTGACCTGCATCTTCGGTTTCTGAGAGAGCTAAGGCAAGAGCTAAGGCTACACAGGTCTTCTGCAAGCCCAAATGGGGAACATCTATCCATGGTGATCCCAATGCCATGTTTAAATTATCTGGGAGAGAATTTGGAGGCTCCACATCTTAGGAGAAACTAAGATAACAAATGTATCAATCGAGCCATTAAAAGGCAATCCCGCATCACTTCTGAGGCATGCTTCATTTTAATTTACCTTTAATCTTTCTGACTCCATTTCTCCTGTATCTGATGCTTTAAAGTTCACAGATGCCTCTTTCTTGTTCTTGATTGCTTTTGCTACCAGCCAATATTTATCCAAATTACCTTTAAAGGAGAATAAAAGGAAGTCCACCATATTTATTGCTAGCTGGCTTGAATAGCCCCTTGGGTATACATTAATTTATGCTTGAATACTTTCAATTTTAACTCTAATTCATATGTTTTGGTGGCGCTTCTGTTGTTAAGAAAAATATCTCAAAGGAAGAATGGGTAGCTCTGGGGACAGGTAATCAGCTTTGGAGAGTTTTCCTAAGAGAACTTTGGTTCAATTAAAAAAAAACAGTCATGGATGGGAAGAAAGATCTCACAAACCCCCCCCCCCCTTTTTTTTTAGTCCTTTGGGAGAATTTACAGTTCATGAACATAGCTCCAACATCAGGCAGGGGTTGTTGAAAAATGAATATAATTATTTGTCTTCTGCTGAATCTTAAGGCTTAATTATTACACACACATGTAAAGAATTGCTTTGTTGCGTCTCAGAACCGTAGTACAGTGGCATTCTGCCTGAAAAGCACTTATTCTCCAATATCTCAAAAAGGGTGATTTTTCTGAGTTACTACAAGATCATACAACTGGAGATGACAAAGAAGCAAAGTATGTCAAAGAAATCAAGAAAAGATTCAATGGAGTTCTGAATTCTTAAAATCCACCCTGTGTATTCTGTGGTGTGGCAGCTTTTTCTGAATTGTACAGATTTTGCAGACTTGCAGAAAGTTGGGGTATATGTAAATTTGCACTTGTGCTTATATGCATTAATGCTAGTGTGCACTTGAAATGTGCATTAGCAGTAATGCACATTTGCATGAGTAACACAAATTTTTCATAGATCTGTTAAAACAAATCTCTCGAATTCCATCAATAGAGAGATGATGGAGCGGAGATGATGGCTGAAATTCAGTGAGCAGATGGAATGGACTTCCTCTTTAAAACTGTAACATCCCTAGTTTCGATTGGAGCTTAGTCCTTAGACTTCAATGAAAGACAGGGATGAAGGGGGATTTTTTTGAATAGCAGTGCATCTGTTTGTGAAACACTAGGGAGGAAAACTAGTTATGAGCCAAAGAAACATATATCATGTAAAGACATATTAGGGAAAAAACATACAAAATGCATGAACATTTCTACCCCTCTTCCCCTTATTTAAAAATCATAAGTCATGTGGAAAGATGATGGTATGAACTGGAGCTTAGAATAATGAGATAGATTCAGAAATCTAGGAGCTGTCTTATGCTGAGTGAGACGGATCCATTTGATGCTGATAGCATGGAATAGCACTGGATCTACACAGTTTTAGCAAGGCATTTTCTTTCAGCTCTCCCTGGAGATGCCAGGAATGGAATCCAAGTCCTTCTGCATGCACAGCATATGGTGTGTTTCTGAGCTACAGCCTTTCCCTTAATCCTGTTGGATATTTGTCCATCCCAAATGAAAGATACGATGTCTTGGTAAGTATGTTATAGTTTAATGCATCTCATTTTTGCTGATATGGTTGAAATTTTAAGGTTGAACTCATTGAGTTGGTCAAACTCATTTCATTCTGTTTTTTCATCTGTCTGTGGAGTCCCCACTTCCTCCCCCTCAAAAAAAAAAATCCTATACAAAAATTCAATATATTATGCACAGATTTTTCCTAATGTATGTATATAGCTGTGTATTTTTTTAAATGTTTAGCATTTTGGGAAAGGAGATGACAGAGATTGAGGTGACTAGATGGTATCACTGGGATGGTGGGTGTGAGCTTAGGTGGACTACAGAGGATGGTGGAGGACAGGAGAGTCTGGAGGAATGTTGTCCATGGGGTCATGATGGGTTGGACATGACTTTGTGACTAAACAGAACAGAACTCATTTTTTCCACTTTCTGTTTGTGCATATTTTGCTTTAACATAAGTATCTGTGTATGTGCTTTTATAATAGGCTTCTTTTAATGTCCATGAACTCAGAGGCAATGTGGATTACAAAGTTTGTTAAAATTAGGATTGATGTATGAGATTCTGCTGATGGGCTCAGGTGCAGGGAGGGGAATATCCATTCACCTCTTCATACATTTAAAAAAGGTAAGAAGATAAGTACACTGTGGAAACACCATGTCCTTATGGGAGTACATGACCTATCATCATATCTATATCATGAGCTGCCTGCAGGAAGAGTAAATTCAATGGTACATTGAATCATCAGTCATTGTACAACTTCTGCACAAAAGGAGAAAGGGAAGAACTTGACATGGAAGGGGTGCTGTTTTGGGTGGCAGCCCTTTGTCACACAGAACCTGTCTCCATGGTCCTGAATACCAGAACTCGTCAGATTGAATCCAGACTAAGTTAGTCCCACTTAGGTTCCAGTGAAACCTATGGACCAGGTTCTTCCTGATTAAATTCCATAACTTCCACCTTAGTCTACACCTAGCCTGTTACCATGTATGTCTTCTGCTGAGGCACAGCAGAAAAATAATTGGGGCACAGCCTAATGTGTCTGTGCATAACTTGGAGGATTCTGGGCATTGTATAGAAGCCAAGATGACCAAAGTGAAGGTCTGTTCCAGTCTCCTACCACTTTGTAAATCAACTTGGTGGCCAACTTCATCTATTCATGCAGCTTCAGATGAAGAAGGGAGGGAGCTAATATCCTGGCAGCCTTGGTCACCTCCTCTCCTTGACCCTGGAACAACCTTCTTTACCCCCTCTCTGAGGTCGATTGTACAACTGTGAAAACTCAGCCAACACGATTCTTTCCACGTTTTTAGGGGAAAGCACTCCAAGTGTATTTCTCCAGCTCCAAGGCCCTAGTCCTTTCTGAACTCAGAACTGAGATTTCTGGGGTTCCTATGACTCTCTAGGTGATGCCTGGGGATGAGATTGCTTTTTTGATCTATCTTTTGAAAGACAAGTTATCTGTATGGATATATGGGAACCAACCTCTCTCCCTTTCCCTCTCTCTTTCTCTCTCACACACACAGAGTGTTGATTTGTTCTAAAAATGCCAAACATTTTCTTTAAAAAAAGTCCTAGCCTTTCATTTAAGAAATAGGGAGCAGTAGAGGAAAAGATCAGTGAGATAAAGTATCAAGACAGCCTGATGGCAGAGCGATCTCTGAAGACTGAGATAAAAGGTGTGTAAGAGAAAAGGAAAGAAGATCAGTTTCTGAGTTTGTTGTCATGATGGAGGTCCACTTAACTATGCTCTAGAAGCTGATGCAATTAATTTGAAGACTTTTATTAAACTGATTATTAGCATCAGATTTGATTATTATTCAGAGTCAAGCCTCATTAAAACATGCCTTCGAGACTTTGTTATGGTTGTTTTCTTAAATGTTGATTTAAAACAAAACCAACAGCCAAAACTAAATCCAAAGTATTCCATCCATCTTTTCTTCTGTCAAAGGACCATTAAAGAGGAGGAAAAAAGATTTCTGAAATCCTGAATAGCCCAGTCCTCCAGCTTCACTTTTTTTCTGGGAAGGACAAAGGTGATGGGACACAATTCTCCCATTGTAAGAGAATAAGCGTGCTAAAGGGGCAAGAAGCAGTGGAGGGGAGCTTGAATGAACAGTTATCGAACCTTTGCTATCTGACAGGCTCTAAGTGAATGAGAACCCTTTCGAAATCCAAATATAGAACTTCAAAGAAAGAAAAAATATGACAAAGGGCTGTAAACAGAACTTTCCTGACTAGATTCAGAGGTCATTCTAGACCAGTGTTGTTCTTCCAGCATTGACCAGCCAATTGATAGATTACTTGAGGGGGCAGCCAGCATCCCTTCTGTGTTCTGCCAAGTTATCTCCAAGGAATTGATCAGGGTTTATATTCTGGGTGGCATTTATGCTCATTCCCTTGTAGACCACACCTCCATTCCCACAATCCAGGACAATGAAATAGATGAATGAACAAATGAACGAATGAACGAGCGAATGAATGAATGAAGCCATCTGGAGCAGGTGTGGAACACCAAAAGAGTCAATTGTGCTTACGAATAAACCCTTTTGGTATTTCATGTGAGCTACAAGGATCAAAAGGGTTAAAGAAAAGCTAAAGTGGTCACTCAAGATGCCTTTAATATAGAGGATGGATGGATGGATGGATCTATCTAACAGCAGCTATTCTCAATAGTAGCTATGTGAAACCTTTCATTTATAGAACTGTATATCAGGGATGGGCCACCTATGACCCATGTATTGCTTTCAGCCCCCACTGCAGCCCCACTCCACTTCATTTCCATCTCTTCCTTCCACCAATGTTCCCATTTCTTTTAAAGGCCAGGCCATCATTACCTTCTATGTAAGTCAGGAACGGGGTTGGGGTTAGGGAATTTGATTATGTTCTTTTCTCTCTAAATATATCTTTATACACATTCTCTTTCAAAATGCATGCATTCCCTGGCAAAATACACATTTCTAAATGCATTTTTGCTGAAACAATGCTTTCCTAAAGGCATTTTCTAAAATGTATTTATTGATCCCAAAATTGCAAATACGTTTGGAGAAGTGCAGAATTTAACTGATAACTATAAACTTCATTCTGATCCACATGCTGACTGGGTCAATCCATATCAAATTTTTCAACAAACCAATTTTTCAAGTCTCTCCTACTACAATTCATGCTAAAAACCATATAACTTCCATCTTTCCAGTTCCACTAACACTTTTCCACACCCTTCACAAGCTGCCACACTTTTTCCTCTCCAAGGCTCCAAGATAAATCGTAAGGATACTGACAAGTATTTTTAACACATTTCCCTTGATGCATAAATCCAAGAACATTTCTATGCTAATCGAATCAAAGGAGACATGATTAGTGACTGGAGAGCACCAACATGCCTGTTGTCTAGTCATCACACTGAGATAACACAACGCCAATGCTGAATTTAAGAACTGAATATTATATATCTGGGAAAGGTTATAGGACATGACAGGCTCCAATAGTATGAAGCCCATGAAATCATAGCCTTCCTCATCCATATATATTATGCATCACAATTGTAAATATTTTAAGGGTGTGGGGGAAGAAGTACAAAGATACAGCAGGGGAAGTCTCTTAATGAAATTATTCATGATACACACAGAAACATACAAATCAGATGTGCTTATCAAATAAAATGAAGGTTAATTCATGCAGCAGAATGCAGGAAAGATGTTTGGTACAGTGTAAGGTGTACAGTTTGGTACAGTGATCTGTTCCCACCCGTAGCCAATTCTCCAACTTAATGGAAGTGACCTCTTTTTGGGTGACCTCATTAATAGCAATCACAGGTGGCAAACAGGAATAGATTTGGTGATACACAGAAAGAGAGAGATGTGTGCCCATAATTGGTTCCATTTTGCAATGGCTTTCTCAATGCACGGACTCAGAAGCCCATCATGCTTAAGGTGACCTTCTCACACCTGAAGCTTGGAAAGGGAGGGGTCCGTTTTGAGGTGTATACCTTGGCATCTTTCATATGGAGGTATGATTCAGGCAAGAAATGCCATTACAGGATATGAACTGCACAACTGTGGGAGTCCCTTTAGAGTACTTCAACATTGTAAAACATGAGAGCCTTGGAGGCATCCCCCACATGGAGGTCTCAATTCCCAAGTGAGAGATTTGGATATATCCTCACATTAAAACTCTTGGAAGTAGGTTTGAGTCCTGTGAATCAGAGAGCTGGAAGATACTTAAAATAACAATTCCAATTCAATTCCAATTCAATTTTCTGAGACAGAGTACTTAGTGCCTTGCATTTATTTACTGAAAACATTTTACTCTGCCTTTCCACAGTTTGGAGTGCCTTCCTTCTATTACTTGGAAAAATTAAGGAAGCTTCTTCTACAGCTTCCTTATGTAGCTTACACAACTGCTGAAATGCTTACTTGGGGTGATCCACCTGCCATGGACACCACACGGGGCACACAGCTTAGCCTTCAGTTCAAATTTCCTCATGCTGCCACATGCCTTTCTTTATGGACATCTGTCTGATGTGCCCTAGGAAGAAGTATCTCATTGATTCATCAGTGTCATGCATTTAGAATAGAAGCATTCAGTCATCACAAAGAGGATGCACATGGAATGTATTTTCAGCTTTGGAAAATAGTTAGAGGAAATGGGGGTTGCTGGGTGACTTTGGGTCCAACACTGACCCAAAGTGATGGGTCCCTCTATCTCACGGGGTTGGCGTGATGGCAACATGGAGAGGAGGAGGAAGCTTGGGTGACTCATAGAAAAATGGATTGGGTTCCTTGCTGCCCTGTGCAGGAACAGATGGGATATAAATATGACAAATTACCAAATGACAATATCTACTTGTATTTCTGTAGGTGTTTGCTTGTGTTTGAAAGGCAAAACTTCAATCTCATTTAAAATATAAAAGAAAAGACCATCTCATCAAGACCAGTATTGCTCTCCTATTGACCCCTAAGCAGACCACGTATCCCTTCTCAGGCTGGGCCATTGCTTGGAGCACAGGTGGAAATTGTCCGTGTAAGCTGGACAGCAAGAAAAGTGTCCTCTGTCCTCTGGGACAGGTGCCACAGCCAGCATCTGAGAGAGCGGTGTCCATTTCTAAGTCTGCTATGCAAATGTCTCTAGGTCCCACAGCATGTCGTGACTATAACTGTTGCACTCATGCCCAAAGATTGGGAGTGACATAAGAAGGGGACACTTTTCATGCATAGTTTTGGCAAACCCAAACGCCCTCCTGCCCCAGGCAGTGGCCAGTAATTTCTTTCAAAGCACACTTCTAAGTCCAATGCCAAGTCTAGTTTTCCACCTTTAAAGCCATAAATGGCTTGGGACAAAGTTACTTGCCCTCCATCTCTCCCCGTCTGCCATCCTGTAAGAATGGCAGCAGAGGCCCTTCCCAGTGCTGTCAGGGTCCAGGACATGGGCAGCAGGAGAGAAGACAGAAGCACTTGGACACAGACAACAGGAACCAAAGCAAAGCAGAGTCTACATGCCTTCAGAAGTCCAACAGCCAAGCTGAAGAACCCGTCCAAGTCATAGTAACAAAGCCGGCCAAGGTCAAGAAACAGGGGTTACACCACGAAGCAAAGTAAAGGTCTGATCAGAGACAACCCAGACGGAGTGATCTTCAAAGCAAGGAGTGGTTCCTTGGGGAAGGATGGCAGGGTGGGGTTCAAGAGTGGTGAGCAAAGCTCCAGCTTGATCCAGAAAACCTGTCCCACTGAGGCCACTTCCAGAGAGAAGAGAAGAGCCACTTCTTACATAGCTATTCCCCCAGGGTTCCTAGCTGAAAATCCTCAGAGCTCCATCAGGGTCTGGGAACTGGTTATGCAAAAACTAAGGGAAGTTGAAGCCACAGAGAAATCCAGATCCTAAAGAGGTGGTGAGCTCTCCCACACTAGAGGCATTCAAGAAGAAACTAGATGGCCCTCTGAGTGGGATGGTGTAACGTGGTGCCCGTAACAGCAGGGGGGTGGACCTGATGGCCTTCATGCCCCCTTCCAACTCTGCTATTCTATGATCCTGACACTTACCCATCTTTGAGGACAGAAAAGCAGGTCAAGAGAGGCCCTTTCCATGTAGGACCCATTGCTGCAGTATTCTAGGAAGACCTTAAATGTCTACAAGATACTGTTGTTTCTTAATTATTGAGTTTTCTTTTTCAATTGTACTGGTGATTTTATTGTTGTAAGCTGCCTTGAGGGTGAGCCCTAACCATACCCTGAAACAGAGTGAGAAATAATAGAATGAAAGAAGATGGAAGTGTCTCCTATTGATAATTCATCATCTTCACTCTGAATGGGTTTCCCTTGCCTTCACTGTTATGAACATCACAATATCTGCTCTGGCTGTGATCAACCATATGACTGGCCCAAAGAAGCCTTGTCCTCACTCCCAACTGGCTTCCTTTGTCTCGGGCATAAGCACAGAGCCAAGTCTGAGTGTCTGAGCCATCATCATGTCCAAAACTCAAAGCTCATCTTGCTGCAATTCAACAAATATGAATTATTAAGGAGGAAGACAAAGCAAATAGAAGGGGAAACTGCTGAACTGGAAGCAGATAGGGAAAATCCAGCCCTCTAAATATTCTCACAAGGTGGAGTAATTTGGAGATATATTTGACCTCTCCCTACAAAGAAACCCCTTGAACATGAAAATAAAAACA
This sequence comes from Varanus salvator macromaculatus, assembly GCA_023646645.1. Lineage (NCBI taxonomy): Eukaryota > Metazoa > Chordata > Lepidosauria > Squamata > Varanidae > Varanus > Varanus salvator. The sequence continues at coordinate 2,920,114 of JAIXND010000762.1, forward strand.
GGTGCACATTTGGTACAGCCCCATGGGATACCTCGACTGTGCCATTTAATACCATGTCCCTTGGCTTGTGAATGCACCTTTCAAAGCTGTAAAGACTCCACTTGTAAATAATTACTTTATCATCATTTTCTGAAAGTATCTGTTGAGAGTGGGACATAAAGAGTCGCATTTATCATACTTCCTACCCTTGGTGTCATCACATCTTGAACCTCTGGATCCTGATGAGTAATTGCTCTGTCCTTGCTTTCTGTGCTTCTCTCCCCCACCCTACCTTTGGAGGAAAGGGACAGCAGCTCTCCAAAGAGCAGGCACAGTGGCAGAATGTCATTAAAATTAAAAAAAATACTGATGGAAAGAAAAAGCAGAAATAAACAATGAACAATTTACAGACTAAAAACAGTGACATAAGGTGGAGAATAATGGAATATGAACGTGGGGGTGAAACACAAGACAATGATGACTAGCTGACAGATTGTTGTCATGCAGCTCTCCGGGGCTTTGTCGCAACCTTCCAATCGTGATGCAGGATTGAACATCTGGTAGTCAACCAGTGCGGAACCTCAATGCTGCTTCCCAGAGACAACAGAACTGGAGAGTCCTGAGGCGTGTAACCCCCTGCCTCCTCCTCTGCACCGTCTCTAGCGAAGGAAGTTTTCTTTTATGCCTCCCTTTTCAGGGAGTTTGTTTGTTTGCTGGGAAACACATGTTCTCTTGTGCCACGAAGCACAGAATTACCCAGAATTCCTTTGTCTGTCTATTCCGACAGCAGCTCGAAAGCCTGGAACTGGGAGCTGAGCTGAAATTGTCTCCTCCAACTTCACCATCCTGTCTGTAACCTCCAGAAGTGCTCTTCATGTGGCTGATTCACTGGCCTTGGGAACAGGTGCAAAGGGATCGGCCATCGTATAGGGAGGAACGGTAATGCAGCCAGGCTGAAGACTGCCCCAGTGAGGACAGAAAACACTGTCCCCACTCTGACTCTGCTTTGCAGTGAGCCAAAGAGATTTTGGTGTCTGGCAACCCTACAAATCCATACTGAAAGGAGGCTCACACTTCCTCTCTGCTCTCCGCTCACTTCACAGATATAAGGGTTAAGTCCCTTTATGGGAAAAAGATCCAACGTCACATCTTGGCAGAAATGCCAAGATATGTTGGAGAAAACCACAAATGGAAGAAATCACTGTTAAGACTTCGTAGCTCAATCAGCCAATAAAGCCCAGTATGTACATGGGGTATACAGCATAGCTTTAATATAATTGCAAGTTGCTTTAGTGCTTCCAGCCTAGGGAGATTATTTAATTGTATTTCACTGTATCTTATTTATTTAGATTACACCTTTGTTTGATTCAAAGCACAGGGAAGGATTACAGAAGAGCAAAGATAAATATTGAGTAGGCAGAGAAGTCAGCCTCATAATTATAGCACAGTTTATTCATCAAAGGTGCAGGGCAAGTCCCTTTCCAGAGCACTTGGCCTGTGGTTCCCAGCAGCCCTTGCCAGCATAGCTGAGAGGAAACAGAGAGTGAGAGATGCAGTCCAAGAGCATCTCAAGGGCCACAGGTCTGAGACACACCTCAGGACCAGCCGGATCCAAGAAGTGCTTTAAAACCCCAGTGCCCCGAGGCTCTGATTGTCTGAAGACCTCTAAGTGTACAACTACCTAGTCTCATCTCTGGAAACAAGAACGTACATTATTCATGTGGTGTTCGGTTTGAAAGGACATGGCCATGATATCGCTGCCAGGATTGGAAGCTATACCACAGATCCTCTGTGACTGTGAGGAGCACAATGCACCTCACAGTCACAGAAGCAGACCTGAAGGTACTTCTAAGGATTGGGGCTTGTACAATCATGGAGCACAGTCGGGGGAATGGAGGTGGGTGGGAGGGCTTCCCTGCACTGCTCAGTGTTGTCCTGGTTACATGGGCTTCTGCGGTGGATGGCCTCAAGTTCCTGATGAAGCCATGCGATGCTTTCACTCCTGCCTATTCCTGACTGTGCTCTTATCTCTGGTCCACCCATGCCTCGCTGGATACCTTATCCTTGTTTCTGGTCTTGCTGGTTTGCAGAATGCACCTGCTCACTATATCTTGGATGTGACAGTATCTTATTCCACATTTGCCAACTGCCTATAAAAAGACCAGCAAAGACTGATGCTGCACTCTTAGTAGTGTGATAAACAAACAACACTATATTGTGCTTTTCATAGAATCATAGAATAGTAGAGTTGGAAGGGGTGAGAAGGCCATCAGGTCCAACTCCCTGCTTGGCACAGGACTCCCAGTTCAAGCATCCCTCTCAGAAGGATGTCCAGCTGCCTCTTGAATGGGTCCACAGCCTCACTAAGCAGTTATTTCCATTGCTGTACTGCTCTAACAGTCAGGAAAATTTTCCTGATGTCTAGCTGGAATCTGGACTCCTTTAACTTGAGCTCCTTATTCCATGTTCTGCAGTGCAGAATGACCAGGAAAAGATTCTGGCCCTACTCTGTGTGATAGCTTTTCAAGTCCATGAAGGGTGCTGTCCTATTTCCCCTCAGTCTTTTAAAAGGTGTAGGCAAATTAGAAAGCATCCAGCAGAGGGCATCAAAAATGATCCAGGATTGGAAAACACTGCCTTATGAAGAGAGACTGAGTTAACTGGGCATGTTCAGCCTTGAGAAGAGAAGACTGAGGGAGGACATGATATCCCTGTAGAAGTACCTCAAAGGATGTCACAAAGAGGAAGGTCAAGATCTCTTCTTGCTGATGCCAGAGTGCGGGACACAGAATAATCAGTTCAAGTTGCAACCACCCAGATTCAGGCTGGACATCAGAGAAAAGCTTCCTCACTGTCAGAGCAATGTGGCAGTGGAACCAGCTGCCTGGAGAGGTGGTGGGCTCCCCCACACTAGAGACACTCAAAAAGAACCTGGACAGCCCTCTGAGTGGAATAATGTAAGTTGGTGTCCTACAACAGGAGGTGGTTGTACTCAATGGCCTTCATAGCCCTTTCCAACTCTACTATTCTATGTTTCTCTTCTCAGGGCTGAACATGCCCAGTTTTTTCCGTCTCTCCTCAAAGCGCTTTGCTTCCAGCCCTGGATCATTCTTTGAACCCTTTCCATTTTGTCTAAATCTTTCTTAATCTGTGGCATGCAGAACTGCATGCAGGACTCCAGATGAGGCCAAACCAGTAGAGGAAATTCTACTTCCCCTCTGCTTCGCATGATGTTGATGTCTGGGCATCAAGCTGTGGTAAGCATCAAAGGGAAACTTGCAAAGCTGGGAACCCTCAGGGGAGTTTACAGACTTCCAATAGTTATTTCTCTGAACACTTCTAAAAGGCAACCATGAGACAATGAAGACCTCACGTTGCCAGGGATCAGTTCAAGTTGAAGACTTCGTTGTCTTTCATTCACGCCTTTGTGTGCACTACAGCAAAGCACTCCTTTGGACACCCGTAGCAGCACCACATGAACTATGTTGGATCTGACCAGGGTCCACCTAGTTCAAATTGTTGGTCACACAGTGGACAGCCAGCTCCCTTCCACCCAAGTTCCCAAACAACTCGTGCACACAGGCATGCTGCTTCTGCTCAAGACTTTTAATAGCCCCCTCCTCCAGGAATTCATCCAATTCCCCTTTAAAGCCATCCAACTTGGTGGCTATTTCTGCATTGTGGCAGCAAGTTCCATTATTAACTTTTCTCTGCATGAAGAAGGTCCTCCCTTTATCCATCCTGAATTTCTAAGCAATTAGCTTTATGAGATAACCCATGCATAATTTCATGCACTGCTACTGTGTCTCCCCTCAATTCTCTTTTCTCTAAATTAAACAGTTACAGATGTTTTAACATTTTCTCCCTGCCACCAGCACCTTGTTCTGTTCTACACTTTTTCTATCTCTCTGATATTCATGTTTTAGTACTGTGGTAAGAACTGTAAACAATATTCCAAGTGTTGATTGAACGCTGTATTTGTTTAAGGACAGGAAGACACTGACAGTTTTATTTTCCATTTCCTTCCTAAGCATGCCTACCCCGGAGTTTGCCTTTTTCTCAATAGTCACACAGTGGGTCAATATTTTCTTGAGTTGCGCACCACAACTCCAAGATCTCTTTCTTGGTTAGTCACTGCTAACTCAAATTGCATCAGCTTATTTTGGAGGCTTATGGATTATTTATAGTTTTAATTTATGACTATGAGATGGACCAATTTTAGATTGTGATGGTGTATTGTTTGCCTGTTAGCTGGTTTATTTTGTTTTTATATGTTGTTAGCCGCCCCGAGGCTAGTTGGCAAGGGGCAGCATAGAAATCTGTTAAATAAATAAATAAATAAATAAATGTTGGGAATAACTCATTTTGATGCCCATTCCTCTGGCTATGTTGAATTTTTGGAATCCAAGCTTGTTTGAACCACTCAAAATAATTTAGTGTCCTGGGCAAACTTGGTCCTCTCATTGCCCATCCCTAATGCCTAACTCTGGACACGTTGGAAGACACTGATCCTCTGAAATCCCACTGTTACTATACCCCATTGGGATAATTTATTATGTATTTCTACCCTCTTCTTATGGTTGTTTAGTGATCCATAAGAGAGACTCCTCTCTTATTCCATGACTGTTGTGTTTCCTTGGGAGCCTTTTGAAAGTCCAAGGAAGCAATGGCTGCTACACTCTGTCCACACATTTACTGACACTCTCAAAAAAATCTACACAATTATTGAGACAAGACTTCTGTTTGTGGAAGCCACGTAGATTATTTTTCAGCAGCCTTGACCATTTATATGCTTACTAATTTTATTTTTAATAATATTATCAACCACTTCACACAGAGCAGCCCCTGAAGAATAATGCCTGTAATTTCCCGGTTCCCCTCCAGATGCCTTTTTAAAAATGTTCTCAGTGCATCCAACTATTGGGCTGACGAAGCGAGGGAAGGTGCGTTTCTGGTGTATTCTTATGGGCAGTCTCACATCTATGGAAAAGATCGTGCTTCTCTTCTCCTCTTTGAGAATGTCTCCTAAAATACTGTGAATGACCAGTATTTCATCTATCAACTGTCCTTCTACCTTTCATAACAGCTGTCCTTCTACTATAGATTGTCTTCTCAGAGGTACATCTACTGGGGTAAGTTGAATGGACCCAGGAGTGCCCTCTTGGTTCATGATGACAAGGCAGTCATTCAAGCCTGGCCAGAACCTTGTGCAAATTTTATATCATGGGGAAGACTTCTAAGATCTCTCTGAAACATGCTGAGCTCCACACAGATATTCCCACAAAGATCAGTTAAATGCAGTAAATGGATTCCCCATAGCTGGGAAGATGCAAAGCAACTGACATAGGACACTGTTATCTTTCAGATACCCTCTGCTCTAAAATTTACTAGTATAGTTCAGATCTGCTTAGCTCATATCCGACTCTCTAAATTTGAAGAGATGAGCAGGACTCTATTATTTCCACAACTGGCATCCTGCGTTTCAGTCATACCTGCTGGTTCCAGACTGATTGAGGAGTGCACCATTTATCTCAATTCTCGTTCCCTTCCAGCACCACCAATCCCAACTCTGTGCATGTTGATAATGTCACATCTTATTTTCCCTTTTCGTATCAGGGCCCTTGATGTCAAGGAGTCTCTCCTCCCTCTCCACTTTTTAAATTTATATATGTGTGTATGTATGTATTTATTTTTGGTGGTAATTTTTCCCTTCCTTGCCACTATATCTAATTTGAGGATGACTGACATGACCAAAATGAAAATAATTCCCACTTCATTCACTCCCTGCCTAATATCTAACATATCTGCTTGTGTGTTTGTGCAGATATAGATGATATACAATGAGAGAGACAATGAGAGAGAGAGAGAGAGAGAGAGACAATGAGAGAGAGCATTATATTTGATATACCATTAAGTGGGTCTCTGGGGATTAGTGGTATAGCTAGGCCAAAGAGAGCCTTTGATCTTTTTTGGAATGCTTTCCGCAGTGTGTGAATCCAGGAAAAAGACACAAGCCTTGTTTAGATGTTAACAGTACACATTTTCTGTCTCTCTGAGCACTCAGGTGATGGTTTCTGTTATGTGTGCCTGGGAATATTAAAGAATGCAACGGCTGGGGAGCGGAGAAATTTGCCATCAATATCCCAGCCTGTTTTGTTGTGTGGGTTTTTATTACCTCCAGAGATACTTCTTGATCCGTCTTCTCGGAAGGTCCATACTAATTTGCCATGCTCTTTTCATTTTGAATGCTAACTTTCACCTCATATTATATTTTGCTGAGCCACGTAAGCTGCAGAGACTCTTTCCCTGTGCAAGAAAAGTATGCTTTTTGTCTCTTATTGCGACTTTGGCCCTCATGTCTCCCTCGCTGTCTCAATTTTCTTGAATTATACAATAGTGCTTTCATATTCCATTCTTTTTTCTTTAATTTAGTGAAAAACCATGGACACAGAAGAAGGGCCCCAACAGATTGGACCGACATTCTGTTTAGTCCACTACCCTCCTCTGTGGCATTGGCCTACCAAGGATGCTCCTTTGGATTCCCCAAGTTAATCCACCCCCTTTGCCAAACACTTTTACCTGTACAAGAGCTGCCGTGGCAAAAGGAAGCCACAAGGGATAGGAGGCAGAATGGGGCTGGTTTGGACTTGACCTCAACAGTGTCTTCACTGAGTAGCTTGGACAAATCTCTGTGCCCAGTTCTCAGTCTTGCCACCTGCGATATGGGTACAATTAAGTGCTCTCCCATAATTTACCCTGATACTCATTCTTATATCCTGCTTATCTTGTGATCTAGGCTTACAAGGGGGAGGGTCCTTCTTGATTCCTTTGGGGGTGACCCATGGAATTCCCCTTTTCCCAGGGAATATATAACCATCAGATCTTTGAGAAATGGTGAGGGAAAGCTTCTTGCTAAATATCGTGCTGGGTATACCGTGTCTGAGCTAGCTATATGGGACTGTGGACAAGGTCCATCATCCTGGACATAAGGCTTTTCTATGTTTATATGGACTATTTGGCTCCATTTGGAGCAGGAACCCCTTTCTATCTTGCCTATTGAGGTGTGCATTTCTCTTGGCATAACATCCCGGTTGCATGTCACCAGTAATTGTCTCGTTATGAATCTCTCCAAATTTGAAGGTCTGCAGGACTGCTCTCTTTTGCAGGCATCCTTATCTCCCATCTTGCCCCCAAACTATGGAAGGCACTCCCCAAAGAGCTATAGATAGTTGTCACTGTCTTGGCTTTTAGAAATTGTGGAAAAATGCATTGCCCTCCCTGCCAAGCTGGCCTTTCAAAATGTGTACTTTGAATGTGTTCTTTCCCCTGCCATAGTGGCATTTTTGCGGATTTGTTGGCGCACACATTTCAATAATACATGGCTAAAGAAAGAAGTTATCTCAGGGAAGGACTGCATTATTTTAAACTCCTTAATCAGGGTGTGGAAAAAGTAGAGTGGGAAGCATTTTTCTCCCTTTCCCAGAACATTCAAACCTGGGGTCATGCCATGAAGCTGATGGGTGGGAGGTTTAGGACAGAGAAAAGGAAGGACTCCTTCACACAATGTACAGTTAAACAGGAATTCGCTGCCATGCAGGGAAGAGGTGATGCAACCAATCTGGATGACTTTAAAGAGGGATTGGACAGATTCATAGAAGAGGCTATCCATGGCTACAAGCCTTGCTGGCCATGGGCCACCTCCTTCACCAGAGGTGGGCTGCCTGCATGCCCCAGTTGCTGAGGAGCTGGGCAGGAGGAGGCCTTGCACCCATCCTGCTTGGGAGATCCCCTGGGCATCTGGTTACCCACCATGTATAGGGAGTGCTGGACTAGATGGAGCTTGGGTCTGATCCAGCAGGGCTTTTCTAATCTTCTTACATTCTGATGACTCCATGCTTCTAGTAGGTGAAAGTGAAACATTTAACATTTTCCTGATGTCCAGACAAGGCTCAGCTACTTGGTGTTCTATCAGAGAGACCCAAGATGTCCAAAAACATAAAATGAACTTCTGTCAAGAAGAAGATCGGATGTAAAAATAAGCCTGGAGGCAGATGTTTCGACACCAGATGTCCTAAAAAAGAGTTGTAGGTCAAGATAACCACGTACAAAGGTAACCGAGTGTTTTCTGCTACGGCATTTTTTGTTACTAATCATTAGAAAAAGTTAAATATACAAAATGCACTGTGCAACTGGTCTTGCCTGGAGATAGGCTCACTCTATATTGTTGAAATGTACCCACAATAAAATTGTGTGTGTGAATTTTTTTTTAAAAACCTCTTGCCTGTTTTTCTCATGATCGGACAATGCACATTTGGTGATCCTCCAGAAAAGTATAAGTCCAAATCCAATGGACTATGGGCAAAGCTGGACTAAGAGTGGGTGGGTTACCCCTTCTCCCTGTCCCACCCTCATTTTTCTTTTTTCTCTTCTCTTCTCTTCTCTTCTCTTCTCTTCTCTTCTCTTCTCTT
>JAIXND010000762.1:2932643-3017236 GCA_023646645.1 Varanus salvator macromaculatus
CCCCCAGGTGTGGCCGGCGCCTTATGGGCCCCGCGGCCTCCACTTCCGGCCCGACTTCCGGCCACCGGTCCCGGCCTCGCCCCGCCCCGCCCTCCTCGGCTTAGCTCAAGTATCAAGCACAATCCAGAGACAAGTCTTGCCTATCAACTCTGGTTGTGCTGGCTGAACAGTGGACCGATTCCCTCGTTCTCCTAGCCTCTGTTCCAACCACTCCGTTTGGAAATGTACAGTAGCTTCTGTGAACTGGAAAGGAGCTTCTTTTCTGTTTTAGCAGCTTGCCCAGGCTGAGTCCCATTTTAAACATGAAGAACCCAAAGGATCTAAGGAGATGGGGGCCTTAAAGATGCCCACAACCCCTAATAGGTGAGTTGCAGACTGCACAGGTAGGCCTCCAGTTCACCTAGGCAGTTTCCCCAGTACAGTGAGATTTACTTGAATGAGAAGAAATATTTCTACATTTTCATTGATACATATAATCCACACCCCTTGGAGGCACACCTTAATTAGGTGGTGGTGGTGGTAGGGTTCTTCTCTTCTTCGAATGGACTCTTCCTTCTGTCTGCCATAAAACAGCTGTAGCAGAAGGCTATACGTCAGTCATCTTCCTGTTAGAAATAATTCTGCCTCGGGATTTAGCTGGTCCATGTGTGTGAGAATTTTGTGTGGTGCAGCGTTTGATGGAATTCGATTGTCTCTGTGAAAATGCTTTCTGCAAATGAAGACTGGAACTAACCCATGTTAAAGAAACATAAGCAACTCGGGAAGGGGAGAAGCTCAGAAGTCTATGGAATCTGCATGATTCAGAAAACATTAGTCTGCTGCAGAATTCATGGGCTGAGGTCATCCGAATCGCAATTCATGAGCATCCATTGAGGAATTCCCATCTCTGTAGTACCTGTATTTTACCTCCCTCTTCTAGTTTGTTAGAACTTCCTGAGAAGTCAAGATTCATAGAAACATAGAAACAGAGCGAGTCAGAAGGGGCCTCCTGGGCCATCTAGTCTGACCTCCGGAACCAGCCGGCTCCGCTCATGACATGCCCACCACGTGCATGTCCAGCCTATCCTTGCACACCCTCACCGATGGGGCCTCAATCACCTCCTGTGCGTTGCTTGGATATCCTGCAAGTTATTAAGAGAGGCTGTTTAGACATCTTTAGCTAGCCATCACAGCTTATATGGGACATCCTTTGGGCCCTATCTATGTAAATTATTGAGGACCAGCTGAAGATCTGTGGGGGCTTAGAGCAAACTGCCCTCTGAGGAGAACTGAGTTTGGTTTGTATATTAAACTGAATTGACCTAATATTAAACTTCTGAACCACTCTGTGAACTGAAATCCAGTTATCGCACACTCCTCCGAAATCTGATACATATAGAAAAATGCAAATATTGAAAAAAGTGTTCACAAGTGCTGTTGTGAACTGCTCAGAGAGCTTTGGTTCTTGGGAGGTATAAAAATTAAATAAGTAAATGAATGAATGAATAACTAAAATAGCAATCAGAGCTAATTATAAGAGGAAAGTTGCTTGAAAAATTATTATTGTATTCCATGTATATCCCACCTCCTCCCCCTTTTCTTTGAGCATACATAGTACTCCCTTTCCCCATGTTTCTTCTTACAAGAACTTTGTAGGCCAGTTTAGACTGAAAGTCTGTGACTGGTCCAACGTCACCCCAGGAGCTTTACAGCTGAGAGGGGACTAGAACCTGGATGTCCCAGGCCAACATCAGACCAAGCTTATGCCCATTTGGAAAAATTCATAAGATGCATGCTTCAGAAGAAATGTGCATAAAATAAATTTTCGTGCAGACTTGTTCTTTTTAAAATTCTCATTTGTGGGATGAACTGAACCGAAGACTGGAGAGATGAAAACCGAGAAAAGCCAAAAGCAGCGCATTCATCTGTACCTCTCCCTGATGGGTTCTGATGATGTACTTAGCTGGTGGCTGGAGCTGGGAACGGCTGCAGTAGCAGCATTTTCCTTTACCGCACTTGCAGCTGTGTCTCAGAGCTACTGTTTCAATTTCCCAGAATGCCCCCAGCACTGATTACTCCACTGCATTCTGGGAAACCAAAATATCAGCTCCCAGGCCCAACGGAGGGGATATCATTTGTCCTTGTTGAGGCCCTTGGGTTCCAGCAGTGGCCTGCAAGCTCTGTATGCTGAGGTCTAACCAAATGGGACCTAGGCCAGGACCTTCTCAGATTGAATGAATAGTCATTTTGGAACTGCTACCCTAGAAAGGCCTTCCTAAACTCTTCCTTGTAGGTTTTGCGTATACCAGAAAAAAAATGGTTCCTTTTGGACCAGGTTCTGGCACTGGAGTACTTGTTTCACCTTTTCACCATTGACCAAAGCATTAAAGGGCCAAATGGACCCCAGGCAGCAACCTCCCACAATACATTAAAAACACTGCTGCAACTTCTTGTCCCCGCACTCTTCTTAATTTTTTTTTTATTTTTATTTTTTGCTAGGAGGGAGGAATTACTGACCCTGTATTTTTCATGAGTTGAGAAAATTTAGATTTGTAATTTAATGGCCTTAGAGTTTTGTTTTAATTACGGGGAAATAATTTGAGGGAGATTGGTAATAGGCAAAACTTGGAGACCTTTTTGTTCTTCAGTGCAGTGAAGGAAACCTCATTAGAGAGGATTTTCTTAGTTAGCAGGGCTTCAGGGTTAATGAGCTGTGAGTGATAATATATGGCAGTAATCCCTCATGGCTGTAACAAGTTGTATTTTATAAACTCCTTAATCTTCGTGGCGAAAGAGGTGTGGAATATTGGAGAAGAGGAGAAGCTGATTTGCAAAGCTCCTGGAACTTCTGAAGCTTTCAAGACCTGGCAACTTGTATTTAGAAACAGTGAGACAAGTTCTCACAAATAAGGCTCAGGTGATAATGAGGGCCAGTGCTGTTAAAATGATGTGATGAGGAAGGCATGAATTCAAATCCCAAAGCAGCTCAGAAGCTCATTGGATTGCCTTGGGCAAGTTACTTTCTCTTCCTTACTTCATAGGGTTGATGCGTAAATTAAATAAGGGAAAACATTTTACAGTCTCCGGAGATCCTTGGCAGTGGGATGGATTCAATGCACCTGGCTCTGATCAGTCGCACTACAGAGTACGGTCTCCAGGTAGAGCATCTAAACATCTATTCCCCCAGCCTCTGCCCTACACTTTTTAGAATTTATATATTATGGCCGAATTTTTCATTGTTTCTCTTGAACTTTATTAATGTATTTCATCGATTCCATTTTAAGTTACCCTCCTAAATAAATTCAGTTAAAGGACATGACACAATGGACTGTGCACGCCAAATTTCAAGCACCCATCACCAAACGTCCATTGCCAAAGTCTGTTCAAATTTAGTAGTTACAAGGGAAAGGAAGAGATATTCTCATGAATCAGTAACTCTGAAATTCTTTGGGTTGCCCATAACTATCTGAACTTGGAGAATTATGACCATGCTTTATTAATATGTTTTAATAATTATGGTGTGCAAGCAAATGTCCCTTCCATGCTTCTCCACTCCTGCAAGAGCACTTAGATGCCTGCTTTTGGCTACCTAACTGTTTTGCCCTGGAGTGTGAGGAGGGGAGATTTAAGTCACCACTACCAGGTATATTGGCAGTTGTTCAATTTCTACTTTAGCTCAGTCTGACATATTTTTGAGATTCCAAATGTTCCCACCAACTCAGAAGGGGTGAGGGCTACCCCAATAGGCCTTGGGTCTGGTCCATTTGGACTCATACTCTTCTTGTATTATGAATAACTTAGCAGCACATTGAGTTGTACAATGAGTCTGGCACAGTTAGACCTAACCCTAACCCTTCCCATGACTAGAATAGTGAAAAGGAAAGAGCACTTCTTAGCCCTGTGATGCATTTTATTTATTTATTTTATTTATTTTTTGATTTATATCCTGCCTTTTTCCTACAAAGGGCTCAAGGCAGCTTACATCATTCTCCTCCTCCATCTTATCCCCACAACAACAACCCTGTGAGGTAGGTTGGGCTGAGAGTCTGTGACTGGCCCAAAGTCACCCAGCTGGCTCCATGGCTGAGTGGGGACTAGAACCCAGATCGTCTGAGTCCCAGTCCCATGCTTTTAACCACCACACCACACTGTTTTCAGTCTATCACCCTCCATGTGACATGCGACAAAATCTGTAGTCGTCAGCTTGATCCACCCATAGACACTCCCTTTGATGTAGTACCTTGCACAAGGCAGGGATAGCTGAGCCTGCACTTGGCTCAGCAACATGTACTTTGGCTTAGTTGCGGTAGGGCCAGAAAACTAAGACATAACGCCGAAGACTTAAATAAACAGAAGATTTCCATAAATTAGAACAGACTTTCAGTGCCTTCTCTGCGCCTTGCCTTTCCATGTCAGTTGTAAAACTAGAATATCTATACATCTATATATTTAGATGTATATCCAAATAGCGACCACTGCAGACTGAGTGTTGCACAGAGGCTGAGCTGCATGCATTCTCTTAATTGACATGATGTGAAAGACTTGCAGAATTCTGTTTCCGGTGGAATTTGCATAATTTGAAATGGTTAGCTGTTTTTATGACGGAGCACCACAGCCCTGCTTATCGCACGAGTGAAAGAGTAAGGAAGAGAAAGAACAAGGGAAAGTGGGAAGGAATTAATTGACTGGTAATATTTTAAAAGGTAACCAATGCTCACTAGCAGCTGCAGTAAGACATTAAGTAATAGAACACACTAATGTTAACAGCTCTCTTGGTAAGAGTGGTAAATGAAATAAACCGCAGCATCCAGCGTATCATTAATCTATAGTGAATAATGGCTTGGGTAGTGTAAGGAGATTAAAAAGGGCATTGTAAACATTTGTGGCTGTATAATATACAAATTAAAAATGTGTGAACGCTCGCTGCTGCATAATCTCCAAATTAAAAAGTGTAATAGCGTAGCATTAATTACTGGCTGATCAATTCTCCCATAATTGCCGGTTTGTAGATGAACAATTATAGGTCTGAAATGTTATTTGAGAAAGAGACATTGACCTTGGTACCATAAGAAATGCTAATATGTTTGAAGGTAATATTGGTATACATCAAAGTACTCTATCAGGATTTGCTGGAGTTGGCCATGCTAATATATTTTCCTCCTTTTTGTTTGATGTTGGTACTTTTTTAATGCACGTGGGTGCCTGAATCATGATTATGTTGGGCCACGTAATATTTACTCTGATCAATGTAGATAAGCATCACTCAACTCCTTCTCCAAGCGAGCCAATAGAAAATGGTGAGTAACTTGAGAAGGCAGGTTTCCCTTAGGCTCCACCCTTAAGCAGCTCCAGCCAAAGGTTGGATCCTTATCCCCAAGAGGGTGCCAAATATCCTTCACTGTCCTCTTATCCCACAGGAGAATGAGATGCTCGTTGTTCATTTTCATATCACAGTCTCTAGACTCACAACAGGGATTGAAAAGTATAATCGGAGTTTGGCGCAATTTCTTCCTTTGCCTTTCTTACATATACCAAACTTTTGAGAATGCTTTTCTTTTTTAATATTCTCCTTAAAATTCCAGTGCACATTCCCATTCATTTCTCCTGCGACATGCATTTTATACACAATTTAACCTAAGTTCCATATTTTACAACAGTTTTCCTAACATGATCATTTTCATTAACATGAATGTGGTGTTTGTATTCAGTGAAAAAAGTAGGTGTTTCTGTATGCATTTTTAAATTGGAAATTGCCATTGTAAAATTTGGTGTGAATTATGAAAGGTAACCGAGTTTCAGTCCACATAGCCTTTCAAAAGTTCAGCATCAGATAAAGCTGCATTAAAATGTGAATGGAGCATGCGCTCTACTTCATCCTTGTTAAAACACCTAAAATTGTTAGCTAAATATTGTAAGCACATGAAGTACACAGACTTACTGTTGAACAGTATTTCCTCATAGCCTTCATAGGGAATGTACGCATATGATGCATCACAAAGCTTGTGGCTATGTAAATATAACTGTTTCTAGGTCAAGATTAGCAGTTGAGGATGATAGACTCAGCTACTATTTTCTTGTGAGCTCTTTGGATGTCGTAGCAAAGAGAGTGGGCATTGGGTCACTGCGGCCTGCATTGACATCTTCCGAAAACTAACTTGGGAGCTCAGACTGAACGAAAAGGGAGAGAATGGGCTTCACTTTGGCACACCTATGCATATCACATCATGCAACTGGAGTATTGTGTTCAGTTTTGGGCCCCTCATTACAGAAAGGATATAGCCAGGTTGGAGTCAGTGCAGCGTAGGGCCACAAGGATGGTGGCTGGTTTGCAGGGGATGGGGTATGAGGCGAGACTGAGGGAACTGGGTCTCTTCAGCCTGGAGAAGAGGAGACTCAGAGGGGATATGTTGGCAACATGCAGGTATGTGAGGGGGTGTCACATGGAGATGGGGAGAGGCCTGTTCTCCCCTGCAAAGGAAAGCAGGACGCGCTCCAATGGAGCAAAGCGCAGGGAGCCAAGGTTCAATTTGGATGCCAGGAAGCACTTCCTGACAGTTAGGACCCCGAGGGCGTGGAATGGGCTTCCATGGGAGGTCGTTGAGGCCCCATCGGTGAGGGTGTTCAAAGATAGGCTGGACATGCACATGGTCGGCATGTCATGAGCGGAGCCGGCTGGTGCCGGAGGTCAGACTAGATGGCCCGGGAGGCCCCTTCTGACTCGCTCTGTTTCTATGTTTCTATGTGAGTTGGATAACAAATTATAAACTTGTTGAGTAGATCCAGTGCTATTTTTATAAAATGGTAATGGGAGTAAGTCTGGAAATGGCAACATGGATCATAGCAATTTCAGATCCTCCAATCTATTAAAAGAATATGACCCAAATCCTGAAGTAGTTTACGTTAGTTACACTGGGTCCTTTAATCCACATTCTACAAGATCCAGGCATTGGTCTTTCATAGCAATGCCAGGCAAGCTTAAGATAAATAAGCTGGGCACTGTGATTTTTTCCCATACTTCTAACAGTTTGAAGGCTCTAGCCCATATAAGGATGCTCATGGGATACAACATGAGTAGTAGGGTGGACAGATCTGTCAAGCCCATTTCTGCAGACCTTCTCTGCTTCGCACCTCCAAGTTCATTCCTTCTGAGTTGCTGTTCGCAAGAGGAAAAAAGAAACTGTTTTGTGTGTTCATAGATGCATTCTTAGAGTCATTCTCCCACTAACCAAAGCATGTGATTGTTCATTTTAGAACTGCACAATGTTTATTTTGCTTATTTTTTCCAATGTGGGCTTGTTGTTTCACTTTTTTTTTTTTCTTTCACACAACATATCACAGCTCTGGAATTCTATGGATTTGGGACTGCAAGTTGTGTCCATTTATCCCATTAGTTCTGAGGCCATGGGGTAACTTTGGAGCAACGCATGAAAAACGACATAGATGAAAATCTCCACCTGACTGTAAGAGCGGCTGTCCAAAAGAGAGACCTTCACAGAACTCTGAATTTCCAAGGTGACAGAATGACCAGGAAAAATGCAAACAGAGCATTGCTAGCCCATGGTCTACTCAGTGGTGTAGCCTGAACTGTGGATGTTCTTATAACTACCCCATTCTCAAAACTCCAGTAATCCAGACATCCCAGTTATCTAAATCCACAGCATGTTGCCTGTGTTAGTCCTATGTAAATGTAGCCCTATGAAAATTACCCTTATGTTTCCCAAATGCCTGATTATCCCAAAGTGTTGGCCGCCTTCCAAAGCCATTCAGATAAATGATGCTGTACTGTATATGCAATTAAGAACAGATGTGTAACCAAGCTAATATATATGGGCCCTGATTCTTCCTGAGTTTATGTCGAGTCCCATTAATTTAATGTCAAAAGGTACCTAAAGGATGAGAACCTCAAACGGAAATGGATTCATTCTCCTGGTTTCTCAACATGCCCACCTTACAAAAATGCCTAGAATTAATTTTAAGAAAAAAGGTCACTTTTGAAGACTTTGGTATAGGGATATGTTCAGATAAATCCTGGTGAGAATGCACTGAAAGGAATTGAACAATTTCAGGTTAATGGAAGGAAATATAATCATCCCTAAGGAAAATACCAAAAATCTTTTTAGGTTGGTGTTTTTTTCTTTTCCTTTGATTTCTCTTTTTGTGTGTGTGTGTGGGGGGGTACCATGTAGGACTCATTATTCATAGGATGGTCTAACAGTTAATGGACTTCTGAGGCTTCACCTGAATAGATACCAATTTTTGGTGGTGGTGTTATTCCTTCTACTTCCACTGGAATCTGTCAGATATTTTTCATGAGCTGCAAATTGCACTTTTGAACAATATTCTGAAGTATGATTCTATTACAAATAAAAGATACTAAAATAGGGAGACATGAAAAATTCAAAAAAGGGATCAAATGATCTTAACAGAAACTGGGGCTAAACCTATGGATTTCAATGGTCCACCAAATAAGGTACTTGAAAATTGTCTATTTTGGATTCGGTTCTTTTACACATATTAACCTTTAAATACATTCTTTGTCATTGTCTGGTTCTTGTTGTTGTTAGTCGCAAAGTTGTGTCCGACCCATTGCGACCCCATGGACAACATTCCTCCAGGCCTTCCACCATCTCCTGGAGTCCGCTTAAGCTCAGACCAACTGCCTCAGTGACTTCATCCAGCCACCTCATCCTCTGCCATCCCCTTCTTCTTTTGCCATCTGTTGTTCCCAACATTAGGCTCTTCTCCAGGGAGTCCTTCCTTCTCATTAGGTGGCCAAAGTATTTGAGCTTCATCTTCAGGATCTGGCCTTCTAAAGAGCAGTCAGGCTTGATCTCCTCTAGGACTGACCGGTTTGATCGCCTTGCTGTCCAAGGGACTCGCAGGAGTCTTCTCCAGCACCACAATTCAAAGGCCTCAATACTTTTGCGCTCGGCCTTCCTTATGGTCCAGCTTTCACAGCCATACGTTGCAACTGGGAACATTATTTTAAATTTTAATCTCATTGTTCTTTTCTTATTTTTATGTATCTTTGAACAGATTTGCATTCCTAAAGTTTCCCCTCAAAATACATATGCTAAATATCCTGTTCAAAGACAGGCTGGACATGCACAGGGTGGGCATGTCATGAGCGGAGCCGGCTGGTGCCGGAGGTCAGACTAGATGGCCCGGGAGGCCCCTTCTGACTCGCTCTGTTTCTATGTTTCTATGTTAAATAACTATTTTATTTATGTGAGCCGTATCGAGGCTATAAGCGATGGGACGGCATACAAAAATTCTAAATAAATAAATTCTAAATAAATAAACTGCAGTGATGTGCTATTCAGGTAAAACAACAAGAAAAGCCATGGTGAAACATTTTGTAAATACATATTCCAATCTCTAAATTAGCCTTGAAGGTTAGTGCTTACCAGAATTTGCAAAGTTTTGCAAAGATTGGAATCTCCAAGTATTTCTACTTGAATTAATGAATTAACTTGAATTAAAATGTTCTACTTGAATTGATTGCAGATGGTTTGGCTTGCAAGTACCTGGACTTAGATGAAACAATTGCAGTGACGTTCTAAGAATATATTGCTATTTTGTAAACCAATACGATACTCAGATTTCTACATAAAACAAACTTAACAGGAAAAAAGCATATGCAAAACATCAAATGCAAAACTCATCTTTGATTATACTAATCTGTGCAAAATAATAAAGCAATGGGGGAAGCTATCCAATGGCTCTCAAGCCTCAGACTAGGGGGCTGTAGAATACTTTGGACCTGGAGATATGAGATCGGAGACAAGCTAGCCCTGTGTGTACTGATTCCCTTCCTTCTGCAGCTGGCATGGAAAGAACCATTCTGGTTGCCTCTTGAGGTAAGGCACTCAAATTTAGAGGGGTTGCAAAGGGGATATTCCGGGGGGGGGGGCAGAGTGGGGAGAAGACCACAGAAGCTACAGGATCCCTTTTCTTCTGCAGCTTTCAAACCTGCTCCACAGCACCCCTAGCCAAAATACCTGCTCAGAGACTGTCTCCATCACAGCTCCTGTGTGTGGAGGATACCTGCAAACCATTGAGTACAGGGACTTGAGAGCACTGAGGATGCAAGCCACAGGACTTCACCCTGAAATACTTCTCCTGACGATGTAGTTTGGAAGTTGAGACATGGGCAGAGTGGTCAGAAGGGTTTTAGGGATGGAAAGGGCTCATCTGCTGACCCAAACAGACTTTCCCTGTGAGGTTTCCCTAGTCAAGAACTTCCTCAGAGAAGGTGTCACCATGAAGAAAGCCCTGTTCCTTTGGGACACTCCATACTATGGATGCTTTTAATACCCTCCCATTTTCCAAACTCCAGGGATCCAGAATCACACCGAACCCAACCTTCCAGCTGTCACTTGCAGGCTGCCAGGCATCAGAAACACCAAAGCTGTTTGCGCTCTCGGTCCGCCGACATATGTCTGATGCCATGCATGGTAACTTGGGAGGAAACCCTTCAGAACCCAAACAGGCTTATTCTTCTTGTGACTCTGTATCTGGCTACAGTCAACAGGGGTTTATGGAGCCCCAGAAGGAGCACCATCCATGGTGGGTAGATAGCATTCAGCTTGGAGAGGAGAAGTTGTCTGGCTTAATGTACAACTTGCACCCATATTAATATTATTTCAGAAAATGGTGGAATAAGGACCTAGGATTTATGCCCTGATCTAATGAATGGCAAGGAATATCAGAGAGGACCCATTTGCTTGGCATGCAGTTTTTGTTGTGTTTCTGAAGCATGTTACAAGTGATTGATCCTCACTGACAGAGCAGTGCAGCAGTGGAACCGTCTGCCTAGAGAGGTGGTGGGCTCTCCCACACCAGAGACATTCAAAAAGAAACTGGACAGTCGTCTGAGTGGGATGGTGTGACTTGGTGTCCTGCAACAGCAGGGGCTTGGACTCGATGGCCTTCATGGCCCCTTCCAACTCTGCTCTTCTATGATTCAGCTCCAGCAAAGAGAAAAGAAGAGAGGGAGACCCTATTTGGTTCTCCATACCATTCTGTTACTGACTTTGTCTCCACTAAGAGGTGCCCCATGCACTCAGTCTGAAAGACTGCCAAAGGGCTGCTCTCTTCCAAAGGCATCCTTTGTTTGAAAGACTATCTTGTTTTTCTGGTCTGGTTCCTGCAAGAAGAGTGATTGTCCATCAACAGCAGGCCGGCAAATGAATTGGCCTGTCACACAGTATTCTGCACTGAGACTTGGTGCATTCCTATTTAATTTATAATAATTCTGTATTAATTTTCATTAATATATATGCATGAACTTATGGACATTTTATGGGGGGTTCATAACTCACTACCCTACCAGCTCATCTTTGGCATGTGGATTGTAACAGATCACACTAAAGGGAATATCTCCCTGAACAGTCTAGATTTTTAAGGGTTTAAAGGTTAAAAAAAGTTCTTTAAGTTAGAAAGGACTGGGTTATGTCCCTTAACTCACAGACAGTTGGAGTTATTCCAGTCTTGGGCAAAATGCATGAAATTTCTCAAAAAGCTTTAGACTTTTAGGGGCAAATCCCCCGATTGCGAGCAGGATTGGGGCTAAATTCTTCGCAGGTTCCATGCAAATGACAGAATGCTTTAGAACTCTATATTGTTGGCAAAGCGGTATGGACAGAAGTAGCGAAACCACTCAGTGATCCCAGCATGACAATCCCTGAGTCACGTGTTGATGCATTCTGTCCTCTCAGCATATCTCTTGAGTCGAGATCCAACATCCTCCTTTGGAGTTGCCCACAAGTTCATATCCCTTGCAATTATCTACTTTCACTCCCTGTGAATGGCAGAGCCCATCTTTGAAACGGAAGATGAAAGAGAGTGGCATTTCAAACAAGGGATACTTGATGTGTGCAACTCATTGTCCTAGGATGTCGTGGTGGCCATTAGTTTGGATGTGTCAAAAAATGGTTTAGACAGAATCATGGAGTGTAAGTCTATTAGCTCTTCTGGTATCTTTATATTATCAACTTAGCATTGAAAGAATTTTTTCATGTGACATGGGGATAGGACAGAGCTGAGAAGCACAAGTCCAAATTTCCCTTTGGTTGCACACAATTAGAGACTTAAAATTATATTTATAGGCCATAGCAAAAGTCTATTGAAATGTTGGCCTTTAGCCTGAGTTTTGTGTTGGCTTTTAGAGAAAGAGGGTGGCGAAAGGAAATGGGGGAAAGTACTTGAAGTTTGGCTAAATCACATGAAAATATACTTTCATTCACAATTCCCTCGAGAGCCCCCTGCCTGTTAATTGAAACTTTTGTCTACTTTATTGAACAATAAAAGTGACAGGAAGTACTCCCCCGTGTCCTTCAGTATTACAAAAGCGGATAAAGGGTTCCTTGCAAAGGTGACAGAAATTAATGCGGTGAGCCCAGCTATCAAACATTTTGATATGTGAATTGCCTGATATTTCTATAATGCCTTCTTATGATTGGAAATGTTATCGCTTCTATTGAATCAATAGAAAATGTTAAAGCTCGGCGGAACCCCAATTACAAAATAAAGCTCGAAGGTTAACATCTGGGACTGGTAGAGATAGAAACAATTTCTATTGTCATAGCTTTCTGACAAGTAAATGTCAGAAACATAACACCTTCCACAAGCCTCTGCAGAGTGCACATGTAAAAAGAATGATTGCGAGGTAGCTGCAAGTCAAATCACCTGTCAGCCCAGCTTTGACACGGAATTACTTTTGTTTTATGCATCTATTAACCTTGAACTATCAGCATTTGTTTTAATGTTCTGCTCTGAAGTGACCTAAATATACTTCTTTAATGCACTTACCTGCTGCAGCAGCTCAGATGCGAAGGGAAGCAAAAGGGAAAGGCCCTGCAGCGCACAGTTCTAGCTCAGGCACGGCTCTGCCCTACAGCCCATGGTGGACGGAGGACTCGGTCTGAATACGAACGATCCCAGTCAATGGCGTTGACTTTGCAGTGGATGGACGAAGGCAGATGGACTCAGTCGGACACACGAAATGCTTCTCTCTCTGCAAATCATGAACCATTTGCAATACCAAAGGGGAATGCAAGCACAAATCCATTTTTCAAGGACTGTTTGCAAATTCCTGGATATGCGATCTTGTTCAAACAAGCACTTTGTTCTTAAATTCATGCTTGGAAATGTGAATTTTTTAAAAGTACCTTCCCGAATTTGTTATAGGTGGTAGGAGTGCCCCCTTCGAATGGAACACACAGAAATGCACACTTCTCCCATTACAAATGCAGAGTTCCTGTAGCTGAATGAGTTTAATAATGGGCCAAAACACACGCACACAAACACACACACACACACACATATGACTGAATCAAAACAAGCATGGAAGTGATATTCAGGTGAATTCAAAAGCCACTGCATCTCATTACTTTGCTGATTTCCCTCTTTCTCTCCATCTTTTTCACCCTAACCTTCTCTCATAGAACCACTGACATTTTTTTAAATGGAGATAAAAACACCATGTGTTATGGAAAGCATTGCCTAACTTCAGACTTGCACCAATGTTTCACTGGTATTTGGAAGTCCTCCTTTAGGCAGAAGAAGAAATTAGTGTCTCTTTCCCATCCCTTCATTGTTCCATGGTATTTCTACATTAAATTCCACTTGTCTGGAATTCCAGTTTAGCAAATAATATTTAAAAATCAGTTCCAGAACTGGAGAAAGAAACTTCTTGCTCTCTGCCATCAGCATGCCTCTGTGTATCAATAAATCATTTTGATGGAATTACATGTACAGGTGCATCGCAATCCCTTTTGTGTTTTTGGTGTTTTCCTGATATGAACTTAAGCTCTTGCATGTTGTTGGAATCCTGTCACCCCTCCCCTTCTAGCCCAACTTCAAGTTCATTTAGACCTTTTTACATATCCCAGGGTAGAAATGATACCTGCCAATAGGAAAAAAAGGAATTACCTCTGAATTAAAACAAAGGGAGAAAAAAGACAACAAAAGAAACCTCTCTCTCTTTAAGAATCTCTCAGTTCTCAAAGCTTGGAAGTCGTCTGCCTGCCTGCCTGTTCACCTCTCTCTCTCTCTCTCTCTCTCTCCCCCTTCCTTCACTAATACTTCATGAATCCATCTATTTCTACATGTCTGCCAGGTACCCTGATAGTATAAAAACTCCTACCTCCTTTTTGAATAGTCCTTTTACACATCCAAATTCAAAGGCATTCTCCCACCCAAGGTCACCATTACAGAGAAGGAAAAGATGAGCATCTCCATCCATGCTATTGTACTCTGATAATATCAGAAGTGGAACCAAGACACAAAGCATCCATAGACTATGGAATTCTGCACCAAGCTCAGTTTACAAAGCATCTGCAAGCACAGTTCCATTTCTGCTGCAAAGAAAAGTTTGCAGCTCCTTGCAGTAGGAATGAGCAAACCTTTCTCTTTGTCCTCATTTTCACATTCACATCAGTGCAGTGCTGGACAGTCTTCTCCCAATCTGTCACAAAATCCCCCCTCCGTACCCCCTTAAGTAGATATTTTGTTGTGATTGCTGTTCCTTCAGTATAGGATCCTTGTTCCAGTTTCACTTGCAAGCCTCTGCTTTTCTGCTGATGCCGCCTTTCCAAAAGACAGCAGCAGTTTCTGAAAGTTTCAGTTCTATAGGTGTGTTTGGAATGTCGTGGTGACTCTCACAAAATGACTGCCATGTCCCAGTGCAGCCATAGCATGGAAGATATGTGAGGGGCCCTAAACACCCTGAGTGCAAGGCAGAGGTGGGGCCTGCCTTGCAAGACATGCACACACAGACATGCACACAAGATGAAGCATACTGAGTGCGGCTTCCACACAATCCTACCCACAAATGACAACTACTGCATCTCTCCATAGCCACTGTTGCACAGCAAGGAAACGCATGGGCAAGCCTATCCAGGAATGATGTAAACAGATGCTAATCAAATGGTGCAAACAACGAATGACGTGAACAAAAACGCTAAGTCCTTAATTCCTAAGAGCTAACAGGCATCCTGTTGGCCAAGTCTGTTTGACCTCCTGTGTGATTGCCCTTGGTCCTTCATGGACCATTTTATCTAATAAAGAGGAGGCTGTAAATTCTCCCCTGGCATAGAAAGCAGTGCCAGTTTCTGGAAAGGAGGCAGTCATTGTGGCCCTATCACCCCCGCCCCCCCCCAAAAAAAACCCCAAATAACAGCAACAAAGTAAAAGCTTAGAGTGGAACCAGGAAGTGCTAGCCCTTATAGAATGGCTGGCAGCTTCCCTTTCCTGGGCAGTCTTGAGTTGGGCAGTGGTTGGTTGTCAGTCAACTCCAGACAGTCCCCTAAGCCCATTTCTCTTGGGCCACAGGCATTGCTTTGGGAATAGAAACTGCTTTGCTTGCTCTGTGAATGACCTTTTTGGATAGAGAGGCAGGAAGTGCAGCCCCGTCGATTCTCTAGATCCATCCACAACTCTTGATAGAGTCGACGGTGGTGTTCCACTGGATAGTTGCCTGGGAGCTGGAGGCCCTATTTTGCAGGGTTCTTCTCCTACCTGGGTGGCCGAATCCAAATGCAGTGCTGGGAGATTATGTATCTGTGCCTTTGCAACTAGGCAATGTAGTGCCTTGTTTAGCTCTTCTCTGAACTGCTCACCATGCTCTTCCACATCTACTGGAAACCACTGGGAGAAGTTGTCTGCAGATGTGCAAAGAGGACACCCAGCTCCATCCTGCCTTTTCAGAAAACCCAGGGCTGGGCATGGGGAGCAATGGAATGGAATGGAAACTGAGTCTAGCCAAGATGGATTTGCCATTCATCTGCCTGACTCAAGCTGTTCTTTCAGGCAAGGGACCAGGCTCATAATATTTGGAGGCCCGTTTGGACCAGTAGTTTCACCAGACGTACAGGTGGACTCAATGGCACAGAGCGTCTTTTACCAGGATAGGCTGATATACCAGTTGTAGCCTTACCTGAACAGAGAAAGCCGCGCTCTAGCTATCTTTAGTTTTAGTTTTAGTTTTAGATTGTATATTGTTTTAGATTGTGTATTTTCTATATATTGTTTTCCCTGTGTTGTGAGCTGCCCCGAGGCTAGTTGGCAAGGGGGCGGCATAGAAATCTGCAAAATAAATAAATACATACATAAATATGCTCATGACATCTTCCCTGAATCACCGCCAAGTGCTGCATCCAGTCCAGAAAGTTCAGCAGGTCCAAAATGAAAGAGCAAGACTGTTTTCAGGAGCACACATTAAGTCAGCACTTTCCCATCTCCTTTGGATGCCAGACCACTTATAGGACTAATTCAAAGTGCTAGTGCCAACTTATAAAGCCCTAAATGGCTTGAGGAGCAGCTTTCCTAGAGGACAATTTGCTTCCATATACACCTGTCCGATCCTTTGGATCATCTTCAGTTGGCAAAGCTCTGGGCAGCCTCACCAAATAAATTAGAGCGGGCTTTTTCTGTGGTGGCAGCCTGGCTGTGGAATGAGCTTCTCCAAGAGTCTCACCTGATGTCTCTTTTCAATGCCTGGTTCAGTGAAAACCAAGCATTCTAGACTTCCAGATTCTGTTGCTTTAAAACCATGATTATATTTCAAATGGTTGCACTGCTACAAGGCTTTGATTTGAGGTTTATTTTATACTATAAGTTTCTTCCTGTATTATATTTTATCATGTTGTATATCATGATTTTAACTGTTGTGAATCACCCAGGGAGCTTCAGGTTTGGTATGGAAATATGGAAAATATGTAAGAAAATAGGGATTCGGTCTGGTGAGCGAAAGCAGCAGTTCCTTCCCCATGCCATTCATTCACTGCCCCGGTTCCTTCTGCAAGATGATGCCAGAGTGGGATCGCATAGAAAGTTGTGCCCCTCTAATGGATGAAGCCATTGGCCACAGACCATTCTTATGATACAACATTGGTCTCTGAAAGGTTGGTATGTGGAATGACCCTACATTGGAATATCCTGCTCCCTTAACATTCCACGTCATTTATATTACTTCCCCCGATCTGCCTGGAACCTTGTCCCAGGATGTCTCTTGGAGTCATCTCTACCAGCCTTTAAAAGATTCCGTGAAGCCACTGGTCTAAATCCTTAGTCTTGCATCCCAATGGAAGGGACATCAAACGCCCCTCACCTCCACCCATAACTAGTCTCGGAATGAAGTAGGCTTGCCAGTCAAATGCCTGCTGTCAGCCCATGGCTCCATCTTTTTAGATGGTGGGGGAGGGGACATGAACTGGGTATTCATGTGGTTCCATCATTCACATGGCCGAGGAAAGTGGGCATTCCTTCTCCAGCAAAGACTTAAGCAATGTCTGAATGTCGTCTAGGCTAGGGATGTATGGTCCATTGCTTTGCTTTGAACAGGAGTGGACCAATTTGCCCCATGAAAACCCAAATGCAGGCCTGAACAATATGTAGTTGATGCGCATACCTTTCCAAGCTTACAATGCTATTTGTGCAACAAAGAAAGGCATTCCAAACTGGATAATTCTAAGAATGTGCACAAATGCTTTAGTCGATGGGTTAATGTGTTCATGACTGCATTGCACATTTGGAAAAGAAAAAAAATGCACGATGCAAAGCTGGGGAAAGAAGCAATGTTAAGATCCTCAAGGTCTCTTGAACACCATCTCACTGCTCGCCTCATCCCTGTTTTCTTTTTGTAGGTGTGACCGTTGCTTGCTCTGTATGAATGGGAGATCTGTGCACATTGAGCAGTAATCAGATGTGAGAAGTTCAAGTTCCTCTAGTTGCTGCATCTTTCCTGATTTATGTAACTTTCCACTGTAGCCTAAAGCAGGATTGATTCAGTCCATGGAGAAAAGCTGTGAAATTCAAACCAGAAATCAGAACTCGGACAAACATGAACACACGTTTGGCATTTACAGATAGTTTTGGCAAATATGTGCTCATGTTCATAGTTGGGGCCTTGAAGTGGGCATCCTCACATGAAAGTCTCATGCATCCCTAGCATGAGAACACATGCAAATGTCCATGCAAAAAGAACACTGCGAACAAAGCTCCCAAGTGTTACGGACAACGCTTGGAGCAAAATTCTCTGTAAAAATCAGAGAACCCTGCTTGAATTTTGCTGATTTGAACAACCTGTTTTTAACCCTAAGTGGGTCCAGAATAATTTGTCCACAATGATTCCCCGTAAATTTTGTCTTTCCTGTTTCCCTTCCTCTCCTCCCTCTTTTGTTTCCCATCCAGTCACAATTTTGACTGTAACTTCCTTAAAACGAAGACTTCACCGAGATACAGCGACTGTTCAATTGCACGCATCCCAAAGACTACGTGCATAATAAAATGGCGGTGATGTTGATACAGTCATGGGTGGAATGATTTGCCTGTATGATATCATAAATTCCTTGTAATAAACAGTTCACATTTTGCAAGTTATACTAATAAAATGTCATTAGACAACAGAGAACTCATATACTTGCCCGTCACTTGGAAGTTTTACCACCTCAACAGTTCCTTGGAATCCATCCCAGCTATGAATCAGATTTGCCCTGAATTAATTGTGATCAGAATATGGGCCAATAGATCCAAGAATTATGGGAAGATAATATAAAAGAGCTTAAAAATGGTTCTCTCTGACAAAATGTACAATATTTCTGTGATGGAAAGGAACTGAGTATTATTGCAACTTTAAGGGCTATTAAACCAGTTCCTATGTGAATCTGGAGTGCAGATTGTATAAGCATTTGGAATGTGCTGATGATAAAGGGAATCATAAAAGTTGTTATGCTGATTTTATGTTGATGGATGCTGGAATATAAGGTGAATTATTAACCACAAGCAAGTGAGACTAATGGTTAAGGACTGTGATCTATGAGTAATTGAAAGCGATTTTGGTCTATAGAATGAAGAGCGAGCAAGCATAAGTGAAACAAAGTATTACTTTGACTGAAGAAATGGGAGGCAGTGCGGCAGTGGTGAGATCTAGAAAGGTAATTCATGAAGGAAAATAAACATTGCCATGCAAATAAAAAATAAAAAATAACCAAGCTAATAAATGACTTGCATTTATTTAGAGTGTTGCAACCTTGGAAAGAGATCAAAGAAAGTTAATACGGCTGGTTAAGATTCCAAATTCGAGTTAGTTTCTCTGAAAACAAACATATTTCCTTATCAGAACATTGTCACAGAAACCAAATATAACCTGGGCTGGAAAGAGATACTTTTCCAGAACAACTCCTCAGTGGCTGGGTGTTTTCTTTTGAGGAAGGGCTTGTTTAGGATTAAATTTATCACTAGCATTAAGGCCTTTTCACACACTATGCCGGGCAACATCAGCTTTGCTATCAATTTGGCACTTGACAGGAGAATGTGGCCAATCCTGGCTCTCTTCCTAGTTTACTGTTCTGATGCCTACTTTTGAGACATTCAATTTTTCCAGGTATACCTGGGTGACGCCAGGTATTCCCCTAAAAGCTTACTAGAGCAATTCCAAAGATCTGTGTGCAGAGTGAAAACAACATCTGGAATCCTTCCAAATATGTGCTAGCAATAGAGAAAGAAAGAGAGAAATAGTCTGGTGAACTGTAGATTTCTACAGAACATCAGAATGCCCAGATGCCAGATCCAGTGGGGTTTCTTAATACAAGGAGCAAGATTTTACTGTGTCCCCAACACAAACAATTTCTTTTTTTCAGTACAACCTTGTACCAAGGACTAGGGATGTAGCTGGAATGCACCTTGTGTGGAAATTTTGCTGGATTCCCTTGTTTCAGCCTCTGGGACTCCAGTCTGGTCTGAGTTCTTGGTGCACATGCCCAGGGATCCCAAGCCTTTTCCAGGAATCAAGCCCATGCATGGAGCCCCTTTTATTTTATTTATTTATTTATTTTTCGA
Source organism: Varanus salvator macromaculatus (assembly GCA_023646645.1). Lineage (NCBI taxonomy): Eukaryota > Metazoa > Chordata > Lepidosauria > Squamata > Varanidae > Varanus > Varanus salvator. The sequence goes on from JAIXND010000762.1 coordinate 2,952,465, forward strand.
TTTATATCCTGCCTTTTTCCTGCAAAGGGCTCAAGGCAGTTTACATCGTTCATTCTCCTCCTCCATCTTATCCCCACAACAACAACCCTGTGAGGTGGGTTGGGCTGAGAGTCTGTGACTGGCCCAGAGTCACCCAGTTGGCTCCATGGCTGAGCGGGGACTAGAACCCAGGTCGTCTGAGTCCCAGTCCCACGCTCTTAACCACTACACCACACTGGCTCACCTTTTCCCTTGTTCCACTCTGTGGCCCCTGGTAGCAAGTGGGGGAGAAGGCTGCTGACTATGGTAACTCAATATCTAAGTTTGGGACTTTCCTTTGGCACCTTTCCTGAACTGTGGTCTACCATCCAGCTGGTGATGACTGGCATTTTCCAAGGAATTAGGACAATGGGAAGAAGATGGTAGATGTGTACATGATTAAGCTAAAAATACCCTCTGTCTGAAAAGACTGCTGGCTTTGTCAATCAATGATTGAGCTGAGTTTAAATAAATAGGAGTATCGATGGATGCTGTAGGCAGCTGCAGTGCCACAAGTTTCAGTTAGACCTCCTTGTAACTCTAGGAACCTGGCAGAATCAGAGTAGTCTCCTTGTCCCCCCAAAAGATAAGTCCACCCTTAACCCACAGTGCCCCTGCTCAAAGCAAGCATCAGATCAGTTCTCTCAACGAGCTTCAGCAGAACACCCGGAGAGGGAATATAACAGCAATAATTAGACGAGCTTCCCCTGCAAGCTGAATTGCATTTTACACACCAGCAATATCTCGGTCTCCATGACTTAAAGACTTAAGCTCTACTACAAAATGAGTAATGTGGTCATCACAAATTCATGCCGATAAATACTTTATAGGCTCCCGTCATATATATTCATGTGTACTATTTCTGTCTCCAAATATACGATCCAGATCTATGGCCAATGTAAATTAACGTAGATCTGTGGAAGTCAACTCTGAGTGCGGAGTATAAATTTCTAGTTGCATGTCAGAAAGCAACAGAGACTGTCCAATTGCTGTTTCTGGGGAATGAAATCTACTTATCACCTACATTTTGTTTGACATGAGAATAAAATGACCTATGAGGCTGAACTGAGAAAGCCACTGTGGTATACTGGTTACAGCACTGGCCTGGGACTGGGAGAGCCAGATCCTACTCCTTACTTGTCCATGGGGCTTACTGGGCAACTTTGGGCCAGTCACGGATTCTCAGCCTAGCCTACCTCACAGGGTTGTTGTGTTTTTGCAGTCCCAGGAATGCAGATGGGGAGAGAGATTTGACCTAGTGTGTTGTTTAAAGACTGATGTGGCATAAATCTCAAGTCGCTCAGTACTAAGATTTTGAGATCTAATCTCCCTGACACTGCAGCCAAAGAAGAAACAAGTTAAACAAAGGAGGGAAGGATACTCTTGCTAAATGAAGCAAGGCTACTGGCAGCAAGAAATGGGCTACTGAGACGAAGCATTGCCATTTGGTTTCAGCTGTTGATGAGAGAGAAAGAGCGGCAGGCAAACTGATTCCCATGTCTTCCCTGGCCGGGATGCGGAGGATGGTGGTGGGAAGAGCCAATGGTTCTTTTCCCTGGAACTGCTGAATAGGTCTGGGCACGCTTGCAAAATCCAGTTTGCCTCCATTTCTCATTTTTCCATTTTTCCCCAAATTGCTCCTAAATTTAGCATGTCCCCAACTCCACTGTCTCAAATTTTGCATGAAAATATATGTGCCTATGGTATGCATTTCTCCCAATCCTCACATGTGTGCAATATTGACAAATGAGCGCATGAATGTGCACAATGCATTCTTGTAGTGCACTGCATTTTGAGAAGGCAGAACTCCCTCGAGGAGACAATCATGCAGGGGAAAGTCAAAGGCAGCAGAAGAAAAGAAAGACCAAGCTGGACTGACTCCATGCAGGAAGCTCTGGCCTTGTACTTAGAAAAGCGAAGCAGGGTTGACAAGGATAAGGCGATTTCGGGGACTTTCATTCAGAGGGTCACCCCAAGTCAGAGACGACTTGGCTGCACATAACAACCAACTGCACTTTGAACACTACCTTTGCAGATATAAGTGTTCATGTGTGCATTTCCATTGGTACCCCACCCCTTCCTTTTAGCCTTGTCAAACCGCTTTCGTTCTTCTGCCTTTCCCCCACCATTCCCTCTCTTTAGGCATGCCATCTCCTTCTGAATGAAGATTTTCAATACATTTCTATACTGACCAAAAGCCAAGCAGTCTAGGTGGACTGCAGAGCCTGAAATCTTAATAAAGCAAAACAAAAAAACAGGATAATAACAAAACTTAAAGTGATTTAAGGATATATATAATATTTTCACGATCAACAGAAAATCCCAGGATCCATATTATAATATGCTGTGAAATGCAAGGGGCTAAGGGTGAAGCCTTTCCTTGGCACTAGAAAAATGGGAATGTTTGTGCCAGGGGACCTCACTGCAGTAAGTTGTTCAAGGACAGGCTGGACATGCACATGGTGGGCATGTCGTGAGCAGAGCCGGCTGGAGCTGGGGGTCAGACTAGATGGCCCGGGAGACCCCTTCTGACTCACTCTATCTCTATGTTTCTATGTCTTCTTTAATGGAGTGGGGGGGGGGGATCACAGAGAAGGCCTTCTTCCTTGTTTACCCTCTCTGGACCTCCCTGAGAGGAGGACGGTCTCAGATGTACGTACGTATGCATTTTATCTCTGTGCCACCCAAGAGCTGCAGTTCTCTGGGCAGTTCACAGTGAAGATGGTACTGCATGGATAAGTTCCTTCCGTCCCCCTGCTGCACTGTGCTTTGAATTTTAATTTCTATTTGCATTGCTATATATGCACACATGTATGTATGTAATTCCCATGTGAGCCCTTTTGGGAGGCAATAGATCTTTGCCGGTCTTCTCTTTGTGTGAATGACCATGGACTGGCACTGGGGCAGGAGCCTCCATCATCTCCATCTCCACCATCACCACACACCCACTGTCTGGTCCTCCCCTTGGGCAGAGTGGAGCGGTTGCTCAGGCAGCAGATCCTGGGGGAGGGCAGCAAGATGTGGGAGGAGAGGCCATGCACCAGGCAGCCTGCTCTCCATCCCCAGAGCTGGACAGCTGCCTTCAGGTGCACCAGAGGTGCTACCCCATCATCCATGTTAAAGACACGAATCTGCCAGTCCAGTTAGCTTTTTCTAAATGGAATGGGAAGCACATCGCCCTCTCCTTTGCCTCAGGCAGCAGAATAACTTTGGTTGTCCCTGCCAATACACATTCAGTTCAACACACTCAGAGATCTTTTAGACATCAAATGTTGCAATTACGCAACCTCCCTTCTTCTGTATGTTAGAACATCTGAAAAGGGTTTTTTCCCCATCAATCTGAAAAGATGGATCAAATATAGTTATTGTGCCCAGGTTTTAATTCATGCACACTCATAGCATGGTTGTTCCTAATAGCAAAACCAGGTGGGCATCACATGTCAATGACCCTGATAGGGCCCGGCTGTGTCATGGCGGCATTTCCCTGCCTTGGGTGAGAGTATCAGCAGTTCTGGAGTAGTTTTTTGGGTAAACTAGCTTAGGCTGTCTCAGGACCCTGCAGATGTCCCCAATGCCAGACTAATTGCTCCAGCATCAGGCAAGGAATAATACTGAGCAGTCCATAAACGGTACCAGATGATTCCTCCAACCCCCTCATGTGTGGTTTAATTTATAAGCCTTTCTATTTATCATGCTCAGATTTTTCTGCTTCTGTGGCATCCACATGTCGTACAATAATATATTTCTGATGCTGACTGCAGCATAAATGGGAGCGCTCTGACAGTGCCTTGATTCTCCAAGTGTACCCTAATTGTCATTCATTTGCAGAAATGGCGTGGGGGAATCTTGCATGCTTATGGCCGAACGGCTGGTGTAAAAACTGAACGAGGAATGGCTGACACAGAGAAACTCAACCTGCATGTGTCTAATAGATTTTCAGCACCTCACTGACACAAAAGCCAAAAGGAGATTGAGTTGGGGGGACGTGTATGTTCAGAGCCTCCACTTTTAAAGCAAGAATTTGAGTAAATTCTGGTTGAAATCTGCTCAAACTGAGCTGCAATTTGCATAAAACTAGACAGATTTTACACACATTGTATTTAGAGTTTATGCAAATTGTACCTGGAATTTATGTAAATTGTACCTGGAACTGATGCACATTTCTCTAGCTTGTTGAAAATAAAAATCACAGCCCTGCTTTGAAAGCAGAAGACCATGTTCTGGCTCAAATCACACCAAGGTGACTTAGCAACTGCACTGGGTTGATGGGCTGGAACTGGGGCAGAACCCACCCATCCGGTTTCCTCTCACCTACCTGATTTGGACTGGCATCTTTGCAGCAGTCACTTACTCTAACTTACCAGTAGACTGCAATACTCCATAGGGCTTTTGTGGCTTTGAACCACTGGTCCAATTCAGCCATCATGCACAATGTGTGAACGGTACACCAAATGATAGGTTTTGAATAATGGACCTCTCCGTGGTGATTTCCAAGAATGGAAGAGCAGAGTTAAACAAGAGGAGATACATTTTGAAAAATATGGTTACCTTTTGAGAAATGGGCCAGTGCCCTTTTGTTTGTTAACTGAAAGGCTACAGAACTGTTTGCAAGAAGGTGAGGGTCACTGGGGAGAAGGACAGAATTCCCATTGCCCAGCCAACCTTCTCTTTGTTTATCCTTTTATTTATTTTTATTAATCATAATATGTATATACTGCCCCATTCCCATAGGCACTTGGTGGTTTACAAGAAATTAAACCAACTGTGAGTAATATCGATTAAGACAGAGGTATTACTACCACTTACACGACTCTGGTGCACCCACAACTGGAGTACTGTGTTCAGTTTTGGGCCTCTCATTACAGAAAGGATACAGCCAGGTTGGAGTCAGTGCAGCGTAGGGCCACAAGGATGGTGGCTGGTTTGCAGGGGATGCCGTATGAGGCAAGACTGAGGGAACTGGGTCTCTTCAGCCTGGAGAAGAGGAGACTCAGAGGGGATATGTTGGCAACATACAGGTATGTGAGGGGCTGTCACATGGAGATGGGGAGAGGCCTGTTCTCCCCTGCAGAGGAAGGCAGGACACGAGCCAATGGAGCCAAGTTCAGGGAAACAAGGTTCCATTTACATGCCAGGAAGCACTTCCTGACAGTTAGGACCCCGAGGGCATGGAATGGGCTTCCACGAGAGGTCATTGAGGCCCCATCAGTGAGGGTGTTCAAAGACAGGCTGGACATGCACATGGTGGGCATGTTGTGAGAGGAGCCGGCTGGTGCTGGAGGTCAGACTAGATGGCCCAGGAGGCCCCTTCTGACTTGCTCTGTTTCTGTGTTTCTATATTAAATAAAACTGACCAGGGAACTAATCTGGGAAGGCCTGTCAGAAGAGAGATGTGTTTAACTCCCTCTTGGAGTGGAAATTTGGGAAATGAGGTGCACCTGTCCTGGCAGACCATCCCACAGCTTAGGGACAACCACTGAACAAGTCCTCTGGGTAAGTCATTGACATTAACCTCACAGAGGCAGACTTCAGAAGGACCTGGGCTGGTGAGGTGGATGCAGGAGCAAAGGTGCGCCTGAAGGTACCTTGGACCCAAGCCATGAAAGGCTTCAAAGGCAACAACCAACACGTTGTTCTGTATCCAGTAGCACATTGGCAGCCAGTGCAAAGGCTTTAAAATAGGAGGTCTGTGGTCTCTCCAGGATGTCCCAGAGTCCAGGGACATATTTTCTACTAGGAGCGGTTTCCAGAGTAGGAGCAAGGGTAGTCCTATGCGCAGCACACTGCAGAGATTGAGCCTAGAAGTTGCCAATTCATGTGTACTGTTTTTAAGCCATTGTCCTCCTTTAAGGATGGGATGCACTTGGCAAATCAACCAAAGCTGATAGCAGACACTCTTGGCCACAACTTCTGTCTAAGCGGATATCTGAAGAGCTGGGTCAAGTAGCACCCCCAATCTGTGAACACGGTCTTTCAGGGGAAGTGCGACCCCATCTTGGAGCAGATGACACACCTCTGATCCTGGATTTGAACCCTTCACAGCAAGCACCTCTGTCTTGTCTAGATCCAACTTCAGTTTGTTTTTCCCCATGCAGCCCATTATCAGCTTCAGGCGAAGTCAGCGAGAAGATACTGTCCCTAGAAGAAGTAGAAGAAGTAGCAGTTGATGGTAAGGAGAAGTAGATCTGGGTGAAAGCTGCATACTGAGAACATCCAACAGATGGATGATCTCTCCCAGTGGCTTCCTGTAGATGGTAAACAGAATTGGAGACAGTATGGAACCCTGTGGGACTCCACAAGTCAGCTCCTTTTTAGAGAAGCAATGGCCTCCAAACATCTCAGATTGGAACCAACCCAAGAGGTAGGAAGGGAACTGCTGCAAAGTAGTTCCTCCGATGCCAAACTCCCTCAGAGGAACCAGAAGGTTACTATGGTTGATAGAATTGAAGACCACTGAGACATCCAATAAAGTCCAACAGTGAAACACTCCTCTATCAATCTGGAGTCATCGATCATCCACTACAGTAATAGATCCCTCAATGCTTCCAACCCCTCAAAGATGGACATGGATCTAGAGAGCAGATAGTTTTTCTCGCCAGTCCAAGCAGCCTGTCTGCACTAGCAGGACTTACAAAATGAAATAGATCCAGGATAACCTGATTCGTGGAATTGTTGGATACTTCTGTCTGTGTTGATCTTCACCACCATGATCACCTCAAGCTTGGCTCATATCCAATAAATTTTATCTAAAAAATGGCTGTTAAAAGCATCACAGTGAGCAACTGATGGTGCTAAAGGTAGCTTAGAGGGCACTGGGGAATGAGACAAATCCCTTATTACCCTAAACAGCTCTGCTGGATGGGAATTTGCAGACACGATATGAGCAAAGAAGAAACCCATCTTTGCTGCTCATATGACCAGTCCATAGCACCAAAGATGCTCTCTGTAAAGTGTTTTGTCAGAAGTGAGTCCATATTTCAACTAGTGGCATTCCAGTCATTATTGCCTCACTACATATATTGGGGTTCCTCTGTATATCAGCTCTTTTTAAAGCAGGACTGGAGGGTGCTCAGAAGCAATTCTAAGGCCCTAGTCAACTTCTGATTCCATTTTGTAGGGACCTGACTGCATCATGGTGGAATTGGCCAAAGAAGGGCTGACTGGAGACCTATTGGATCTATAAGTCTTCACGGTGGACCATTCTAAGAGGCCCTTCATTTCTACAGGGGCACACAAAGAGGACTGTGATCCTAGCCTTGATCAGGTGCTGATCTGATCAAGCCAAGCCTGAGGGGGCAGAAACCTTAGTCTTCCAAACTATGCTGCCCATTGCACATCCCACTGGAACAACACTTGCTGTTATTAGAATGCTGAGGGGATACAAACACTAGGATAGCATCTGTACTCGATGCAGTCCTCAAGTTCGTTCTTCCTTTCCTACCACCAGCAATAGAGCAAGGAAACATTGGTTTCAAAGATAGCTAAAGACATGCTAGAAAGTGTAGGGGTTGTTGTTGTTTTTCCACACATATTTTTCCATGTCCTGAAATAGCATCTTTTTTTTTAGCAAAAACTGAACATTTAGTTCAGCTCCTGTCTACAATTTTAGTACAACAGAAGCTGAATCTCTCATGCATTTTAATTCTTTATAACTACAATGAAGAGATGGGAAAAACTGTAATGTTCAAGTTTGTGGAGATGCTCCAAATTCTTCCTTACAGCTCCTTTGAATTTCTGCGTATTATCATGCCTCCCTGCACACCTCAATCAGGAAAAAGCACACATTTTTTCTACTGTGGAAAATGTGCGCTTCTAACTCTGTACATGTTTCCCAATTGGAAACATGCATCTTTTAATCCTGGCCAACCCAAAGTGTGCTCCCCAAAAAGTTAAGGAGTAAAATGCAATTGAGGCTACATTTGCACAACTATGCAGCTTCAGAAGTACACATTTGTGCAAGTGCACATGTTCAAATGCAAATACAACCTTGGGGCATTGCATAGTTTTAGCTCCCACGTTCAGCAGTCGCTTATCATGCATACATCCATCAAGCACATGCAAATCAAGAAAGATGCTTGCAGAGTATCTCGTGATCTCTGCCTGTGGTTTCTCTCTCATTATAGCATTTTCAGTGAATGGACATGTCATTCATGATGTCCTTTCCTGTCTGTGAATCTCTCACACCTCTCTATCCTGTACTTTTATCCCCAAGCATGTGCTTTTGACTTTCTTCTGATTTTCTCAATACATTTGGATCTAGCCTGACCACTTTGGAGTGGATTCCATCCTATATTTGACAATCCTCCCTGCCCAGGATTCTGCAGGCATCACATATGGCTAACCCCTGCATGCTTCAATCCCACATGGCTGGAAGCAGCATGCAAATGGTGCAGCCATGCAGGACAGATCATGTGGGTCTTTCCAACCCAGTTTGACTGTGGTATGGCCATCTTTCTGTGCAGTGGAAGACCTTTGCACTTGCACCTGGGCCGGAAATCGGGTTCTTGGGTTCTAAAGGGGTCACAGTGCTGGGGTCTTCAACATGTAAAGCTTCCCAGTTTCACTCCCCGGCATCTCTAATCGATAAATGATCTTCAGCATAAGGTCTTGGGAAGAGTTCTTCTGAAGCCTGAGATACCCACTGCTGGTGGACCATGCATGGACAACCTCTGGGAGACAATGTATGTGTGGCCTCTAGTGCCTGGCATGGCCTGGTATGGCCTGCCGAAGTCATCTTTCTAGCCCATCGTGTCTTGGCTCCTCCATGAGCCTTACATCCAGCTCTCCCTGAATGCTTCCCCCTAGTCTAGAGACTACAAAAGATTTGAGAGGGCATGGAAAGTGGGCACTTCTGTACTTCCCTCTTGACAGCTTCTATTAACTTGCATTGTTTAAAAAGGTAAAGGTAAAGGTTTCCCCTTGACGTTAAGTCCAGTCATGCCTGACCCTAAGGGGTGATACTCATCTCCATTTCCTAGCCAAGGGAGCCAGTGTTTGTCCGCAGACAGTCTCCGTGCACATGCGGCCGGCATGACTAAACACCGAGGTGCACAGAACGCTTGCATTGTTTATATATCACTAAATTTAATGAAATGCTTGAGTAAAGGTTTTCACCTGCAAAGTCCCGGGTTGAGCTTCAGACCACCCCCACACTTTGTCCACTCCTGGGCTAGGTAGAACATTAGTTGTCCTCATATATGCATTACAGCCACCTCCACAAGGTTTCATGGACACCCGTTAGGACAAACCTGAACAAGGAGGTTTCTTGCACTTCTTGATTCTTGGAAGTGATGGGCCCAAGTTTCCGTAACAGCTCTCAAGCTGACATCTTCAGGGCTCACTGTGAATCACATCTCCAGTGAATCAACCATCCATCATGGTCCAGATGGACTTGAAGGGTCAATGTAATGAGCACAGATGCTTTAATCCCCACTGCCTGTCTACACAAGAGAGAAAAAAGAGGTGCTTCGTTGTCGTGGTTGTTTTTTATGGTCTTGGGTGAAATGAAAGATGCCTTAAGAAATGGTGTGGAAAATAGAAAGTGCCCTCTTTATAGCCAGCTCAAGGCAAGTGAATGTCTTTTTGAACACCCCTGTTTGAAACCCCCACCCCAGGTATAAACTACTCTTGTATAAATCCCCCTTTCACCTCAAAATCCATCTCATTTATTGGAAAAAATTTCATTCTTCCAACCTCCAAGGATTGCTGCATCCTGATTTTCTAGCTGGGTCCAAAGAAGGGTACATCAAGGGCCCGGTGATTAATACCACTGGAGAATGAGTGAAGGGTAAGCCAAGAATTTGGCAACCTTGAGGGAAGAAGGTAGGAATGGGTGAGAATTGTATTCCATTGTTTTGTTTCATTTGCCACATTTCTAAAACATGGAATAGGAAGAATGAATGGAAGGAAGGAAGGAAGGAAGGAAGGAAGGAAGGAAGGAAGGAAGGAAGGAAGGAAGGAAGGAAATGAGGGATTGGGAAAAGCAGAAAATGACAGATCTGTTCATCTAGGGCTTTGAATGTTAGCCCCTCCCAAGCCTGACCCTGAATCCCAGAGCATTCAGCTGCGCTTATGAGGCTGATTCTTTCTTCTGACAAGCACCTCATCCTGAACAGCTGGATGGGAGAGAGAGAGAGTGTGGCCCTCTCTATGCTGTGCTGGGGAGACAGGTGCCCATTGCAGTTGGCTGGTGCAGATGGGTGACAATTTCTTCTGGGTCACTGTTTGTCAAGAACTTACTAAAACATGCAGATGTTTTTCTCTTCTGAATAGAAAGAACTGAATATGAGAGCAAGTAAAACAGATTCATCTATTCCTAGGCAATGCACACAATTCACTTGCAGTATAATGCCTTCTGTATGCTAGGATATTATTTCTGTCATCATGGGACACCCTGGTTCTCAAACAAGGACAGATCTAGAAGCTTCGGTTGACCTTTTGTACATTAGGTCTTTCAATGCCTTGCTCCATCCATTCCATAGATCAGTCTTCCCCACAGGTGCCTTCAACTCCCATCAGCCTCCACTGGCATGTCCAATCATTAGGAGTCCTGGGTGTTTTCCTTGACAACCTTCAGAAGACACCAAGTTGGGAAGGCTGTTCAAAGATCATTAGTCTCTTTCCATCGTTGCTCTCATATATAACTTCATCCTTCTGCCAGCAGTCTTTTTTTCTGTAATCAAACTTGGCCTACCATGTGATGATTACAAACCTTGTACTTTACCTCATTTTCATCTTGCACACCAACCCTGCTACATATTTCCTTCACTTCGGATCCATCAGTCTCCTTCCATGTACAGCTCATGATTTTGGATCTATAAAGCAGTCTTATAGTGCAGTATACTGAATTAAGCCATTGGTCTATTATTCCAATACTGTCTTCTTCAATTGACGATAGCTTTCCAAAGTGTCTGCCTCAATGGTCTTCAGCTTTTGATGATCTGTGCTGTCCTTTGTTTTGCTTTGCTTATTTGTTCAATGGTTAAATTTTATCACTGTATGCTGCCTGGGTATGTTATACACAACCAGATATGCACATGTATACACATACGCACAAATTACAATAAAGTAGCAAGCTGTTGGGTCCTTGGGATGCTGCAAACCGAACCCGACACCTTCTGCATTAAGTCTGTGCTCTGTGCTGGTAGAGTCACCTTAGCTCATCTTCTCAGCCGCAGATCCATCTCTGTCCCCCAAATCAAGCTGCTCACCCTGACTTGCCTACTCCTGAAAGTCCACCCGGAACACAGGGATCAACACTGCACAGTTGCTGGAGGTCCTGATTCTTCAAGGGGATGAGGGACCCCTGCAAAGTATGACATTTCCTTGCAAGGCGAACAGGGAATTAAAGATGTCACATGTTCAGGCCTACAAGGCACACATTTATCTCTGTCACATAACCAGATTTATGCTGATTTATGCCACCGCTGTGTGATGGAGTCGTCCAAGTTGCTCTTCAAATATACCCCAGAGGCGGAATCACCCCCTTTGCATGTACGACGACTTTGCATGGCTAATAGAGCTGTCCCATGGTACGATGGCATTTGCTTTAATTCTCCAGCAATATCTGTCCATTGTCAATCACACACCCTGACCAAGCTGTAGATCCCTCAGCTTTTCTCACTCTGGAGGAAGTGTGTGTAGACAGCACACCCAACTGGCCACATCAGGAAACTGCAGCACCATAAATATATTATGCACATGTAAATGAATGATCAAAAGGCTTCACTTTTGACCCTTGTGCAAGTGTTCCACAGAAAAAGCTGCAAATGCCTCCCATGTTCCTCCCTCCCTCCCTCCCTCCCTCCTTCCTCTCCATGCTATCATTCTTATCTAATTTGATTGAAAATATATTCCGTTTGAAAGAAAAGCACAGGAGAAGAGTATGTCAGAGAATTGATCAAAGGTTGGACTTGGAGTCCTTGTGCTTACCTTTCCTTACCTGTGCGACAGACACGAAGCATGTGTGAATGTTCTGTCTTTCAATATACAATCATTTCTCCAGCAGCCTGCAGCATCTTCAGCTTCCCACACTTCCCAGGGGAAGACATCCTTGAGTAGCTCCTCCCATAAGGTTTTTCAAATCAGGTAGTGAAAGCAGCATGGGAGGAAGCAGGAAAGTGATGGAGAAAGGAAACACAGGCATGGAATCCTCAGTGAATAGGCTAAAAGTCCATTAGAAATAAGTGCCAAGTCAATCTAACATAATCCTCAAAGTGTCCCAAGAATGAGGCAGCACAATGGGAACCTCCTTCATGGAGAGGGCAGAGAAATGGGAATTTGGAAGGCCTATTTTGGCTTTCCCTCTGGAGTGGACATAATGTTGCTTACACCACATCTCCGTTGATGCAAACTGGGACCAGCCTGACAACACAATTGATGTGGGTATATTTGGCAGCAGCAGTGCAAAACCCAAGAGCCCGAAGGCAGCAAGGAGCCTGGTGGGCTCAGGACACTACTGATATTGGTCACCAGGAAAAGTGAGATTTTGATTTCATGTTGGCGTTGCTTGCCCAAATTCCCAAAGTTCTCAAAACTGGAGACAGAATCAAATATGGAAGAATCCAAAATGGACAGCTGTGTGCACCTGGGCCCAGGGCCTCGAGTGTTTTGATCGCAAATGTCTGTGACTTTAACCATGCTGGCATCCAATTTGGTTGGCCCTCCCTTTTTCCTGGCAGGATCCTCATCCCTGCTCATCACTGTCCTCTCCATGCTCTGAACAGTTGCACCAATTCAACTGAGCTGATGGTGAGGTTTTCATGTCAGATGGATTTGATAAGAGTTTCCCCAAATATGGAGAGGAAGAGCTTGATTATTTTTAAGTGGAAGAATATGAGAGGAACCTTATTTTCTCATTCTTAAAAACTGAAGGGCACAATCCAATGTGCTCTGCCCAGCTCACATGAGATCCAAACCCAGCTGCTCACGTGCATCTGGTGTACAATGCCAGACATGGCGGAAGGGAATTTCGCAGCCACCACATTCCACAATGTGAATTTCACCTGGATGTCTGTTTTTTAATGTCTGGGGCTGGGGGAGGGAAGGAAGCTGGGACACCAAATGGAATCGTGTAGGCTGCCAGCCCGCTTGTCTGCCTGTGTCCCCAGCAAGACCCCTTTCTGCCTCCAAGACTCAGTTGCATCCTTGGAGTGGGAATCAGCACAGTTCTGTCTGCAGCTTGCAGAATCCCAGCTTGGAGGTTGCAGGAACACAGAGCTGAGGCTCCAGAGAATCCTATAGGCCCCCAGAAAGAGAAAATGGAAGCTTCTGAGAATCCTGCTTCCTTCTTCCTGAAAAAGTCCCCCCCCCGCCCCCCAAAAAACGACAATAAAGGCACTCTGGCCATGCCTATTTTTTGGAGGCCTTCTGGCATTTATTTTATGACAATTGGAGGTTGACCCAAAGAGACCAATCAGCTTAATCATAATTCCTTATGGAATAAATTCCTGTCTAACATAGGCATACATCTGTTTCTGCTTCGGGGGATAAAATCCTTCTCTGAAGAACTGCATGGAATCACCCTTTCAGGAAGCCCATGTTTCATCATATGGTATGTGTGAGCCACGGTTGGGTGTGTGTATTCCTGAGTCACAGCATTGACAGAATACTTACATCTCAGAAGAGACATTTATCATCATTTCCCTCTTTCTTGTAGACTTCTCTCCCCCACCCCAACTCCGCACCCTGAGTCATCCACTTTTCTGTAGCTCTTTGCATTCAGGTATGCTTCTCTCATTCAATTATGCCAATCCTGATAAGGCAAAATGATATCAATCCTGGTCCATTTCCTATAAGTGGGTTTAGCTTTCATGGATGTCTAAGCCCCAACATCGTTCTTTTTAGAAGATTAAAACTGCTGATGACTCTCGATGAAGCTCTATCAAACTCTATGATACATTCCTAGCTTTGCCAGCCCTCCTCCATGGCGTACCTTGGGCGAACATTTCTCTTGAGATCACTGGAAAGGAAAATATGGGAGCCACCACAAATCCCTTTCCTTTCATTTTCACAGTTTGGTTTCTGCATCCCTTAAATGAACATCACTTTGAGCGATTGGTCTAATGCCGACATGAAGAATATGCACTAAAAAACCCTTTTAGAAAGATTTATAATATTAACCTCAAGCTATTTTTAAGTCACCGTCAATCTTTATGGAAGCTGAGTTGAGATACATTTGTTTCCAGAAAGGCAGCCAGTTCTGTTACCTTTCATAAACCAGGATTGAACGATTGGCTCTGGGTGATACCGGCTTAATGATGTGCTTGGGCTTGGAACTTCACATAGTCCTTTTCCAACGGTTCATTGCTAGGAACGTATGAGAAAAGACATTTCAATTCATTTTTGATCAGGATTTACCCAGTTTGCAACTTCTGGACTGAATGTGGGTTTAGATGTGATCTGTGTTTCAAATGTGCACTTTTCTAGGCTTGCAATATGTTTTGCAATTTCCCCCCAAATGCATTTCCCAGGTTGTATTCATTTGAAAAATGTGCATGAAAAATATACTTTTAAAAAAACATGAACTGGCTCACACAATGAGAAGAATGCATACCTTTAAAAGAAGTACATGGCTGATACATGTATTTGGAGAAATGTGCATATCATTTCATGTGGAAAAAACAGACCTTTTCATCTGATATGGTTTCAGATTAGAAGAAGACTTGAAATGGAAGTTGGACAACTTTGGTGAGCTAGAGGTTAGCTGATCCATGCATCTGTTGCTTGCTTCTTTCATGAGAAGAACTCATAAAGCTGGTAACTGACAAATAAATAATATGCCGATATATGATATTCGCTGAGATTGCCAAATCAAATACTGAATTTAAGCTCACCCAGAGGAGGGGAATCTAGCTACCCAGTGGGTTTAATGAAATTTTAATGAATTTCTTTTTTTGTATCGTTTCCTTTGTTGTAAGCCGCCCCGAGGCTTTGTTGCGATGGGGCGGCATAGAAATATTTTAAATAAATAAATAAATAAGTTTATCCAACCTCGTTCTTGCATTCTTTGATCCACTCTGAGCCCTGCTTGGAGCTGTACAGGGCCTCTCATTAAACTAGAACCTTTACTAGAGCTCCCTGCTTGGCCTTGAAGCAATATCTGCTTGTGAGCAAGAACTAGGACAAAATGGAAGTTGCTAGTTTTGCTGTAATTTGGTTTTGTTTTTCTTATGACTCTGCCTCTCTTCAGCTCCCTAAGCTTTGGGTAACTGAGAGATGCTTGGGACATTAGAGCCATACCTGTAAATTATGACCTGAGCTGGCTTGAGCTGCACCTTCAGGGTGAATGCACAGCTCATAACTTAGTAAGGCACTGGCTTTCACAATTTCTCTGTTTCCCTGCTAGGGATGAATCTAGCAAATCTAGAATTAGACGTGAATTTCCAAACTGAGGTGGTTTGCTGGCAGAAAGCATGGTATCTATAGTGCTTGTGTATAATCTTAGTTTGGACAAACTTCCAACAAACCTTTGTATTTTTGTTATTCCAACTTAGACTTATGATGAGCATTTATTCAAAAGGCATGACTAAAGCATCTAAATACTGCAATTTCAGCACAGAACCCAAAGTTGTTTACTGCATAATTTCATTTGCAGGTCTCATTGCCATGGGAGGATGCCACTGAACTCTTTAGTTTTCTTTTCTAAATCAATCAGTGTAAAAGCTTGGATATGAAATCTTTCAACAAATCAATCGCATTTGAAGAAACAAACATGGAGGTTAGTTCCCACCCCTTTCCATATCCAAGAGTCAACCAAGAGTATGCCTCTCTTGTATCTGGTGTTCTTTTTCATTTAAGGTTGGTAATTAGAAGTTTACTGAAGACATGCGTGCTTATGGGTGGCTTTCTAAAGAGCACTGGAAAGGGAGTTCAAGAAAAAGGGAGTTGCAGTAGGATCAGTGAACAGAGAAAGTGGTGGATGAGGCAAAAAACGGACAGCACTTGCCTGTGACTTTTGAGTTATTTATTCATTTTATTTATTTTATTTAGAGAACTTCTATGCCACCCCATTCACTGAAGCCTCTGGGTGGCTCACAATCATAAATAAATAAACACAATATAAACAGTATAATTTAAGTCGCCCTGGCCAAAGAATAAAATAAATAAACATTATTAACAATTAAAATAATGTTTGAATAAAAAGGTCTTCACCTGGCACCGAAAAACAAATAACAACGGCACCAGGCGGACCTCTCTGGGGAGCGCATTCCCTAAATTGGAATGTTACAGCCACTCACATCACTTACAACAGTCCATAGACATCGTAGGTAAATAGTAGGGCATGCAAAGACGGCCAAGTAGAACGGGGGGCATAATTCAGTGACACACATGGTGGAGCGTAGCTTGGTGCAATACGTTGAGAATGCACGGCCATAAGTATATATACAACAGGAGTGTGGAATGATCGTCTGAGGATGGCAGCATTCATGACATGATGGGAAAGTTGTACTTTCTGCAGGGGGAGTTTGTCCAAGAGAGCACGCACTGTTGTGTGCACAGTTACTAGCAGTGGGTATGAAAGCTGGACATTGAAGAAAGCAGGCAAGGGGGTTAAATAAAATATGCTTTTGAAACATGCTGCTGGAGGAAGTTTTGCAAATTTCCTGGAGATGGACAAGTGGGTCCTCCATCAACTCAAGCCAGAATTTTTGCTCAGATATTTTGGTTGTTATCAGATCTGAATCTCAGACACCACTGTGTTCAACCAAAATGTGCAAATAGTTTAAATTATAGCAGATAGTATTGGAAATAGATTTAGAAAATCTATTTAGAAATAGATAGAAAATGCTCGTCCCTCACAATGGTCAGTGCAAATGTTGAGGAAAAGAATAACAAAAAAGGGTGGGGTATTTATCCATGTTTGACGCGCTTCCATTCAAGTAAAATATGCAACTCGCATAATGCAGATTGCTGGAAATGCAGTGTAATCAAGTCAAAGCTACCTTTTTACACTTTTTTTTTAGCATTGTCCTAAATTAATCTGTGCCGAATGGAAAATATTAATTATATAACCCAAGGTAGTCCATATCTATTGATCCAGTAATAATTCTTTGGGTTATGCATATTTTCCTGTGGATAATGACTTGGCTTTAATTGTAATTTTTCTTACTATTACTAACATGTTGATAGTTAGATATTGGAAACAGAAAAACCCACACCTAATTTAAGATTAGTCTGCTAATCCCTGGAATATAGTTTGTGCATCTAAACTATCAACTCCAATTTAGATTAAAGAATCACGTCAACATGGCAGTCAATTCATGCAGATTTGAGTGGTGTTTACTGCTTCCTGCAATGACATGTTTAATGATAATGGGATATTATATTTTCTTTGTAATAATTATAATTGCGTTTTATGTATTTTAATAATAGAAAACCATACCTCCCAGATCACCTTCCAGAAATTCACCACTGCAATGTTTATCAGTGTACCTCTCAAAGAAATATGGATGTCACATCTTATAGCTGTAGCTAATATATTGTTGATATTCTCTAGGAACAAAGATGATGTCAGTAATTTATAAGGACTCTGACACACAGACAAATTCCTGCCACAATCCTTAAGTCATATACTTTGGCATCCTCATTCTCACTCTCACCCTCACCCTCATTTCTATATCGCCAATAGCCAAAGCGGTCTGGGTGGTTTACAACAATCATCACAGAATCATGTACTCAAATCACCCATCCAAATTCTAACCAGGCCTGACCCTGCTTAGCTTTCAGGATTAGGCAGGCTGCATATTACAATGACCAAGGGAGGCATCCCTAGTTTCCTGAGCCCTGCTCAATATCGTCCAGATTAAGATCTATCAAAAAAATGAAGCTCTGCTAAGAGCACTGTCCGTTGTGGATGCGACGGTGACCTCAGCAGGAAGGGCATTTTTGGTGGTGGCCCATGTTCTTTGGAAGATCCTGCTTTCTAGATGTTCCTCTCTTGTTCCTTCATTGCATTATCTTTTGTATTATCGTTATGTGCTTAGTATGACACTTGATTCCGAATATTCTCCCTTTGCTGCTAAGGGTTAATTTCTTTTCCCATTGCTTTTATTTTCATGCTTGAATTGATTTCCATATGAATAAAATTTCATTTGTTTGCTTGTTTATTTTGCTTTTTATTGTCAACTGCCTTGGGAACTGTTATGGCTAAAAGGCAGTACATAAATAGAGTAAGCAAGTAATGGGGAAATCTGAATAATTCTGAATCAAATACTATAACTCATGTTGGTTACCATGACATGGTTAAAATCACCACATCCAATGGGATGCTATCAATCTTCTTGTTGCCCACATAGTCTTAATCAAGATCTTGAATTCTCCAAAATGCTCAAGCATTTTCAGAGCTACACGTGGCTCAGAAATCAGAAACAAATATGCCTTTTTGAGATTGTATAGGGAAGGCTGAGCAACAAAGGATTGAGGCCTTTGAATTGTGGTGCTGGAGGAGACTCCTGCGAGTCCCTTGGACTGCAAGGCGATCAAACCAGTTAGTCCTAGAGGAGATCAACCCTGACTGCTCTTCAGAAGGCCAGATCCTGAAGATGAAACTCAAATACTTTGGCCACCTAATGAGAAGGAAGGACTCCCTGGAGAAGAGCCTGATGCTGGGAACAATAGATGGCAAAAGAAGAAGGGGACGGCAGAGAATGAGGTGGCTGGATGGAGTCACTGAAGCAGTCGGTGTAAGCTTAAGTGGACTCCAGGAGATGATGGAAGACAGGAAGGCCTGGAGGAATGTTGTCCATGGGGTTGAGATGGGTTGGACATGACTTCATGACTAACAACAACAACAAGAAGAAGAATAGTTCAGTCAGCCCCAATTTATGATCACAGCATCCTGTTAAATATGGTCTATGATTATTGCCTGTGACTAATAATGACCAATTAAAATGAGAATGTAGACCAGTATACTGCCAAGTTATTTGACCAAAGTCATGTTACTCAAGAGGAGTGACATCATTTGATTAGAACAACTAACTCAAGACAAATAATAACAATAGTAAAGATGTTCAGGAAGAATCACAGCATTTCAACCAAACAGACAGATTCAAGAGGACCATTGGGAGATGTCACACAAAGGCCATTTGCCTAAGTCCAAAGTATGTCCAGATTTGGAAGGAGACCTACTGGTTGCTCATAGTTTCTGGACCATCAGGTCATAGCCTTTTTTTTCCTTGCAGGTTTTATTCTCCTTTTCTCTTTTCTGTCCATGGCATCAGTAGAAAATGAGATATGTGTAGGTTGCAGTTTCTATGACCTTAACACAGTTTTTACTGTCCTGGAACTGTGAGCTAATCAGCACATCTTTGCGATTGGGAGGCTCTTTAGATGCTCCAATGACGCTACAAATGCCCAATCAGCTAGTTCTTGCTGAGTTCCTTTTCTTTCTCTCCTCCCTGCACCCCCGCCCCCCGCACCATTTTCCCCTTTTTGGCTGACTACAAACACACTCTAGTTTAGTTTCCCTTCCAAAGGCTCTGAAATGACTAATTCCTCCAACATATTTCAACACATCCTTAACTGCTAATTGAAGTCTGTGCGCAAGGCGGGGAATGGTACGCACCGATGAGATCTCCTCTTACAATGATGTGCCGAATCCGCTCTTTATCTTATTCATTGCCGAAGCCTCATCTGTTGCAAGTCCAATCAATTTTTGTAGCTTTGAAAAGATATGTCCTCTTTTAACTTTCTCTGTGCTGAAGAAAGGAAGAAGGGAGGAGGGAATTAAGCATTACCTTTCTTGTAGCAGTGAAATTTGATTGCTTTCAGAAGACTCAGGAAAGAAATGTTGTTGACATTTTTCCCCCAGTCTCTGCATGGCAATAAGGTATGATGGCTGATTTATCAAAGGGAACGTTCTCATCAAGAGCAAGAGAGAAACAGAGAGTGAGAGAGAAAGTTCACGTCGCACGAAATGAGCTACTAATTTCTTTGTCATTTCACTGACAATATGGTCTTGGAGCAGCTGTGATTAGAACAATGCATGCTCCTCAAACTGTGTTCCACTTGACTTTTGGAACTCTAGAAGGTCATTATGTTGGGGCAAAAACAGAGGAAAGAAGAATAGACCTCCCCCCACCCCCGGGGTGGGTTGGGGGAGCAAGTGAAAGGATATAATGGGAAGTCAATAAGTTGTCTCAAGGAATTATTCAGTTACATCAGTGATTAGGTCTTGCATAAAAAATGGTAAACAAAGAATGAGCTTTCTGTTATTGAACTAAGAGGCCATCTAGCAGATTGAGACCTTGGTGTAATTAAATGGGACTGCTCTCACAGTTTTGAATAAGTTTAGCTTTAGGCAGAAAAGAAAAAGACAGACAATAGCTTTGTTTTGTTTTTTTAAGAGTCCTGAAAGTGGCTTGAGAGAGTGAGGAACTGCATCCTATGGTTTTTGCATGCCAGATAACAGTCCTTCCCATATATTTCTATTTTTCTTTTGCCCCACTGTCGCTTCTGAACAAATGGGCCCTGTGGGTTTTTAAAGCAAAACCCAAAACAAACAAAAGCCAGCCAACTCTATTCATCAGCAGTAAAAATATCTCACTCCGTTTGTCATCCACAGCACCAGCAACAGCACAAGTGATGCAACCAAATTCCATAATTACTTAGCTTGTTTGTCAAAATTCCATCCATAATGTTCACATCTGTAGGGGGGTCTTTCAGAATCACTAGTAAGACGGAACTGAACACACGTTTCAGTAAAGTAGAACATGAATCCCCTTTGTTAAATTTAAATCAATCTGCCACCTGATGCCCCCCAACTTACTTGAAACAGTTGTCATGTCTCCACTTGAATTTTTTCAAGTGGGAAGGAAGAACTTAGTAAGGCTTCCTAATTTGTCTGGAGAAGAATCATCATACAGAAATATGTTTGCTAAGTCATGGCCATGAGCTGAAGTTCCTAGAAGCAAAAGCTGACAGAACATACGAATCTTGTGGTTGTGAGCTGCCCCGAGGCTTGTTGCAAGGGGCGGCATACAAATTTTTAAATAAAAATAAAATAATAAAATAAAAATTACCAAACAGGTGAAGCTGCCAATAGAAGGCAGTGATTTGTCTGCCAAAACAAAAAGCAAAACAACACAAAATCCCCACTAAATTTTGCTGCTAGGTTTGAGATGAGGACAGCAGCAAGGAGAACAGCTTTGGAGACAGCTCCAACTCTTGCCTGCCCTTGCACGGGTCTCCTCTTCCAATGAGTCTACATTCTCAGCCACTGCCAGTAGCTGCTTTTGCTCCTCATCTTCTTTCTCACCATTGCTGTAGGAAGAGAACCGGAGAGCAAGAGGCATTTGCTGCACCTCCCTCGTTAATCCTTCCATGCCATGTGATGGTGAGAAGATGTAGCAGTAGATGCCAGCACTAATCAGGAGGCAATTCATGAAGAGAAGAAACAACTCCAGCAGGTCTTGTGACCAGGGGGCCTTTGGAAGGAGCCCAACCCTGCCTTCCTTTGATGCTGGGCCTGAACAGTATAATGAGTTATTGCAGAATCCCTGATTCTTTAATATCTTCTTCCTCCCTGCTGGAGTCTGAAAAAAGCAACACAGCAATTAAACAACCACACAACCATTGGTAAATGCAGTGACTGTAAACCCAATATTTTTAATCTCAATCATCCCAAGAGTACATAACATGGAGTGACGGGCTTAAGCTATCAGAAGCCAGATTCCAGCTAGATGGCAGGAAAAAATCATTGATGGTAAGAACAGTACAAGAACAGAAACAATTGCCTAGGGAGGTGGTGGGCTCTCCCACACTGGAGGCATTCAGGGTACAACTGGAGAGTCATCTGAGGGGGATGGTTTGACCTGGGGTCCTGCACTGAGCAAGAGGTTGGACCTGATGGACCTTTGGCCCCTTCCAACTCAAGTATTCTATGATTTCATGATTCTATGATCCCCTTTTGTTTGCTTTCAGGGAGATACAGTCCATAACGGTAGAGATTTCCTTCTATGACATCATATTCTGCTTAAACTCAATCAGATCTTTCTTGCTCAGTGTTGCCTGCCTTAACCGGCAGCAAATCTCCAGGGTTTCCTAGCTCTGTTGAGAGATGCCATCAGCTTCAGCATGCCATTCTACTTTATCCTCATAACAGCAACCCCAAGAGTAAGTTGGACTGAGAGTAATT
Organism: Varanus salvator macromaculatus; assembly: GCA_023646645.1. Taxonomy (NCBI): domain Eukaryota; kingdom Metazoa; phylum Chordata; class Lepidosauria; order Squamata; family Varanidae; genus Varanus; species Varanus salvator. Next base: position 2,974,618 of record JAIXND010000762.1, read on the forward strand.
GCCTGTCCCAGCATGCTTCAAGGTTGAGTGGGCACCAGAACTTGGATCTCCCAGGTCTTCCATTCTGCAACAGCCACAACACACTGACCTGCATGGCGCACCCAGAAGCTAAAAAAACCCGCAAAATGCTAATGCACAAAATTGGTTAGGGAATGAGAGGGGCTGGGATGAGGCACTAGCAAAATCCTTATGTATCACCCAACTTTGGAAAAAGAAGCAAACCAAGATAGTTCAGGACACAACAAACTGGGGAAAAAACCTTGGAAGCAGAGAGTTTGGAAGCATCCCCATCTGCTGTGAAAGCGTATCACAGCCTCAGAATCTGGGTTTGAAATGGATCAATGGCAGGCATTCATTCAAATATGGGTGGCAAGTGAAGGCTGGGCAAACTTTGAGCATGTCTCTGGTATTGCAAAATATCCAAGAAAAGAGGCCAGTCCACCTTTCTGCTCAGTTCCGTTTTGTTGTGCTAATACATGCAGATGAAATTTGGATTTCAAATAACGCTTCATGCTTTGTCTTTCTGGTGGTATAGAACCTGCATTCTGAAAAACCTCTCCTTTGCAATTAACAATGGCCAGTGAAGTTTTTCTCTTCATTATGCAGCACTACAAACTCAGACACCAGGAAAAAGCTGGAGAGTCCTTGGGGATATATATTTCATTTTCATCTGTTTTGATGGATTTCTCTGCTCTTCTCTGATCTGCATCGTGTAAGTTGGGATCTCAATTAGCATTGGTTTGGGGCACTTTGGTGGTTGGGCTGCAGAGATATTGATCTGTCATAATCCAAGAGCCTCCTTCTCACAGCAGTTTTTGCCGTCAGGGAAAGAAGCTGGGAAGAAAATGTGTCTGTTGCAGTTAATTTGGAGGTGAGGTGAGAAAGAGAGACTACATTAGGAAATGGGTACAAGGCAAAGCCAAAGTTAATTTTCTGAAAAATGCATTAAATTGAAGTAAATGTTGGACTCGGCCAGCAAAGGATAAGCAGGTGATTTGGAGAGCCTCCACATGTACTATCAGCTCACCTGCAGAAGCATTTTATGGCCATCCCTTATATCAACCTGGTGGTTCCAGACATGTTTGGATTTGTTCAATGACCCTGCTGGATGGGAATTCTGGGAGCTGAGGTCCAAATGCTTCTGAAGGCCACCAGGTTGGGGAAGGCTGCCCTATATGAACTGGCCCATATTTTGAGTTCCCCACTGCAGCTGTATTCTGAGTTTCCCCACCTTCTAAGTTTGGTGAGAAGCTCCCACTGTTGTAATTGTGAAACCAGGTCTGGGGAATGCTCTCCGCACATGTATTTGCCTGAAATATGCATGGGTTTCTTTTACATGCCAAGTGGAGAAAATGCATTTACTAAAGCCTTGGACAGATTATGAATTGAGCAGGTTTCACTTGCCTATTTATTGGAAATATTGATCACGTTTCCATTGTGCTGTTAGAAAAACTGGATACAAACTACAAAACTTCAGTTAAGAAAGCACAACAGGGACAAGCCTGGTTGTCATGATGATAGGTAGATCAGAAGGGTTCTTGGAGATCAGCTAGCCTGCCCCCATGTTCAGTGCAGGATCCAGCTCAATGCATGGTCAGCAGTGTCAGGTGGGACAAAAGTGTCCAAGAGAAGATGCTGTCAAGCATTGGCTTGTGAGTCCTTTCTGTTCCACTTTCTTACACCTTTTACCATTTGGATGGTTTCACTAATGTTTATCTAGCACTTATTTCCTTGCATTTCTTACTGTCTGGTTCCAGTCCTTCTCTCTAGATTAACAGATAATATATCAGTTCCACCTGAAGACAGGCAATATCTTTCTTCTTCGGACTCAAGATACCCAACTCTTCTCCAGGCTGTTCCCTGTGCTCCAGACTTGGCCAGAGTAGAGGAAGAGGAGCTTGAGTAAAGATCTGAAGTTTGTGGCTGCTCTTCCTGATGCCATTTGGTTGAAACAGGGTATTGCTCTTATACGTCACAAGTAAATGGCATCCAATAAGAAATGCGTTGCTTTGTTTTGGTCATGGGAGACTTATGTAACTGGGCCAGAATGGCTGCAGTACTGATAAACATGGGCCTCTTTTTCCTGGCTGGAAGGATTTAAATACCCTTTACCTGGAGGAAGCAGAAGAGATAAGCTAATGAGGGGCAAGAAGCCACTTCCTGCAGTATATGATGGGAAGGAAGATGCAAGGGTGGAGGTGGATGGACTGCCTTCCTTCGCCAAAGGAGATAAAACTTACTGGATCGCAAGTCATTGTCTTGCAGGACAAAGACACATTTCCTGCTCCCAAACGCAAGGATGGCCTAGCAAAACCTTGGAAGGAAAGAATTCTTCACCCAGCACGCAGTTAAACTATGGAGTTCACTAACAGAAGATTTAGCAATGACCATCCATTTGGATGGCTTGAAAGGGGGACTGGGAAAAATTCCGGAAGATAAGACTGGCGATGCTTACCAATCCCGATTCTCAGCAGCAGAGTGTTTATATCCCTCTGGGGCCAGAGAACATGAGCAGAACTGAGCCATTCCATTCATTTCATGCTCATGGGCTTTCTGTGGCAGCAGGTTGGCCACTGTATGAAAAGGATGCTGGTCTAGATGGTGTGGAATGGGCTTCCATGGGAGGTCGATAAGGCCCCATCGGTGAGGGTGTTCAAAGACAGGCTGGATGTGCACATGGTGGGCATGTCGTGAGCAGAGCCGGCTGGTGCCGGAGGTCAGACTAGATGGCCCAGGAGGCCCCTTCTGACTCGCTCTGTTTCTCTGTTTCTATGTTTCTATGACCTTGTCTGAGACAGCATGGCCCTTCTTTACATTCCGACTCTCTGTGATTGTGGTTTGATGAGACTGTCTCTTCTCTGGGTCATCAAAATGGGTGGTGATTTGGAAGGTTGCTTGATAAGGGCCATATTTCAGGGCTGAGCCAAGTATGGCTATCCAAGTGAAAAACCTTTTCATCTGCCTTTTAGACATTGCAAAGGATCTCAACTCAGCTTTGATGACATCTGATGTCTGGTTTATCCAGACAATGATCTGAGCTCTGCCATTCCTATCAGCACCTTCTCTAATCTCCCAAAAGAAAAACACTTGGACTAGAACAAAACAGGAAGGGAAGGGAAGGGAAGGGAAGGGGAGGGGAGGGGAGGGGAGGGGAGGGGAGGGAGGGAGGGAGGAAGGAAGGAAGGAAGGAAGGAAGGAAGGAAGGAAGGAAGGAAAGGCCAGCCATTCCTTGGTGATGAGGTACAGGGTAGTGATAGCAGAAGGCATCCTCATTCACAGAAGAGGACTCACAAAACTTCCTTCATCCCAGACATGATTCATGGAGCATAAGTTCCTACAAGGACCAAGGGGCTAATCTTTCTTCTTGTACAGAAACCCAGGGAGAAGGAGGGAACTGGGCAGAATTCAGTGGAAAGGTGGAGACATGGCTTAAATGTCTTTGTGAAACAAGCCCAGTGTTCAAGAAGTTGAACCAACTGAAAATGATTCCAGATGTTCTGAATGGGAAGAGTTTTCCTTTTCAGCTCTATCCCTACTCCAGAGTCTTGCTGCATCTTTGCTGAAGTACTGAAGTTCATGGGCTCCTGTCCATAGTGACTTAGCTCCTAGGTTAGGTGTTTTCACTGAATTAGTGCTGAGCTTTAAGGCCTCCATTTTGTAACCATCCTAGAAGTTCTGGTTATGACTATTTCAGATTCATTAAAAAAAAGATGAAAGGCTGAAACTGCAAAAGGAACTAATCAAGAGTAAAGCCAGGATTCCAGCTTTAATGGTGCAAGCAACATTTTCTTACGAAGGCAAATTCATCCTGAGTCTTTGACAACCTTGTTTAAAGCACACATTTGATGCTTTTTTGATACAATTACTTTAATGCTCAAGTTAAGCACTTTCTGTTGCCACCTGTGGTGTTGCTTAGAGGATTCTCCCCTGACACACACACACACCCCATCCCTACAATCCATGCTCTTTAAAAGTTGATGGAGACAACATTGATTTGTTGAACATGTGCTTCATTATCTTAATATGTGTAGCAAGCTTCTTTTTCTACTACAATGTCCATACTCAGAGTAGGGCCTTCTCTGCTGTGGCGCCCAGACTCTGGAATGTACTCCCCAGAGAGCTACGCCTGGCACCAAGTTTATACTCTTTTTGTTGCCAGGCCAAAACCTTTTTATTTAAACAGCATTTTAAAATTTAATACTTTTTAAGTTTAGTCACTCTGTTTGTTTTGTGATTTGTTGTTTTGTTCAGTTTTATTATTTATTGACATTGTTGTTTTAATTGTTCTTTTAAATATTGTAAGCCATCCTGAGATCTTGTATAATAGGACGGCATACAAAAGCTTTTAATAAATAAATAAATATTAAGCAAGTCTATAGGCTTCAAACATCAGAAATGGATAGAATGGATGCTTCCATGATCACACTTAATTGATTGATTGATTGATTGATTGATTTGATTGATATCCCACCCACTTTTTTTTTTCTTTTAGGAAATAACTCAAAGCAGCTAACCTTATTCTCCTCTTGCTGTTCTCAGTCTTATCCCTGAAGCAACAACCCAGTGACATAGGTTGGGTTGAATGTGTGTGACTGGCCCAAAGTCACCCAGTTGGGTCCATGGCTGAGCAGAGATTGGAATCCAGACTGAGTAGTCCCAGCTCTCAACTGCAACACCGCACTGGCTCTTTAAATGTTCTATAAATCTGGGGATGGTGGGATCTGTATCCCATGTTCTCGTTCTATGGTACTGATCAAATGCATAGAAAACAACATGGAATATGCCTCTGTCTTCCTGCCATGTGACCCTGAGAATTACCCTGCAGTAAAAGCCTATTTGGTCCTATATTCTGTGCTGATAGCTGGAGGATCTGTCCAAGTAATGCAAAGGAGCATCAAAATGAGTGAGGGGCATGATATCCCTCTAGAAGTACCTCAAAGGCTGTCACAAAGAAGAAGGTCAAGATCTCTTCTTGCTGATGCCAGAATGTAGGACAGGGAAAAATCAGTTCAAGTTGTGACAACTCAGCTTCAGGCTGGACATCAGGAAAAGCTTCCTCACTGCCAGAGCAATATGGCAGTGGGACCAGCTGCCTGGGGAGGTGGTGGGCTCTTCCACACTATAGACATTCAAGAGGAAACTGGACAGCCCTCTGAGTGGGATGGTGTGACTTCGAGTCTTGCAACAGCAGGGGGTTGGACTTGATGGCCTTCAAGGCCCCATCCAAGTCTACTATTCTATGATTCTATGAAAATGGCAAAGGAAGCCCAATGTAGACAAGTGATAAGTGATATGCATTGGTGCAAAAAAAGCCCAACATCAAGAACAGCTAACGAAAAGACAAATCATGGCGTTGTGTTGGACAGCTCAATTAAAATGTTGACCCAGTGCACAGCTGTTGCAAAACAGTCAAATTTCACGTCTGGTACAATTAGGAAAGCAATTGCAAATAAAATTGCCAAGTTCATACTCTCCTTAGACAAATCTTTGGTGCAACTTCACTTACAATATTGTGCACGGTTCTGGTCACCCTACATAAATAGAATATTGTTGACTTGGAACAAAGTGAAGAAAAGTACAACTAAAATTATTAAGGAACTGAAAAAACTCCCTATGAGGAAAGGTTCTGACAGCTGGAGTGCTTCAGCTTAGAAAAAAATGGTGAGTAAGGAGAAAAATGCTATAGGTGTACAAAATGATGCCTGGTGGGACAAGGAGACATTTTTCTTCTTTTCGCAAAATCCTAGAACTTAGTGTCATCCCATAAAAATAATCAGTGAGTGATTTAGGACAGATAAAAAAGAAAAACTTCTTCAGATACTGCAAAGGTAAACTCTGGAACATATTTCACAAGATGGAACAGCTGCCAATCTGGATGGCTTTCCATCAAAATGGGACAAAATCATGGAGAAGAAGATGCTCAAGGGCTATTACAGCCTGATGGCCACATGTGTTGGGACCTCCAACGCTAGAAGCTGCACTCCTCTGCAGACCAGTTGCTGGAGAACTTGGGCACTGTTGTTTAGGAATGTGTGAGGAATCTGCTTTGGGTGGAAAATCCACCAGATGCCCTGGTTTTGGCTTCCCAGACTCCAGTCTGCTTTGCAGCAGCCCAGAGTCTGAGTTTCTAGAAGGTCCGCCCGGGGTTCATGGGGTGCTTGCCAGGGATGGAGCCCTATCCATTGCACAAGAAGCAACTGATTCCCATGCCTGATGCATCTGCAGGCAGCAGTGAGCGGGGAACATGTTGGCTGCTGGGAATGGGAGCCAGTGCTCCCGCTCTTTGTACCATTTTCCCCACCCAGCACTGCCTGTGACAGCAGTGAGTGGGGAAGACGTCTGATCACCAAGAACGGTGACTGGGGAAGGTTGCTGGTAGCACAACTGGGGATCTGCAAAGGGTCACAGGCTTCTTCCTGGTTTAGCTTGCTCCCTTAGAGAGGGTGAACACCAGATGAAATCTGATGAATGGGCATAAATTGGATTCCAAGAGGCTTGGCACATCCCTAGCGCTGTTATTTCCCTGTTGTAGACAGTTGATTGGCCACTCTGTGAGCAGAATGTTGGCATACCTGGGCAAGCAGTCTTCACCTGCCCCAAAAGGGACTTCCAGTTTTCCTCCTTCCATCCCATTCCCATCTTTCCCTCCCTCCTTCCTTCATTGCTCTGCAGCCTATTTGTACCTCAATTCAATGGATTTCAGAACTTCAGAGAGAAAACCCCACTTTTTCTCTGGGTAGTTCTCCCTCTTTTCAGTGAAGCCTTCTTGTTGGTCTTAGGATGTGATTCTGTGCACACAGGCCAAAGGAAATGCCAAATGACCTTTGAGGGCAAAGCTGGGTACATGGAATCCTTTCACATGATCTCTAGGATTGTGGTTGACAGACAGAGCCTGATTGACTTAAAATCGATGTGATCAGGGTTTTTTTATGGATTATAGTGGCCTCAACTAATTACAAAAGATTCTCTTCTTAGATCTGGGCATTTTCAATGGAAGAGTGAGGCAGAAGCATGCGGCGCTTAATCTGCCAGCTTGACAGTTTTTCCTAATTATCTTTTGTAAGAGCAGAAACTGGATTGTCTATAAATTCTGCATTTTGGATTGCAAATACCACGTGTCCTTGTTCAGCTCCCATTCACTCAGTTGGGGCTTATGCAAAATAATTTACCAGTGCCACAGGCCATAGAATCATAGAGTTGAAGGGATCTGAGAGGACATCTTGCCCATCCTGTCCCAATGACTATTTGCAGATATTATTACATTAAGGACACACACATATTATAAAATGAACAAATGAATGCTGGGAAACCATTGATAAGTAGCCATTCCCTCATGAAGGAGAGTCCAGTGCTGGACAGTCCTTAACATCTGGGAGTTCTTTCTAATGTTCTAAAGATCCCTTTATTGTAATCAGGTCCTATCTTTTGGAGCAGAGTCATTTGCTCCCACTCTGCTAGCCCTAAAGATGCCCAGACTCTTTCTGCCCCTAGGCAAATTCCCACATGGCCCTTGGCCTAGTTTGGGCTCTCCGTCTGCAGACAACACCCGAACCTTGAGTTTTCCATATCAGTGTCTGGAGAGACATCTTAAAGACCATCTACTGAGAAAAAATAAAAGTTGAGGCCAGCTTAAAACCTTCTTCCTAAGATCTTGACTTTGTTTACTTGTTCGTTTGTTTTACTTTCTGCAGACAATCATTTTGTGAGGAGCTGGGATGTGCTATCAAGTCATCACCAACTTATGGAGACACTGTGAATGAGCACTACACCACGACATTTCTCACCTTCACTCTGAAGAAGGAGAGCCTACACAGCTGGAGAACGAATATTCTCAGGGAAAATTATTTATTTGATTTCTAAGATTTCTCCTCTCAGACTGATTTACAGTCTGTCCCCACAACTAGTGCTATACCAAACGTTCTCTCCATTTCCAAAGTTTCCTTCTTCTGTGCAGAAGGCTTCATCATTCTCAGGACATTTTCTGTTGGAGGCATTTTAAAGCTTGATTTACTGTTGTGGGACAGCTGAATGCTGTGTGTGTGTGTGTGTGTTTCTGCATGGAGCCGTTGCTTTGCAGTCTGCTTGGCTGTCCACACTTCCACATCTGAAGATGCTTCATCAGAGGTATTTTCTTCCAGCTTCTTCTGGGTTTTAATTGACGTTCTGGCTGCCACAGGGACCACACACCACAGTGCAAGGAAAAGGGCTTCACCATCACACATACTTGACACCTGAGGTCACGTGCAAGATGCCTGCATCCAAGCCACGAGGAATCCATTAGAATGTCTTTTCCCTTGGATACCTTCTCCACCACGATCAATTTCTTTTCTATTAACTTAGATTAAAATGATTAAAAAATATACCGAACAAAAGTTCAGACCACTTGTGAAAATGAAATATAAGAAATGAGAACAAGAAGAATACAAACCGGAATCTTCAACAATAGCAATCAAAAACTGGAAAATGACCTTCTGTGCACATTCAGTACAAAGGGCTTGGCTTTAGTTGGACCCTTTTTGCATCACAGAAGGGACCTGGTCCTTTCTCCCCCCTTCCCATTTATCATTTTTACCACACTTCGCTGTGTGAGAGTTTCATGGCAATTTATGTCATTACACAAATTATACAAATTGCCATTAACTGATGTAATGTACTATAAAGAATTGGAAGCATGAAGAAAAAAATTATTTGAATTTTTCTTCTGCATGTTTGCATTGCTTTATGGCTTCATTTATCAATTCTGTTAATTGAAATTTATATCATTAGGATGAAATGCAGTGGGGTGCCTTTTCCTCTTTTGTTGGCCTCATTTTCTACATTATCATCTCCTTCTTCTTCCCCCCCGCCCCCCACCACCTTTTTTCCCGCTGAGCTATTATTGTCAGAGTCATCCCCTGTCTAAGGAGGTAGGAATTATGGGTTTCTTCCTCACCTTCTCTTTCACCTTCAAATTCAAGTTCCGATGCTTTAGTGTGCAGCTGCATGCACAACACTACAAGATCTGAGCCTGGTGGACATCCGCCCTGCATACCATGCCATAACTTGGCTGAACACTGACCAAGAGTACCCTTCATTGTGTTTAGGTGGAATCAGGTTGGATTGCCCCAAAATGGACTGGTTTGTGGGTCAAAAACCTGCCTCGGAGTTCTTTCTTCTACATCTTGCCATAGTATTGCATTTAATGAGCACAGTCCCATCAACAAGGTCTGGGGACACCACATAAATAGGGCTTCTTGTGGGACCCTTTCTTTCTGCTGCTGTGAAAGCTTTCTGCTTTGTAGCATTTACCATATTTTTTGCTCTATAAGACCCGCCTGACCATAAGACGCACCTAGTTTTTAGAGGAGGAAAACAAGAAAAAAAATATTCTGAATCAAATGGGCACATAATCACAGGCACATTCCCCATCACTTCCCCATGGGCTGCACATCTGACAGACTTACTGCACACACATATTCGCTCTATAAGACGCACAGACATTTCCCCTTACTTTTGAGGGGGGGAAAATGAGTCTTATAGAGCAAAACATACGGTAATTTGTCTCTTCTGTGTTCATGCAGAATCTGGAAGATGTTTTCCAACCCCATCGAGAGGCTCCGAGATTCTCCTGGAAGCTCAGTTCTCTTCACACAGGTTTTCTTCCTTGTTCTCGTTGCTGACCTGGCATTTGACCCATGTGTTTCCCCACCCAAATTCTTATGGGTACTTTCCAAGGTGTGCGCTTTTCCTTTTCCACGAAGATGATGGTCATCCTATGCCCCAACTCAGGGAACGGGGGCATAGGATCACTCCCATAGGATCCCTTCCTAAGTGGGGCATAGGATCACTCCCTAAGGCAATGAAATGCATTTTGGGAGGGGGATATTTATTTATTTAAAGCCTGTCTATATCATCTACCCCAAGCATCTCCAGACATATTTGTGGAGATTTCCAAAGCCATGCCAAGTCATCCTATTCCCACTGTTACTGATCAAAAACAACACTTTCTGTCCTTTAAGAACCTCCTATCAAACAGAGAGAAGACAGAGGTACATATACATATTGAACTTAAGGACATATGGCTTTTCAAAAATAATTCTTTCTGTGTATTGTGGATTGTCTGGCATCTTTCATTCCATCATTGGAATGTCAGAATGGATTGACATTGACCATGGATCAGGAATAAGCTCATTGACAGAATTGGATTTTGTTTCCAGCATTTCATTCTGCTTCCACAAGAACATAGAGTCCATGTGACTTCAAAGCAAAGCAGCACAACACAACACAATGCAAAGCAAACTCTCTGCTGTGGAATCTGTAAGTTGGATTCCTAGAAATCCAAACTTTTTGGATATCCCTAGCTGAACATTCTTGAATACACACAGGAACCATCTGGCAGGAGAGGTGAGGGGGAGCCACCTTCACAGTTTTGAACCCTGTAAAGCCCCTTCATCCCTTTGGCCAGTGTTGGCAGTAAGTGAATCCTTACCCTTGTTCCTATGCAGCAAACACAGAAGTCTCCTCTGAATAGAAGTATGTTTTTCTCCCTTTCTCCTCATTCCTTAAGTTAAAAATCAGACCACATTTGTATTGCTTCCCCCCACCCCTCCTTGTCTTCATTTGCTTGGGAAATCTCTGCTTTTCTCTTCCAAGCATGAATAATGCATTCAATTGCATATAGAAGCCATGATCCTGTTTTCTAATAAGTCATTGAACTGTTGGTATTCAACTAAAAATTAGCTAGCTTGCTAGCTAATTGCTCTTTTCTTTTTATGCAGGTATGCATTTTAAAAAAAATCCTTGCAACAAGAGTTGAATAGGGTGCTTTTGCTTTCTTCAGCTGGCTAGTCTGTCTAACGTGATGATTTCTAGACATAACTCAGGTCTTCTTCCTTCTTAAGGTCTTGTAAATGTTGGATTTTGTTGTTGTGATTAGTCACAAAGCCATGCCTGACCCATTACAACCCCATGGACAACATTCCTTCAGGCTCGCCTGTCCTCCACCTTCCCTCGGAGTCCACCCAAGCCAACACCCACTGCCTCAGTGACTCCCCCCAGCCATGTGTTTAATTTTAGAATAACATGGTGGTAAAAGTGGTTAGCCGTTAAGAAGGAAACACATCACAGCCTGTTCTACCACAAAGGGAGTGAAAGTGTGGGTGCACATACCTCTATTACATTGGCCTAGATTTACCTAGAGAGGTGATTGCTGTGTGAGGTAGCAGGATATTTACTAAAATGTCTCAGACTGTTTTCTCCCAATATTTTTATTTCTGTATGTTGGGTATGAAGGTAGGGTCTTTTTCCACATGGTTCTTCTAACAGATGTGCAGACACAACTAACACAGCTTGGTTATACCTCTAATTGGTCTCTGGCTTCCTGAATACACTCATTAATGCAACTGTTTCAGGACCGTGTCCCTTGATGTAGAGAGTTGCCCTATCAGATACAATGAGTTTTCTTTCAAATATTGGCTTCGTTAGTGGTCAAGGAAGGAATATCTGAATCAGCAAAACCCAGGATCATGGAGGGATTCTAAATGCCCTGCAGAGCACGTGCTGGCTCATATCCATTATCATATTCCAGGGTCTGGTTGTTTGGTTGTTTTTTGGGTGCCCCCCCCCCACCAAAATGTATATTTCCATTGACCACTGTTGGAAATGTAGCCCTTTCATATTGATTACAGCAGGTGCTCATCCTTGCAGATTTCTCAAAATAAGGCACAATGATGCCCATTTTTAAAATGAATGCATTTTTAGATTTCTTTGTTCTGTTCTGTGAAGCACATCACAAGCTTGAAAGTGTAGATTGCACTCAAGTCTTTGGTTCCAGAAACTGCAAACTGGGTAAATTCTGATCAGCAATTTCTCAAGAAACTCCTGGTCAGCCATATCCCCAGGGGAGTTCGGAGGCAGAGAATGAGGACCATAGCTAAATTCTGGTGGTCTTGTATTGCATGTTGGACTGCCCCTGACAATGGGGGCTCTATTTAACTTTCATGGGGCTGTCCTCAAAGATAGTCAGGAAACTTAATTTAGTTCATATCATGACATCAAGGAATTGCAGCCCCTTGCAAAAGCTAGGGGCTCCGACCATTAAATACCTGTTTTTGGCTGCATTGACTTCCTATTTGTTTCTGGTTTACACATGCCCTAAATTCTTCTGGGACAACTTCATTGAAGGACTCATTATAATGAGCACAAGGACTTCATTGTGCTCATTATAAGCCCGCATGAATATTGCAATCGGTTTGTAGTCCCTGATCTCTGGCCCTTTATCAAGCCAGAGAAGACTGGTAAGCACTTAGAATAGGACTTTCTGCATGGTGGTCTGCCTTCTTTATTGGATTTAGAAACATAGAAACAGCGTGAGTCAGAAGGGGCCTCCAGAGCCATCTAGTCTGACCCCTGGCTCTAGCCAGCTCCGCTCACAACTTGCCTCCATTAGGAGAACCCAAACCACATTCTCATTCTGGTTACCTTTTGGGTGATTTTAGAAGTCATTTTATAATTAGTTCATCTGCAAGTAGTCTTTTATATTTTTGATAATTACATATTTTTAGTTGAGTATTCTGTTGTTTTAACTCGACACTTTAGGATAGAATCGTATGTACATTTAGATGAGAATAAGTCCAACTGAACTTGGCCAGCATGGGATGGAACTTTTAATTGCTCCGGCTAATCCACCCTGTGCAGGAAAACATCCTAAAGCAGTTACCGTATTTTTCGCTCTATAAGACACGGCTGACCATAAGACGCACCTAGTTTTTAGAGGAGGAAAACAAGAAAAAAAATATTCTGAATCAAATGGGCACATAATCACAGGCACATTCCCCATCACTTCCCCATGGGTGCACATCCGACAGACTTACTGCACACACACATTCGCTCTATAAGACGCACAGACATTTCCCCTTACTTTTGAGGGGGAAAAAAGTGAGTCTTATAGAGCAAAAAATACGGTAATTTATGGCCCTCCAGGAGTTTTGTCAACATACCCCAGCATTCCTCACCATTGGCTATTTGCTAGGACTGATGGCAATTGTAGGCTTAAACATGTGGAGGGCAAGGAATTGCCTGCTCTTGTCCTAAAAGGTAGAATATTACATCTAGTAAATAAATAACCATTTTAAAAAAATCTTCTATTATTGTTGTGTCTGTTGGTTTTGTTACTAACCTCACCACAATCACCCCATCTTGAGGGAACAATTTCTGTAAGTTATGCTGAACTTCCTGTTCTCAATCCTGAATCTGCTACCAATCAACTTCACTGCATGAATCCGAGTTCTGATATTACGACAGAGGCTGCGAAAATTATTGTCTATCCATTCTCTCCACACTGTGATGAAGAGAGGAAAACAAGACCGGCATTTATAACAGACCTATGTCTGCACCAGGAAGGACTGAGCATTTTTGCTTGAGGTCGGTCTTGACAAGAATCTAGTAATGGTGCTCAAATTTCTCCTCATTTGTAACAAAAAAAGAGAGAATTTTATTGGACTTTATTTTATTAAAAGCTGAATGTGGGAGGAAGTGATACCGCCCATTTCATCCATCTACTATTTTGTTCTTAAAACTATAGATTTGAATTATTGCATTTGTTAATTCAGGTTGCCCTCTACCCCACTCCCTGGGCGCTTCTTGTCTTTGGCAGAAAGGTACATCACCACCCTGTCTGCAGTTGTGTAGCAGTAAATTTTGAAGTGTGCATATTTGACATAGAAGCCTGTAGGGACAGGACTCTCAGGAGAGTTCAAAAATGTAAGGCAATATGTTCAGCCAGACAGGTTCTAAGCCAGGTCCCTTGCCCCTCTTCAAGCAGATCAGAACAAAGGCCGTTCTAGCGCAAGTCCTCATTATGTGAAAGCTGGCCAGGTAGGTAGGCTTCGTAGGATATAAGGAGACTCTAGCAGAAGCCAAGAACAAAAGAGACAAACAAAATTAGAGAGTCAGCCATTAGGGAAATGCAGTTCAATGAGGCAAGGTACATTCCAAACTGAATACCTCTACACGGTTCCAAACCAAAGAGGGCTGACTCTGCCTTTCAGGAAGATCATGCTGATCTTGAGACACGTCTCCTAGATGGCCCATCGTTTCTCCTTGGCCTGCCCTTTCAACTGGATGCCATGAAATTGGACTAGAAACATAGAAACAGAATGAGACTCAGCTCCCCCAGTCTCAGCTCATGCAGCTTTCCCTGCAAACTGGCCACCAACCATGTGGCCCTACGCTGCACTGACTCTAACCTGGCTATATCCTTCCTGTAATGCGGAGCCCAGAACTGAACACAATACTCCAGTTGCGGGCACATCAGGGTGATATAGAGTGACAGTGATCCTCTTGATCTAGAAGCCATGTGTCTGGCTATGCATCCAAGGGTGGTTTCTGCTCTCTGGACCACCGCATCACACTGCTGGCCTGCAGTCAACCAGCACCCCAAGATCCCTTTCACAAATGCTGCTCTCCAGCCACTTGTCTCCTAGTGACTAATTATATCATGTCCACCCCACCCATCTTAGTCTGCTCCCCAGAACTTGAACCTGTCTAGTTCTTTGGGTCCTAGCCTTGGCATTCCAGCTGCAAAGTCCAACCCCCTCTTCTTTCACTTTGGAATTAGAATCGGAGTCAACAACATTCTGCTGAATTTAGCTCAGCTCTTAGCAGGTCTATTGTAACGGTTACAAATGGGGTGCTGGGTTTTGTCCATTCAGGACCTAGCTACTTCAAAATAACAAAGGAATAACAGATTGTTGCAAGGAAAATCTCCCCCATCCCCCAACATTATGAGGATGCTGTTAAGCTCATCTGTCCTTATCAGGGAAGACAATGCTGAGTTAGTCTGGCAACCTCTCGCATGGATTCCTCGGATGTGTTGTAGATGGGGGTGCCTTTGAAAATGGTCCAAGAACTTCAGCTGGCTCAACTTCCAAATTAAAGCAGCAAGATTGTTAATAGGGAAAAGCCAGTGTGATCCTATTATGCCATTGCTTTTCCATGTGTGTGAGCTGCCATTCCATTTCTGTGCCCATTCAAATGGCTGATATTCACAGTCCAAGCCCAGAATGCAAATTCCAGGCTGCCTAACGACTGCTTCTCCCATATATATCTTCCAAGTCACTAAGTTCATCTTTAGCAGTCCTGCTCTGGGAAAACCCACCAAAGGAAGTGAGGCAGTTGCTATTAAAAAGGAGGGCTTTTCTGGTACGGCCTTCCCTGTTCGGGAGAAAACAAATCTGAACTTTGTCATTGTACCTATGCTGCTCAGCATCTTCTTTGTCTGTGCTTTTTAGATCACTTTTAAAAATGTGCTACTGAATTATGAAGCCTTGCACTGCCTTGCAAAATCTTTGATTTTTAAAAAGAATATTCTGCTGTAGTTTTAAACCTTTTATGTTGCATTGCAGCTTCTATTGTACTCTGTGGTTTTAATTATTGTGCTCCACCCAAAGATCTTTGACTGTTAGGCAGTATAAAAAATGAAATAAAATAATAAATTAAGAAGGAAATGAGCATCAGAAAGGTAGCACATGTATAGATCAAAAAGTATATTACAGAATATGCTTGGATGCTGGAAATAGTTATAGTTATAGCTATTGGATCTGGCTGGTGCAATGGAATGGAACTTTCATTCTCTTTTGTTTCTTATACTAAATTACCAAAATATACATAGTCCATATTCAGAAGAGAAAGTATTAGAAAGAAAGAGTAAAAGAAAGAAGATAGAGAAAGCAACACTGAATCATTGCTATGTTGCACAATGATAAGACTGGGCATGCACATGGTAGACATGTCATGAGCAGAGCTGTCTGAAGCCGGGAGTCAGACTAGACGGCCTGGGAGGCCCCTTCTGACTTGCTCTGTTTCTAGGTTTCCAAGTAGCTATCATAACTAGCTTTTGATCATGTGTGTGTGATGTTGGAAAAATCCACAACAGAGTCAAATGAATTCAGATTTTTATGAATTCAGCTTATGGGATCTATAGCAATCCAGCCATTTCACAGGTTGGATAGCTCATTCAGACTTGTGGTCCCTTTTTTTACAGCATGTTTGCCAATTTAGTCACTGAAGAACAAAATACAACTACAGAAGCTGCTACTCAAAAATATTCATTTTCCCCTTATCAGTAATGTGTGATAATATCCATTTAGGGTGATGGGATTTCCACAATTTGGGGTCATCAGAATTTTTTCCAGAAATGGAAATCTGTGCAAATCTAAAGAGCATGTTCAGGGAATGGCAAGAAAAATCCAAAAATCCAATGCCATCCATGAATGAATGATGGAATGACAAACACCTGGCAACCCATAAAAAGTAGAAATAGTAAGAAAATATGTATATTCCATGCATGCGTATTCCATGAAAGTTTGCTGACCTAGTTACCATTCTAACAGCCTTTTCCTGTACCTTCCTAGCAGCGTGATATCTATTACGAGAAAGACCAATCAGAGCTCTACACGTTTCTAAACATGACTGGCAGAACCATTTTAGAAAACATCTGGACCTC
Source organism: Varanus salvator macromaculatus (assembly GCA_023646645.1). NCBI lineage: Eukaryota > Metazoa > Chordata > Lepidosauria > Squamata > Varanidae > Varanus > Varanus salvator. Next base: position 2,991,101 of record JAIXND010000762.1, read on the forward strand.
CATAGAATTGCTTAAATCCCCAGTTACAAGGTTGAAAACCCATGTAGCTGGATGCTGGAGCACCAACTTCCTTCTGTCCCAGCCACTGGCATGAAAAGAACCATACTGATAGCACCTCTAAACTCGGAAGAACAACCTTGGAGAAGGGCTTAGGGCACACTCCAAGGGACAGGGAGGGAAGGACACTGGAACTGCCAAGATTTGACATGTCCTGGGAGTGTCTCACTCTCCCTCCCTCCCTCCTTCCCTCCCTCCTTCCTGCTCTTAGCCAAGCTCCAAGCATTTTTCAGGGTTGAATGACACTGTTACACCTTCTCCTCCACACTCATTCCACCCTGCACAAGATGCCCAGAAGCCTCCAAGTCCAGATGGCAACGGGTAGCTTCATCTATTGTGGTATTCATCACCTCTCACACAGAAAGCCAAGGTAGCACTTAAAAGGAGAAGTGCAGATAGATACGTGCAAAATCAAATGTTTGGATCATTCACAGGAGAGGAGGAGGAAGCCTTGTAAGATGGGGATGAAATTGGAGTGCCCAGGGTGATAACCGCAGCTCTGATTTCTGCATGCCGAGACTTCCTTGAGAGACTGCTAAGTCCCTGGAGGAGAGTCGCTTGTGTAGGTTTGCTGATCTTTCCTGTTCGCTTACAGCACCGGGAGAGGAACATATGGCTCCAGGTTCCACAGATGCTCTTTTCACTCCATATTAATGCTGTCGTTGGTGAGGTATTAATGTGGAATGAGGAAAAAAAAGTGCATTTAATATGGAATTGATGGAGCATCACAGTGGGGGAGGAATTCCACACTCCTGGCTTGTCAGATATGTGTGAATGTGGGCAGCAGCTCTGAAAAAAGACCGTGGTGTTCCTTTGATGCAAACATCCCCCATATTCCTAATCTATCAACTTGGAAGCTCTGAGCTATCTTGGCAAAGGAGTGTTTTGCTGGGCAAACAGCCCTATCTGGAATGAATTTGCTCTCCACTCTTGCGAAAATGAACATATATGGACATATTGAATTGCCTAATACTTAATCAGACCACTGGGCCTTCTAAACCAGTATTCCCTGTGATTGGTGCAGTCCCACTGAAGCAGGGATATTTTCTGATTCCCTGGTACAAGGGATGTGTGATTCAGCAAAAGTTTTCTGGAAACATGTCTGGGAGCCACAGGCAAAGCGAAGCCCTGTCACCCCACCCATTCATTCCTGGCATGCAGAACACGTGGGGAAATTGTCCCTCAATTCGTCCTTGTTCTCACTTCCCATCTCCAAGCCTTAAGTTGCACCTGTCCAATAAAACATACGAGCAAACAAAAATTGTGCCCGTGCTAATTTCACTGCAGTCCTCTTTCTTTGTGGTAACTATTTCTTCATTTTCCTGAATTGCTAAAATTTAGCTAAGATAGTTCTGAACATGTGCTTTAGATGATAATCAAATTCATAGGGGGGGCTTGTTGTGAACATCAGTGCGGGGTGACCCCAGGAATGAAAGCCCTCCAAAATGTCCTATTCATGACACTCCTGCCCAGCTCCTTTAAATTCAAGGCTGTGGCTTCCTTGATGGAGTCCATCCATCTCCTATTTGGTCTTCCTTGCCTTCTTCTGGCTTCAACTTCCCTAGCATGATGGTCTTTGCCTATGAGTTTTGCCTAAAGGAGCACTAGGGTTGTATCTTTAAGGCTGAATAACTACTTAGCTCAACGCCTGCTAATTACTGTACATCATGGGTTGGCTACGTGTCGCACTCCAGGTGTTTTCACTACAACGCCCATCATCCTTCAGCATTGGTTCTCCTGCTTAAGGCGATTAAGACTTGTAGGCCAGAAATTGTCCACTGCTGCTTTAGATGTAGTGGTCTTCAAACTTCACGAAAATGACTCCATTCTTGTTCCCAGTGGTTTTTTTGCCATAGAACGCACTGGAACAGAGTTCCGGCACCTTTTTTTGACAGATTTCCCAAGTTTTAGAAGTAACTTTTGAAAATTTGATGTTTGGTTCACGTGGATTTGAATCGCCCTGTCGAGCATAGCAAGTCAGTGGCAAAATCATTAAAACGGTGCACGCGGGCTGCTTGTGTGTCGAATCCGATGCATGCGTACTTCGTCCACGCTGGTTGTGATGGCGCTGCTCGGCTTGTGGCACTGCTTGGCTTGTGATTGGTCGTGTGGTTTCGCACTGAGTTCTTACTGCGGGCGGCAACCGTTATGTTTCATTACACAACTGTGTGTGGGTGTGTGTACAGTGATTGACTACATGCGAAAGGTAAATAATTTCATGAGTTCCGGCACCTTTTTTCTTACAAAAAAAGCACTGCTTGTTGCTATAACTTTTGGTCTAGAATGGATCCTGAGTTCAGCATAACAAGGTGCATGAAGCATTGGGTGGGTGCATTTCTCACATGCTGCATTTCTCAGCATGTGGGAACACCATTGTGGAGGCATATAATGATACACAATGATGCACAGTTGAGCATGCAACAAGAAATGATTGTTCAGGTTGTCTCTATTGTGTAGAGAGAAGAACCCAGTAGAGAATGGGAGCAAGATGTGAACCCTGCGGATAAACACATTTGGGGTGACATTAAGCATGTGGGAATCAGCAGCTTTCTGGACTTGTCCTGTCAAAACCAGAAACAAAACCAAAATGAAAAAAGCCAGATATCTGAATTTGTGGATGACTATCCCCAGTTAAAGGGACTGCAGGTGGTGCAGTTGTTTAAACCGCTGTGCTGCTGGGCTGGTTGATCGAAAGGTCGCTGGTTCAAATCTGCACATGGGGTGAGCTCCCGTGCACCGTCCCAGCTCCTGCCAACCTTGCAGTTCAAAAGCATGCAAGTGCAAGTAGATGAAAAGGTATCACTTCAGTGGGCAGGTAACAGCGTTCTGTGCACTTCGGTGTTTAGTCATGCCGGCCACATGACCATGGAGACTGTCTGTGGACAAACGCTGGCTCCCTCAGCCAGGAAACGGAGATGAGCACCACCCCCGAGAGTCAGGCATGACTGGACTTCACGTCAAGGGGAAAACTTTACCTTTACCTTTTTATCCCCAGTTAAAGTGCCAACAGGTCATGCATTAGAAAGGTCTGTAGGACTGAGTAAAATAGTCATGTGCATCCTTTAAAAATGGCCAAGGAAGGCCAAACCATCATCCTACCAAGGAGCAGGCAGACAAGTGAATGATGAAAGGCCTTTTATCAGCCCCTCTGACTCAGTGTTAACCATCTCGCTGATGGTCTTTTATCGGGTTGCCCATTTGGCAGTTTACAAACAAAGGAACCTTTTTTGTCTAAACAAGAGCAACTCAATCAATCTATACCAAAATGGATCAATGGTATGATCCTTAAGATAGGGAAGTAGCAAAATCAAATAGATCTGCACCCCCCTTGCTTTTGTTAGTTAATCTTTGAAACTCTGTTTTTAATTTACTTAGAAAAACTTCTAAAGGTGTTCACACAAGTGAAAGACCAAACATTCCAGCCAAGCTAAATACCCTTGGGCATAGAAGCCCCCCCCCCCCCCCAGAAACAAAACAGAGAAACAAAATAAGCAAGACTTTGTTAATTCCTGTCTGGGTTCTTTTGTACACAAAAGCACAGCTTGAGACGTGCTCTGTTGTACAGCCCTTGTTAAGTATCAAAGGAAGGTTTTGTTTTAGTTTTTAGGGGGGAGGGGTTTTGTATTCCTTGGAAGTGTGTTTGGACTTTGAAAAAGAGGCATATTACTCTCTCATTCTCTCTCTCTCTCTCACACACACACACGCACCCCTTTTCTGTTTCTCTTTCTGTTCTCTTCACTGTATTTGTTCATTTATCCATTCATTTATGTGGCTTTCTGTTGTGTTTAAACCCACACAATATCAGCTTAGGTCAGCAACTAAGACAACAGTGCATCGATTCTTTAAGTTTGGGTCGTCAATTCCTTTCCTGGCTAAACTTTGCTTCAAATAAGCTTCCAGAACGTATTTGTGCATCTTTATGAACTAGGATCTGGAACACTTTAGTGTCCATCCTGCCTCCTTAGCATGGAAAACACCATGCCAAGCTGCCTCCCACAACTGGGCAAACTGGGCCATACTGGTGGGTTGCCAGGGATGAGGCTGGGGCCAGGGGCTTCCACCAATTTCCTTCCACCAACTCTTCTCCTCTGGAGTCCAAGTTCCTGGCGCATGAGCCCAGAGTTTGCAAGGTGCATGCCAGGAATCGAGCCAACCTGCTGTGCAAGCCCGGCATTCTTCAGCATTTGCCCTTGCTACCAGCAGCACATGTGGGGAAGAAGGCTGGTGGCCAGGAATGGTGGCCAACATGTATGTTGCTGTGCCTCTTTTCCATGCATGGCACCACTCCTGCCAGCAGGAAGGAATGGGGAAGTTTGCCAGGGATGGCCAGAATGGCAGTTGGCTCGTCCGCTCTCAACTCTCCTCCTCTGCATCCTGCAGCTGCTTCTGAGAAGGAAGATTGCTGGATGCGCAACCAGCAATCTTCCAAAGCCTTTGTGGACTTCCTCTTGGCTTGGCTTGCTTTGCAGAACCGATCCAAGCATAGCAGAAGGTCAGCAGATTCTGGACAGAAGAGTTCAAAAGGGCTCATTTCAACCCCACTGTGGGGACAATTGGATTTAATCCTTTGTGTCATTGGCACATTTGCTGCTGACCTTTTCCCATCATGAGCTACCTTTTCTGGCAAGAGCTGCTAGACTCATGAGATGTGTGAAGCAGGACTGGGCTAGATAAGCTCTCACAGTGTCCTTGGATTCAGCCTGGGATGAACTGTTATTCCTTCTTCCCTGCCCCGTCAGAAAGACAGGATTTCTTAAAGCCCACTCCTTTCCCTTAATGGACTTGCACAATCGCTGTCACCACTTGGTGTTTCCTCCTCTTTCTCATCATTGCTCCTTTTGTTTGCTTGGCCAGCAGAAATCCAGTGAGCACAAGGGCAGGACATCTGCTGACCATCTTTATTGGGGTTGAAGTCAGAGTGAGAGGCAGCAGATAAACAGGTCTGAAAGGTGTAGGGGAGGTGCAACTCCAGGGGATCTTTTTCATTGCCTCCCCAGAAGGCGCACAACGATGCCAACTCGTGATGCTACACCTGCACAGCTCTTCCTTTTAGGGCTCCAGGTTCTCCATTTAAGTTTCCAAGTGCTTCTGGATAAATTGTCCTTGGTTCATAATACAGCCAGACATAGTGAGCTGGGCAATTCATGTGATCACATGAATTGCCCAGATGGACACAAACTCCAGCACCATCACTTTGGAGAATTAAAAATAAAAATAGAAATGGGGCCGGCTGGGGTAAGATCTTAGGTGCGCAAGTTGTATGGGTGTGACCCTTTTTCCCCTCTGTCGGTGACATGAAGCCAAGAACAAATGCATTGAAAATATCATCACTTCTTTAATAACTGGCTTTCAAAGAAGTAACCCATGTATAGGAAAGAGACAGAATGAGGTAAGAAGATCAAGGAACCACTTGGATTCAGGGAACTAATTGTCCATGACAGAAGAGCAACAACTCCAGGGTCTGGTTCCAGCTTAGCTCTTCAAACATGCAAGGTTCAAGTATGTTCTTTGCTTCTGAGCTAGACTATCTACAGGGAGGAAGGTGGAACAGGGAACTCATGGACCATGAAGGACCTCAGTACCATGGAGAACTCCTGTCTTTACATGAGCCCACCTGCTTGGCTAAGGTCACTGAGGACACAGGACTAGGTTCTCTTGATTCACCATGCAAGGAGATGCTGATGAAGGAGCAGGATGGTCTTCATTGATGGTCCTGAAATGGCCTTCTCCTGGACTGTAGATTTCTATGCTGACTTAAAGTTGCACTGCCCTTGGAAATTCTATGCCATATATAGATTTCCCTAGCCATTTATTCCATCCTGTGAATGGAAACATTTCTTGGGTGAGGGATGCTGGTGGAGGAATGTCTTCCCCATAACCCTCTCCTGATCCTTCTAATTGAAATTGCCTGAAATGGAACAGAGGAACTTGGATGATTCCTCTCAGCTCCTCATCTTCCAGACAGTGGTCCAACAGTAACAACTATTCTCTGATGTTCCCATATTTGGTTTTAAATTGGAAGATCTTCAGCATCAGGACCAGCTATTTCCTTGTTGGCCTACAGAGCACCCATGCACATGGTTGCTGCAAACAAGCAAACCAATATGCACATCTGATGGCACCATTTTTAATGTCTACAGATGAAAGAACATGCTAGAAATTAAGACACTCCAGTGTGAAACAGTGATGAACATGATCCAGTTACTTGTTTTAGTCTCACTGATTTTCATGTGAAAGAAAGAGAGAGAGAGAGAGAGAGAGAGAGAGAGAGAGAGAGAGAGAGAGATGGTAACTTCCTTGAGATTTGCTAAGGATTCTAAGCAAATCCTTAGACTCATGTTTAGCTTAACTATCACACTGAGTTCAGTTACATGTCATTGCTTGGTTCAGGCTAAATCATGTACAAAATGCATTTTTTCTTCCTCCCTTTCTTTCTGCATTTTTCTAGCCTTGCCCCATTCCAAAATCAAATGCTTTTATCATTCTGGTTTGGCTCAATTATTATGCATCTCTCAACGCTACCAAAAAAGAAAAAAAGTCTGTGATGATGGAGGGAGGGAGGGATCACATACTTTTCAGCTGACTTAACACTGTGTAAAGCACCGAAAATTATTAATTGAACATCTTGATTATAAATTAGGTGGAAATAATGTTGAAGAAGCATCCCTTAGTCACTGAGGTTTATTATTAGGTCTTCACACTTTAAGATCTGAATTTCCATTTTGGAAGTGGTAAATATAGTGATTATGAGAGAGTGCAAGACTCAGGGGCTGAGGCTCTGATTGTCAGCAAAATGAATCCTGGATGACTCTCTCATTCTCTCTCTCTCTCTCTCTCTCTCTCTCTCCTCTCATTCTCTCTCTTTCTGACACCAGTTTAAAGCAGTGAGTACAAAAATGTCCCCTTTGCTAACTTGGATAGCCTGCTCTCCAAAGAATCACACTGAAGATTTCACTTAATGGTGGAGAATAATGATCCTAACAGCAGAATAGTCTGTTTGCTCATGCCAGCTCCAGAAGCTTGTGTACAGTATCTAAAGATGTAGGAAAAAAATCCAGCCAAACAGAAGCTGTGTCTTCCCACCTTCCGTTACTTCTCCTGTTGTCGTTTGACCTGAAAAAATTAGCAGGTGAAGATCGCTCTCTCCACCAAGAACATGAACTGCTAGTTTCTGCTGGTCAAGCTGCTGTAGGAATGGCAAGAGCAAGATAGTGCTTCCCTACCCTTGGGGAGCTGACCACCCTAGAGGGGCTATAATGGATTCAAGTAGGTCATCTAATATCTGGGGATGATGGGTATGGTCTGCAGGATTTGGGCAAAGTCTATCTGAATCTTGCAGGAGTCTAAGCCAGACTTCTAAATGGGATGGTGTAACTTAAATGTCCTGCACTGAGCATGAGGTTGGACCTGATGGTCTTCTGGCCCCTTCCAGCAATACGATTCTGTGACTGATTCGGTGATTCTCCTACCTGATGCTCTCTGGTTGTGTCAGGCTTGTAGCATCACTTGTAGCATCACTCATCCAACACAGCCAAAGAAAACCAGATTGGAGAAGACTGATTCAGGTCTCCTGACTCCAAAGCAGGGGGTCTGAACTGAGCTCAACTACTTTCACCTGGCCAGGAAGTGACAGGAAGTTGCAAGGGTGATGTGGAAGGTGACAGTTGGAAATTGGGAGGAGAAGACCAAAATTCCAATAGAAGAATGGGAGGAAGAAGGCTTTCTTGCAGAACTAGGGCTTTGCTGAGGCTCGTATCTAGAATATAGTGATTCCTTTGCACCAGCAATTAGATCCATGGGGCCAGCCCTATTGGAATTGCATTTGAGGCAAGTCAAATGGGTTGTTTCCAACTGTGGTATGTACTACCAGCCATGGTTTCCTCGTTATCAGCGGCTACTAGCCTTGCTGGCTGTGTGCTGCCTCTTTCACCGGACTTGGCTTGCCTGCATATCCCAGTTGCTGGGGAGCTTGGACAGGAGGAGGTCTTGAGGGATCCTGTGGACAGCTGGTTTGCCACTGTGCATATGCTGTACTGGACTAGATGGACCTTGGGTCTGATCCAGCATGGCTTTTCTAATGTTCTTGTGTCAATTTATTAAATATATATACTGTCCAGATGCCATATGATGATTATGATGATTTGCATTTGATAATGAACAAATGAAGGAATAATGGTTTTTCTGATCATGAACTTTTCCCTTCATGGGCTAAAATGTGAAAACGTGGGTGACTTGGGATGGTTTTCAATGTGAATGCAAGCTTGTGGTATTCTGGAGATTTCTTGGGAACTGCCATCCTGATGGCCTTCAAGATCAGGACTGAGAATGGGACCAGTTCACACAACCTGCATGAACCAAGTTCCTGCACTTCCCTGAGGTCCCTTCCTTGTGTACGCAAAAATGTTTCATGCTGCCACTAAGCAACACTTCAGTACCGCCCTGCATGTTCTGACATACAAAGTTGTGTCTTTCACTTGCTCTATCACACAGTGTCCTCACAGTTCATAATACTCACGAGATGAGCAGAGTATAAAATATTTGTTTTGCTTTTGTTTGTGTTTCCGATGGTCAGATCCAACCCCCCATCATGCTAGAGATGGTCTGTAATCACCCCAGTAAGAAAGTAGGACAGACTCCTGTGGTTCCTCAAGCAGAAGAAAGTCTGACCCTGAATAAGAGTCTGACTCGGCCCGATCCCATTGCTGAGATGAGGCTCGGATGAAGGAGCAGCTGGTCCTCCTGCATTCCCTTCTTTGGCACCCAAACTGAATTTCAGCCCTATTTCCGTCTGGGGGTTGAGTGCTGCTGTGGGCTTCTGACTGCAGTGGCTCCAACAGCCAACATGACATTTTCCAGGAAGCTCCAAAGCAGCCCATTCACACTATAAACATGCTGGATTTTCTTGATGTAAAGCAGCGGCAACAACAAAATTCAATGGTTTCCCTCTAACGTGCATGGACTTCCTACCTTCTTTCCTCCTCTCCAACAGTGAGAGCAACCGGAACTCAGAGGGATCACTCTCTGAAGATTATTTCTGACCTGAGAACATTCTGAGTCTCATAAACAACAGCCGGGCATAAATCAATTGCCTGTGTGTCTTTTTGATTTACAGCAATGAAGTGTTTTGTGTAAATCAAGCTAAGATCTTCAAAGAAAGGTGCCTGGAGGCAGTGGGTATCTGAGATTTATCTTAGGAGTCAGCTTGAAGCAGAGAAGCAACCTGGGTGAAATACCATCTCTCTGATAGCTATAGTGTCAATGATATGATATGATATTATATTGTATTGTATTATATTATTATTATTAAACAATAACAGACTCCTATGCCCAATAGGAATAGTTATAATAGACTCTACGGTCAATATGAATTGGGTATAAAGGGACTTATAGGTGACAAAGTGTGGTGACTTTTATCAATTGATTTATTGGGCAGGCAGAAATAAGTGTTTGGAACCAATGGGGAAGGAGCAAAGGAAAGGCGCCCCTTACTGTAGCTTGGGTAAGAAGCTGAATCAAAGTTCTACTGTGCTTCCCTCAATTGCAACCCCAGTTGGCTCTGCTCGATGCAAGAAAAACTTCTAACAGTGGCAGTAGTAAAAATGGACTGAAACAAAGCAGCATGAGTTCCAAGAGGAGAAATATCAGTTGCCCTTGTGTCCCTAGTATGGGAAGTCGCACTACAATGCAGGCCTTTGTTCTCCTCATCCTTCCTTTTTATTTCTACAGACATTTCCACTCCCCTCAGCTCTCTGTTCTGGGTCTCTTTCATGTCATTCAGATTCAAGCATCCAGTACATCTTTATAAAGTTGCTCCCCTACTTAATTCCCACCCCATCTGTCACATCACTTTATGTCCTTATTGAGTTCCCTTTCCGTCGCTTTTCGCTCATGATGTCCCCTATTTCCTAATCATATTTTTATCCCACACTTTTTCTAAGGAGGTCATGGCAGGATCCATGGCATGTTTTCATTTTATCTTTACAGCAATCCTAGGAGACAGAGAGACCCAAGGAATGGAGACTTGTCCAGTGTTGGCCACAAAGCTTCATAGATGAACAAGGCATTGAACCTGTGGCTTTCAATTTCAAGTCATTCCTTCTATCCTTAAGATTAGACTGGCTGATGCTTCGCTGTGCTGAAAACTTCTCTCTTTCTACTCATCCATTTTAGGGATAGATGGGAAATGCCTTAAGTTTGGTTTTGACCAGAATCTTTCAGACTCAACTAAGACCGATATGCATATGTGGACTGAAATCTACAGATTTCTGACCTTACCGTCACATGGATGCAACATACACAATATGTTCAGAAAATGCACACGGAAACAGGAACATTTGAAAATTAGTTACTAACACACTTTAGTCATCAGGGAAAAGTGTGCATTTGGGTAAATATGAACAAGAAGATGCACAGATGTTCATATGAAAACTGAAGTTTGTGATCTGATATGGATTCAAATAGGAACAAGTCTCAAAGTGAACACTGGAGGAGTTTCAAGGACTCAAGTTATGTTGAATCAATTTCACTCCATTTCTTTCATGTCCTTCAACCTTTTTCTGGAGACCCAGTTCTTCAACAACAGCTAAATAGCATTTGTATGCCCTTTCATAGCTACCTGACCAAGGACCATAGACCTATATCCCATATTGCTGCAAAGACCAAGGCACGAACCAGCAACTGCCCCTACTCCTAAATTTCATCTCTGCCATGAACTGACTAGATGATGAAACCCTTCCCATCCTCCACTGCCCAGAAGTATGAGAACATCACTGGTTTGTTGTAAGGATGCCTACAGAAGAACTTTGAGGGTGCTCAACATGAACTGTACTCAACTTCCCCTGGTGTCTAAAAGCCAGGATAGCTTCTTGAAGAATGCCAAGGCCTTACAGCCTTCAGCTTGTTAGGAAGTGGGCCAAAGATCATGGTCTTCAAACTGTCTCTATGGCAAGAATGAAACTGCTTGACTTACAGAAACAACTTTACCCCCAGGAAGGCATACAGCCTGTGTGCAGACTGTCAGAGGGGCACTTGGACAGTGGGGGAGAAGAATGGCAAGAAGAATTGTCTTTCATTCTCAGCATGGGGAGAGGAATGGACCTGTCACACACCCAGACACATTTGGAGGCTCACAGAGCACCCTCTGACCTATTCAGGGAACCAGTATGGCCACAGAAAGGGGATTATACAACTGTCTTTTGCTTGTTTACATCTTTTGTCCATCACTGTATTCACTATATCATCTTCAGCACAAGTGGATTTATTTCTTCCTAAGTATCCCTGGATCTGAAGTGGCTGCACTGGGGACTGGAACAGATGACCATGAATGTGTGCAGTAGGATGGCTGTCAAGTTCTTGGCTGGTGGGCTGAGACTTTGATGCCCCAAGTTGCATAGATCCATGATCTATGAAATTGGGACACCAGGAAGTACTTTCAGTCAGGACCCTGTGGGTATGGAATGGGCTTCCACGGGAGGTGGTTGAAGCCCCATTGGTGAAGGTGTTCAAGGATAGGCTGGACATGCACATGGTGGGCATGTCCTGAGCGGCACCGGCTGGAGCCGGGGGTCAGACTAGATGGCCCAGGTGGCCCCTTCTGACTGTTTCTATGTTGCTATGATCTCCTTGCAGCTGATTTGCATTTCAAAGAAGCCACATGGTCCAACCGTTTTGGGACTGCAACACTTTAGAATGCAGTTTGGGAATTCATTTGCAAGTCATTCAGCCTGGATCCAGTCAGTAGCTTTATTTTTATCGGTTCCTGCTATGATTATGAGACCTATGCCGGCAACAGTGTGCATCCACGTACATTATCTGACAAACACTTTCCATTGATGGCACGGAAAGCTACAAGAGGAGCTTTTCAGTGTCTCGTGTCGACTGCCTAAAATGTGTAGGTAGTCTTAGCGCTTTGACAGTCATGGTGGTTTGCATTCTTGAACTATCGTGCATTCATTCAGTTATTCAGCTGACATCTTAAATTGCTTGGCTGAAGCGTATTTAAAGAATTGCTGTTTCTCACTGGAAGCATACCCGATCACTTATGTAATCAATGGAAAACTTTTCTGAGTCTGCCACTTTAAGAAAGGTAGTGGATGAGGCCTTTTCATCATGTTACTGTTTCTCTGTATTTCTTTCTCTTACTCTGTGCTGTTGGATTATGCTTTTGTTCTTACAAGTCACCTGCTCTTGGGACAGGAGACAAAGTAGAAGATTTGATTTTATTTATTTATTTATTAAAATATTTATAGGCTGCCCCATCGCACTGAAGCCTCGGGGTGGCTTACAACAAGATTAAAATACAAAAATGAAATAAACAATATTAACGTATCCCTCCCCCTCCCCTTACCATCGGTGCATCTCGGCAAACAAAATAAAATAAACCATAACTTAAACCCTAATAAACCCCATAAATAAATAATAAATAATAAAGATGCATCTATTGAACAAATATTGCAGAACCAGCATCTTCAATGTGCTACCCTAAACCAATATTCACAATTTAGGAGACCAATGGACAGTAGAATTTCTCCGACAGGGTTAACACATCCCAATGACATCCAAGGCACAGTCTTATGACTACTAGATGCTGTCTAGATGACCACAGGAGAATGTGAAGTCTCAGTTCTGGACTTTTGAATTCTCTGCACGAACTGGACCAGCTGAAGTTCTGAGGTCACAGAAGCAGCTCCATATTTGACATTTGGTGGGCTTTTCAGGGGCAGGGAGGGAACAGGGAGGGTCTGCCAACATGCTGTAAAGTATCTTGGGAAAACCTCTGGCCCATTTCTTCACAGTTAGGTGGACAAACTCAGTGGTCACAGTGTTCTGCAGGGGAGGAGATGACTCTCTTTTCAGCTGTCTGCATGTCAGCCACTCGAATTCCTTTCAGCTTCGATGCACCGCTGCCATTTGTGACAGTGCTATTCGTCTTTGTCCATTGCTCTTCCACAACAGCTTACTGAGTCGCTTCCAACCTGGGGGACTCATCTTTTGTCACTATCTCTTGCTTCAATTCAGATGGCTTCATCCTAAGGTTCTCATGGTAAGGAGATGCAGAAGTGGCTTCTTCCATGCAGTTCTAACCACCGTTAGCTTGAGCATCCCTGCCATTGTCCATGAAAGATTCTCTGCCAGAGTTGCCTTCAACTATCATTGCTGCTCAGTAGCTGCTCTTCAGGGGCTTCTCCACCTCCATCATCATAAGCAATATTCGTTCTCTTCTGCTGATGTAATCATTCCTCTAAGGGGGACAAACACATCTAGTCTGGTGCCTCTGCTTTGGCCATTCCACCTTGCATGACTCTGCTAAGAGTCAGACTAGTGAGACATTCTGGATCCTGCAGGCATTGCTCTGAGTTTTTTGTTTTTTGTTTTTTTGACAATCTCAACGCCCCCCCCCCCCACCGTGTTCAGGTGTACATCCAAGAGGGAGCTGCCCTCAATAGGATGCTTTCAAGCCTCTTATTTCCCAGGATTACAGGCAGAAACATCGGCGTGTGGTGCCAGTGGCTTTTTAAAGAAATGGACAAATATGGCCATTAATATGTACAACTTCAGTGATATTTCTCACTTAGAAATCAGGCTCAGGGCTTGCCTAGGACCCTAGGGTGCATTGCCAATGCTTGCCCAGGTGGCTGTCATTTTAATTCCTCATATCACTTTTGATGTAGCATCACTCCAGGGCTACTGTTTAATTCTTTATGATGCGTTGGAGAAATGCTACACTTGGTGCATTTTGGGGAAATGGAAATAGCAGCCACCAGCGCTGATCAAAGCTGTGTCCTGACAGTGTCCACCACAGGTCTCCATCTCCAGGTAACCAACCAAAAGGCACCAATTAAGAGGGTGGGCAGCAGATGGCACTTTGCCAGCTCCCCTCCCAAACCTGTCACTGGCTCTGCTTCCAAGGACTAATTATTTTAGAAGTTGGTAGAGAACTTTGGAATAAGAAAGAAACAAAGTGACGAGAACCAAACTCGCTTTCCAGATGAAGCTTCTCCAATTAAGAACTAAATTTATTTACCAGCCCACGGTATTAGCACAATCTAGTCCCACTGGAATCACTTAGTTCCAGGAATTATTGCTGAACACAAAAGCTTGTATAATCCATCATGAGTCAGAATTGTATATCAAACCACCTAATTAAAGTTCTTCCCTTAAAATACAATTACATTTGCAGCTCAATCGGCAGAATTGGGCAAGGCTGGTGAAACAGAGGAATGTATGAATGTATGTCTTTTTTAATCCCAAGAATTTGTTCTCTGTGCTGGCTTTGAACTACAAACTCAGCACAAATCAAGATGCTCTGTCACTGGTGAAATTGGGAGAACCTAAAGGGTTGCGATCATCATCTAATGAGTGCATCTACATTTCACTTTTCTTTGGGGGGGATTCAAGGTAGGAGTCCCGGGTAATCTTCTATCCAAGCTATGACCAGACACATACCACTTTCTCATGTTCCAGCAGGCCATTCTCTGGCTAGGGATACATGGTTAGTGTGAAATCTACCCCATGTATGTTTTTCAGACTGTCACCTTTTGTATCGTCTATCCTTTGTTCCATCGTCCAATCGTAGTTGGAATCAGATGTGCAGAAATACTTTCCTACGCATTTGCACAAATGTGGAGTTGCATGGATTTTCCTTTCCAAAACTGTGCCGACCCACCCAAAATATCTGTGTTCACAGTTTAGCCTGTGGAGGAACTTTGCGTCATTGGTTGGCCATTACCATTAGCATTATACATTTTACTGTGTCTAAATGCATTTGTGCAGCTTGGAAAAAGCTGGTCCGCTGTGGAATCCACAGGTTGAATTCTCAGAAATCCTGACTCATTTGGGTTCATTGCAGGTTTGGCTAGCATCCCTAACACTGGTTCCTTCCTATGTTAAAGGAAGCCTTTCCTCGCTGGCATATTCACAAAGGAGCTCTCTTGCGTACTGTGGAATGTTCTACTGCCTTCCCTGTTCACGTGCGTTTAACTAGGCCTGCTGAGCACCAGTGTGGTCCTGCTTGAATTAGTCCTGTGCTTCAGGGCAAGTTCCAGCTTTTCCCTGCACCAAACATTCCAAGAAAGGCTGTGTGACATTTCATGCACTGGGGTGTCTGTCTCAGGAACACAAGAACATAGGAAAAGCCCTGCTGGACCAGACCAATGGCCCATCTAGCCAGCACTTTGTTCACATGGTGGTGCTCCAGCTGCTCACAGGATCCTTCAAGAAGGATAGGTACAAGATTCCCACCTGCCCAAGCTCCTCAGCTACTGGGAAGGCAGGCGTCTGCCTCTGGTCATGGAGGAAGGACATGGCCATCAAGGCTTGTAGCTATTGATAGTGTTCTCATCCATGAATTTGTCTGATCCCTTCATAAAACCATCCAAATTAATGGCCATAGCAGTGCATTGCACAGTTTAACCATGTACCACGTGAGGAAATGCTTCCTTGTGTCTGTCATGACTATTCCGCAAATCAGTTTCCTAGGAGATGCCAGGTTCTAGTTTCATGAGAGCAGAATGGTGGCTGCCACACACAAAAATAATGGAGAATATTTGGATTCCTCAAAAATGATGGAGAATATTAGGATTCCTCCATTCCTCAACGTGGTCATTTTTTTTTCCTTTAGAAAAAAGGAAAAAGCAGCAGCAGCAATAAGTAAATGAAAAATCAAAACTCTGCCATTTCCTCAGAATATATATTTGCACCTGCTTTTGTTGGGAAAGTTGGCTCAGCTAGAAATTAAAACTGGCAAAGACGATGCAATAAGCGCTTGACCGTCGAGGACTGGGATAACCACAAGAATCACACTTCAGGTTGTAAGAAGGGTAAAACCTGTGAAGTGCAGAGCACCACGTGGGCTTCTGCCATTTCTTAGATGGCCACACTCCATTCTCCGGGCCCTGCTCTGTTGCTCCATCATCAGGCAGCTTCCAACTTTGGTTTGGTCCTGAAAGACCCTATCCCTTCTCTTCGTAAGAAATTTAAGCTAAAGAACACTTCCCCCTCCCCTTCGCTACCCTCGCCACTTTCTATTGCTATTTTGGCCAGAATCCTTTTGCCTTTCATGAAACCCATCACTAGAAAGAAGCCCCAAAAGCTTCCCAGAAACCAAATGTTGCTCTTGAGCTAAAAGAGATTCTCCAACGCTGTCCTTCAATATCAGGCCCAGATCTGGGCTGCATTCACTACTTAACCCCAGCTGGGGCTTGGAGGGCTTCTGCCCCAGCGTTGCACATTCCTAGCAATGTGTGTGAGCTCAGTGAGGCCAGGAATCACATTTGTCACACCATTACTAGAATCCGGTGGCACCCCCTGTGGGACTGGAAGAGAGACTACCTCTAAGAAGCATGAGCAGGGATTGCAGAATGACTTCCTTTGTGCTGGATGCAGGCTGAATTCAGGCTGCTGGTTGTCGTTATTAAGACCCTAAGGGGCTTGGGGCCAGGCAACTTGCAACATGGTTCTTCCAGGTGTACCTGCCCATCCTTCTAAATCAGGTGACATCCAGGTACACTTATTGCCTTCTCAGGTGTGAGAGGTGGGAATGCAGTGATGAATAAGCCCATGGGTGAGTTTTCTACTCTGCAAATGCCAGACCCCTAGAATTGGACTGCCATATAATTTTACTGACCAAACTTATAAAACTGCATTCCAGCAGAAAACCACGACTGAGATGTCATTGGCATGAGAAGGTCCAAAGGGATCTCTCCAAGCTGGGAGAATGGGCATCAGAACGGGAAATGCAGCTCAGTGTAAGCAAGAGTGAAGTAATGCATGTTGGGGCAAATGATTCCAGCTTCAGGTATACACTGATGGGATCTGAGCTAGTAGTGACTGAGCAGGAAAGGCACCTTGGGGTGGGGGAAAATGTCTGCCCAGGGCACAGCTCGTGTGAAGAAGGCAAACTCCATGTTAAGTGCACTTGGGAACACAACAGAAAATAGAACTACCAAGATCCTTCTCCCCTTATGCAAACATTTGGGCCACACACTTGGAATATTGTGTTTGGTTTGGGTTGCTTTGCCAGAAAAGGAGATGATTGAGTTGGAAAAAGTACCGAGTAGGGCAATAAACATGATTAGGATGCTGAAGAAGCTCCCCTGTGAGGAGTGGATGCAACAACTGGGACTGTTCAGCTTAGAAAAATGGTGGAGGTGTTTAAAATAATGCATGGAGTGGAGAAAGTAGAAAGAAACATGTGAACCCAGGGTCATCCCATGACGCTGATGGTTGGGAGGTTTAGGATGGATAAAAGGAAATATTTCTTCACACAGCTTGTAGTTAAACTATGGAATTTGCTGCTAAGGGAAGTGGTGATGGTCACCAAACTGGGTGGCTTTAAAAGGGGCCTAGAGAAATTCATGAGGGAGGAGGAGGCTATCCTTGGCTACTAGCCTTGCTGGATATGGGCTACCTCCTTCACCAGAGGTGGTCTGCCTGCATGCCCCAGGTGCTGAGGGTTTGGCAGGAGGAGATCTTGCATCCATCCTGCCTGAGGGATCCTGTGGGCAGCTGGTCTGCCACCGTGTGGATGAAGTGCTGGACTGGTTGACTTTTCTTAAGTTCTCAACACAGAGAAAAAGATAGAAGATAGAGAGATGATAAATAGATGGAGAGGCAGAAAGAAATAGATGAAAATGAGAAGAAGGAGATGGAGATTGAGATGGAGATGGAGGCACAGGGGCAGGGGCAGGGGCAAGATGATGCACTGATAGGCAGGCGGGCAGTTTTCCTACTGATGTCCTAGCTTGATCCCACCAGATCACATCCATCTTCTGTCCAGGTGTGCCCTTGATCCACCAAGATTGATCCTGACTCTCCCCATGCCTGGATTCCAGCTATATGGCTAGCTGCATTCAGCAACTGGCAACAGTGCTGACACATATACATCACCCCTTGGCTGCAGCAGTCCTCTCGTAACGAACATCCCTTTGGGCACCAGCCACTGAAATCAATCTGTTTATCCTGTAATGAGGCCCAGCAGAAATCGCAACCCTTTTCGCTTAACTGAATTGTGGATCCAGCTGCGTGGCAATGCCTATAAAAAGCTGTCAAAGGCCTTCTTAAAATTAGACATGTGTGCTCAATGTTTTCGCCGCAGTTTGGCTCGCAGCAGCTGCCATGTCTAATTCCACTGTGCCGACAGTTTGCAGAGCACTCTGGGCACTTCTGGAGAGAGAGAACCATCAGACTGAAAGACGCTGCTATGCCATTACCCAGAGTGGGCTAGCAGCCGAAGCACAGCCTTCTGTCCAGGCAGACCTCAGAAACCCAAACCATGCCTTTCCGAGCCCTGTGACTTTGTTTACTGCTTTCTGGAGGTCAGGGTGGATTCAGTGGAACCCAGGAAGAATGGCCTCTCATCAAGAGAACGAGATGCATGTGTGCCTTTATTTATTTATTTATTTATTTACTTGGTTAGTTTAATAGCGACCCCCTTGGCAAGGTGCTGCTTGGAAAGAATCTGTTGCCGTGAATGCCGTCCAAAAACTGTGAGTCGCTCTAGTAAGGCATACGATAACTTCAGCTTTCCTGGGATATGTTAATTTGATGCATCCTGGGAGATGCCAACTCACTGCCAGGATAATGGGCATTCGAAATGCCAATCAAGGTCCTTTTTTCTGACTGCCTTAAGGCAGTTTTGGGAAAGAGCAGCTTTAATGGGACTGGATAGGGCCAGGGCTTCCTCCCTCCATTAAGCAGAGCAAATAACCTTTGAAAGGAAAAGGGTGGGGCAATTTTCTCTGATTTCCCCAGTTAATTTGGTCTGCTATTATGAACTTCTCAATGCCTGTTTGTTGCTGTTTTCCTATCCTGCTGACACAACAGAGGAAGACAAATGCGTAATTGCGCCAGAGCAGGAAAATGAGAAACAAAGAGAGGGAAGAAGACAAGGGGCGAAACATATGATTCCCTGGGCAAAGACACAACCCTGCTGAAATGTGCGTACGTGATGTTAAAATCCATGATAGGCTAGATGTGTTATTCTTTCCGGATTTCATTTCTGTATTAAATACGAATGGGAGAATTTCCTCTCTAAATCAGTAGCCAAGATGAACAGGCAGAAATAAGGGCAGCCAGAAACCAGAATGAGCAAACAAAGACCATGATGACGGTGATGATGGATGCTCGACATCTGAATGGACCAGAGGCACAGAAAAATGCCTGAACTGCAGCAGGAAAGCACCCAACCGTCCCTTGTCCGATCTGACTCCACAGGCTAATTGGATGGGATGCACTGCAGAACAAATGGCCCGATGTGCCTTTGACTTGAGATTTGATCGGGAGCTTTCTTAGAAGTAATGCTCCCAGCCAAGTCCCACCTGCCACCAACTCTGTGAAGCATCTATGCGCCCGTGTCATCTTTGCGGAAGTGTTATGGGGAGATGACTGTGCGTGTGTGGTGGGCAGAGAACTTAGAGTTTCCAGGAGCAGCCCCATGCCCAGTGCCATGACTAAGAACATAAGGGGACCCACTCTAGATCAAGCCAAAGCCACACCTGGGGGCCGTTCACACGCACCACAGTTCCTGTGCAGTTACTTTTCCCCATCACATGAGAGGTGACAGTGTGCTCAAGCAGGAGGTCACACAAGGTGAAGCACGCCAGGTGGACATCTCGTTGATCCAACCAGGAGATATGAGGAGGGAAATAGGCCAGGTGTTGAGTAGACAGGTGATCCGCCAGGCAGTCTGGCTGGGCATCAGAGAAGGTTCACACGTGGAAGAAAGATTGGGAGCATGGGGGCAGCCAATCAGCCAATTGGCAGCTCAGCCAATGCTAGGCGAGCAGGGCAACACAAATGGTGGCTGGAATGGCTGCAGCCAAACTTGCTGGCCACAATGGGGAAACCACAGGAAGCCAGGGCAACCAACCTCACACTTATTGAGGAAGAACGCTGAAACACGGCAGCGTTCAAATGGAAGTTTAATTCTTTGTGGAGATTCACAGCAAAAGAAGGGAGGGAGGGAGGGACGCAAGCAAGCAAAGTTTCTCCATGCTTCTGGCACTCACACATAATGAATACACAATGCAAAACGCATATGCAGCCCTCAGGTGGAAAATGTCTTAAGGCATTTCTGAAAAGGGCAGACCCAGTGTTGAAAACGGGAGATCATTTCAGGGAAGGCAGGGAATTAATTGAGGGCCATCTCTGGACAGGTGTTGCTTACTGGATGCCACAGGCTTGGAGACGGTTCATGATTTTGTGCACAAGACTGAGAGCAAGAGCGGGAACAGAGGGGGTGCATGTCAGCACGTGTGTGCATAGGAACAGTGTGTTCATGGTCCCTCCCATGTGGACTCGGTTTCCACCCACAGTGGTCAGGGGTCATCTGAGGGGGTTCCAATGCAGCGTCTGGACCAAAACAGATTCTTCACTGCTCATCAGGAATGCTGTCACTTAGTACTGAAGTCACTTGGATGTTGCTTGATGGTGCCATTTCAGCAACATCTGATCACGTGGCACCACCAGCAAGCCTATACAGAGTGAGGGCAATATTACGGTGCTCACTTGGAGTTGGCTTTTGACACTGCCCTGCAGCCAACTCCACTGGCTATATGATGCCTTGATCTTATCACAGTTTCTGTATTAAGACAGGAAGATGTAGTCTGGGGAATGGATGAAATGAAAACAGTTGGTGGAGGTTATAAAAAAAGAAAAGAAAAGATAAAAGTATATTTTTGTCCCCTTGAATCCCCTTTCACACTGACTTTTCTATGCAAGGATTAAGTGTAGCTGTAACAGAAGCTTTTATGCTTCTTTTTGTCTACGGACAGCTGCATGAGACCAATGAAATTCTAATCGGAAAAAAACCTTACTGCAAATTATAGTCATGCACAGTATAGTTCTTAGTGGCAAAAGCAGGGATCAGCAGTTTAATGAACCTTATTTCAAAGGGGTAGCCCTGCTAGGGCATTATTGGAAAATTGTACTTTGCAACAAACTAGGACATTCTGAGACACATAAAGCCTGTGAAATTGTATGCTTTGTATCTAGCTGGCCACATGGTTACATTCTAGCAAGCCACAGAGAGCCAAGATTTCTCAGCTCTCTTCCCCTATGAGTACTGGATATTTGTTACTGGGGATACCTTGGCGGAATAAGTTATCACATCCATAAAAAAGAGATTACTGAATTTAATACTGGGTTTGCATTTCAGTAAACTGTGTGTGTGACTTCACTGCACGAAAGTGGCTGACCAGCACTGATCTTGTCCATTCTACTTTGCGGTCTTTGCATTCACATCAAGAAATATATCGCATGTGTGAAATGTACCGATGTTGGTGCTTTGCACCCGCTGTTCTATCTCCATGTTTGCAACAGGGGTTTCGGCTGAGAAACATGACACAAAAAGAATCTGGTTGTGGATAATAATGCAGAAAAAGATGCAGATTGGCTACTGCCAAGGGAGTTGAGGTTTCTTCCCTGGCTGCTGCCCATCCACAGCAGGCAGAGGCTGTTTTATTTCAGGAGGCCATCTGCCTCTTAGGATACATTGCACCAAAGAGATGTGAGCCTCCCCTGGGGGAGGGGAGGGGAGGGGAGGGGAGGGGAGGGGAGGGGAGGGATCCAAGGAGCCAGATGAAATTGGTATAGGTCTGTGGCCCCACTTCTTCCCTTCCCACTCCTGGCAGACCTCCCCCCACCAAGGTCCAGCTGTGATCTGAAGGAGAGGGCAGCCAGCATGGTTCATTCCATGTCAGCCATGAAGACATGGCATACAGTGTTGGCCTCCAACTCTGAAAAGTCCTGTGGCCGCCCAGACCTTGTGTGTGTGTGTGGGTGGGGGGCGTAGGATTGCATCCTAAGCAGAGCTGTGGGGCTGGGTACTCTGTGAGTGTGTTGTTGTATTATTTCATTGTTATAACTAATGCTAGCTGTTCCTTAGACTACCAACACATAAATGGCAGTTGTTCCTACCATGCCTTCTCTTTGGCTACTCTGGATAGGACTCACTGGGTACTTAATATACATTTTCACATATGGCTTTCTTTGTTTTTAAATATATTTCTTCGAGTCAAAATAAAGAAATGGTTTTGAAGCCTGAGTCCACCCTGCCCTGCCCTGCCCTGCCCTGCCCTGCCCTGCCCTGCCCTGCCCTGCCCTGCCCGGGAAGTGGCTGATTCTATCCCTGTAGCTCCATATCTTCCCCACATTTCCAGGCAAGGGCTAGGAAAGGCTTGTGTCTTAACCCCAGGGGTCCCCCACCAGTTGACAGCAAGGGAGCAAATTGTTTAACATGGCCTGAGGAACCATCCCACAGTCCTGCACTCTCTCCCATCTGGAGCTTTGATGGTGCTTCCATTCTGTCTGCCACAACGATGATGCCCATGTTACAGATGGGAAATGGAGGCAGTGATGTAGCAACTGGACCAAGGCCACTTGGTAAAACTGTGGCAGAGGTGTGCCCTGCTTTGGTGGGAGTTGGTCTTGCTGAAGCTATTCTCTTGGGCAAGTTCATGGTAAGCAGAGGATGAATAGTTACAAACGGTCTGTTGGCAGTAGGAGCCATCCTTGCACAACTGCACAGAGCACATGTTTCACACAAGAAAGTTTCAGCCCTGGAATCTCCAAGAGATCTGGAAAAAGCTCCAGTCTGCAGCCCTGGAAAGCTGCTTTTCCTGCACAGAGCAGATAGTATTAGCAGCGTTATTGCTGGCCCCGTGGTTTGACTTGGCATCTTCCTACGACAGCTGTAGCACTGGCATATTCTTTCCCTGCCTGGACACGTCCAGATTTCCTTCTGCTTCTCCTTGTCTCTCTCACGCGGAATCTCGATTGCCAGGATCTTGGGGCAGAGACCTTTCCTTTTGTACACTGAAAAGAAGCATGCTCACGGATGGTGCTTTCGAAGTGCTAATTAGCAGTAATAATAGTAATGTGCCAATCAATATGGGGAGGGCAAGACCTTTTCTCCATAATGTCCCGGTCTTTCCTTAATAACCCCTAATAATACCCTGACATTTTCAATGGCTGCAACGAGAAACCTCCTAGATGAAGCAAACAACTTTTCCATTGAATTAACAAGCTTTTGCAAAAAGAAGCAAGTGTGCCTCGACATGCAGGGGTCGGTTTCGGGGGGGACTCTACAAAAACGTATTACGAGGCTGGATGAAAATGCAAGGTTTGCAGTAGCAGTTTATTTCGCTTTTTATTTTGCTCCATAAATGTGAATAATTTGCTTGGTAGGACAAACAACAACAACAAAGTTTGCCCCCCTTTGTTTTGGCTGAAACCCAATTAGCTTAGAAATACATCCTGGCCCCCGAAGGAATTTGCCTGGGATCAGATGTGGGCCAGGCTCAGTTTAGTGGAGGAATCATGAAATAAAAATGCATATTCTCTCACTTTTTCTTTGTCTCCAATTTATTATGTTTTGTCATTATAGGAACACAGGAAATCATAATTTAAGCACCCTGATGCATCCCGGTGGCAAAATTTGTGGTGAGAACCTTATCACAGACACTAATTTGTTTGGCCAGCAAATTTCACTCTGCTTTTCTCCTGTTCACCGAGTGCAGCACAAAGAAACTTTCAGGGAAGTGCCCAGTAAAAGAAACCTCACCAAACAAAGAAATACAGATTAGAAAAACCAACAACAGCAACTGTGACTAGACCATCTGTATGCCAGAAACAGGGGTGCAGAACATCTAGACACCCAGTAGCTATGGATACCTAACACCTACATAAACCTCCTGGCACTTTAGAGACCAAACATAACAGAAAGTAGATTTTTCCTTCTCTGCTGTGTGCTACCAAACTGCACTCCATCATCTTGTATTCTTCGCCTCTAGTTGCAATCAGCAGACGCCCAGTAGAGAAAGAATATTGAACCAGAGGCTATGCAATGCAGGTATGGGCATCAAAATGTCAGAAGGCCCATGCTGGTTTTGGCTTCTGGCCCATCTAGTCTGTGCTCTGCTTGCACAGTGGCTCTGGTCAGGACTCTACCACTGAGTGGTCCATGTGACACACATTTTTAAAAGAGGATCCAGGAAATTAGAGGCAAGTTAATTTAATGTCTTCTCTAGTTTATTTGTTAGGAAATGCTATTTAAAGCAAAAAGACCCTACATGTGGGGTGGGGGGGGGGTGGAACAAGTGAAGTGTTACTGAGAAAGTCAGCAATGTGTGGATGGCACCAGCTAGAAGACTCCAAATGCCATGTTCCTGCAATCTGGAGAAATTCTTCTGAAATTCTTTTTGTTTTCACCACTGCATTTGGTGCTTCTTTAACTGGTTCTGAACCAGTTACCCAATCCTCTTATACCCTGACTACTGAATTTGCTCTGGGCTCTTTGACAAGGAACATTATCAAAAGTTCTTTGAAATCCCAAGTGTCTGTTTGCACCCTATCTCTACAAAGACCTCTAAAGGTTTAGAGAGATGGGCCTTCCCTTTGCAGACTCCATGTTGATCCTTTTTCAACAGGACTTGTCCATCTATATGCTTGTTTTTAATTGTGCTACCTAACAATTTATTTCACCGTAATTGTCCGGACCACCTCCATGCCCTGGACCTTTTAGAGTAAGAGTAGAGTAAGTCCTGGTGCTTCTAAATTAAGCACATCCAAGGGGGAAGAGTGAATGGGGCTGCATGGCATTGTCATCCTGTTGGACTGTACCACTGTGAAGGCCTGAAACTTCATGGAGTTAGATTACCACAAATGCATGAGCCAAGGCCAGGGAAATGGGACATCTTGACCTAATGATAGGGCTGGCCCTGGTCCACCTCCTGATCTTGCCAGCTTCTGGACAGTTCTTGTTCCGACTACTGGAGAAGCCCATGGCATGGGCAAAACCTAGAATGAGACTACTAAAGGGAGAAGTTTTCTTTGTGAAAGAAGCGCCAACAATCTTTTTCAATGACTTTGCAGTAGATTGCATGCAGGACGTAACAGAATCAGTAGAGAGACTTCTGACTGGTCTTTGCCTTGTGAAATTGTGCATATGCATGCATTTTAATTTCACATCATCACTCAGCTGCATAGCTGCAGGTTGTCCTGCTTCTTCACAACATCATGGCCACTAAACCAATGGCGGTCAGAAAGGCTACAGAAGTGGGAAAGGTCTGTCCCTCACAGATGGACAAGGTGTCACCTCTGTGGGTGGTGTTTATGTTTTCAATGGTCATAACCTGAGGGAACGTCTTTTTCCCTGTATGCCCTCCCACCCACCAAGATCTGCAGTAGGGGCCCTGCTCTAGGAGCCCTCCTTGAAGGAGGGTAGAGAGTGAACACCCTGAGGAGGGCCTTCTCTGCGGTGGCACCCCGACTGTGGAATGCACTCCCCAGTGAGGTTTGCCTGGGGCTGACTTTATATGCTTTTCGGCGCCAGGTAAAAACCTTTTTATTTACCCAGCATTTTAAAGCTTAAATAATTTTAATCTGGTTTTATTAATATTAATATCCTCGGTTGCATTTTATCTTGTTATTATAGTTGTAGATTGTTTACTCGTATATTTATGGTTAATTTATATTATATTGTAAGCTGTCCTGAGACAATTGGCTTTTATAGGATGGGATAAAAATGTTCTAAATAAATACATAATGTTTTGTTCGGAGGAGCAGACCCACCTCCCCTTCGAAAGGGACACCGAGCCTTGGAGGATTCCTTGGCTCTGCCTTTAAATCGCCCTTGCTTTTTGCTTCCACTTTCCTCTTAGGTTTTCATGCCATATTGAAATGTTAACATGTAAAATCTTTGCATCTGTTGAAGCATTTGGCTGGAAAAGCAAGTATGTTGATAGCTGTGCCTTGTTGCCATCACACATAAGGATTTCCTGGGTTCAGCTTTGCCATCTGGTGCTGAAACCTCGATTTGCTCCTCATTGAATAAGGACCATCAACCATATCCGTCATCTTTCAGCACACACGTGATCTCTTTGCATAGCTGTCCCTTTTCAATGCTGGTCCCAGCATTTGAGACTGGAAAACATTCTTCCTTCCAGAATAAACCCATTCTATTTCACACCTCCAGCTTCTGGGTAGAACCATCCCTCTGCATCTTTCCTAGATGCGTGTGTGTGTGTGTGTGTGTGAAGGGAAGGGAAGGGAAGGGAAGGGAAGGGAAGGGAAGGGAAGGGA
>JAIXND010000762.1:3024839-3038883 GCA_023646645.1 Varanus salvator macromaculatus
GAGATGGAGATGGAGATGGAGATGGAGATGGAGATGGAGATGGAGATGGAGATGGAGGGAGGGAGGGAGGAATGCAAAAACTATTAAAGTTTAAAAAGGGGGGGGAGCTTAAAGAGGAAGAAAAAGATCTACCATTGTTATCATGAAGACACTTGCTTCAGAATTTCTCAGCGCAACCAGGAACACGGAGGAAGAAGAACTGGGGGTTGTTGCTTTCATCAAGCCCTTTAGATTATATTCATTTCTGGGCTTTATTTTACTGATGTTAGAATAGGTTGCAACTGGGTTTCCTTCTTGTGTTGGGTCTGTTGGTGGGTTTCAAGGACAGCAGTGGTGGTGGGTACTGTGGATTTATTTATTTATTTGACATATTTAGATGCCGCCCCCTTGCAAACAAGCCTCAGGGCGGCTAACAACAAACAGGAAAATATAATTTAAAAGCAATACACAATCTAAAACTGGCCCATCTCAAAATCTAAGATAAAATAGAAGTATATAAATATGACAATAATAAAATATAAAATTTAACAATTAAAGTAACTTTTAAATAAAAAGGTCTTCGCCTGGCGCCGAAAAGCAAATAATGACAGCGCCAGGCGAGCCTCTCTGGGGAGTGCATTCCACAGATGGGGTGCCACCACAGAGAAGGCCCTCCTCCGGGTACTCACCCTCCTCACTTCTCTGATAGAGGGTTCCCGGAGGAGGGCATCAGCTGCCGATCGTAGGGGGCGGGAGGGCATATATGGTTGCAGGTGCTCCTTTAGGTAACCAGGACCCAAGCCATTAAGGGCTTTATAGGTAAGAACCAACACCTTGAATTGGGCCCGGATTGAGCTAGAAAGGGTCGGACGGCTGAGAGGGTGCTGGTCTGTCCATTTCCATGGTGACGAAAGGGTGCGAGTCACTGTTACTTAATGAGAAAGCAAGTACATCGGCCTGACCATTACTATTTCTTTTGGCTAGCTGTTTAATTTCTGTGCCACCCAATAGCCAAAACTTGGGGAGTTTGCAGCAACCCAGAATGCTGATCCATGGCATGGGTGGTTGTATTCTTGGTTGTCAGGATATGTGAAGCTATCTTTGCTTGCTACATATTGTCGCAATCTTTCAATGGTGGCCTTTCCCTATATGAGAAGTCAGAATCATGGATTGTTTGTGGTTTTATTCAATGGATCTGCATATTATAGCTCTATCCAAGCTTGTTTTTCCAAGGCAGATTACTTTTCTGATCCCCCTTCTCTCAATTTCATCCTCACAACAAGCCTGTGAGGGAGGCTTGTCTGACAGTCAGGGGCTGGCCCAAAGCCCTGCAGGCACCTTCATGGCCGTGTGGCAAGTAGAACCCAGAAGTCTTAATCTAACCATTGTGACATATTGCCTACATGCTGATGTCTCAGGTCTAATATCACACACTCTTTCCTATATTATGAGCTAACATATAGTATGTCTTTGAGTTCCCCAATCCCATCCTCCTTCTCCTTTGTGAGACGACTCCTACATCCTCTCTGATGGAGTTCCCCTCCATTTTAGCTTCACCCTGTACGGTAGGTTAGGCTGAGAGTCTGTGACCAGTCCAAAGCTGATTGGGGACTAGAACTCAGATCGCCCAAGTCCCACTGCAACACTCTAGACCAGATCTGCTCAGTCAGTGGAGTCACCCAGTGAGTTTCATGGACAACTGGGAACTAGAAATCAGATCCCTGGTTTGAAGTTCAGCCCTCTAACCATTAGGCCAGCCTGCATCTCTCTGTTTCTCCAGACTGCAGAGCAGTGAATAACCCAAGGGCCAAGAACACAGAGCAAACTTGGGCTGACCATCTGCCAGACAGATCCTGGATAGGGTGATCATTCCTGGGTTACCTAAGCCATGGGTGAGTGCAATGCTGTGTGAACCAGGGCATGGCAGACAGGTGGGGATCAAAAGCCCTAAGAACTAGAATGGGTCAGTTGTACAGAGGCACAATAATCACCCCAGTATTGTTGGGGTGCAGGCCAAAGGAAGAACATCCCCCAAGTGGTAGCCATGGGCTGGTAGTGCCAGCAGCAGATTCCCCACTCTTTCACTCTTGCAACCCCAGGAATGGTGCTGAGAGTGTAGGGAGGCACTCTGTGATCAGCCCTACAGCATGCATAAAGGAACAGAATGGGGAGAAGTTTTCTCTATCTGCCTCCTAGTGCAGTCACAACTTGAACATGGTCCCTTCTCTACCTGTATGCGGTAACTGGCAGCAGATTTCTAGGCCAGGAGCAAGCATGCAAACTGTGGTAACATAGAAACATAGAAACAGCAAGTCAGAAGGGGCCTGCCAGGCCATCTAGTCTGACCCCTGGCTCCAGCTGGCTCCGCTCACAACATGCCCACCATGCACATGTCTAGCCTGTCTTTGAACACCCTCACTGATGGGGCCTCTATCACCTCCCATGGAAGCCCATTCCACACCCTCGGGGTCCTAACTGTCAGGAAGTGCTTCCTGGCATCTAAATGGAACCTGGGTTCCCTGAGCTTGGCTCTGTTGGAGCGCATCCTGCCTTCCTCCACAGGGGAGAACAGGTCTCTATCCATCTCCATGTGACACCCCCTCACATACCTGTATGTTGCCAACATATCCCCTCTGAGTCTCCTCTTCTCCAGGCTGAAGAGGCCCAGTTCCCTCAGTCTCGCCTCATGTGGCATCCCCTGCAAACCGGCCGCCAACCTTGTGGCCCTGCGCTGCACTGACTCCAACCTGGCTATATCCTTTCTGTAATGAGGTGCCCAAAACTGAGCACAACACAATACTCCAGTAAGTGTGGCATGGGGTGGAGAAAGCCATATCTTGGCTTCTTGTGGGGAGGGTGCCCTCTTTGTGAAGCTCACTGGGCAAGGCAGAGAGATCTACCCTTGCAGGCTCTCGAGGAGGCAATGCAATTAAAAATGCACTCTCCTTTCTTGTTCTTGCTCAGAGCCCAGTGATAGGAAATGTCTCCTTTAGTGGGGCTGCACCATCTGGGACAGAGGCATCCTATTATGCTGGCAAGGAAAGATAAAGTCCCTGGCATATCATTGTGGAGGTAGGGATGGCGAAGAAATTCATTCTGTCCTTAATTTAATGCAAACTCACCTACTTCACGGTTCCTGAACCAAAATGCCAATTGAAACGCAGGTGCCTCAACATTCTCATTTTTCCAAATGTTGCAATGCAGTTCTCTAAGGCAAACAATGCAAGCGATAATGTGTGTTTTAGGAGAAAGTACACAAAAAGTGCATATATTAATGAACCCAGGGTACACAATCGCATTATACCAGGGGGAATTGCCTGCCAAAAATGCACCGGAGAATATTGGATATGAAAATAGAAAGGCGAAAGGCTGTTGGCTCCAGGGCAGAACATTTGTCTCGCATGCCAAAGGTCCCAGGTTCAACCCGTCTTCTCCTGCCTGCAGTCCTGGAGAGCTGCCACCAGTTGGCACCAAAACCGCAAAGCGAGATATCCCAGACTACTTCCTAGATTCCTATAGAAACATAAAGGAAAACGTGCCTATGGACAGAGGCATGTGTTTCTGCAGGTTTTTTTTTTTCTTTAAATCACAAGCAGATGCTGAAACAGGATAAAAAGAAATTACGGCTAGAAAAATGAGAGACTCCACTGAAGCTGACTAAGTCATCCATCCCAGAGCGGAAGAAACATTTCTCTGCATTTCTGGATTTATTGTCTGAGCCGACTGGGAGCCAATAGCTCTGTTCAGATATTGTCTCCGTGTGAGCAGAACTGCATGTAGGCACACAGGAGACCACACAAGCTCCGTCCATTCTAGATATCAAGCCTGCAAGGTTAGCTGTAACACATACTAGCATTTCTACAGTGTATTTTCATCCCATCTTCCTCTCCCTTGTGAGGAACTCGAGGGTCTTCCCCACTCTATTTTATCTTACAAGGCTTACAGGGTTCTCCTCCACTCCATTTTATCCTCACAGCATCATCCCTGTGAGGTAGCTTAAAGTGAGGCCCAATGTTCCCCAGTGTGCCTCATGGTTTAGTGGGAACTAGAATCCACACCACTGTGTCCCAGTATTTTGAGCCACTGGACCACGTTGCTTCTCTCTGGCCTAAGGCCTGAATGCATAGCAGCCCAAGCATTGTCGGAATCTTCAAGAGGAAGGGCAGAAGTGGTCCTTGGAGGCATGGCAAACGTTTCAAAATATGCTGTTAGGACAAAGGTTCCATTTGGATGCCAGGAAGCACTTCCTGACAGTTAGGACCCCGAGGGTGTGGAATGGGCTTCCATGGGAGGTCGTTGAGGCCCCATCAGTGCGGGTGTTCAAGGATAGGCTGGACATGCATATGGTGGCCTGGGAGGCCCCTTCTGACTTGCTCTGTTTCTACGTTTCTATGTGTCTATGACCCCGAGGGTGTGGAATGGGCTTCCACGGGAGGTGGTTCAGGCCCCATCGGTGAGGGTGTTCAAAGATAGGCTGGACATGCACATGGTGGCCTGGGAGGTCCCTTCTGACTAGCTCTGTTTCTATGTTTCTATGACCTCTAGGATATGGAATGGGCTTCTAAGGGAGGTGGTTGGGGCCCCATCAGTGAGAGTATTCAAGGATAGGCCAGACATACACATGGTAGGCATGTCATGAGTTGAGCTAGCTGGAGCCAGGGGTCAGACTAGATGGCTCAGGAGGCCCCTTCTGACTCACTCTGTTTCTATGCACACTGTCATTTCTGAATGGAGATGCAAGTGTTTCTGGGATTATTTGTGAGGCTGTTTGGGATGGGACTGTGGCAGGGGTGTGGGATGGGACCCAAGTTACAAGCAGGAATGTGTGAAGGGTCTAACCAGGAGAAGAACATCTGAAGGTGTTCCACAATTCTGTCCCTCGGATTGCAGTTAGTTAGCCAGGAGCTGGCTCCAGTCCACTTCTGGTGAGTCACACCAACCTGCAGACCTGCTGTTTCCAAGACAGACTGCGACTTGCACATTAGAAAGGAAAAACAGCAAGGAACTCTGCACAAATCATTGGAAGCACAAATTGTACTAGAGCTTTCTAGCTGCCAGGTTCCAATTTGTGCCAATAGTGCCAATTGCATAAAAGCTTGTACACATTTCTCTTGTGTTTCTTGTCAGATGAATGAGCAACTAGGGCTTGTCTTAGGGGTATGGGGGAGACATTGACTTCTAATTCCTGGATTGGGGTGCACAGAAAGTCTACTGAGCTCAAAAAAGCTGGGCTTCCCAGTGTGAGGACATCCCTTAAGTACTGTTTCATATCCCACAGCTACTTCCACAAAAATAAAAATAAAAAAGATGTCTGGTGGATTTAGCAAGGTGGGTGGCAAACTGAAGCAATCTCAGCTTAAAAACGAGCTTCCTTCTTCCAGCTTCCTTCTATTTAGAGCCACAGAAAGCTTAATATTTCAATTTATTCAACTGATGTATGTGGATTGATTTTTATTATCATAGTAAATTATCTATCAGTCTCAGAATATTTCCACTGAAGGTCTCTGCATGCTGTTTGGACCAACAGTTTTCAGCACCTCCTTCGGCCAAAGAGCCAGACGTCAAACTGAATGCAATGCCTGAAGTTGCTTGGCTACACTTTGAAGCATCTGCAAGATGTCGAGGACTCGCTTCAAGGGAGAGAAGGACGTTTGCCGGAAGCGATTCACTTGTGAATCATCCCGCTGAACTTTTCCAGGACTGCCGCTTCGGTCATTGCAATGTGAACTTCGGAGCAGTGTAGATTTTATATGCATAGCACTGTCATAAATAAATCATAGGGAAATGTAATGAGAAAATATGTAGCAAGAAATAAAGCAAACCCCTATACAGAACGTCAGCAGCGCTTTATAATTCAATTCAGTCAAGGGCTGCATGAGGGGAGCTGGGGAGGGCACAAAAGAGGGTGATTTGTGTGTTGTGTGTTATGGAATTTCGAGAACCGGGCAAGTTTATTGCAAGCTAATGTATTATTAAAATGTAGATGGAACCAATTAAGAAAGCACATTTCAAATTTCAAATAAATAAATAAATCATAGGTCACTGAGGATCTCAGAGGTGTTAGGGATTGAAGGCATGGAGAATTGTTGTGCTCTGTACCTCTCATTTTCTCCGTCTTGGATTGCAGTCATGGACAAAGTTAGCTGAAGCAGTCCTTTTTTCTCTCTCTCCTCTAAGCTTGCAAGGAGAGTAAGGTGAAGGGTAATGTTTCTTACAGCCATGATAATTACTTGAAATTTAGGATTTTTTTTCCACTTGAGAAGTTGTGTGTGACCTTGGGGAAATCCAAGCATTCAGGACTGTTTTTTTGTTTTTTGTTTTGTTTTGCATTGCTTTCTTACTCACACTTCCCGAAAGGTGCAAAATTGGCTGGATTGGACTCTCCAGGTGCTAATCTGGTTGTCCCCAAAACATTTTCCTAGGGATCTATTTCTAAGGCCTCTCTCTCCACTTTCACAAGTTGTGAGCGACAGTTGGGTTGAAGCACATATGGGGATGCAGGATTTCTCCCAGGTGTAAAGCTTGCAAGCACTTGTCTCGTGGCTGCTTTGCAGCACATTGTAAGTAAAGGTGTGTGAATTGGAAAAACGCAACCACAGCAAGGTTTTTCCACATCCATCCTGAAAAGTATTCCAACATTTGTCCACACTGGAGATCTTTGCATATTTGATGTGTGTTTTTCCAAGCAGCGATATCCCTTGTGCACACGTATGTCTCAGTCTCATTGGCTAAAACATGTTTGCCTTCATGTGTGTGTGTGTGCGTGTGCGTATTTGTGCATCTTTTTCCATTTGTTGTTGTTCTGCGCCAAGTCATCTCTGAATCATGGTGATCACGTGAATGAAAGCCCTACAAAATGTGCTGTTTGTGATGGCGCTTCTGAGCTTTTGTAACTTCAAGGCTGTGTCTTCCTTGATGAGGTTAAACCACCTCTTGTTTGGTCCTCCTTTAATGCTTCTGCCTTCAACTTTGCCTAGAACGATTGTCTTCACCTTCACAGTTTGTCTTCACAGTTTATCTTCACAGATTGTCTTCACAGATTGTCTTCACAGTTTAGCCTTCTCATGACGTCTCCAGCCTCAGTTTCATCATTTTTGCTTCCGGGGCAAATTGTGGCTGGATTTGATCTAGGAGCCACTTGTTTGCCTTCCTGTCCAGGGTATTTGCAGCGCTTTCCTCCAGCAGCATGTTTTGAATGCATCTACCGTATTTTTCGCTCTATAAGACGCACCTGATCATAAGACGCACCTAGTTTTTAGAGGAGGAAAACAAGAAAAAAAATATTCTGAATCAAATGGTTTACTGAACTATTTAATAAACTATGGGATGTGTTGGGATCTCTTAATCCCAGTTGCTTTACTCTCATGTGCCTCTAGCATACTGTGTGCATGACCCCCCCATCCCCCACAGACTGTTAGGGGATGAAAACATCTTGTATAGAATCCATCTCTGCAGTCCCTTCAATGCCACATGTATTTCCTGTAGGTCTGAATAAACTGTAAATATTCTTTTGAATATTTTTAAGAAAACTAAGATCATGGCATCCGGTCCTCTCACTTCCTGGCAAATAGATGGGGAAGAAATGGAGGTAGTGACAGATTTTATTTTCCTGGGCTCCAAGATCACCGCAGATGGGGGCTGCAGCCAAGAAATTAAAAGATGCTTGCTCCTGGGGAGGAAAGCTATGGCAAATCTAGACAGCATACTAAAAAGCAGAGATATCACCCTGCCAACAAAAGTGCGTATAGTCAAGGCTATGGTTTTCCCAGTTGCAATGTATGGCTGTGAAAGCTGGACCATAAGGAAGGCCGAGCGCAAAAGGATTGAGGCCTTTGAGTTGTGGTGCTGGAGAAGACTCCTGTGAGTCCCTTGGACCGCAAGGCGATCAAACCGGTCAGTCCTAGAGGAGATCAACCCTGACTGCTCTTTAGAAGGCCAGATAGTGAAGATGAAACTCAAATACTTTGGCCACCTAATGAGAAGGAAGGACTCCCTGGAGAAGAGCCTAATGCTGGGAACAATAGATGGCAAAAGAAGAAGGGGACGGCAGAGGATGAGGTGGCTGGATGGAGTCACAGAAGCGGTTGCTGTGAGCTTGAGTGGACTCCGGGGGATGGTGGAGGACAGGAGGGCCTGGAGGAATGTTGTCCATGGGGTCGCGATGGGTCGGACACGACTTTGAGACTAACAACAAAATTATTTTGATTGCACACCCCCAACATACCTGCTCTCTCTGGTTTTTCTTGCCTCTATCTTAGACAGAGAAGGTGAGCAATGAGGAGAGACCTAAATTCAATCTTCCAACTTTTCTCTCTCTTTTTTTTTCATATTTAAAAGTGATGCTTAAGAAACTCGGGCTGCATCTATGCATCCTTTTGAGTCGAGAGAAATGTTCACTCAGTGGTCTCTTGTGTGTCATTTCTTCCTCTGGACCAAGGGCATGAAAATCTAACATTTGCACAGTTGCAGAGATTACTATAATAATTGTGTTTCTTGTATCCTCAATTGGAAAGGGAACTTTATATCCACATTGTTTTTGTTAAGCATTTAGAAGTCCCAGTTAATTATCCATGAGGTATTAAAAGGCCCAACCCTTGAAAGACAATGCTGAATTGTGGGGAACTTCCCTTCCATTCCCAAAAGGTATTTCAAGCTCACTACACTTCTGCTGTTGAATCTTTTTTTTTTTTCCAGAACAAAGGAGTGATGGGTGTTTTCATGGGGATTAACCCTTTTTTTTCAGAGAGGAGGAAAATGTCCCACTTTCCACTTTTTTACACCATGCATAATTTTGAACATCTTTGCCATGCTTCCCATTACTCATCATTTTCCTAAGAGAAGCAATCCTGGTTGTTGTAACAAAGTCTGATAGGGGAGCTGCTCCAATCCCTTGATTGTTTTAGTTGCCCTTCTTTGCACTTTTTCCAACAATGTCATTTTTCAGGTGTGGTGGCCAGCACTGTACACAATACTTTAAGTATGGTCATATTAAAGATTTGTGTAAGAGGAATATGATCTTGGAAATTTGATTTTCAATTCCTTTCCTAATTATGGCATTTCCTCCTAACATTTGACATTTTCATCAAGCTGTCCCCCACATTCTCAAGACCCTTTCTTGGTCTGTCAGCACTAGTTCAGATTCCATCAGCTTATACTTGAAGATGAGATTCTTTCCCCCCAGCATGCTAACTTTACACTTGCTTACACTGAAAGCATTTGCCATTCTGATGCCCTTTTTCCCAGCTCAGAGAGATCCCACTGGAATTCCTCACAATCCCTTTTAAATGTTTTATTTTAGTATCATCAGCAAACTTGGCTACTTTATTGCTCACTTCTAATTCCAGATCATTTATGAACAGGTTGAAAAGCACTGATCCTAATGCAGAATCTTGTGAGAATACCATGCATTCTCAATGTTGGCTTTCAATTCTGTAATTAGTTACTGATCCATAGGACAACATGTGTGTGCACACACAGCCCTTATTCCATCACTGCCAGGTTTTCTCAAGAGTCTGTTGATGGATTTTATCAAAAGGCTTTTGGAAGAAACAATGTCTATTTGACTGCTCAGTCCATGTGTAGTAGTGACACTCTCAAAGAATTCTACTGGATTAGCAAGACAGGCTTACCCCTGCCGAAGCCATGTTGCTTCTTTTAAAGCAGGGCTAGTTCTTCTATGTGTTAACTGAATCTATCCTGAATAACACTTTCAACCAATTTATGCAGAACCTACAGAAAGCAAAGCAGCATATAATTTTCCAGATCCCTTTTTAAAAATTGTCCTAGAGTGCTGGTACATGGCTAGAGAGAACCAGCCCTCTTTGGAAAAGGAGGGAGACATTTCAGAGTGGTGGGGAGGAGATGGAAGGGGTGTCCTTGGCACCAACAGGATATGACAGGCTAAACAAGTGGACCAATTCAGAAGTGTCCAGCATTCCTGCTGTCTAGCCCTCACGCAGCAGGGGCCACCTTCAGGGCTGAAGTCTTTCTGAAAGGAATGCAAGGAGGGGAAGCTTAAGTTTGGATCCAGCTCTTTACATTGTCATTTGCTTCTCTCACATCTCAAAGAGAACGCTGCTTCAATGTATACTGTTTCTTAACCTGTTAAACTTTAATAAAAGGATTGTGCTTCTAAAGCAAAGTGTCATCTGTGCCTGCCACGGCAGTGGTGTGGGGGGGGGGGTGGCGGATCGGCGCGGGATGGCAGTGCGGGATGACAGTGTGGGCGGTGGAGGCTTTAGAAGGATTATGCTTCTAAAGCGTCATCTGTGCCTGCCGCGGCAGTGGCATGGGGGGGTGGCGGATCGGCGCGGGATGGCAGTGCTTGAGCGGCGGTGGCGCAGAGCGACAGTGCGCAGCGGCGGTGGCATGGAGTGGCACAGTGGTGCGCGGCAGCGGTGTGGGGCGGCTGCGCGTGGTGGTGCGCGGAGGCGGTGGCACGGGACGGCGCGGTGCGTGGCGGCGCAGAGCAATGGCGCGGGGCGGTGGGGCGACAGCAGCACGGAGCTTCCCATGGGGGTGATCAGTTCCCGGAGTGCAAGGTGGAGCAGGGCACGCCAAGCACATGCCGGCCTGGTGGTGCCGGCGGGCGGGCAGCGTCCCGGGTGTCAGGCACATTCGCTCTATAAGACACACAGACATTTCCCCTTACTTCTGAGGGGGGGAAAAGTGCGTCTTATAGAGCGAAAAATACGGTATTTTCTTCTGGTCAGTTTTCATCACAGTCCAGCTTTCCCACCCATACATAGTGATTGGGAATGCAATAGTGCAGATGACCTTGGCTTCTAGCATTTTGCAATTTATGCATTCAAACACATCTTGCTGCTGTTGTCACACACTTCATATTTCAGACGTGGAAATGCATGGGTTGCAAAGTACAGATTGTATGGGGGTTTGCATTTGGGACCAGTGGTGTGCATCTTATAGATTTTGTCCAAAAGGTATCTCCAAGGTATGTCTCACTCATCCAGAATGGCAAATCTCCATTCTTTGTTCTGTTTCTGGTACCTCTGCTGGACAGGTCTTGGGTCATACATCGTGTTGGAATCAAGCAGTGGTGACTTAGCAGAGATCTATGCTAAGTTGAGAACTCTCCCATTGTCTTCATCACTGCTGGTGGTGCCCTGAAAGCAAATGGGATGAAGAAAACTTCTGTGGTCATGGACCAAAATACACGTACATATCTGTGAAAGTATCTCCATTCTATGTTTCCATGACTATCCCAAAGAACCATTGTAGCCAAAAGCTCAGTAGGAATGATGGGATTGGTCAAAAGAAGGAAGCAGTTGCTCCAGGTATCATGTGAGCTGGAAAAGGTCAGAATTCCATTTCATGTATTCACTTCGGGGTAAATTCTTGGGCAGTTCTAAATTATTGTTCAGTTCTGTGCATATTAGTATAGCTTACATAACACCCTGGGGCCACTTTAGGTCACTTAATTACCAAATAAGCTTTTGAATATGCAATTTCCAGTCCCTAGATCATTGTCAAGCCATCCAAACCAGCTACCATGGGCTATTTGAAGGTAAACAACGAGGCCTCTTACTTTGAATACAGATGGATGAATAAAGGTGTTTCTCTTCCAAGTCACCCTTGAACATCCATACACATGTTTAGAAAGAGATCTGTACAAAAAACCTAACAAAACAAATCCCAAAGGACCACCCCCTGCAAAAAAACCACAACCTTGCAACTAAATTTGGATATTGAAAGCTGATTTTCTCTCGAAACAGGCCTTTTTAGAGACATTTGATAAGTATAGCACAACAGAACCAATGACAACATTCTCAGAACATTTAAAAAGCATGAACACAGTTATATAACCAGGTGGTAACCCAATCTGTCCTGGCAATTGATTGAACCCAATCAGTTCAACCTGTCCTGGCAATTTTTTGGTGGTGTGTGCTGACAAGAGGTGGTGGACATCTAGAGGGCACATATGGTGGCCAGGCAGGTTTCAGGACAGCATAGAGTTGCCACAGATCTCTATTTTAAAGCCTTTGCACTGGCTGCCAATGTGCTACTAGATACAGTACAACATGTTCATTGTTACCATTGAAGCCCTTCATGGCTTGGGTCCAAGGTACCTTCAGGAGCACCTTTGCCCTTGCATTCCACCTCACCAGCCAAGGTCCTCCAGGGTTAATCTAAAATCTGCTTCTCTGAGATTAATGTCAACTATCCAGAAGACCTTTTTAGTGGTCGCTCATAAGCTGTGGAATGGTCTGCCAGGAGAGATACATCAAACATCTCCAACTGCCACTTTCAGGGGAGAGTTGAAGACTTGTCTATTCCAACAGGTCTTCCCAGATTGGGTTTATGCTTGTTTTTAGTCTAAATTTGAAATGATGTCAGTTTTAATCAGTTGCTGATCTCTTGAGAGTAGGGTATTATATATAAAGCTAAATAAATCGAAATCCATGAATTCAGATAGAATCTAAATACCGTATTTTTCGCTCTATAAGATGCACCTGACCATAAGACGCACCTAGTTTTTAGAGGAGGAAAACAAGAAAAAAAATATTCTGAATCAAATGGGCACAAAATCACAGGCACATTCCCCATCACTTCCCCATGGGCTGCACATCTGACAGACTTACTGCACACACATATTCGCTCTATAAGACGCACAGACATTTCCCCTTACTTTTGAGGGGGGAAAAGTGAGTCTTATAGAGCAAAAAATACGGTAGATTTATTTTCTTGGACTATGTAAAAGATTGTATGTGAAAAGGAGAATCTACTTTCTGGAGCCCTTCATACAGAATTAGTAGATTACTTATCATTTATAGTTTGAGGCTGAGTTTTTCTGCATTCAGCCATGACAGGAGCTGAAAGGAAGGAAAAACGCCATTTCCCATGGAAAGGGGAACTTGCATGAATCACTTTCCCCGTGTTAGACTGTTTTATTTTATAAGAGAAAGTTGCTTTGTGATCAGACATGGAACTTCCTCCCACCTCTAGCCTAGAGAAGCACAAGGGGAAATATTTGCTGGAGTCCCTGAGCTTAGCACCTGGGGATCTGGTCCATTTTGCAGCAAGCAGTTCAGGGTCTTTGCTCTGCTTGTGGGGACCTCAGCAGGAATCAAGCCCTGTGTGCTGCACAGGCTGAGCCGTCTTCCATGCCACTGGCAGCAGAAAGTTGGTCACCTGGAATGGTTCCTGATGTGGCCACCTGCAGTCCCCCTCTTCCACCTCCACCAGCAACAGCAAAGGTAGAGAAGCTTTCCAATTGTGCAATCAGGGATCCACAAGCATGCATGGATCTCCTCCTGGCTCAGCTC
This sequence comes from Varanus salvator macromaculatus, assembly GCA_023646645.1. Taxonomy (NCBI): domain Eukaryota; kingdom Metazoa; phylum Chordata; class Lepidosauria; order Squamata; family Varanidae; genus Varanus; species Varanus salvator. Next base: position 3,038,102 of record JAIXND010000762.1, read on the forward strand.
ACTTTGCAGGATGTGGCTGAGCATGTGAGGAAGTCCATGGATGCAAGAAGGATAGATTCTTGAAGGGTGCATTCCAGCCCTACTCCAGCCTGTAGTACCCCTTCCCCCAAAAAGCAGTCTTTCAGGGGTTTGGAGCTTTCCTGGGTTTTGCAGTATTTCTGAGCTGCCTTGCATAAGGCTTAGTCATCAGCAGTAATCACAATAAGTTGCAATGAGCTTGTAATTTTGGTAGTTCAGCCCAGAGCTTTTTTCCTTCAGCAGTCTCCGTACTGCCATGTGGGCCCCAAGAGTGCCTCTGAGGTGAAATGTAGCCCTCTCAACACCCAGTATCAGACCAGTCAAGCACAGCTTTGCTCCTTGATTATGTTGGACTACAGGATTCTCTTGTTACAGGACTGGGCAGAGGCCCTTCACTTTCTTTTGCTGTAATGGATGGGCAACTTGGTCCCAACTAGTGACTGCAGTGTCTACGATTCCATCCATCCATCTGTTCCTTCTTCCCTCTGTGTCAGATACAAACATTAGAGAAGACTCCTGACAATTTGGTTACTTCTGTTCTGCGAGTTTAGTAAAACCTTGTGTGAAATAGCTCCAGGGTTCTATTTCATTTCTTCCCTCTTGCCTCTTCTTTCTCCCTGTACTTTAAAATGCTTTTTAATTTAGCCCAGCCCCCATCTCCATATGCAAATATTCTGACATTTCCACAGGCCATACTGGCAGACCTCAGCTTTAAAAAAAGGAAAGGAAAGGAAAGGAAAGGAAAGGAAAGGAAAGGAAAGGAA
>JAIXND010000762.1:3038893-3140606 GCA_023646645.1 Varanus salvator macromaculatus
AAAGGAAAGGAAAGGAAAGGAAAGGAAAGGAAAGGAAAGGAAAGGAAAGGAAAGGAAAGGAAAGGAAAGGAAAGGAAATCTGGAAGAGGAAATAGTATTTTTTCAGGGCAAAACAAGACAAAGAAAGCCAAACTCAAAGTGCTTATGCATTGATTGATTGATTGATTGATTGATTGATTTTTTGCACTCCTTTCTCAAAGGGAGCTTTTTAAGTGGGATAAATGCTGCAGCAAGGATATTTTTATGATAAGCAAAGGTCTATTTGGTGACCGTTTTCCTACCATCTCTTCTGATTGATAGGGGTGGATGGTGATCACCCCATATTTGGAGGAAGGTGAACCCCACCTGCTGCTCCACAGAGAAGAACATAATTGCCTTTCTGGTTCAGACCAAAGGTGCTTTACGCTTCTGTTTCCACAAATGGGCAGCCAGATGTTTCTGGATCAGATAGCAGCCTTCCCTTCTAGTTCTTGCTCAGGGCTCCATGTTCAATTGGTCTGAGCTACTAGGCATTTCCCAGAGCTGTTGAATTACCTATCTTTCACAAAGATGTCCAGTGTATTAGTATAGCTCTCTCAGTTGATGAACGCCATCACAACCTCATGGAAGTCCCTCAATGAATTGCATGCTTCATGAGAAAATGTATCTTCTGTAGTCTTTACTGGGAGACCTTCTTCTGGAATCACATCAAACACAGAGAGGCAGCCTGATGAACAAGACAAAGGATACAGAAGAAAGAAGAAGGTAGGATAGGCCTGCTTCCATTGCCAGATTCCTCAGATCAAAATTCTGCACCTCAACATTCTCCTTTGTGGGAAGACTACTTCCTAGTAGTAGCCCATCAACTGCCATGGCTTGGTCTGTTTATGATGCATTTAGATATTCTTTTTCCAGAACATGGTGGCGCCCAATCTATGGAATGCACTCCCCAGAGAGGTCCTCCTGGAACCATCGTTATTTGCTTTTCAGCGCCAGACCAAGACCTTTTTATTTAAATGCCAGTTTAATTGTTAATATTATTTATTGATTTTATATCTTCTGCCAGGACGTCTCCAATTATATTGTTTTATATGGTTAATTGCGTATTTATTTATTGTTGTGAGCTGCCCCAAGGCTTTGGCGAATGGGGAGGCATAGAAGCTTGCTAAACAAACAAATAAATAAAATAAACATGACAAACTGGTTACCTGCTTAAAATACATTTATTTATGCTCCTCCTCCACTCCTTAAAACTGCCCCTTTCACACCATCTATAGGACTTCTTCAGGACTTACCTCCAAATTGACTAGGAGGTCTATATAAAGTCCCATGGCAAACATGTCCATGTCCAATGGCCTTCTAGTCACCACCTGTTCCTTGCTCCTCAATCACCTCAGAAAGACTCCTCTCTTCCTTTCCTTCATATGTTGTCATTACTTCCTTCCCTGCTTTCAGATTATATTCTCCATAATCTGAATATAGCTTCTTCACAAAGCTTTTGACCAGTGGCCAGGAGTTTGGGTTCATTGGCTGCATGCAACTGAGCTGAGATCTTAGCCAAGTTTTGTTGAAGGGTCGGAGTGTAATTGTTTTCATTGTCACTAGAACTTCATGTTGGGACAGACCCTGCTGGAATCCATTCCGCCAAGCGTCCCTAGTCTGCCTTTTGGGCATGACTATTCCAAACTGAGCTAAGCTGAGAGAAATCCGTGAATGCCTGCAGATTCCTGATTGCACAACTGGCAACCCATTTCTGTATCATCTGCGAGAGACCAAAAGGCTGCCCCAGTTGGAGTGATAAAGGAATGGCAATAGTCAGTGCTTTTTTTGTCATAGAACACTCCGCAACGGAGTTCCAGCACCTTTTTTTGGCAGATTTTCCAAGTTTTAGAAGTAACTTTAGAAAATTTGATGTTTGGTCCACGTGGATTTGAATTGCCCTGTCGAGCGTAGCAGGTTGGCGGCAAAATCATTAAAACGGTGCATGCGGGCTGCTTGTGTGTCGAATCCGATGCATGCGTGCTTTGTCCACGCTGGTTGTGATGGTGCTGCTCAGCTTGTGATTGGTCGTGTGGTCATGTGCTGAGTGCTTACTGCAGGCAGCAACCGTTATGTTTCGTTACATAACTGACGTGTGTGGGTGTGTGTACAGTGATTGATTACGTGCGAAAGGGAAATAATTTCATGAGTTCCAGCACCTTTTTTCTTACAAAAAAAGCACTGGCAATAGTCATGAGGGTTTGCCAGCAAAGCAGGGCTTCTTTCCTCGCAACCCTTTGTGATCAGCCTCCTTTGGCATTGGTTGCGTCCACTCTATAGCCCCTCCTCTTGGTGTATGAGAGGAGAGTTGCTTGCCCAGCTCATGGAGCTCAATTCCTGGCAAGTGCCATTTGATCATGTTCACCAGGGACTTGAACTCTGGACCATGGCAACTTGGCCCAGAATCCAGGGAGCCAAGACCAAGAATCTGATGGGTTCCTATCCCCAGATGGAACCGTCACACATCCCTACTAGGTTGCTTGCCTGTTTGGTTGCTTGCTGGCTTACACAACTTGCCAGGTACTTTGCAGAAGGAAGTACAATGTGTACATTGTGAATCAGTGAAGACTTTTAAGAAACAACTCTTGCTCAAAACTGTTATCAAATTCTAGTAATGACCATGGTAAAGTAGGGCCCCTCTTTTGCTGAAACTTCTTTCCTTATCGTTTACATTTTGCTATAAGCCCTGGCACAAAAGCTTTATTTTCCCATTTTGATTCCTCCCGCTTCCTATTTCGGTCCTGAATTAATTAGCTGGGGACGAGTCTCAGACCATCCTTTCTCTGTTCCTCATGCTATCATTCTTTCCCACAAAAAGGCCTTCAGGAAACAGACACTGGGCTAATCCAGTTGCAGATTAAAATACATGACTCCTGGCATCCGCTTATCTTTGTCTTTCGCTTTCCCAAAGATGCCAGGGATGGATTACTATTGGGAGCGCATTTCCTGGGAGACTAATCAGAGTAGATCTAACCAGTTTTAGACTCGCTGGAGGAAAATTGTAAGGAACGCAAATGCCATACATTAGGAAGTATATTAAAACAGCTGTGATTTGGCTACTGAAAGAGGCTCTCAATCCACCCAAACCCAGTCCAAGGATGTGGGTTTTGGGGGAGGCAGGAAAAGGAGGAGCAAAGCAGTGATGCCAATGTTAGGAGCCATCTGAGACCTATTTCGTCTCTCCGAGGCATGGAAAAGCAACATTGCCATAAGGTACTTTCAGTATTTGGACTTCTCCCTTGGAAATATTGCCATCCAAATATCCAAAACTGGAGCCAGTGTGCACAAGTATACCTCCCCTCCCACCAAAAGAAGTATTTTCTAAAGCTGGAAAAGACTTCTTCTCCCAACGCTGAAGCAATGACACATTGCAGCAACAACACAAGAAGTCTGTCGAGAATTTTACCCTCCTTTCTCCAAGTTGAGTCATAATCTAGGTTTTTCCCCCAGTCCTGTTATATGAGCTTGACTGAACTGAAAACGGTGGAGATTGAACTTGATGCCCCGTGTATGCAAAATTTATAATCTACAATTGTTCTATAGAGACCACTTTTCCTAACATGTGCTTTGAAAATTCAGTTCAGACTTACGCAGATAAAAAGATACCATTATCTGATACTGAATAGCATTGCTGTGTCATCTAAATAAGTGTTGTCTCTTTGGGTAGGTTGTGACTTCCTCAAGTTTCAGGCAGAGAAAACAGTCTGGAGCTTAGGTACATAGGTGCAACCTAAATGTAGCAGAAGAGATATGAGGCCAGATTCCTTGGAAGGTTTGAAGCTAGGTGGATGCTGTGGCCATCCAGCCTGGGACAGAATTTCAGCTGTTGTGCTGATAGGATAGTGGGAGGATTGAGCAAGTCGAAATTGTGATAGCACAAAAATTAGTAGTCTGTCAAGCACATCCTGGTGAAAAAGTACATACCATGGAAACTCTGCTGGGTTGCTTTTTGTGATGTGTGAACCTAACCATTGTTACCCTGTCTCTCCATCACAAAGTAAGTCTTTTTCTGCCTTTCCCCAATTGTATAGTATTATTCTGTCTCTCTCAAACAGAGGAGGTGCAAAGAAGGTGTGATTGCTGATGGAGGAGCATCAGCACCTGTGCTGAACATCTAAACACCAAGAAACAATGTGTTCTCCAAGATGTGGAAGCACATTGTGAATATGATTCTGGACTCCATGCGGTCAAGAAGGTTGCAGTTATTCCATGAGCTACCAAGGTCCCATTCACTGGATGGAATGGAGGTAATGCTACCACTTAGTCCATCTGTGCAATCAAGTCCACTCACTCCAACATACAATCAGGAAAAATGACCAACCATCATTCCCATTACTTGTCACCATTTCCTTATTGCCTCCTTGTTTATGCATGGCATTCATTCACCTTGCCATGCAAGGTGCCATTTTCTCTGGGCTCAGTTGAGCACAGGGCATGTGGAGGAATCACCACTGTCCCCACCTGCCTATTTCAGTTGTCCATGTGGCCATGCCTACAAAGGATTTGTGTCCCATTCTTGTGAACATCAACTAAAATTCCAATGGACGTTCAATGTTCCCACCAGGATCAGATCCATTTTGTTCCTGGAAGGCTCACGCACCTGAATAACACTTTACAAGATTATTTAAGATAAGGGTCGGTAACTATAGGTGTGTGGTTTGATGCATTCGTACTCTTCGGATATTCTTAAGGGCCGGAAAAGGCCAGAAAAGCTGGAGGTCAATGCCAGAGAATAGGGAATGGCCAGGAGAGCTCTTCCAATACATTGGGAATTCTCTGGGCACAGAGGTCAAGCCAAGTGCTAAGCAGCTTCTCCAGCTCAGGTAGCTTCAGATGTTTTGCTCCGGCTGACATGCCCAGTGGCCCAGAATACTGGGAGAATCTGACCAAGGTCTGTTTCAAGCCCCAGGCATGAAAGGCTGCTCTAAACTAAGAAAGACAGTCCATCACAGACCGGAAGAAATGTGGATGCATTTATTGGAGAGAGGCAGTAGAAGCAAGGCAAGGGAATGCCATGGCAGCTCTGGGAAGGTGTTCTTTGTTTCCTCTTCTGATGCAGAGAAAGTTTACAGACGGTGTAAAGACTCAAGTCAGGAGGGCAACGGGACCCAAGTCTACAAGAAGTTGTAGCCACAGTACTTGGTTTACGGGAACTGCATGCATGCGTACTTGTCCTTTCATGCCACTGGGTGCATCCGCAGAGACTGCTACTGTGTGGCATGATTTTGCCTTTGGATCATTCCTTTAAGGGGTTTGATCACCTGTGGGACTTTGTCATCAGCCAGAGAGGGAAGAGATTTTGTTCCAGCTGAGAACAGCTCATGACCATGGATTTCTTTGCTTTTGTCTCAGTACAAAAGGACTCTTCACTCAACCCATCAAATTCCAGGATCCCTGCATGTCTAATGCCTGTGTTGTGTGTGTGTCTGTGTTGTGTGTGTGTGTGTGGTGGTATATGGCCAGCAAGGCAATGCAGTCAGAGTGTGACCTGAGAGCCAGGTTTTTATCCTCACCGGGTAACTGCAGGCCAAGCAAGGGATCTCAGCCAAAGTCCAGCCTCACGGGACTGCAGGTGTGAGGATGCTATGCACAGGAGGAGAAACTTGCAAACTGAACTGCAGTCCTTGCAAGAGGAAGAAAGGCGAGCTATACGTGCATGCAAGGAGGAGGAAGAGGAGGCAGAAGAAATGTGACGCATTGCACCAAAGCAATTAAGGGCATAAATACTTGAGCTTCATGAGGATCAAGTGGCTGTTATGCTCAGTGACCTAAATTGACTTGGTTCTTTTCAGCCTTGAGAGGAGACTCAGAGGAGACCTTTTAGCTATATAGAGGTACGTGAGGAGGTGCCACGCAGAGGTGCGCCATGGCCTTTTCCCCCTGCAGTGGAGGGCAGGATGCATTCCAGTGGAGCAAAGCTCAAGGAACCAAGATTTAGGGTGCATGCCAGGAAGTACTTCCGGATGGCTAGGACTCCTAGGGCTTCCTTGGAAGGTGGCTGAAGCCCCATCGGTGAGGGTGTTCAAGAATAGGCTGAGCATGCACAGGGTAGGCATGTCATGAGTGGAGCCGGCTGGAGCCCGAGCTCAGACTAGATGGCCCAGGAGATACCTTCTGACTCACTCTGTTTCTCTGTTTCTAAATTCAGCTTTTGTATTGGCTGACACAGGAAATGTCAATTTGTTGATGGCCGTGCAGAGATCACATTGTCTGTTACAGAGGACAGCCCCTGCTCTGCCCCCGTTGGGCTGCCTTTATGGAATCTGGGGCTTCACCCTTGTGTCAGGCCTGACATATTGCATGCAGAATGGAGAAGGAAGGGCAATGCAAAACCAATTCATACGGAGATGGGTTATGCTTGCAACTTTTGAGGATGATGAATTATTTGACGACATCCAGCCATATGTATTTGACTTTGTAAAAGGAATGCTGTTTATGTAATATTTCTTTTGTATAATAGTATTGATTTTTTTAAAAAACTGTAGACTTATCACATTTTTGTCATTCCTTAGCATTATTGATGTTTTCATCTAAGGAGGAGCATATGAAATTCTGTTTAAAATGTGTTTTGGGTCAAGTTCTTTGATCAAAAGGGATGGAGAAGCCTTTTATCAGAAATATTCAGGGACACTGAATGGAGGCTTCACATTTAACCACAGAACTACTGCATTGGAAACAATATTTGTATCATTATGAGTGATTCCTACTCCCATCCCCACTATCTGAATCAATGTAAGCAGGTCTAAGTGTAGAAACCGAGAGAGTTGATTTTTACCTTTGAGTCCATTCTCCACTTAGTTCGATAGAATCTGCTGGCAAGCAAAAGAAAGATTGGCAGATGCCAATCTGCTGGACCTCAACTCCCATGAAGCCCTGCCTGCATAGCCAGTGGCCATGAATGATGAGAGTTGAAGTCCAACAAACCTGGAGAGCTTTCGTCTGCTCTCTCCTGGTCTAAATCATCCTTTCCCAACATGAAGCTCTGCAGATGATTTGAATTACAATTCCCAGGGTTCCTGGGCATTATTCATGCTGGACTGATGAAGAACTGAGGACCAAAACATGTACAGGGCATCAGGCTGAGGAAGTCCACCTACCAATACTGGCTGACAGCAGCTCTCTTGGAGTCAAAGAGCTGTCAGTCTGTCTGTCTGTTTCTAGGATTACTTGGAGATACTGGGGATTAAACCTGGGAACTGTTGCATGCAAGCATTCTTTTGATGCCCCTCAAAATTCTTCAGATGTTTTGCTTGAGGAGACAACTCCAAAGCCAGGGATTTGCTGAGCCTCTCTGGAAGCCACCTTGCCTCTGCCTATTGGACTTCTTTCAGTGCTCACCCCTCTCTAAGGAAGCAAACTGAGCCTGGAAGAAGTCTGCAAGTGCTTACAGACCCATGAAGCTCTGGTTGCACAACCGGGAACCTTCTGAGGCAAGCAGTTCCAGCAGCCAAACTTCCTCCCAGCTCACTGCTGCCAGCAACAAGTAGGTGTTTCAGCTGCCTTTCCTGGAGGCCAACCACAGTGTTGCTTAACAGGACAAGGGGCTTGATTCCTGGTGAGTGCCCTGCACACTTTGGGAGTACTTGTCAGGAACATAGTCTCTGGGCCACTGCAAAGTGGACTGAAGCCCAGGAAGCCAAAAGACCAGGGAACTTTCCATCTGAAGCTCACTGGACTCAGCTTGAGTTTTGGCGCTGGGAAACCTTGGGTGGCAGCTGTCACTTTCTCTTAGCTTGAGTTTCTCCCCTCTGTTTCCTTGCCTACTTGAGTCATCTGGAGCCAGACTTCTTCCCTTCAGAAGACCACCTTGACACAGAATGTCCTGAATTGCATTTGGAGAAGAACAGGGCTGCACCAAAGCTCCTGCTTTCTAATCAAGGGGTTTTGCTCTGTGGTTTCTCATAGCCCATTGCATATTATGATCAAGGCCATGTCAGATATTCAGGGCTGAAATCCAAATCTTCCGCAACTTCTTAAGGCCTTCATGTGTTCCTCTTACATCAGTAACAAGAGATAAAGAAGGGAGGGGAAAAACCCATACCTTGCTTTCGACTGCATCCCTTTTGTCCACGTAGAAACCTGCTGCAAGTCCCCAAAAAGAACAGCCAGGAGGCAAATACGGAAGGACATGTGAGGAAACAGGAGAGCAGACATTTTCCTTGCCCTTCTGTCACCAGGGCCCTGTACAATGGCAAATGAGCTTCTTATGGTGCCTGCTAGTGGCTTTATCAGAAGGTCAGGTCTGCCTCCAGGGCTGAGTAAGTGAGAATCAAATGGCTTAGAAGATAAAAAAGGGGGCCTGAGAAAATTATTTGTCTTGTTATGTCAAAGCTTCTGCAGCACGGGGAAGAAGCGGCTTAGTTTCAGTGCCTGGCTTAGCTGAATAAATTAGAGACTTAGTCGTGTTACAGATTAGCTTAGCAAAGTTTGCCATGTTCACTTTGTGCTCAGTTTCACGGATGCCAAAATGTTCTCCACTGTAGTGCTAAGCACCGGGCTCTTCTCAGCCATGTGCAGCACCAAGAGAGCTGAGAACGGTTGAACAAGCAGTGCTCACATGTGTCCAGCTTCGCTCAGCATCAGCTTGATGCTCTTTTCTCCTTTGATCTTTAGGACTTTTTGCAATTTTACTTCATTTTTTATTTACTTTGAGCAAATAGGATTTTTAAAATTTGAGCAAATACAAGAACTGCACAGATTGGACACGATCAAGGAGGAAAACAGCACAAATGAAAAGTTTTTTTGTGCCATCCAGAGACTTTTTAGTAATGGAATGGCATAGACAAACTTTACACATATAAATACGTATTTTCAAAGTTGGTCAGTTTTGCCCCATGGGCCAAAGTGTGAAATCATACTTTTAAAAAAGGCACAATTCTGAGCTATGCTTTAAATGGTGTCTTGGGCGGCTCGATTGATTAACTGCACATTTTCCAAGGACTTGTTCCCCAGCTTGCTTTTTCAGTTCCAAAGGGGCATGTTCAACAGTTTCGTATGTACACACAACATTCTTGTGCATCTCCAATGGAAATTTCTTCCAGTAGAGAAGGATTGCTGAGGCCGTCTGGTGCAGCCCTGGGTGGGAGACTTGACGTGGGGGCTTGCAAATGGGTGGGGTGTGCCAGTTCCAGAAAGAGACAGGGCGCTAAGCCACGTGCCCCTTCTTCCTTCTCCAGCTGTGGCATCAGTGACAACTGTTATAGAATCGTGTGAGATTTGGGGAGGAAAATAAAAAAGGTGCTTCTTTAATCTTGTGCTCTGTCTTTGTGAGTGGTCAGGAAGGGATATCCAGTCCCTAACAATGGGCGAGAATCTGGTTTTAGTTCAAGAGTTCAGCCAAATTCTCTCTGTGCTGGAAAAGCTGTACTGAACAGGCAGGGTTGTGATGCTTCAACAGGATCTAGCCCTATTCTGTTTCTTAGACCTTCGTCTCATGCTCAGTCCTTGCTCAAGAACAGAGCTTAGCCTCTGGGATGTCTGTGAAAACATACAGAATTCCAGTTGTGCAACCCAGCAAAGGCAGAACAAAATTCTGTTTTGCAAACCATGCATGGAAGAAGCAACCCAATTGTGTAGCATCCAGGCATGCTTGACTCCTGGTGGGCACCCACACAAATGCTTGGCACACTTTGTGGCAAGTTGGACCTGGAGCTGTGAGGAAGCAGACTGGACATGGGGAAACTAGCCAAGGAAATTTGGTAGATTATCACCCCCAAAGTAGATTCCTCACACATCCCTACTTGCACGTTGGTCATCCCTGACAGTCAATACAACATGCATTTCTGTTTGCTGGGACTGGCCTTATCATTTGAATGTGATCCGTGTGAAGAGTTGAGAATTTTGTTGGTTGCTTTTTGATAGGAACCAACATTTGCAATTTTCTTCAGAAAAGGACAGGAAGAATTTGAGATTTCCAAACAACGGTGAACGTGAGTAAAGTGAAACCAGAAATGCCTCCTTCATGGAAGTGCTCCTGGCATTGTGACTCAAAGAAAACATGTGCATTCATTTTGTTGGTACAGATGGGGGGAAACCATTTCAGTTTCACAAGCATTCATGAAGTTCTTCATATTTAGAAACATAGAAACAGAGTGAGTCAGAAAGGGCCTCCTGGGCCATCTGGTCTGACCCCTGGCTCTAGCCAGTTCTGCACATAACCTGCCTACCATGTGCATGTCCAGCCTATCCTTGAACAACCTCACCGATGGGGCTGTGCTCACCTCCCATGGAAGTCCATTCCATACCCGACGGGTCCTAACCATCAGGAAGTACTTCCTGGCATCCACCGTGAATCTTGGTTCCCTGAGCTTTGCTCCACTGGAACCCATCCTGCCCTCATCTGCAGGGGAAAAATGGTCATGACCCACCTCTGACTGGCACCCTCCACATACCTGTATGTCACTAACAGATCCCCTCGGAGTCTCCTCTTCTCCAGGCTGAAAAGACCCAGCTCCCTCAGTCTCTCTCCTCATATGGCTTCCCCTGCAAACCAGCCACCATCTTTGTGGCCCTACACTGCACTGACTCCAACCTGGCCATATCCTTTCTGTAATGAGGGGCCCAGAACTGAACACAATACTCCAGTTGTGGGTGCACCAGAGTCGTGTAGAGAGGCAGTAATACCTCTCCCAGTCTAGAAGCCACGCTTCTGGCCATGTGTCCAAGGGTGGTATTCACCCTCTTGACCAGCACGTCGCACTGAACAAACTGAAGGAGGCATACTCGGTAGTCAACTCCTTTAGCCCTTGCATTGCTCATAATGGGATCAGTGGCTCAGTTCACACAGTGGGGCACAGTAGAATGTTAGCACCTCCAGCATTGTTGTAGTTGTTGGAATTTTTATACCACCCAATAGCCAAAGCTGTCAGGGTGGTTCACAACAGCACATTAAAACAAAACACAGTATAAAATGTACAAAATTAAAAAAAATCATAAAAAGCCTTACAGTGCAAAATCTAAGGCCAAGTTGAAAACAGATTATTTTTATTTATTTATTTATTTAAATATTTTTATGCCGCCCCTTGCAGCAGCCTCGGGGCGGCTCACAACACTAAACAAATATATTATCAAAAACATATACCAAATTTAAAAAACTGGCCCATCTCAGGTTATCATATAAAAACATACAACAAAATATAAATAAGAAATTTAATTTAATACATAAATTAAACATAAATTAAACAGACATTAACTATTAAACTATTGTCTAAATAAAAAGGTCTTCGCCTGGCGCCGAAAAGCAAATAACGACGGCGCCAGGCGAGCCTCTCTGGGGAGCGCATTCCACAGATGGGGCGCCACCGCCGAGAAGGCCCTCCTCTGGCTACTCACCCTCCTAACCTCACGCACGGAGGGTTCCCGGAGGAGAGCCTCTGCCGCTGATCGTAGGGGGCGGGAGGGCATATATGGTCGCAGGTGCTCCTTTAGGTAGCCAGGGCCCAAGCCGTTTAGGGCCTTATAGGTAAGGACCAACACCTTGAATTGGGCCCGGACTTCAATGGGAAGCCAGTGGAGCTGACAGAGAACTGGGGTGATGTGAGAACCACGCCCAGTCCCCGTCAGTACCCTGGCAGCTCTATTTTGCACCAGTTGAAGTATCCGGACCGTCTTCAAGGGAAGCCCCACGTAGAGCGCGTTACAATAATCCAACCGGGAAGTCACCAACGCATGTGTCACCGTCGTCAGGCAATCGAGTTCCAGGAAGGGACGCAGCTGATGTATCAGCTGAAGCTGTTGGAAGGCGCTCCTCGCCACTGCTGACACTTGAGCAGTCAAGGTCAGCTCTGGGTCGAGGAACACTCCCAAGCTGCGGACCCTGTCTTTCAGAAGGAGTGCTACCCCATTCAAGACCAGGGTCAGGTCCCCTACACTGTAGCCCGACCCACCTACCAACAGGACCTCCGTCTTGTCTGGATTGAGCCTCAGTTTATTGGCCCTCATCCAGCCCATTACCTTGGCCAGGCACCGGTTCAGCACAGCCACCGCCTCACCTGGATCGGTGGAAAATGAGAGGTAGAGCTGGGTATCATCCGAATACTGCTGATGCTGCAGCCCACACCTCCTGACGACCTCCCCCAGCGGTTTCACGTAGATGTTAAAAAGCAAGGGGGACAGAATGGAACCCTGCTGAACCCCATGGCATAACTGCCATGGTGCAGAGCCATAGTCCCCCAGCACCACCTTCTGGTATCGGCCATTGAGATAGGAGTGGAACCACTGCAAAGCAGTGCCTCCAACCCCCAATCCCGCCAGCCTCTCCAGAAGGATACCATGGTCGATGGTATCGAAAGCCGCTGAGATGTCAAGGACTAACAGGGACGCACTCCCCCTGTCCCTCTCCCTGCATAGGTCATCGTACAGGGCGACCAAGGCAGATTCAGTGCCGAAGCCGGGTCTGAAGCCGGACTGAAATGGGTCCAGATAATCAGTTTCCTCCAAGAGTGCCTGGAGTTGTCCCGCCACCACCCGCTCCAGCACCTTACCCGGAAACGGGATGTTGGCCACCGGTCTATAATTAGTGACCACCTCTGGATCCAGGGAAGCCTTCTTTAGGACTGGCCGGACTACCGCCTCCTTTAAGGGGGCCGGCACCCGGCCGTCTCTCAAAGAGGCGTTGACCACCTCCAAGATCCAGGGCTCAATCCCGTCCTTGGCGCTCTTTAATAGCCAAGATGGGCACGGGTCCAGTAAACAGGTGGTTGAGCGTACTGATCCAAGCACCTTGTCCACATCATCGGGCCGCAAAAACTGAAATTCATTCAATAACGAGGGACAAGCCGGCATGGTTGGTCCCTCCCCAAAAGAATCAGTACCAAAAGTGGAGTCCAGCTCGTGACGAATCAGAGCAACTTTCTCCTGGAAATGCGTGGCGAACTCGTCACAGCGGGCTTTCGAGGGTGGCACCAGATCTTTACCGGGGCCCGGTTTTGTCAACCCCTGCACCACCCGAAAAATCTCCGCCGGACGGCATTGCGAGGAGGCAATGGACGCGGAGAAGAATCGCTTCTTCGCCGCCCTCACCGCCACAGCATAGGCTCGATAGTGTGCTCTAAGATGTGTTCGGTCGGACTCATCACGTGATTTCCTCCACCTGCGCTCTAGCCGTCTCCCAACCCGCTTCATCGCCCGTAATTCCGATGTATACCAGGGAGACGAACGGGCTCTGCCAAGTTGGAGAGGGCGCTTGGGAGCGATCATGTCGATGGCCCTGGCCATCTCCCCATTCCATGTTTTGACCAGGGCCTCCACAGGAGCGCCAGCCTTGTCAGCCGGAAACTCCCCCAGAGCCCTCAGGAATCCATCCGGATCCATCCGACTCCGGGGGCGGACCATCACAATCTGGTCCACACCCTTACAGAGGGAGAGGCCGCTCTCGAGCTCAAACCGCACGAGGAAATGATCTGACCATGACAAGGGTGTCAAACATACATTCTTCACCCTCAGATCACCCTCTTCCTCCCCCGTCGAGAAAACCAGGTCCAAAGTGTGTCCACGTTCATGGGTCGGGCCGGTGACATGTTGAGACAGCCCCATGGCCGTCATGGCAGCCATGAAGTCCTGAGCCGCCCCAGAAAGGTCAGTCTCGGCATGGAGATTGAAGTCCCCCAGGATCAACATCCTGGGGTCTTCAACACCAGGTCCGAGACGACTTCTGTCAGTTCAGGCAGGGAGTCTGTTGGGCAGAAGGGTGCTCGGTACACCAACAGAATCCCCAATCTGTCTCAATCACCCAACACCAAATGGAGACACTCCAGCCCCGGTCTCGAAGGGACAGGAAGCCCCGTGAGGGAAAAAGCAGCCCGATAAACTAAAGCGACCCCCCTCCCCTCCCCTCCAGGCGTGGTTGGTGCTGCACAAGGTACCCGGGCGGGCAAAGCTCCGAGAGGGAGACATCTCCCCCCTCGCCCGCCCAGGTCTCGGTGATACAGGCCAGGTCGGCCCTCTCATCGACTATCAAGTCGAAGATAGTATTAGCCTTATTATGGACCGACCTGGCATTAAGTAGCAGCACCGTTAGGCCTGTGGGGCAGCTGACAAGACTCCCTGGTGCCTGCCGGTTGGGGGAATAACCAGAAGGAGGGACAGATGTTAACCATCTGTCATGCCTTCTCCTAGGCAGGAACGTTAGACCCCCACAGCGACCATACCGACCATTGCCCGTCACCACCCCGATGGCGGCGCCCCCGCACTCCCCAGGTACCATCTAAACAACTTACCTGAGATGGGCCGCTAAAATAATTAAAATATAAACTTTAAAAAACCCCACCCACTTACCCTTCAGCCTCATGGCCAAGGAAAATGTCAACACAGCCGGAGCCAAGCCAAGGTCCAAGGTTCCCGGCCAGCCCAGCCCCCAAGGCCCCAACGGCCCTAACGGTGGCGACACCGCCCTTAGGCTGTCGCCCTTCGGCCGTCACCCCGAGGCCGCCAGCCCCGGGCGGGACCATGGCCTTAAAGGCCCCGCGGCCTCCGCTTCCGGCCCCAGCTGCCGGCCCCGGCTCGCCCCGGCCCGCCCACCTCGGCGTGCCTGCCACTCACCTTGCACTAACTTAAAAAACCTTGCACTAACTTAAAGAAAAAAATTAGCCTTGTTTAATAGCTAGCAAGCTCCCATAGACTAATTGAATGCCCCGCGGTGGAGGACAGTCTTTACCTGGTGCCAGGTGGGCCTCAGTGGGGAGCTCATTCCACAAGCGGGAGGCCACCAGTGAAAAGACCTTCTCCGTGTTGCCACCACCAAGGGAAGCTTCCCTGGGAAGCGGAAGTCAGAGGCAGACCCCAGAAACTGATCATAGCATCCAGGTAGATGAAGGTCTGGAGAGGTGCTTCATCAGGTGTTGTGGTCCCAAGCCATTATGTTTCTCCAGAGCTTTGGGTCTATGGTTATCATCTCTCCTCACCAGAATGGATGACGATGTGAGCTGCAGGCCAAATCCAAAGGTCCAGCCTTGTTATGAAGAGTTCCTTGCCTTCAAGAATCTACATGTTTCACCTGTACTGTAGATGATTGAAGAAGGCACCTGTGGGAGGGGAGAAGGAAGCAGGATGAAGGAATGGTTCACCCCAAGTTTTTGAGTCATGCAAGTAATTCCTGGAGAGACAAGCTTCTGCATGGTAGCTCCCTAGACAGACTTGCCTTTTAGGCGGTATAACAAGTCTGTCCTCTTCTCTGACTTTGAATTACATCTTTTTATGGACTTCTGCTGCTGATTTAGTAATGTTTTAGGGTTTTGAGGTGGGTTCCTTGCTTTTTCTGCTCCTTCTTATAGTCCTCTGTTGTTGCTTAAGGTTTGTGTGTTCATTTAATACTGTTATGGTTCCATACTTGACCCTGATTTGGGTAGAATGTGGTGTCAATTAAAAAATGATAACTGATTAACTATTTTTAAAATTCTGTCCATCTGTGTTGTTTGAAGATGTGCATGATCCCAGTGAAGATAGAAGCAGGCCAATTTGAGCACGACCTGCTCAGGTGGCCAACACCAGTAGGGCTTCATCCGCTTGGGAATGTGTGGAAATTGCCTGAGGGCTGAAATTGTGGACCTCTTGATACAGATAGTTGTGTCCCCTGGTAATCTGGTTCCCCCTGGCTTTCTTGGATGCCCACTGTGCGAACCCACCGTCCTCTGACGTCCTTTACTAAACCCTTCTTAAAAAATGAAATAAAACCATATACAAATATACATATGAATATACAGAAAAGCCTAACATAGCCTTGTGAATAACCATATCTTTGGGTGATGAAATGATACCGATGGCATTTGCAAAAGAGAAATGAAGCAGGGCCGGCTCATAATCTTTGATCAAGACCGAACTGCTTCGGAGCCTCTCCTGCCTGCCCTTCCCCTCTCGATCAGGTTGTTTGTCAGACTTGCAATGGGAATTTGATTTCTTGTTTTGTGTGTATCAAATTAGGGAGGAAAAGATAAAGCGCTAATAAAATAACAGAGAGCATATGGAGAGAGGCACAGGCAGCATTATGATGGCAGGTTTTATTATTTGTCGAAATGGAAATAACAGGGTAATCTCATGGGCTGATGCCATGGCAATTCTATGGGATTTGCAGAAGTAGTGATGCTTTTGTATGAAATATCAGGCTTTGCCAAGAACAACCGGGCCATTTCCGAGGTAGCATCCAGCCAACTTCACAAGCAGGGATAGCTCCAGAGTTTGGGGTGCAAATCTAGCTGGAGAACCCACAGTACAGATCCCAACAGAACAGGGGGAAAGCTCAGATCCTGATCATATTGCCCCAACCAAACATTTGCTTACCAGAAGCACCACTTTTTCAGGGTGGGAAATGAACCCAAGCAAACCAAACCAAATCTTAAGCATGCATTACTAAACCTATTCACCCATTGCAAAAAAATCTTAACACCGTCCTGCGTATTGCTTTTAACCAAAGAGTATACAATACAGATTTGCTTTCTGGCTTCCAAAACAAGAAAAGGCCCCTTCTAATTCCTTTGAAGTCATCCACATCTCCAAATTTCTCTGCGTTTTTGCCGGGGGCGGGGGAGGGCCGGGCGAGTGATCAGTTGCGAGAATGCAAATAAAGACACCATGCTCGCTTTCTTGTGTTTCAGAGTGCATCTGATTAAATGTCAGAACTTCCAGGGTTTCTGATCAATTGCCTTGCTCTGTATGCTGAGTGACACTTGTTATAAATAACTGGATATATGAATGTGTTTTTGGATTGGAAGGGGGTTTCTAGATTGCGGAGTTGCTTTTTCTGCTGCCCGATATACTGAGGCAGAAAAATCGTCTGTCTAGCTTGGTAGGAGCTGCTCTCCTTGGTATCATTCTTCGTGTCCATACTATGGCAGCTGACTTTTCCATCACCTAGAAAAACTGTGTTTGGTGAATGTGATGCCTCCTGAAAGCCTAGAGCCAAGTTGGACTCTTTTTGGTACCAGATCAAGAGGGCCCTTTCTGTGGAGCCCTTTATACACCTCCTTGGTCATCCAGGAGACTGAGGGAATTACCTAGCTGATGTAACATGGTGTCCTGCAACAGCAGGGGGTTGGACTTGATGGCCTTCATGGCCCCTTCCAACTCCATGATTCTATGTTTCGTTTCGTTTCTTTTCTTTTCTTTTGCAGATCTTTTTAACTGCATCTTTTTAGCTATTTTAAATTAATTTTAAATTAATTTTATCATTGTTGTCTTTTATATTATTTACATTCTATTTTAGCATTCTGTTTCATACATTGTTGTAAATCAGCCAGAGAGCTTTCAGTCATGGGCACTATAGAAATGAAAACTAGAAAGGGTCCAGAGGAGGGCAACAAAAAAGATCCAGGGTTTGGAAACACTGCCATAGGGGAGAGATAGAGAGAACTGGATGTGTTCAGCCTTGAGAAGAGAAGACTGATGGGGGGCCATGAGATCCCTCTAGCAGTACCTCAAAGGCTGTCACAAAGTGGAAAGTCAAGATCTCTTCTTGCTGATGCCAGAGTGCAGGACACAGAATAATCAACTCAAGTTGTGACAACCCAGATTCAGGATGGACATCAGGAAAAGCTTCATTGCTGTCAGAGCAATGCGGCAGTGGAACCAGCTTCCTGGGGAGGTGGTGGGCTCTCCCACACTAGAGACATTCAAGGTGCAACTGGGCAGCCATCTGAGTGGGATGGTGTGAATTGGTGTCCTGCAACAGCAGGGGTTGGACTTGATGGCCTTCATGGCCCCTTCCAAACCTACTATTCTATGATTCTGTGAAATTAACAACAATAAGAACCACAAGGCTGCACCCGAACAGGCTACTGCAGCCTCAAACAGGGCAAGGGGAAATATTTCCATCAGGGCATTGAACAGCCTCCAAGGAGCAGGGAACTTTTCTCCCAGCAGGCAAGGGTGGGAAATAAATACGAACGCCAAAGGTGCACATGTCTTTGCTCAATATCTTATTTCTGCAAGATGAGTCCTTGAACTCTTTGGATGATTGCATGTTCACACACTTTTAAAAATAATATTAAAAGCTAGCTTGCGAGGGCACCACATCCTGAAAAGGAAGCTTCAAAATATCTTAGATGAATGAATGACGGAGGGAATAAATAAATAAATAAATAAATAAATAAATATTTGAAGAACCAGAGATGATATTAATAAGGTGCTTATCAAAGAAACGCACAACGGGCAAGTATTTTGTCAATTCAGCATTATTAGTTATCTCTTATCCATTAGCAGAGAAGGAAAGCAAACAATCTCTTCCTTTTATTCATGCCTGGAGCAAAGCAAAGGGAATGGGGAACGGAGTGTTACGATTACAAATGGAACCTTTAAATTGTAGAAACTTGCTAATTTTGTTTATGAAAAGCACTGCAGTGCCTCTGCTTCTTCTGTACACATTTTCTATTCTAATCACATTCCCCAGTTAAAAAGACACCGAGAAAAAATGGGGGTAGGAATGAAATGACTCAGTCAGGAATTAATGGAGGTTGGTTTGGGAATGGGATGGGGAGGAAGGACACATTTTTCAAATATGTAAATGACACTAAATTTTTAGTTGGTGTTGTTATTATTTTAAGAGAGAAGAGGAGAAATAAAATATATGGAAAGGGCCAAGTGTACCACAGCAAGGCACCGGTAAAATATGAAGATGAACCCTGTTAATTTGGGACCATTTTCTTGGAGAGAGGGTGTACGTTTTTGCAAATGAGTTAGCTTAGCTCTTGCTCAATATTCCACATATGAAACCAAAGACGATATACATTAATTTGGCATAAATTCAGCATTGCATGGAAAGCAAGTCTTCTTTTTCTTCCATTCCCAGTTCTGCTTCTGTTTCTGCTTATGCTTAAAAAAAAAATTAAAGAAAGCTTACAGGTCAAATTGGAAGCGCATTCTTGCACATAGAATCCTAGAATAGTAGAGCTGGATGGGGCCGTGAAGGTCATTGGGTCCAACCCCCTGCTGTTGCAGGACACCAAGTCCCACCATCCCACTCAGAGGGCTGTCTAGTTGCACCTTGAATGTCTCCAGTGTGGGAGAGCCCCCCACCTCCCCAGGCAGCTCGTTCCACTGCCGCATTGCTCTGACAGTGAGGAAGCTTTTCCTGATGTCCAGCCTGAATCTGGGTTGTCACAACTTGAACTGATTATTCTGTGTCCTACACTCTGGCATCAGAAAGAAGAGATCTTGACCTCCCTCTTTGTGACAGCCTTTGACATGAGAGGGATCTCATGTTCCCCTCAGTCTTCTCTTCTCAAGGCTCAACATGCCCAGTTCTCTCCATGTCTTCTCATGGGGCAGCGTTTCCAAACCCTGGATCATTTTGTTCCCCTCCACTGGACATGCAGTAGAATGGGATGGTGAACTGCTGAGGTGATAGGCTGGATTGTTTAACTGGAGATCATAAATGGGGTGCCTTTTTAAAATGTTCTCTTCAAATCTTCTTCTTCTTCTTCTTCTTCTTCTTCTTCTTCTCAAACTACAAATTAAGCCAGTTATGTTCGTCTGAATCCAATGGATCTTGAGTCAGCTGACCTGGTAGAAGGGACATAAATACCCCTTCCCTTTAACAACAGGATTTCCAGCCTCCAAATATTCTGCACAAAAATCCAAGACCCTGATAAATGGGACATGGAGGGAGAGGGATTCCCAAAACTGAACTTGGGATTTTTTATGCTTGGTGACCCACGTCACAGAAAACCTTTCCTCTCGTGAAGGACAGATCATAGATCCCACTCATTGCATTTAGTTGGTCACTCCCTCCCCTTACTCTAGAGGAAGCTGACTCAGAAAGTGGCCACTGTGCGCCAGGACTGGATGATTAAACTTCCCTTCCCAAACATTTGCTTCCTGAAATTTGATCCCCTTCCCCATGTGAGGGTCATCAATAGAAACAGACCTTCCTCGGTATCAATTCAGGCCTTTCTTGCTCTTTTTATTACCCAACACCTGCATGGATTTAATTTTCTTTTCCCCTCTGCATCATGGTCTCAATACAAATCAGAGCATTGCAGGATTGTTCCACCATAGGAAAGAGAGAAGGCACAGGGAAGTACAATGCATATTATATAATTAAAACCTCCAATGGTTTTAAAGAGGCTGAGAGGGGGACCTCCTTTTTCATTGTGTATTTATTTTATGTATTATTAAACTTATAGTCTGCTATTATAGCCCGAGGGCTCTCTGTGCAGATTACAATAAGTAAAACCACAAAATATCAATAAAAATAAACAAATAAAACATCTAATAATATCCAGAAGGAAGAAACAGCATAAAGCTGAGGGACAATAATTTAAAACAGTATACATTAACACCACCATTTCAAGATAGCATCAATTAGTACAATGCCTAGATTTTTTGCCCGGCACTGAAAATTGTAGTGAAGGCACCAGATGAGCTGTTTTTAGGAGGCTATTCTCGATTAATGGAGAACTGACTTAATGGCTGCTAGTCCTGAAGGCTTTCCTCTCTACTATCAGAAGGCCACTGATGGCAAAAGAAGGGGACGGCGGAGGATGAGGTGGCTGGATGGAGTCACTGAGGCAGTCAGCGTGAGCTTAAGAGGACTCCAGGGGATGGTGGAGGACAGGAAGGCCTGGAGGAATGTTGTCCATGGGGTCGCGATGGGTCAGACGCAACTTTGCGACTAAGAGCAACAATCAGAAGACCACTGTACGGATGTGCAAGGAATCTTTCTGGGGATGCAAATCTGCCAGACTCCCTTGGCCCAGTTCCCCGTTCTCCAGTCTGCCTTGTGTGATGCCCAGGGTCAGATCCAGTGAGGACCGCCAAGCATCCAGTGGGGTGCCTGCTAGGAATCAAACTCTCCATGCTGTGCCAACAGTGCCAGGTTGCATGTGAGGAGCAATGGCAGCAGCAGCTCCTTGTGCTGAAGGAGGCTGGTTGCAGGGCACTCCCTCGCAGGGGCTGCCAGGACAGCGTGCTCACCCAGCTGCTGCATCTGACATGGAAGGAGGTTGCTGGCGCACAATCTGTACAGGTGGAACTGCTCAAGCATTCATGGGCTTCCTTTTGGCTTGGCTCACTTCGGAAGACCAGACCAAGCACAAGGGGGGCCCTGCAAATGCTTGGAGGGACAGGCATTACCCAGGTCTACCACTGTGAAGGGGAGGCCTTACTCCGGGAACCCTCTTTGAGGGAGGTATGGAGGGTATCCACCCAGGGGAGGGCCTTCTCTGCGGTGGCATCCAGACTATGGAACATGCTCTCCAGAGAGGTCCGCCTGCCGCCAACCCTCTATTCCTTTCGGCACCAGGTATAGACCTCTTCATTTAATCTCCGTTTTAACAACTAATATTATTTATTAATATTGCTAATTTATATACAGGTGCATTTTATTTTTATTACTTTTGTTAATTAAGAGAGGGCAGATTGTGGAATGTTTTATGCTATTTATATATTGCTATCTATTGTGGAATTTTATTCGTGTAAGCTGCCCTGAGGCTTTCGCAAAGAACGGCATGCAAATATCTTAAAATAAATAAATAACCAACCCACCCACCCACCCACCCGCACACACACACACACACACCCTAGGAAGAGGCATGTTAGGTGGCCCAGAACCACCTAGTCCGGCGTTCTGTTCCCACAGTGTCCAACCACCTCCCCAAGGGCGATCTACAACCAGGGCACGAATGCAGTACACCCCCCCCCAGTGACATTTCCCAGCTCTGGGTGCACATCAGCATTCTGGACCCGATACTGGAAGCAGCATAGCAAGATGAGGAGCCACGGATTGTCTTCTCCACATCTTGGGGGAGCGAACACCATGGCTGGATGCTGTGCTATGCGAAGAAGCACTTCCTGTTGTTGCCCCTCAGTCTCTCACCCATCAATATTCTAATGTATCTGGGTTCTAATATAGTGAGAGAGGGAGACAAACCGTCTCCCAATTCACTTTTGCACATCTCACATCACTTGCCATATTTCTTGGATGGATGGATGGATGGAAGGATGGATGCATAGTAAAAGTATCTCAGAAACTGTAGTCATTCCTCCTGGGGAGTTTTCCCACTGTTGTTCATTAGAATTGACTTTTTCTGCACCTTTTTCCAAATCTATGAGATTCTTTTTTTAAAATTCAGTGACCCGAACTCTACAAAGTTTTCTAAATGTGGTCCCGCTGTAGTTTTGTATAAAGGAAGTATGGGACTGGCAGCTCTATTTTTCAATATTTTCAATTACTTTTCCTACCAGGCCTAATGCTGATCGGTGTATTTCACAGGAGCTTCATGCTGAGATGGCATCTCCATCAAGCTGGCCACTACAGGCCCAAGAATAACCATGGCTTAATCAGTCTAATTTGACTTTAAATCTCTTAATTTAGCATTTTGATGATTTTCTCCCTTTCTCTTTTTGTTGTCCACTGCTCAGGAGTCTTGTTAGATCTAGAATGGAAAATGAATGACTAAATACTGTACATCTGGTTGCTCACTGTGGGGACATGATTCTGAGATGAAGGAAGGCCCAGAGTATGATGTGAAGGTACGTAAAGCATCCACCATGCTGAAGCTAAGCAAATCTGGGCCTGGTTCTGCTTGGAGGGGAGACCACCAGGGACCATGGAGCCCCATTGAGTCCCGCAATGGGAGAAAAGTGTGATATAAGTATAATAAATGAAATGGTAGTGGGGATTCCAATTAGCAGTTGTGTGTATACTTACTTGTATGTGTAGATGCAAATTTGGAAATAATACTTAAGTCACTTCAATCTCTAATTTCTTGGGCATGGAATGGGTTTCCAAGGGAGGTGGTTGAGTCCCAGTTGGTGAGGGTGTCCAAGGATAGGTTGGACATGCACATGGTAGGCATGTCATGAGTGGAGCTGGCTGGAGCCAGGGGTCAGACTAGATGGCCTGGGAGACCCCATCACTCTGTTTCTATGTTTCATTCCTGGGAAGCAGCCATGAGCTGGACCCTTCCCACCTTCCCTTGGGTTTCAAAGTTCAAGTCAGTCCTTAGAAAGGCAGTGCCTTTATTGTAACTGCACAGTTGAAGACCAGTTTAACAGCAAATAGCTTTGCACCAGCTCTGGAAGAAAAAGATCCTGCTCATGTAAAGAGTTGAATCCAAACTGGGAACTTCCCCAGAGGACCTCCCATTTGGTAATGCTGCTGGGTCCACTCTCAGGGGCAGGGGGAGCTTTTTCAAAACTTTCGTTAATCACCTTGAGAGCCTAGGCTCTTGGGTGGCGTAAAAATGAAATAAATAAATAAATAAATAAATGTGCCTGGGGATGATAGATCTTGGATCAAGGAAGCTGGGATGAGGAAGGGTTGGGTCCCACTTTCCTCTTTCTCTCCATTCCTCGTCATTCCCCATCACCTCCATGGTGCTTTGCACTAGTGGAACAGGTCTGCAGGGTTCCAGAATGCCTGTTCACGTACCGTGTTCAATCAGCCCCCGAGGCATCACAGCCAAAGACTTCTGGGCATTGATTCATCACCTGAGTCTTTCCTGGAAAGGGAGCACTGCTTTTATCCATTTCATGTTTTCTCCCCACAGCTGAGGAACCCAAAATCCACACGGGCATTTTGTCCTGATTGCTCTTCCCAGCATGCTTCCCTTCAGTCCTTGCAGCATCCTGACCAGAGCACAAATAACCAGAAAACGTGGCTACCAAGGACTGCAGAATTATCTGCAAACATTTGCTCATTCCATTCAGGTAGGATGCTCCGACATGTGCACCCTCAGGCATTCATTTACTCGCCCCCTTCTTCCCTCCTCTGCTGCCCCTCCTCACTCTGTGAAGATGGCAAAGAAAGAAGGAAAGAAAATGCTGAACACAATACGGCGGCCAAAATTATGAAGCCACCAAAGTCAGCAGATTCTCACTGCAGAGTCTCGTAAGAGCATTTTTGCAAGCTTCCTGATGCACACGGCAAGCCCAGCATGACACGCTGCACGGGAGAAGATGTTAGATGCATGAAATGCATAGCAGCTCCTTCATTTCTATTTGAAACTCCTGTAAACCATCCCATCACAGCCACCTCGGGAGGGTTCTCAGTAACAACAATAAGATAAGATAAAAAAAGAAAGTAAAAGAAGCACAGCATCCAATATTAGATGTCAAACCTCAGATTAAGATAGAATTAGCAATTAAAATAGTGGGAGAATAAAAAGGTTTTCTCCTGGTACGGAGAGGAATGAAGCATTCGTGCTTGGCAAACCTTTCCGGGGAGCATGTTCCGCAGTGGGGGTGCCACTGCAGAGAAGGCCCTCCTCCTGGTAGTCACCCTCCTTATCTCCTCCAGGGAGGGCTCCTGAAGAACGACCTCTGCCTGAGGACACACAGGGAAAAAGGTGCTCCTTTTGCAATAGAGGAGTAAATAAATAGCGTTGTAAGCCACTGCAAGAGTCCTTGAAGGCTGGGGAAGCATGGTGAGAAAAGGCAACCAAAGGGCTGGGAGAGAGAGAGTGAGAGAGAGAAGGTGGGTCTCTACCTCCATTCTGGACTTGCATCCCAGGGTTTGGGAGCATCAGCTAAATATTGCCTCTTTTTCAAAAGATGCCTTCACGGAAAGCGATGGGTACCCAACTCGGATGGATCCCTCCCCGCCCACATCAAGATCAGAAGCACATTTCATTCCATATTAGAGATGTCAGAAAAATGCACGGCATACTCCAAAAAGTTCCGGTTTTTGTAAATGCAACCCCTGAATTTTGCAGAGGACCAAATTTTCCAAGTTCCTTCGATTTTGAGAACTAAGTGATCAGTATTTTCACTTTCCGTAATGCAAATTTAGTTATAGAAACATATGGGAAAAATATAAGATGCCATCTAAAAATGTGTATTTCCTTCCCAGAGAATGAAGCGCAAACATATGAATTGTGGGAGAAATTGTGTATGGCTTGGTGTACATATTTACACTGGTATCAATGTGTACAAATGTGTAAGCTGCATTTGCACAAAATGTGATTCCGTCCATGAATAGACAATGAAATTGAGGGTCCTGAGAATCCCTGGAATCTAGATGGAAGATACTGGGCCTTTTTTTTCCAGTTCATTGCCTGAACAACAGTTTTGTTGCAAGATAAATCTGTAAGCAATCATTGAATTACATAAACAAATAAAAAGATTTCCCACCCTTCAGCCAAACTTTCAGGGTAGATTACAGGAACAAGATATAATGCAAATAAAACAGACGCAACATATTAAAAATCATTAATACATTAAAAACTCTGGGGGAATGTTAGAAGAAGGAACTGTCTGGTGCTGAAAATATATCAGTGATTGCATGAGAAAGTGTCTCTGGGGACAACGTTCTGCAATCAAGGTGACATTACTGAGAAGTCTCTATCTAGTCAACACCTGTCTTACCTCAAATCGGGACAGTGGATGGAGAGCCCGGGGGAAAGCTTAGATAAAATTTCACTCACATATACAGATTGCTATGGGAGTAGGTTGCTCAGAGAATAGGTGTGATTTCCTCAGGTGCTTGAGTTTTAAGCTAGGAAAGTATTCATATTTTGAATGATGCTTAGAAATGGGCCAGAAGCCAGTAATTTCTTCTGATACATGTTTCCACTGACCAGTCTTGGCAGTCATAGGTTGCATTTGGTTCTGAGAAATCCACATTACAATAACCGGTCCTAAATTTTGCCTCACATCATTCTATTTCCTCCTTCATCTCATTCAAACAATAGTCTGTTCTGGCTGAGCGATATTTAAGCACCTGCAATTTCTTACTTTATGGGCTTCTAAACTTTTTACCAGCAGTTTTCCTGTCCAAATGTGTCCTTCTTTTGGCCTCACTTGGAGATGTCTTGTTAAAAACTTGCTAGTTTGCAATGTGGCTTTCATCCTTCTCTTATTCTGACCATTAAAACAGATAGATAGATAGATAGATAGATAGATAGATAGATAGATAGTCATTCTATATAAATGATATTTCCCAATTTTATTCCATTCCATGCTACATTGCAAATATCTGGGTGGCCAAATGTCCAACAAGAGCTAAGATATAACTGAAACCTGGGACAATGTTTTACTGCTTTGCAAGAAAAGTGATGTTCTAGAAGGCCTACTCTGTACATTTGTGTATAAATTCTGCAATGAAAAACCATACCAGTGTTCAGTTGTGGACACATGTTAAAAAGCATATCAACAACATGGAATGTTTCCAGCAGTGGATGACAAAATTGTTGACCAGGGCCCAGAAGACCAAATCTGGTTGTGGAAGCATGGAGAATAAAGACCAAAGAGGAGGTCCTGACAGTCTTCTTCAAATATTCAAAGAGCTGCCAAATTAAGCAAGCTTGTTCTTCTGTGACGAGGGTGTGTGGCCACTTTGTTTCAGCTTGGTCTTGATGAGAATGTGCCAGAATTAGCACATTTCTCCCCTTTGGTACCAAAAGAACAGGCCTTCAAACTGTTCAATGTGAGAGGAGGTGAAACCATTCCTATTTGTTTCACGGGGTAGAAATTGAACCAGCAGCTTCAGTTTACAGGAAAAAAGATTTTGATTCAAAATGGTGCAGAACTTCTTGGCACAATGAGGGGTTTGGCAGTGGGACAGGTGTCTTCACTAGAGATGTCCAAGCTGAAGCTGGACAGCAGCCCAGCAAGGATGTGGCAGGGGATCTCCTGAAATGGCAGCCAGGATGGCTGAGGAACTTTAGGGCCAGGGACTTCCAATGTGGCCTTTGTGGATCCCTAGAAGGTCCCATCCTTCCCCTGGTCCATGCCCTTTCCCCCTCTCATTCTAAAGACTTAGGCATGGACTGCTCTAAGCTAAAATACTCTGGGTTTGGGAAAGCATTTTTGATTCCACCCCATTAATCTGGGCCTTGAAATTTTGTAGTGTCACCATCCACCACAGGAATAATGTCCCACAGATTGTTTCCAAAATTAGATTTGTTCAAAGGCTAAAAGAGGTTCTACCTTGCTTCATGGAGAAATCCAAAATGGATTTAAAGGAGTTCATGTTTCTATTTGTCTGATCCACAGATTCCACAGCGGACTGCCATTTTGGCATTTCATGGATTCTACAGACACACAGAATCATTTTTTAAAGTTTTAAGTTTCCATGCGTTCACATAAATTTAGGCACTGAAAAATATAAAGAAGCCAGCAACCAGAGATGTGCATTTCTCCTCACAGATTAAATCGTGGAAAGGCACATTGGTGGGGAGGGAATTGCATATTTAGGAAATATTGGTGCATTTTCAGGAGTGCAAAATCCAGCTCAGTCCATGAGCAAATGATGGGATGAAAAGACGATCCATGCAATGTAAATGGAACAGATTGGGTAAAGTCTGCACATGCCAAAGTTTTCCATAAGATGCCTAGAGTATATTTGATCTCCTTTCCACTGCGCATGCTTCTGCCTGTCTGCCTTGAAATCCCCCCTTTCTTCCGGTGCCACCAGTGAGCCAAAGTATCCATCCAAAGAAACTTAACCAACCTTGTCATTATTGTGTCTGTGCCCCGGGCTTCAGCAGCCACTTGGCCTGTCTGGTAGACATCTTGCCCCAGGCTGTTCTCCATCCAGAAAAGACCTGAAGAATGGAGCTTTAAGCTGAGCTTCTGTCAAAGAATCCGGGTTCCATGTCCTTCTGGGGCCTGCGATGGAGAAAAAATGTCTGCATAATGTTTGGCAGGGGTGTGAGAAAGGAGGGAGGAAAGCAAAGAAAGAACAACCAAATATAAACTCTCAAGCATCTGCATCCAGAGGGTGGTGGGGGAGGAAATGAGGAAGTGAGGAACAGAAAACGAGTTGTTCTTTCAGAGTTGCGGTAATTATAAAGGCAGATTGTCAATAGCAATTTCCAGCTTACGTGGCTCTTCCATTGTGTTGTTTGCAAATAAGGGAAATCACTATCCTCAGAGGAGGAGAGGCCAAGTGGATTCCAAGAGGTGGAGGGTGAGCCAACTCACAAGCGAAGAGAGCAGGAAACTAATAGCCAAATGCACACAGGCAGTGACCCGGGCCACCCTGACAAATCCTTCCCGGGGAAAACTCGGTGAACCCTCTTGGATTTACCATTTGCCCCTCATGTGGGAAATCCAAGAAGAGGCACAGTGTTAGAGTACCAGACTCGGAAGATTGTACATCTTTCTGTTCTGTTTGTTTTGGTGGGGAAAGGGAATGGAGAAGCTGCCTTGGGAAGCACAAAGCAGAGAAGTCGTGTTCTGCCAGCTTACATCTCAGTCCAGTTTCTACCATGCAATTTTCCATGAACAGACATATTGAAAACAGGATGGACCAGAATTGGTGTGGTCAGTGAAGATGTTCAACTTTTGTCAAGAACTAACCTCTCTGACATGGGCTATTGAGCTCAGTCAATACTAATGCTACTTTTTAAAAAGGATTCCATGCAGGAGGGGGGATGTGGAGAAAGGGACACCCAGAAATCTATCGGGACATAACTTTGTTGAACATGTTATTGTGGGTTAATGTGTTAAGAGAAAGAGCGAGCACAGTTCTGCCAAGGCGGGTCTTGCTTCTCTGGCCTTTTAGATTTTTGAGGGCATGAAAGAAATCGTCACTAGCCAATATAGCCAATAGCTGAGGATGATGGGAATTCTACTGCAACACCTTTGGGGCCCCAGATGTTGTCCATCCCTGCACTAGAAATCTGAGCTTTCAGGGTGTGAACCAGCACAAAGGGTCAATGGAAGGGAACTGGAGCAAGCTGAATGAATGAATGATCTTAAATTAAGTAATCGGAGTTGTTGGTCCTGGTGGAGATAGCACAGATGTGGATGTGTTGTTTGAGCAGTGATGTTTAGTCACAATTGTTGTTATTATGTTAATTGTGTTGGTTTTCTTGGTTGTGAAAAAATAAAAATAAAATGGAATGAAGGAAATCATTTTTAAAAAAGAAACTCGAGCTTTCTAAACTGTTTAAGGGAGTATTTCAGCAATTCTAAGATGGAAATCACAGATGCATTGTGGATGTACAATATGAATCAGTGCATTAAAGGCACAGTCAAAGAAAGAGGGGAAGTGGAATAATTGGCTTGGAACAGGTACAATGGATAGTTACCTTTTAAGTGGGGCATGGTTCCCTTGGCTAGGAGACATGGCTGACTTGATGGGGTGAATATAATACTCAAAGGATATTACACCACTGCCTCAATCATGATCTTATGTAGGACCTACAGTAGCACCTCTGACAAGAAATTGTTCCGGCATTAGTTTGGTCCTGCATTTCCATAGGAATGAAAATGGATCGGACCTTTCTGGACACTTCATAGTGATGACTGTAAGTGTTGGTGGGTTAGACTTCTGGAAAGGGTTAGATTTCTTTGTGAGGGACAGAGATGTTGCAGAAATCCACAGTCCAATGAAATGAGTTTTGATTTGCATCAATCCTATCCCTGCAACTATGCAACTTTTTCCAAGTTTTCTCGACTTGTGGACCATTCCTTTTTAATTGATTTTCCAGAACTATATGCAATTTTTGCAATGTAGAAATTAAAATCAAATGAAGCAAAACAAACAAGGAATGGCCAAAACTGTCCTTTGGCTCCAGCTGCAATCTAATCTGATGTCCACAACTCTCTGACCTCAAGTTTACAGTATGAGTAAGGCATCCTCCGCAGGGTAGAGCATTGATTATAGAGCAAGAAGTGATCTCAAAGGACCAGTTGGCATGCTCTTTCTGTGGCAGGGATAAGGGCTGGGGGTGGGCACTTGAACTCCCATCCCTTGCACCAGACTGAGTTTTCAGGATTGGAGTCGGCACTCCAAATTATCCAAGGACCACCTAGGTTAGGGTTGGGGTGACCATACAAACATAAGAAAATCGCTGCTGGATCAGGCCAAAGGCCGATCTAAACTAGCATTCTGTATACATGGGAACAGACCAGCCATCCACAGGATCCTTCAACCAGGATGGGTGCAAGGCCTCCTCCTGCCAAGCGCTCAGCAACTGGTGCATGCAGGCAGGCCACATCTGGAGAAGGAGGGAGCACATGGCCAGCAAGACTAGTAGCCCTTGTGAGGCTCCTCCTCCATGAATCTGTTCAGTCCCTCTTTAAAGCTATCCAGATTGGTGGCCATCGTCACTTCCCATGGCAATGAATTCCATTGTTTAACTATACCCCGTGTGAAGGAGTCCTTCCTTTTCTCTGTCCTAAACTTCCCACCAGGCAGTTTCATGGGATGTCCCTGAGTTTGAGTGCTCTGGGAGAGGGAGAAAAATGCCTCCCTCTCTACTTTCTCCACACCATGCATTATTTTAACACCTCTAGTATCTCTCTCCTTCCTCACCTTTTCTTCTAAGATGCAAAGTCCCAGCTGTTGTAGCTGCTGGGGAGCTGCTCCAGCCCTCCAATCACTTTTGCTGCCCTTCTCTTTACCTTTTCAGAATCCATCCCTCCAGAACCCACAGACTTCCCATCCAGGGATGTCCAGCCCAGTCCCGCAAGTGAGCCAAGCCAAGAGGACGACTCATGGACCACCAGCTGCATAATCAGCAGCCTCCCTCAGCCACCATTCCTGGTGGCCTGCCTTCTTCCCTGCTGCGTGAAGGAGGAAGCTGTCCATGGCTGCTAGTCTCGTGGGCTCTGTGCTACTTCCTCCACCAGAGGCGGCCTTCCTGCGCACACCAGTTGCTGAGGAACTTGGGCAGAGAATCTCCTGCTCTCATCCTGGAAGAATGGTGCTGCTTGGCAGCACGTGAGGCTCACTTCCTGGAGAGCCAGTGTGGTGTGGTGGTCAAGAGCACGGGACTGGGACTCAGAGGAACTGGGTTCGAGTCCCTGCTCAGCCATGGAGCCAGCTGGGTGACTTTGGGCCAGTCACAGACCCTCAGCTCAACCTACCTCACAGGGTTGTTCTTGCTGTGGGGATAAGATGGAGGCAGAGAATGATGTAAGCTGCCTTGATCCCTTTGAGGAAAAAGGCAGGATATAAATCACAATATAAACAAACAAACAAACAAACAAATCCTGGGTGCACTCACCAGAAACTTACATTTTGGCCTGCTGCAAAGTGGACTGGAGACCAGGAAGCCAAAAGCAAGGATCTGGTGGATTTTCCAATCAAACGGATTATTTGCACATCCCCTGATCTATAGAAGGAAGGACTCCCTGGAGAAGACCCTGATGCTGGGAATGGATGAAGGTAAAAGGAGAAGGGGACGGCAGCAGTTGACGTGGCTGGATGGGGTCACTGGGGCACTGGGTGTGGGTTTGGGTGGACTCTGAGGGATGGTGGAGGATGGAAGAGCCTGGAGGAACGTTGTCCATGGGTTGTGAGAGATCAGACACAACTTTGTGAATAACCAAAAATCAACCTAGATGCTCTCCGGTGGCCATAGGTTTGCGTTGTATTGTTAAACACTTTTTGGGAAGAGGGGAGAATGTACACTTTCAGAAGTGAACATTTTCACAAGTGTTCCCTTTTCCCACTGGGAATGCAAGTTCAGGAAATGGAAGGTGCTCCAATGATGTTGGTGAGCAGACAACACCGCTAAGGATGTTCAGTCTATGAAACAAAGACGGGACAGATTTAGCAACATCCGCACCGCTCTAGTGGAGGATTTTGCTAGGATAGCTTGAAATGGAACCTCCATGTGCAGGTGCAGAATATCCAATGCCTGGCTGCCAACAGCGAAGTGGAGGACAATATTGATGGGCAATGCTTGAACAGGTGGAGTTTGATCAGATCCATCAAGAAATTCTGAAGAACCAGAACAAGCCTCCAACCTCTGCATCCCTATCGAAGGGGCTATTTGCATGGATGATAGCTGCGGCTCAGCTCAAATTGGAAGATAATTAAGATTTTGTTCTATGCAAATCCTCTTTCACTTGCTCCCCTTCCTCCTTCATTGTCTATAATCTACCCTCTGTTTCTCCCCCTTCTGGTTTGAACTTCAAGTCACCAGAAAAGTATGGAGGGAGGGAGAGACTTGATCAGCTATTACATAAATGGATTTTATTAATGGAGATACTTACCCAAATCTGGAAAGGAAAGGATTTCTCATATAACAGTGCATGAATATTTAACAGCGGCCCTTAGCAGTTATGCATTCATGTATATAGCCCTATAGTGCTTTACCAGCTAAGTTTCTGGGGATAGAAGAGAAAAGGACCTAATTAACACTCAGTAATCTCAATTGGTTTAGAAATGCAAAAGACAATCTAAATAATTCCTGAGATTGCTTAGCTCCTAAGTACTGAACAGGGAAAGCCTT
The DNA here is from genome assembly GCA_023646645.1 of Varanus salvator macromaculatus. NCBI lineage: Eukaryota > Metazoa > Chordata > Lepidosauria > Squamata > Varanidae > Varanus > Varanus salvator. Next base: position 3,071,032 of record JAIXND010000762.1, read on the forward strand.
TAAAAATGGGCATATATGTTATTAATAGAAATTTCTCAAGTCCCCCAGTCCCTTTTCTTCCTCTGTCCTTCCCTCCTTTTTGCAGAATGTTACAGGAAGTCTCAAGAACATAGAACTGCATAACTGGTTGAGACTAAAGTTCAGATATCTCAAGCCAAGCCTTTTCATCTTGATACCTCTCACAGGCAAGGGGAAGGTGAAGTAATTGGGCCTCTCTGCTTTTGCAAACTGCAAAACTGGAGAGAAGAAAATCATTTTCATTCGCAGGACCTGGTCAGGACTCTTACACAATGCAAAGGACATTGGCTTTGATCCATCCCACACCCATCAGCAGCCTCACAAATCTGTCAATTTAGGAGAGACAGAAGGAGGAAAACAACAACAGAAGTAGGAAAACAACATTGTTTCCCAGGGGGAAAGCAATGGCTGCTTCACCTTGACTTTTCCTAGCCGTTTCTCTGGGACAACTTAGTGTTGTTCTTAAGGAGGCATCATTTGGAAAGATGGTTGCTGTTAGGTGGAGTTTTTGTGGGCTGTAGAGGTGGTCAACTGAGAGTACAATTTTATGGAGATTTAGGAACCCTTCAAACTTGGATTAAGCAGAGCATCCTATGAAGTACAGGCTGGACTCCTCTCACCTCCAAACTGGCTCATTTCAGCACTGGCTGTGATGGGTGGTGTGGGGAGAGAGCTCACATTGTAGAATTCTAGCTCAAACATGACAACTGCTTTATGACGTTGCCGCTGCGACTCTGAAAAGTCATATGGTCCTCTAGAAACTAACTAGGGGACATTGGATAGCACTGGGAGTTTTTGAAGAAGAGCTAACATGGGAAAGAGCCTTAAGTTTGTAGACACTGTGTCAGCATAGACCAAAGATTGTGCAACATAGAGTCATAGGCTTATGAAATCATAGCAGAATTGGAAGTGGCCTGAGGGCCATCAGGTCCAACCCCAGCTCAGTGAGGAATTCTGAGTTCAAACTTCCCTCTCAGATGGCTGCCCTGTTGCATCTTGAAAGCCTCCAGAGTGGGGGAACCCACAACCTGGCTAGCGCATGGGTTCCATTGTACTGCTCTAACAGTCAGGAAATTTTCCCTGATATTTAGCTGGAATTCAGCTTTCTGTAACTTGAGTCTGTTATTCCCATGAGTACAGTGAGAAAAAAAGGATGATTTACCACTGATGTTTGGTGCAAATTGTCTTCCTTCCCTATTGCACTAGTCATACTGTGGCAACCTCTGGTTTTTGCTAGTGCATCGCAAGTGCTGCACATGAAACATTTTACTGGCTTATTTGTAATTATGTATCAAGTTCTGCTGAATAATAATAATCATAGTGATAGCGATAGTGATAACATTTTTTTTCAAAATCTCTGTGGAATCATTTGTCATGGCAAACCTCAGGCCTCCAGGTAATTCGTCAAAAACATCCACCTGTATACACACACAAATACAGAAACCCACACTTCTTTCTGCTACCCCTTCTGCAATTTATTTTAGAGGAAAAAGCACTGAGCTGAGAATACAAAAGATGTGTGCAATACTGGTACATGGAAGCCATCCTTCTAGTCCAGCTGTCAATTTCGAACTGTGTCAACCCAGCAGAATGCAAACGATCATAAGCACAGTTCAGATAGGGATATATGGGAATTCCACTTTTTACTCACTCAAACATGTGAGCGTGCCCTATGTGAAGCCCCAGAAGCCACTGCAAACATGGTCGTGTGCCTGCCATAACTATTTGAAAAATGCCAAACTTGTACTAGTGTTTGATTTGCACAACTTTTCCAGTTTGGATTTGTGTACTTTTCCGTACTTTATGCACATTTTACGATAAGCTGAATCAGCTCCATTTTAATCTGTGCTGGAAAGTTTTACAAATTGAGAAATGTGTGCAAATTTCACATTCAGACACTGCTCAGTTTGTGCAAATTCCCCTACCCCTTTACTCCTTGCATCTCATACTAGTAATTGTAAAGTAATGGCTTTTTTCACCTTGGAATGTCTTGCTGAACATGAAAAAATGTGTTCTTAAATTTAATGACTAGGTGAGTAGGAGGATGACCTACCTTTACAGGTAATCACCCACACAGATGAGAAAAAAAATTGTTTCCTTGGTTAAAGCAAACAAAAAACATTGAAGTGGCTCTCATACAACCATTTTAGAGTAAAGAAGTATCCTGAATCTGGAGGAATTGATGTCTACTGTCCCAGATAACACTCTCAATATGTTGTTAAAACTCAGATGAAAGGAGTGTTCCAAAGCAGATTTAATTATCTTCTGCAGCGTGGAAGGTCTCCGTGGGAGGTGTACAGAGATATCTTGGCAAAGTCCACATGAAAGATACTTGAACATCAGTGTGATTTCCCAGTCTCAAAGCCTGGAAGCCAAACTTTCCTCTTGTCTAGATGCTCTGTGGAAAACCTAGGATTGCTTTGGAAATCTTGGAAGTTGGTTTCTCCCAGGTCAGACCATCAGCCAATGTTGTCTATGCTGAAGGGCTGTAGCCATCTGGGATTTTGAGCATAGCTTTTCCACAGACCTCAGACATGACGGCCATTGGAAATATTCTACTGCTCCCAAAGACTTGAAAAATGTTTCAAGAGTGGTCTTGAAGGGTCTAAAGGAGGATGCACCAAGTGTGTTCATTGAGGAGCTGAGACCCAAGCAGATAAGATTAAAATGTGCATATAGATGTGCTGGGAGAGATATAATGGGACAAGGAGGGATGGATTGAGGATGAAACAAACAAGCAAGAAAACAAATCCCATGGATTTGCAATGTTATTTTCACATCTACCCAATTTCTGAGAATGCAGAGTCGAGTCAATGTTGCCTTCGCTCTGCCCAAACCCCCTGCCGGTTTCTTTATCTATTGAAATTAAACATTGGTGGGGACTTGGGTTAGAACACATGCAACGTGCTTAGAGCTCTTATTAAAAATGGAACAATTCCAGGAAGCTGTGTTCTTCCCCTATAGAATCTAATTTCCTTCACAATGGGCTACTGTGCCATTACATGTGAAAACATCAATGCTTCTTTCCTTTTTTTAAACTAAAAATTGGCATTTATTAAATAATGTTTTATCAGTTCTGATCAAATCAAACAACAAAATAATATTAATGATGATGATGATGATAATAATAATAATAATAATGCGTGACCGTATCATTAGCATGAGGCATTAAAAGTGTTTGTGTATTAAAGGAGCTAAATTGCCCTGTATATTCAAATAAATAAATAATGATGACAGGCAGAAATTGTTGCGTTAGTGTCTCTCTCTAGGTGGTGGAAAATTTAGGGAGCTGTTCATGGTTCTTTGCAAAAAAAGAGCAAACCAAAGGAACGCACCATTTGTGATATTGTTATGATCTTATTTAACAGCCATTGTAAATTATGAGTGCATATTTCCATGTAATCCACATACAGCTTCAAAACCATTGTATTTGCTGAATGTTTGAATATTTCTCTCTTTCTAGCTCTTCCTTAGGGCTCGGTCCTATGATCTCCCAACATCATCTGGGAGGCCATTGTTTTCTCCGGTGTCCCAGTTCTGAGTTCTTGAGACCTCAGAGCTGGGAATAGGAAGGCCAAGACCCCAACCTGTCCTTGTCCAGATCACAACTTCAGCATCCCAAGGGGCGGAGTGAGGAGGAACCCCTGTCATCCTCCGATCACATGCCTTCCAGTAAGAATCCCCTCCAAACAGTGTCCCAGCATCTTTCCATTCCCCTCCCCAGCATGGAATCTAGATGGCCATCTAGAGGAAACCCTAACTAAATGCCCCACAGTAGTGTATTGACCCTCAAAGGCTGTTAAAGTTGGTGTCAGGCAGGCCTCAGTGGGAAGCCTGTGCCACAACTGGGGGCCAGCACTGAAAAGGCCCTTCTCCTTAGGACCACCAACTGCTCCTTTCTTTGAGGAGACATTCACATGGTTCAGTGAGATTGGGGGAGAGAGATGGAGAGGAGAGATCCAGTGTGCCATGACAGTGAGAGAGTCTGGACTGGGGACCAAAAATAGTAGAGTGTGAAGGGGCCCGAGGGCGATCGAGTCCAACAAGAGGAACAACTCCCAGACATTCTGGTTAGTGGGCGCCTGCTGGTGTGTGGATTTGCCTACGCCTGAGGCGAGTCCTGCCTGGGGAATCATATTGCCAATGAAGAGGCAACAGAACCACCATCTTCAGTATCCATCCAATTGCTGATGGGGGGCACTTGTTCCTGGTTGTTCCATAGTGTAGGACCCAGACCAGTGTCTACTCAAACAGGGTGCAGTCCTTTAAGAGGAAGGTCTCCCTGCTCTGGGATCCTTCCAAATGAAGGTGCGAGAGACTTCACTTGGGAACTTTTGCAAACACCGCTAAATTGCATGGGCTCTAGAGGAGACTAGGGAGAAGAACAGTAAGTGAAAGTGATTATAGACAATTGTCCTCCAGCTCAGGAAGAATAAAACTATTCCTAGGCAGGCAATCTGGCAATCTATCCATTCCTTAAACTGCCATATCGGCTGCTGGGAGTGAGAGAGATGCCAGCGGTGGGAGCTTGTTCTCAGGGATGGACTTCAGAGGAATCAGAACTGGGAAGCAGAACTGGGGGCCGGGTGCTGGGAATGTGGCCAAGCTGGAGCACTGAAAGGAGAGAGCTGGAGACACGTGTCCCAAGTCCAGACTCCCCGGTGGGTAGGCAGTCCCTGGGAGTAGCTAAGATGCACTGCTGATGGGGGGGGGGGCTCAGAGCAGGAGCGTTTCTTGGACTCAGATGAGGTGGCCCTGGCTCTTGACCCCCTGGGGCAGCTCCAGCAGAGGGGGCTGGCCCAGTGAGAGGGTCGGTGGAGGAGGCATGCTTTCCTTCAGAAGACCCCTCTGAAAGGGATGGGGCCCAGGCATGCTCATAAGGAGAGTTCCTGGAGTCGGATACCAGACTGGGTTCAACCGATGGCATGCGCAGAGATTCCTTCTGAGTATTTTGTGTTTTTTGGTCCAGAAAGAGCACTTTGCATTGAGAAAGGTCTGAGGCTTTCGAATATACAAAGGAGGAACCCAGCTCAAGGTGGTGGCTTAAAGAATGAGCCCAGCAATATCTACAACCTTAGAAGCCCACCTATGTGGGGGATACAAGTCTTCTGGATCTGATCGGGGTAGGCAGCCGTTTTAGTCCTATAAGTACAAGTGTCCTTTTGGGGTTGTGGGGATGAAGATGCATTTGCTCCGAGCTCATCTGGACCTGCAGACATTCCTAGCTGTGATTCTCTTGCCCTTCCTCCTCCTGCTCCTGAATTGCTTTCACATTCTTCTCCTCCTTTCCTCTTCATGCAAAGTGTCCTTCTTACCACTGCTGCTTCATCTCCTCTTCTCACTTTCAATTTTCCATTCTACCATTTTCTGTTTCTTCATAGAGGACCGAGGACGAAAGAGGGCCGTTTCGGACTGGGTGCATGGGGGATTTCGGAGAGCCCAAGCATACTGGAAGCCCACTCTTGCTGTCCCCTGGACCGACGGATCTCTGTGGAAACCTTCTCTCTCCACACACCCTCTCTCCTGCCCACTCTTACAGATGCAAGTAAAATGCATGTGCTTCTGCCACAGATCTTTCAAATACCAACACACTTTTGCAACGACCATGGCTGGAAGTTATTCTGCATGCAGGCAGCCCTAACGTTAGGCACTCTGTGGCTTGGGGAGGGGGGTTGCTGGGGCTTCTGTTTCCTAGTCTTGGTTTGAAGCACTCGTAACAGCATGTGCAGCTGTTAATTTCTGCAGAAAGCCTTGCCACACCACAGGCGATATCATCTTTTTAAGCCACTATGCAAAGGGGAATTCTCTCACATTGCCAAGGGGGTGGTTGTTGTTCTGAAAAGCTTGTTATGGTGAATCTTATCTGCAGAAGCTGCTACAAATGGTACAGCACAAAGAGATGCGAACCATGTTCAAATGGGTGCAAACCGGGATAAGGACAGGTAGGCTGCCAAGCACGGCGCTCTAAGTTGTGTTCTTGCGTGTCTCTTCCAGAAGGCCTTACATTTGCTCAGTGCCGCTAAAGGTGTATCCTTCCATGGCTCATGACCTGGCAAAAATGCATCACTAATATGATCGGAACGCCGTAAGATGTTCTTGGACCTGGTTTGAAGGACCAGTGATGTGCGACAGTAGAAAATGTGTTCCCTTTGAGCTTGACAGACCTTTGACACTTTTCTGATGGGGCTGCAGAAAGTGAGCTGAGTTGGGGCCTGGATGTGTGTGCTTTGGCTTCTGCAGCATTGCTCAACATACTTGCATAGATCAGGAGCCGAGGACAGCATATTTCTAGTGCAAATTGTGCTAATTGCAGAGGGAAGACTTAATTTTTGTTCAAAATCCCTTAAAAGCATGTGCGCGCGCACACACACGCATGCACACACACATCTTGGCTGGTTTTAAAAATGGAAAACTGTGCTGGCTTGACTCACATAGGGGTCAGTTGGTGCCAGAAGGAGGATTGATGGAAAGGAAACTTCTGAGCCAATTCAAGAAAACTCATTGGATCCTCAGCTGCCAATCAGATTCGTCCTGCATCCCTATGTAGAGCTGAACCAAACATGATGCTCAAGTACCTGACCTGAGCCCTGCAGTGCTGCCCATTCCCTTTATTTATTCCCATCCTTTTATTTTTTATTTATTTGGGCTTTAATTTTTTTATTTTTATTTATTTATTTAAATATTTATATGCCGCCCCTTGCAGCAGCCTCGGGGCGGCTCACAACCACTAAATATTCCCTTTATTCCCATCCTTTTATTTATTTCTTTATTTGGGCTGGTGCAAATGTCCAATCAGCTGAATTTCTTGGCATTCTTCATCATGCAGAGGACAAAACTTCTTGTCAAGGTCAGAAGAGGGAGGCAGACTTTTGCATCAGTGAGGAAAAAGATGAGATTTGGGGGTGCGCTCCAATGAGGTGGCTCAGAGGGCTTCATATTTCCTCTGTTGTACTTGGCATTCTATGGCCAGGCGTTTTAAAACCGGTGACAAATGGCACTGGGCACAATGCTGCGCAACATCAGCAACATTGATCAACATCAGTGCTGCTATTGGACGGGGGCTTTTCAGGTGACATTTCCTTGGGAAACTCCATCAGTGCTATCAAAAGTGTTTTAATTTCCCACAAAGTCCCCACTGATCTTTGAGCTTTCTTATTTCATTTGAAGGGCGGCCTTAGAAAAAATCAAGGAACTATCTCAGAACTCTGAGAGGATCTTTGGTAAAAGTCAGCTGGAGAATCCCAAATCCAGCCTTCCATCATTCAACTTCATTGCCCCACACACACACACACCAGAGCGAGAGCGAGAGCGAGAGCGAGAGCGAGCGAGCGAGCGAGAGAGAGAGAGAGAGAGAGAGGTTTTTCTACAGCCCAATAACCAAGGTTCTCTTAACAATTTTAGTTTTTTTTAAATAAAACACAACTGCACACACACATAAAAGATAAAATTAAGTTAAAACAGCAAAACTGCAGTAGCTATTGCAATTGAATCAGCATTGAAGAATAGGAGTGGTATAGAATAAAATGCAATATTAAAAAATGAACTTATGAAGTTAAACTGTTAACATTCTGGGAGAAATAAGAAATAAGAAGTCTTCACCTGCTGCTGAAAAGAATACCCAGTAGACTTCAGTTCCCCGATTTAGGACATTCCCTCTGCACTTTCAAGGTGACCAGGTACCTTGATATAACGTCTGACCTGCTTCCATTTTAGCAAGGTGAGCACCTGTAACTCATAGTTCCAGGTTTCATGAATAATACTTGTCCTCTTGCCTAGATCATGGTCCAGAAGTCAAGCAGTCCTGATGAAAGATCCTGGGCAGAAGAGAAAGTGTTCACATTCCCTGGACTTCTGAGCTCTCAGGATGCGATGAAAGTCAATAGTAATGTATAATGCAGCATGTTTTAGAAAGTTTCAGCCAGTGGCTTAGACAGAAGTTTCCCGGAATAGGATCCAGTGAACTGTGACTGGAACTCTATGAAATGTTTTGCCCAGAAATTGAATCCTTCACACATATAAAGGAACTACCTTTAGGGACCAGTATTGTCTGCCAGATCTTTCAAACCACAGGAAATTTGGGAACCAAATTTGAGTTTGCTCAAATTGTCAAGTGAGTAACACGGATGAACTCTTCCCCACAGCCTGAAACTCATACCCATAAATATATAAATAAATAGATAGATACCCCTGGCATGTCAGAAATCAAGACTAAAATACAGAAATGCATAATGCAGGGTCTGTTCTTTTGTCAGGTGAATGTGTGCGTGTGTGTGTGTGTGTCATCCTTTTTCTCGAAAGAGAAATGTCAAGGACACAGGTTTTAATGTGTCAGGAATTGGACTGGATCTGACCAGAACATTGGAGGTCATCATGGCAAAAGCCACTTTTGGTACTTTTCAGGAGTCCCCACCAAGACTAGAAATGGGAATCCTCTTCTCTGTCTTGTGATCCCATATTGTAAGCTCTCAGAACTTCATCCAAAGTATTTTCCTGAAAATATTGGATATTGGAAAAATCTGCAGTGGATCCAACCTGCAGATTCTAGAGAGGGACTGCTATCTTCTGAGTTGCACAGTCTTTTATTTTATTTTGGGTGACATTTTGCGTCATTACGGGAAGAACCACGTACCACCAAGTGTCCCATGCAGTTCTTGCATAAAGCCAGTATTTCTCAGTCTTGGATGATTCCTTCCCTCAAAACAGAACAGAGTATAATAATTGTGGTCTACCTTGCAGTTGTGAAATTTTCAGTACTACTAGTTCAAGTGGAAGGAGGTTTCTTTGGAGATCAAGGCCAAGATAATCTGCAGTATTGCGTTCCTGATCACTACCTATGGGTGTGAGAACTCGACAATAAGGAAAGCTCACGGGAAGAAAATTCTAGAAATAAAATGGATGTGTTTGAAACACAGTGCTGGAGAAGAGCTTTGTGAATTTACTGGACAAAAGAAAGAAAAGCAACTGGACTCTATGAGTGGATCCATCAAACCAGTGCTTTCCCTAGAAGCAAAAATACAAAATCGATGCTGTCACATGAGTAGGCAAGACTCTCTGGAGGAGACCATCATGCGAGGGAAAGTCAAGGGCAGGAGAAGAAAGGGAAGGCCAAATCTGAGGTGGATGAACTCCATCAAGAAAGTCACAACCTTGAATTAGAGGGGCTGAGCAGGGCTGTCATGGACTGGACATTGTAGAGGGCTTTCATTCACAGGATCACCACCTGGATGGCGCATAGCAACAAATTAGTAGCACTATTATATTTAATTTATATTCCACTTGTCCCTCCGGCAAGGAACACAAGGCAGTTCTTCCTCCTCTGCAATGTCACATCAACAGCCCTGTAGAGAAGGGTAGGTTGAGGATCAGTGACTGGCCTAAAGCCATCTGGTGACTACTGCTAAGGCCATCTAGTCCCTGGCCCAGCATTTGTACCACTACACCACCCTGGCTTCCGGCCCAAACCATTAAGAACACACGTTCAGTTCCTCGCAAAAGTGCTATACAAATTATCAGTCTCAGCATTCCCTTTAATGTAGACAAGAGGGTCATTACTCATTTGAAAGGAACTGTGCCTGGCTAGAAATGCTGTATCATCTGCAGGCATTGACAAAGACTACGACCAAATCAAACTCTTTTTCCTGATATAGCCAAAATAAAGTGTTATATTAAAGGGGCGGGAGGATTTTGTCCTTCTGGGGCTGTAATGAGAACAAATGGAAGTGACCTTACAGTGCGGGACACTCCTTACAGTGTGTGAATGGGATTTTCATTACACTGCAAATCTAACAAGCGTGTGCATTAGAACATCCATAAAGTCTTTGTGAAGGGCTTAATAGCTACAGCAAGCAAGTGGAAATGGGCTCATAACTGAACTCTTATTCGGTTCCTACCCTTCCAGGTAGAGCTTTGAAACGTTAGTTTATACACACACAGCAAGCTGGAGTGGCACAAGGCTGAGACAGTGTGATCTAGTGGCTAGAGCGCTGGCTTGGCACTCAGGGGAGCTGGCTTTAGCACGCACTCTGTTGTGAAGCTGCGTGGACACCTGCCTGAATCAGGCCAGCCACTGATTCTCAGCCCAACTGACCTCACAGGGTTGTCGTGAGGATCACATGCAGAGGAGGTGGAGGATCCATTCTGTAATCCAGCGCAGGATCCTTGCAACAGGGCAGATGTCAGGTGAAGATAACAACAATAATCAAGCAAAAAAAGAAAGATCTGCCAAACATCAATAATGTTTTTCCTGACTTCTGCCCCAAGGTCTGCAGAAGATGTCTTAGAGTCTGCACGGGGAGGAATATCCATGGTGGGATTGTTGTTAGTTGCAAAGTTGTGCCCGACCCATCACGACCCCATGGACAACACTCCTCCAGGCCTTCCTGTCCTCCACCATCCCCTGGAGTCCACCAAAGCTCACGCCGACTGCCCCAGTGACCCATCTAGCCACCTCATTCTCTGCCGTCCCCTTCTTCTTTTGCCATTTATTGTTCCCAGCATTAGACTCTTCTCCAGGGAGTCCTCCCTTCTCATTAGGTGGCCAAAGTATTTGAGTTTCATCTTCAGGATCTGGCCTTCTAAAGAGCAGCCAGGGTTGATCTCCTCTAGGACTGACCGGTTTGATTGCCTTGCAGTCCAAGGGACTCGCAGGAGTCTCCTCTAGCACCACAATTCAAAGGCCTCAGTTCTTCTGCACTCAGCCTTCCTTATGGTCCAGCTTCCACAGCCATGCATTGCAACTGGGAATGGTGGGATTACAGCTTCCATATTGAATGCTGCAACCTTCCACAGTTCTGCTGGAGAGGAAGAGTGCCATGTTCACTCCACCAACTCCATTCAGAGCAATGGACCCATCCAAGCCCAGATCCTGCAAGGGATGTGTCAGCTGAGCCAACACTTGTATTTATGGCTGGGCCCCGAGTCCTACCCTTCTCCTGCCCACTTTGCCTCCCCTTTCTCCTTCCTGACTCGATCTAATCACGACCTGGTTTTAAATGCTAACCCATCAATGTCAGAAACTGCAGTCAAGCACACCCTGTCCCCAAAGCGCAACCTTTTCAATGTGATGGCTCATTAATAACTTAAAAAGGATGATGGCACGGATACTATTTATAGGGCTTTCTCGGGCAGGCCTGCCAAAGGAAGAGGAAATTAACATGGAAAAATTGTCAACTGGAAAACATTAGTGTTTATCAACGGATCGCTCAGGCTCCAGCTACTGTAAACTGTGCTTTTAGCTAAATAAAATGCATTAGCTGTGGCAGTTGTTGGGATGCCTCATTTAGTTATCCAGCGTTGCTAGCAGCCATGAGGATGGGATGGGAGACAGTGGGGTCCATGATCTTATTTTGCCCATGTCCTCCTCGGCACCCCCTTGACACCAGCCAAGTCTCGGGCAGCCGCTGCGTTCCCCGACCGCACGGCTACACCATTCACAAAGTAGAAACGCTGCACAGAATGCTTATGCAGTCAATTAAGTGTTAATTAGCTTTGACTGAGGGAGCACAAGTCTCCAACAAGCTAAATAAATGTCAAAGTGATGGCGGGCAACAGCCGGAATTAGGTATATGAATGCCGGGGAATCCAGAGGAAAGTGTATGATTTAGGGTCGGGAGTAGGGCTGAGATGCTTTCCCTTATAATTCTTTTAAAAGTCCAGTCCCATAAATCTGCTCCGGAGTCATATAAGTGTAGATTAGAAGGGAATTAATGGATCAAGTCCAAGCTGTCTGCCAAACCAAGTTAACCCATCAGCATATGAGCAGTGGTCTTTAGCTATTTTGCGCGGAGAAGAAATAGAAGGCCATGGCTCAGAGTGTGATCTTCACACCAGTTCTGATTGGCTGCAGGAACTGCCCCCTTTCGGCCTGCTATTTGCCCCCAAAGGTGCGGACTGGTAGATCGATAGAAACTCATCGGTGGCTAAAGCGATCTCTGACCAGTTCCAGAATGCTAATGTGCCCCCCCCCCCCAGTTCATACCTCGGGACAGATTTGAGGGGTTCATTTTCTATTAAAAAAAATGAAAGCACACTAAAATGTCTGCAAGGGGATGAAATACCTGGACTCTTAAGAGGATTGAATGCTTTAGTTACATATTTGGAGGTTTCCTGGCATTTGTGAAGGTTTTTTCCACATTCTAAAAGGTCAAAATGCTCTCTCCTAAGGCTTCATTACTGGCAGTAAGAACTTTAATCTAAAATATGCTGGGGAGGGGGTTGTGGGGGGGCAGTTTGTACCCTATCCCTTCTGCCTTCAGTCCCACTCAGTCCTGGAAGGCAGCCCTTGAATGCCTGATTGAAAAGGAATTCATCTTTTGGGCCAAGGAAGTTTTGTTTGGCTGACTTAGTACTTTCCACTCTTAAAGAACTGCTCCTCTTTGGGGTGGAGGGAAATAGAACTCAAGAGTCTCCCATCCGATTATGGGAGATTGACAGAGCTCTGTCAATCTCTATCTCTTTGAGAGTGTTTTTGTGGTCAAGCTCTTCCTGTGCGGTTGTGTACAAGCTTGCCATTTTGCACACACAAACACACACTTAATGTTCACATGTGCCCCTACATGATGTTTTGTATGTGATGCACTGCACTCATAACATCTTTGAGCATGTGTAAACAGGTAATTTGCAATTCAGGCACTCATTGGGTAAAGTGTGTTTGTGCATATTTTGGAATTGTGCACAGTTGTCTGTTTACATTTTTTATGTGTGCATCTTGTCAAACATGTCTTTGCAGAACATTCTGGAAGCTCAGGAAGGGACATATTTCTGACAACAAATTGCATTTCAGGTTGAGTTTGGGTCCAGGAACGCTGCATGGTTAAACCAGTTTAAGAGTGCAGGACTGGGACTCAGACGACCTGGGTTCTAGTCCCCACTCAGCCCTGGAACTCACTGAATGACTTTGAGCCAGCCACAGACTCTCAGCCCAACCTTCCTCACAAGGTTGTTTTTATTGGAAAGAGGAGGAAGAATTGAAAGGAGGAAGATTGGAAGGAGAATTATGTTTGTTGCCTTGAGTTTCTTGGAAGGAAAAAGGTGAGGAAAAATATAATAAATGAATGAATACACTTGACAGAGTGAATTGCTCACACATCCCTGCTTTTACTTCCCTTTCTCTTGGCTGCTTTGGAGCTACATTTCCATCTGAGAGTAGATAGATCTCCACTGTGGTGTACATGGAGGTTAGTGAACTCGCACAGATGGTAGAGGGCCATTGCGTGGCCTGGCATTTCTGTAGCTTGGGAAGAAAGCCATTTAGAAAACGACTGTTTTCTGAGGGTTATTTAAAACAAATAGGCCATGGGCAGGCAACTTTGGCTAGTGGGTCATACACAGCCCCTGCCCCTCCCTCTCCCTCTCAGCCTCCCTTGCTGCTCCTCAAACTTGTAAATAACAGAAAAGCTTAGCATCCAGAGCAGCTCACCTGAAGCTTTGGTGATGCTTTTGGGCCAAGCCAATTTTGAGTGTGCTTGTATTTACTCTTTGACCATGTCATACCTTCTCTAGATTCCATTTACCATATTTTTTGCTCTATAAGACGCACGTTTTCCCCCTCAAAAGTAAGGGGAAATGTCTGTGCATCTTATAGAGCGAATATGTGTGTGCAGTAAGTCTGTCAGATGTGCAACCCATGGGGAAGTGATGGGGAATGTGCCTGTGATGATGTGCCCATTTGATTCAGAATATTTTTTTTCTTGTTTTCCTCCTCTAAAAACTAGGTGCATCTTATGGTCAGGCGAGTCTTATAGAGCGAAAAATATGGTAATTGCCCCCCCCCACCACCACCACCAGCACCATAGTGGGAGTGGGACAAATGGCCCCTGCACTGTCTAGAGTTCCCACATGTACAATAGAGCAAACAGCATTTGTCACAATAAACATATAAACCAACAAGGGCAGGGCAGCCAATCGCAGATTAAATTGATTTCCTTCCTGTATTATTGTGTGGATGGAGAAGTCAGGCTGGGATGCTGAGTGTGTTAATATTGACCTTTCTTCATGTCTGTCATAAGGCTCCTTAAGGGTGGAACTTCCTGTGAAATGGATCCTCCACCCCTAAATGGCATCTGTCTGTTGCTCACAGAATTTCCTCATCAGATAATTTCTGTGAAGTGCTTTGAAACTTCAACTGTACTGTATAATCTGGGGCTGAGAAACTTGCAGCCTTCTGGATATGGTTGGACTCCAGCTTCCATTTGCACCGCTGGTGAGAAATTATGCAAGTAGTGGTCCCTCATCTGGAGGGCCACGAATTTCCCAGGGATGCTGGTCCTGGCAGCTGTAGCATAGCTTTATTGAAGCCAATGTGGTGTTGGAGTCCTGGACTCAAAGTGGAGGCAGCTGACTCCTTAAATCCTGGTCCAGCGATTCAGCTTAGGCATCCCAGAACCAGTCACAACCTCTCAGACTAGGGCTGTTGTACACGATGGGAAAGGACCAAAGCTTTACCACCCCTTTGAGGAATGGTGCAGTTTTAGAACTCCTTTGAGGAAGGGTGCAATTGCCATCGTTAATAATAACGTATAGTCAAGGCTATGGTTTTCCCAGTTGCAATGTATGGCTGTGAAAGCTGGACCATAAGCAAGGCTGAGTGCCGAAGGATTGAGGCCTTTGAGTTGTGGTGCTGAAGGAGACTCCTGCAAGTCCCTTGGACCGCAAGGCAATCAAACCAGTCAGTCCTAGAGGAGATCAACCCTGACTGCTCTTTGGAAGGCCAGATCCTGAAGATGAAACTCAAATACTTTGGCCACCTAATGAGAAGGAGGGACTCCCTGGAGAAGAGTCTAATGCTGGGAACAATAGATGGCAAAAGAAGAAGGGGGCGGCAGAGGATGAGGTGGCTGGATGGAGTCACTGAGGTGGTTGGTGTGAGCTTGAGTGGACTCCGACTCCGGAGGATGGTGCAGGACAGGAGGGCCTGGTGGGATGTTGTCCATGGGGTCATGATGGGTCGGACACGACTTCACGACTAACAACAACAATAAGAACAGACGCTGCACAGATGAGGCATTGTTTCTTATCCGAAGCAGCGTCCCACCCCTCCGGCATTTGGCGTGTGGACCCCTGATAAGGGTTCTGGACAGCCCTGAGCTAACTGCACTGGTGCATCCGGAAAGCCAAGAGAGTTGGTAGGGAAGCTTGACAAGCATTTCACAAAGCCCTGTCTCCCCTAGGTTGTTAAGCTTGTTTGCAGCCTGCCTCACCACTGGTACTTTGCTGACAACGACTTGAAGGGCAATAACGGACGCAGCCTCAAGACAGGTTTCTGATTTAGAAGTTGTTACAAAACTAGCAGGTTCATCATCATAAATCAAGATCCAGCATCCCGTTCCCCAGTGTGGGGAAGCTTCCTCGTTTTAGCATTTGCTAATTTCACTTGGGCACAACTGACATTCGTAAACAACGCTCCGGAAGGCTGCAGAATATCACATCTCGTCATGGGGGAAGAGAGCATAGGCTGATGGAAAGAGAGAGAGAGAGAGAGAGAGTGTGTGTGTGTGCATGCACACACACACACGCACACATGCAGTGGGTTAATTGAACTTAGCTAGAAATTGTCCAAGGAATTTCTCAGCATTGCCATAACTTATTTAGAGTGAAAAAAAAAAACATTGTTTTTACCAGGTGTGCCATGAGATACTGTCCAAGTTTAGTTCAGCTGTGTACTCCCTCCAGGCTCTTAAAAGGCCGTTGCAAAGGAAAGGAGGTCTTTAAGACCCTCCCCAACTGCAACCCTTCTGTGGCTTGAATCAGAAAGGGCTTCAGCTCATCCTCCAAACACCCTCCCTGTTTACTCACATTTACTCCAGGGCAACACAGTCGCTGTGCTGCAGGCAGAGTAGAAAGTACTGGCCGGGGTCTGGGTCTGGGGCTGGAGCTGTGCTGGGGTGGGAGCAGGACAGAAGAGAGTGGACCCAACCTTTGCAACTTCCTCTGCCCTTCCATGCATTCCTTGGCCCACAAGCAGCTTTTGCTGATGGGGATGTACCCAAAGAGAGCGACCACGCTCATTTGGGCACACCAAATTTCCTGCCTGCTTCCAATCTGCTCGATCAGAATTAGGCCAAGTCTAGCTCGAGGTCCCTTTGGCAGGCCAACTCAAAGAACCCCTTCCCTTGCTAAGCCTTTTCCACATCTCCGGCATCACTACTGCTATGTCTTGCTGTTCTATTTTGTTTCCTCCTGGCTCCCACTTGCTGGCTTGACAGGCAGAAAACCAGGGAGCAAGAAGGCAGAGGAAGCATCTCTTCCCCCTTTCAACCACCCTGGTTGCAAGCATCATGCAGGAGGTGAGAGCAGAGAGGAGCAGCAGTCTTGTCAGCACGCTCTTGCAGCTCTTGGTGCCCACCCAGCCCTTGAGATCTACACAGGGGGCCCTCCTGTGTGAGCCATGCCTTAAGGAGGTGAGAGGGAAGGCCTCTAGGAGGTGCAGGGCCTTTTCTGCAGCTGCTCCCCATATCTGGAATGCTCTCCCCATGGAGAAATGCCTGGTGCCTTCCTTGCTTTCTTTTCAGCACCAGGCAAAGACCTGCCTTTTTAAAAAAACATTTTAATAACTAATTGCCATAGACTTTTGTTTTGTATTTTCTGCTTGTATTTCATCGATATTTTATTTTTAATGTGTTATTGGTATTTATTGTTTGTTTGTGGTTTTTTTTGGTAATTGTGAGGCACCCATAGGTGCTGTGGCACAATTGGGTGGCATACCAATGTTTTAAATAAATACTTCCCAGACCAGACACTGGATTTAATACACGATCACCCAAGTATGGGGAATAAGACGTGTTTATTGGAAGGATAAAACATAGGGGTGGAGGGAGCTAAAACACAAGGGTTAAAATGGATAAAAATGGATATAACAGGAGGGATGGGGAAGAGGGAAAGATCAGAGCCAACCAAGCACCCGCCCCCCCCGAATCTGGGGTCTTGTTTGATCACTCTGACCCAAAAACCGCAGCGCTGACTCTCCTCTAATCTAGACACAGAATATCTACCTTCTACAGGGTGGTAGCTCTCACGACAACACAGGACTCCTCAGCACACACCGCAGGCAGCAGGATGGATCCCCTGAGGAGGAGCAATGATCTTCCTCATTCCCCAGCCTTTATCCTCTCATAGTGGACCAGCTGACCCATGGGGAGATGGGCCACCTCCCAATCCCACCCTGTTGTCCCAGCTGCAGCAACTGGTAATTTAGCCCTGCCATCTCCAGCGTCCTTGAGTCCGCAATTCTGATGACTCCCCAGGAGTACATCACAAAGGGGCTGAATTACTTCCAGGAACTGGAGTCTCCGATTCCTGGTGGGCTGGCCCCTGAACCCTTCCTTAGCCCAGGCTGACCAAGTTTCAACCCTTCCTTAGCCTGGGGTGACCAAGATCCCTGTTTCACATTACAGAGAGCCCTTGGGCACAGCACCCTAGTGGACTCACCCTTCCTCAGCGAGCCTCTCCTTGTCCTGCCTTTACTGCCAGCTTCTTCCTCATCCTTGGATACCCCCTCCTTGCTTGCTTGACCTGCAGGAAAATAAACAGTGGCATCTCCTGCCACACCTTCTCGCCACCGTCATGGCTTGGGCCAGGGCAGTGGTAGGTGGACAGGCAGGTTTGCAATGGGGAAGGGGAAGGACAACTCCGGGCGTGCTTGTCCATGGGACCATGTTGAGTTGGGGGCTCCAGGCAGATCCCCAAGCATGTCCAAGACTGAAATGGGAGTGTAGGACTGCAACCTAATGTCGTGAAGGAGAACACTCGGGTTGCAAGTGAGGGACACAGCCTCAACTCAGGCATCACAACTCTCTCTGCCATGAGAGAGCCAACATGCACAAGGAAAATAATCACCCATCATGATCGGGGTAGCATGTTTCCTCCAGCTGTTGTGTTTCAGACAGATCTCTGAATGTTCATCTCTTACTTTCAATCTCTCTCTCTCTTTGTGGTTCTTCCTCCCTAGGATTTCTGTTTTCTTTGTGGCCCCCTCTTTCCCCAAATGCTCCAAAACATATTGAAAATTTTGTCAACAATCAGCTCCACAAAAGGTTGGTGCATTGTCTGCATAAAAGCCTTATTTTGATGAGAAAATGACTATTAATGAGAACATGTTCTTTTCCGGCCTCAAACTCGGAGAGACACAGGTCATAAATCTCTTTGATCTTTTTGCACAAGCTTGACTAGAGAATGAAGCAAGTTCTTTTTTTTTCTCTGAGTTTCTTTTTTTTTTAATATAAAAACCTTCTGATTGAAACAATTCCATTTGGTAACGAGTAATTTATCACACTGTGTGTTCAAGGAAGGAAGGAAGGAAGGAAGGAAGGAAGGAAGGAAGGAAGGAAGGAAGGAAGGAAGCTTGCCTAGCCCACTCTCCAATATTTCTTTGAATTTGTGTCTTTCTTCTGACACACAACAAACCCGTCCTCACATGGGGATGACTGTTCACATTCTCTTTCTGTTTGTGTGTTGATTCTTTTGCTTTTGGGGGGTTTGGATGAGAAAATATGAAACTGACATGTGGAAAGGGGACAAAGAAAAGAACTCACGTCTTCCCTTACTTATAAAAGCAATGAAGTCGGACTCCAAAATCCACTTCACTGGGTCAAAGGCCCATTTGACTTGAGTTGGCTTACTTTGGACTACAAATGGCTTTATTGTGGGGCTGAACTTCTATGCACACTGACCTAGGAGTCAATCCCTTTGAACACACGAAGACTGACCTATGAGTAAATGCAGACTGGAAGTGCTGAGAAATAAGACCCAACCAAACATGTGGGTAGGTACCATGGCTGTACATAGGCAGACTTGTAAAAGAAACCCCTCCCTTTCTCCATTTCCTCCATGCCCGTGCATCTTCCAACTCCAGGGCTCCCAGACAAAAACCCGAACCCTCACTCCAAAGAGAAAACCAGTAGAGCAGGAAATTGGGAGGGATTCTCCTTGCTTAGAAATTTTCTACATGCAGGGAGTGTTTTGCTTTGCTTTTGAAAGAGGAGCAGCTTTTAAGCAGGGCCTCTTCTACCCATGTTCAGCTGGAAATGGGTTGAGCCATTCTGTCATGTTAGAAATACCATCCCAGAATTCCTCTCTAGGAGTAGACAAGTCATTTGGAGAAAGAGAATTCTGGGGTAGTCCCCAGTCAATTGTTTACTTAGCTACTATTTAAGTTTGCTGAGTGATGCAGGCCAGCTCAGCTGCAGGTTGGGCTGGGGAAATCCCAGCGAGCTTGCCAGTTCCTTCATTCACCTGCTCTCTGATGGGCGTAGAGAGGATGCCCGGGTCTCACGTGTTACAGTCAGTTCAGACAGATCCATCCAAGTCAGAGGAAGAGGTGCAAGGCAGAGGTGGGTTGGTGACTTTGCCATTTCAAGGTTGCAGAGGGAAGATACCCAAAGAGAGCATGAGAACCAGCCCACCTTGGAAAAAGAGGGAGAGGTCTCATAGCTGGAGAGGGGAGAAGATGGAGGGGGACTTTCTTGACACTAGAAGGAGTCGGCATGTGGAGGCACTAGACTAATAACAGCATAGCGCATCCTTGGCTTCCCTGAGGGGGGAACCAGAAGATTTTCTGAAAGGGAGGGAAAGAGAGGAACTTTTGCTTTGGAACCAGCTCTTCACATGGGCAGATGCTGCTCCCACATCTCAAAGAGAACTGAACTTTGATTTGCATTGTAGTGTAACTGGTTGCAGTAACCAGTTAAGCTCTAATTACTCTGCTTTTGTCTACGTCTCCCAGAGAGGGAACGGTGGGGGAGACCTGCCCACAGCCATGAAAACCAGAAGACAGGTAAACCTGAAATTGTCTGCAGAGTATTTGTGGATTGGAAAATTGGAACTTTTTCCAAATTTTATCTGGAGAGTTTTTCCTTAGTTTTTTTGAGTGGTTCATCCTGGACCACACGGACAGGATTCAGGCACCATGGAATTCACACTCCGCGGTTGAGAATGGTTTCAGTGTGGGTTGATGTTGAACAATGCACCATTGTGTTGCCCAAACCCAGCTGCACTAACAATCTATGGCTTATTACCCATGAACAACCCATCAAGAACACCCATGGCTTCTGGTTGGGCTGTCAACTCTGAGCTCCTCACCATGGCTTGTTATCTGTGCTGGGTTCAGAGAAAATGGAAATCCATATTTCAGTGACAATTCCAACGTATAATTCAGCAACCATCCACATTCCACTCGTAGTCATCCCAGGAAAGTGGAGGATTGTCTTCTCCGAATCCAGTCATCAGTTGCACAGGTCCCTTTTCATTTCTTTTATTTTGCCACAGATAACACCAAAAACTCCTTCAGAGTGAGTGTGTGGGCAGGGTAGGTAGTGGAAAAAGGAATGACTACTCCCTCCTGAAAAAAATCAAGTCACTTCCAGAGATTTATTTCAGGGGGGGAAACAGTTTGAGGAAGTTTAGCTTTACTCTGGTTTGAATCCCACTGAACACAGTACCAGTGTGATGTTCTTCTGCACAGGGTCCACTGGGATGGGGATCGGGATGGGGATGATGCCACCTTCACAAAGACTTTTATGCTCTTTCGCAGTTGCTGCTCATCTCCCTGAAGCTTCTGCAGGAGAAAGGCCGGCTGGATTGTGTCATATAAAACGAATGAAGAGGAAATGCACATATGGAGCAAGAAGAAGTATTCTTGTCTCCGAAGATGCCTTTCAGGATGTAATCCATT
Source organism: Varanus salvator macromaculatus (assembly GCA_023646645.1). Taxonomy (NCBI): domain Eukaryota; kingdom Metazoa; phylum Chordata; class Lepidosauria; order Squamata; family Varanidae; genus Varanus; species Varanus salvator. The sequence goes on from JAIXND010000762.1 coordinate 3,091,715, forward strand.
GCTTGCTTCCTCCCATCTACGTGTCAATGCTGCCATCTTTTGCTCTTTTGCAACATCTCACGGCGAACGGTTTCTGCTGAAGTAAACATGTCAACAGCTTTGTTTCTCTACAGAGAGATGGTTTTAATTGTGTGACTTTATTCTGCTCCCAAATCTTTCTATCTGCCTTAATCTGCACCTTCTGGTGTAAAGATTCAAGTAGCTCGTTAGAAGTCTAAGAAATTAAAATAGGAGCAAGTACAGCTGTTTTGTGGAAGAGAGAGAATCCAGGCTGAAGACAAAATGCACACACACAAACAAGCCAATTGTGCATTTGTTTCTGTTGTTGAAAACATGTTTCAAACACATTTTCATGTTGTTGAAGAACTGTCATTTTTGTCAGGGTATTAGAATCATCCATCGTTGTGTGCATTTTAAATAGGATGTTTTTTTCAAAGTGCACAATTTTAATTCAAGCTTTACCTTCAAAATGTGCTGCATTTGTGTTCATAGTCAAAGATTTGGCAAAGTTGAGTGCAAACTGAAAGAAAACTTTGTGTATGTGTGTTTGTGTATCCCCATATTTCAGCTTGAAAACAAGAAAATTCAATAAATATGCCAAGATGTGTGTTGCCCCAAGAATCATCTGGAGTACCAAGAGTTTAATTCAGACATGGAATGGGACTAAAACCAGACTTGCATCTGGTGATGGGGAATTTTGCAGCAACCTTAATAAAAGAGGCCCTTTGGGTGCTTGTCTAGAGGTGCTAAGTGGGCCATGTGACCTGTGAGAGCAATGACCACCTCAGCCTCATCCCCCTTCCGCCACTTCCATGACAAAGCACATGAACACAAATGGTTTGCTTTTTAATGTAAGTATCTATGTAACTGCCAGACAGAAGTAGATATTCTTCTCTGAATTGTATTTCTTCTATATTTGTCAGTCTTCAGTAGAATATCAAAGAACGTCTAGGTCTCCCTGGAGATTGGTAAGCAACAGGTCAAGTTCTCTGGAGATGGGAGTTGGGTCTCAGGAGAGTGACACCTCACAAACATGAAAGGATGAAGGATTCTCATTTATCCTGCTATCATCAGAGTAGAATAGAACGTCCCCTTCTCTGCTCTGCCTGAAGTAACTGAGGCCACCCTGGTAGAGCCATCCTTGGTCAGAGGAGGGAACCAAATGCCATCTGGCCTGAAGCCAGGCAGATAGAAGCTGGCAAATTTCCCCCTGCCTCCCTTCTGTGCTTCCCTACCAGCTCTGATTTGCTTCCTCCAACATTTTGATCCACTCCGGTTCCCTCCTCCTGCACCACCCTTTAAGACTCTTCTTGCCTCATGCTGGGAGTGAGGTTTCCCCCTTCTCACTTTCAGAACAACAGACCCTCCTTTGACAAAACTTAGGGCCTGGTTACCTGAAGGAGTGTCTCCTTCCATATGCACCTGCCCATCCCTTAAGGTCTGGGGCAGAGGGCCTTCTCTGGGAGCCCTCCCTGAAGGAGATTAGGAGGGTGACTACCCAGAGGAGGGCCTTCTCTGTGGTGGCACCCCAATTGTGGAATTCGCTCCCCAGAGAGGTTTGCCTGGCACTGTCAGTTTTTTCTTTTCGGCATCAGGCTAAAAGCTTTTTATTGTCCCAATGTTGTAAGATTTGATTGTTTTAATATGGGTTTTATTGTTGATTGGTTAAGATTTTGAGTAGGATGCTGTGCCTTATTTTATTTTGTCTTATTCTTAAACCTTCCTGAGACCTAAAACGTTTTAAATAAATACATTTTAAATAAATAAAATAAATAAAACCTGTTTAGTCTCCCACCTACATGCAGCAAAGTATAACCAGCAAAGCAAGAGTCTCTGAGCCTGTGCAGAGCAGTTGTTGAACCAAAAATGGAAGCTACTTCTGAGAACCCTCCTTTTGCCCAATCTTGGACTCCCCCTCTTTTTTGCTATGGGGAGGGCTGCTGGGACCAGGCACACCTCCCAGCTCTATGCAGCCCCCCCTAGAAGGGCAGCCCTTCTCTCACATTGCCCGTCCAGGGACAAGGACTGTGCCAGGCTCATCTGACTCCTGCCCCTGGCCCCCTCCCACCGGCCGTTACAGACTCCGACTGCTGCCAGCATCTGCCCGAACACCTGCAAGTGGCAGCTGGAGGTGAGCGCCACCTCTGCTTCCTGCACATCTGGGGCCCCCAGTTCCCAAGCAGCCTCCCTTCCATCCAAAGAGCCGGTGCCACCCTGGCCCTGAAACGCATGCCAAGGACCACCGGCTCTTCCATTCCCAGCCCTTGTCCACGAATGCTCCCCTCTCTAATGCCCATGCCTTCTTCCTCTCTCTTGCTTGCCATGACGTCAAGCTTTGCCTTCTCCTGCCCTCCACTGCCCTCACCCTTCCTGCTCCATCTTCTCAACCTCGTCCCTTTATGATCTCAGTCTGACTGAGCTGCAACGTGATAACTCCCGGGCCCGGCAGCTGTTTTGTTGTGCAGGCTGGACGTGAGACACCATCACAAGTGTCATGAGTGGACAAAGCAGAGAACCTTGGTGCACTTTTCAGGGTCAGGGTTCCACCAACTCTTCCGAGGAGAACTGTGAGGGCTGGGAAATGGGGACTGCAAGGATTGAGATGGCAGAGGAAAACAAGCTTATCTCAAGGTTATCTCAGTTCGAGTAAAACCAGCAGGTTTTCCCATCATGCTGGAATTTTTGTGGGATAATAGTTGGATAATAGTTTCCAATAGTCGGGACTCTTGCAGCACCTGTGTGGAGTGTCCTGCAAGCTTCAACCTTTGTCGCCTCCTTCTCCTTCACCAAATTCTCACCATCACTTCATATCCTGTGGGAAGGACAGCAAAGGGGTGGTGGGTGGGGGGCCTGCAGCTCAGCTCCGAGTAGACTTAGTCCACTGAGAATCCTTAGGACCACTGGCAGCCCTTGCTTTGTGCAACCTTGGAAGGCATGGATGAACAAGTGGTATCAGTTTTCTTTCTGATTCTCCAAACAACAGCTGATCCTTTCTTCTTCAATTTCTGTGAGCACTTGCAATCACTGCTCTTTTCTTCTTTGATTTCTTCGGTTTCTTGTACAAACAGGACAACTGAACTGAAATTTGAGCATTTTTCAAACTTTTGCCCCTAGGAAATCACACTTTTCAAAAGATTGGACAACTTCAAACTATTTTTCCTCTGTGATTTGCACAGTATTTGAATGCAAAACATCTGAGAATTTGCCAAAACATGGAGAACATCTTCTGCTTGTGGTCGAGGGTTGCAACTGGGGCCCACTATGTTGCTTTGTAAACAAAAGGCACATTTTCATGCATCCCTGCTTCTTAGTCCTTATTCCCTACTGAAATGGCTCATAAATGTTTGTAGAAAGCTGGGTAAAGCTGTTCCACGGAACTGAGCTGATGGTCTTTCTTGGATTCCATGACTCTACATTCATCTCTCCTTCCTTTTCCTCTGTAGTCTTCCTTGCTAAGTGACAGATTAAAAAGTCCTCAGAGCACTGAATTATCCTGTTGAAAATTGCTCTCCAACATACGATGTAGATTGACAACACAATACAAATAATCAGTAGGAACAATCAATAATCAATGATGCTTTGATGGCAACTACAGTTTCAGCTTTCTGTGTCCAGCCCATTCATTTTAATAACCAATCTGAAGGTGGTTAGACTTTTATTATCTTAAATGGTTACTTGAGCACAGCAGAAATATATAAGCTTAAAAGTGGACATTGATGGAAAGTTTTAGATGCACAGCAAATATTGATTTCTTCAATTAAATGGAAGAAAAGGAGCAAGTGGGGGAAGTTCCAGGTAATAGCTATGTGTCTAATCTTGCTATTTTAGTACAGAGAACCAAGTACACATTTTAGCCTTTAGTCTGTCACACCGGTGGACTCGGGGATTCTATCTGTTTGATCAAAGGTTCCCCTTGACTTTCATGTGCAATGGACCAGGATTTTGAAGAGGATAAAATTAAAAAGGGGGAACTCTGGACAGCAATGCATTAATTAAGGGCAACTTTGGTCAGCATTGATTCTGTGTTGACCCAAAGTTGGGACATTTCTGGCAGCCATTGTGTGTCATGCATATGTGATGATTTTATAGAAGACACCTAAAGCAAGACCACCCACCATTCTCCTTTTATGCAATCATTCTCAAATACAACGCAATAAAACACAGCACTTTCAACTGCAATACAAAATAAAAGCAAAAAGCTAGCAGCAGTGCACAGATTTAAATTATAGCAAAAGATTTTAGATCGTGGAAACAAAACATGTAGGAAAATGCAAAAGTCTTGGTGCTGAATTGAGCACTGTATGAGTGCTTGGCCAATTTCTCTGGAAGCAAATTCCACCAGTGAGCTGCCAAGCCAGAAAAAAGCCCTCTTCTTAGCAGCCACTCAGCTCACTTCCTTTGTTGCAGGCTCCAGGCAGGTATATCCAGGAGGAGACAATCCGTCAGGTGGCCCAGCTCCACTTCTGGAAAGAATACAAGCACCCCGAACTGGGCCAGAGATGAACTGGCAGCCAGAGCAGGCCTGTGGTCCTCATATACCAGTTTTCCTTCTGAACGGCTTCCTGGTCTATTATCTGTGAAAGCACAAAGGCCCTTCCTGCCACTCAACAAAGGCATCCCTTTGCTTTCTCCTCTGTCTCTGCCTGCTTTGCTTTCTCTTGGCCTCTCGACACCCTCCTGGGCTTGGCTTCCAAGCCTCCCCTCCCCACCCTATGGGTTTCGGTTAATTTCCAAGGTAAGCATGTGTAAGACGCATCCCTTCATTGTATTCTGTTTTACTTTGTACAGTGCTTTGGTTAGGGCTGTGAGAGGAATGTGTTTGGAGGCAGGAAACTGCAGGATTCCATGGGTTCGATCGCCGAATTCCACCCCACTTCCCTGTGGTCATGAGTTTGACTTCCTGGTGAGCATACTGAGCATCCAAGCTTGACCCAAAGCACAGCACAAGTGGCATCCATTTCTCATGCACTTGATTGGTAGCCTTCTCATGCACTTGATTGGACTGCCTCTTGTGCAAGAAAGGTTCTCTGAGCATCTGTGGCCCTCTCCACAGCTCAGTTCAGTTTCCAAGGCAAGAGGAAGTCTGTGCACTTAAGAGGGACAGATTCCATGCAGTTTAATTGCAACCCTACTCCAGATTAAGTTTCTTGCCCAAGGGTCCTGATTGTGGGTTGGCTAGCATGCCCAAGGATGAACAGTGAAGCCATGGAGTTGTACTAGTTTACACTGAAATAAACATCAGAATGTGTTCCTTACATGGGAAGGTACATTTCAGAATGCTTTAGCATGAGCCCTGCAATCTGAGGAATGTAATGCAGATGGTTCTCCATCCTCAGATGGAACTTTTCCCTTCATTTTTGAATGCAGAAAGCCATCACGTGTGGAGCCAGTGTCTGGGTCCACTCAAGTCAGGATTGTCTACCTGCCCCATTACAACTGATGGCAGCTTCATGGGATCCCATGAAGAGATCTTCCCAACATCTTCCACTTAGGAGACTCTTACCTGGAGAGACAAAGGGTGGAACCCGGGCCTTCTGCACATAAAGCTTTTCTTCCATGACTAAGCCATGGCCCTTTCCCTTTGCAGAAAGGGAAAGGGAAAAGGAAAAGGAAAATGTTTGCCTAGAGCCATAGGAAGCTTCCTTATGCCAGGTCACATTATGTGTCCATCAAGCTCAGAATCTGCATGCTAATCAAGGTCAACCCACGTCATTTTGCTGTCTGAGGCTAAGAGTAAGGTGGGAGCCCCTCTTGAGCCATCTATGAAAGCCAGCTGGACGTCTTCTCCACTGAAAATGGAACAGCATCTTCCCTGACAGCTGGGGGGCTTCAGGATAAGTTAGGGGATGCAGTGCAGGTTGGGTGGCTTAAGAATCTCTCCTCTCCTCTGAGGTCTTGCACGTATCATCAGTTCTCCAGGTTGCAGGCGTCTTTCTTATTGTCTCCTTCCTGATCCTTTTCACTAGAAAATAGAGACTCAGAAACAGAGCGAGTCAGAGGGGGCCTCCCAGGCCATCTAGTCTGACCCCTGGCTCTAGCCAGCTCCATTCATGACATGCCTACCATGTGCATGTCTAGCCTATCCTTGAACACCCTAGAATACCAGGAATTAAATTGCAGGCCTTCTGTAGGCGTACCATGTGCTCTTACATTAATAATCCCTCCTTACAATTCCCATTACCACCACTACGAGACTAGTACTTCTGTTACTACTGCTGCTTGCTATTGTTAATATTAATCCTAGTATACATTGCTTGTAGTAATAGCTGTAGTACTGATACTACTTCTGGTGGTAGTATACAATATAAATGGGAAAAAATGGTTTGGAGATCATTTTTTGCAGTGGTAAAAGCAAAGCTCTGTTGGAAAGTCAAATCCAGCAGAAGATGGCGGCATCTTCATGCCAGTGACTTTGAACCCACAACCTCTGAAGCCCTACAGCCAAAAGTAACCCTTCCTCCACAAATTTCAACCAGTCCTTTGCCAGGGGCTGTCCCAGGGTCGTGTGTCCCCATCGTCGTTTTGCAGACAGAGTTCTAAAAAATGTCCAGCAGCCTGCCTGGGAGAGAAAGTTTAGGGGAAACTGAAAAGAAGGGCAACAAGATGGAACCAGAAAGAAGCTGCTTTATCAACGGTGCGCAGGTGTACAGCAGTGAGGCAGATAAAAACATATAAGACCCAAGATGACAGTTCTGTGTCCAAAATACATTCATCACCCATGATGCACTTGTGCATCTGCTATACGCCATAGGCATTTTACTTGTTTTGCTTGAGAGATACTGAACTAGGTAATTTTCTATTTTCCCATTACATAGTGCGGTTGGTTGGGGAAAGTTGACTCCGTAAGACCATCTTCCCTGCCAGGAACGGGTGTCTGGACATTATCAGCTTGCTTTCGTGCTAGATTGCTAGGGCTTCTCATGTGAGAAATAAATCCCGTTTTAGCTTGGTACACAGAGCTGCATGCAGGACTGCCAAACAGTTTGGCTAGGCATTTATTAGGGTGTCTGCCAGGCAATAACCATTAGGTAGCAAGCTTTAATTGATTAATCAGTGGAGGCTCATTTTTAATCAGTTTGGCTATGAGTAAAGGGTGCACCAGCTTTCTTTTCAAAGAGTGTTACTCCAAAATGCACCAGGATGGTGTTCCTGTTTGTTAAACATCATAATTAGTCCCACTCACATATGCAAAGTGCATTTTGGGGGCAAAGCTTCCACATTCAGAGGTTCTGTTCACACTTGCAAAAGACATTCGCAATATGTGTTTTGGAAACAAATGGTACCCTTTCATGTATCAGTTAAAGGGAGAAAGTATGTATTTGAGTACATTTTGTTTTAATTCATTTAACCTAAATGAATCCTACCCCATAAACAAGCTCAGAATTAAGAATGGAATTGAGGAAGACTGAGCTTTGTGGAGCTTGGAGAAGTCTGCTGAGCTCGAGCATGGCTGATTCTAGCTCTGTTTGTGACAGTTAATACAGGAAGAAAAATAAGAAACATCAACGCTTCCCTTTTCTCCTAAATATGTTGCTGGTTCAATATTTATAAATGGCATGGTAGACATGTCATGAGTGGAGCTGGCTGGAGCCAGAGGTCAGACTAGATGGCCCAGGAGGCCCTTTCTGACTCACTCTGTTTCTATGTTTCTATTTCCTTGGTGTCTCCAAGCCAATAGGAAAAATATCCATTTAGGGTATAATCCCAAATGCCCCAAGAGATTGGAGTCCCCCTTCTGGTCATACCCAGCCTTGGAAAAGGGCATCAGAGATTCAGTTCCTCAGCCCCTCACAGTAAGCATGGAAAGAACCTCCTCCATCAGCCTTCAAGGTCAGATAACCAAACCCATAGAAGCAGTTGTTCTGGTGGGTCAGAAGGAGAAGAGACCAGAGCAGGCAGGGCAGGAGATAGTCTCACTCTCTTCCCCTCTTTCTCAGAAGCGTTTTCACTAGATGGGCTAAAACGCCCGTTTAGTGGAATCAGCAGGGCTATCTTACTGAGATCTTATTGATTTCAGGACAGAATCCAATGAACGTTCAGAAACAAACAAGTCCTAAACCAGTTCTATACCTCCCAACTTTCCCCAAACAGACCTTTTCTCCATTTCAGCAAACATGTAGAACCTCTTTCAGTCTTAACATGCATGGGACTGTGGCCTCAATTCATTCCATTCTATCAACTAATAATAATGTTTCAGCTCCACTAAGAACTCATTAGTTACTTCAGAGCACTGTCTACGAAGCCAAGCCCAGTTCCTTCAGTTGGACTTCTGAGTCGTCACCCTCAGATTTACACTGCATATGAGAAAGTTCTGGGAGAAATCCCAGGATTGCAAGGCACTGAGAAAGCAATCTAGCACCGAGAAAGCTTTGATTTTTGCACAGTAGAGAGATGAAATAAGTAATGTCTAGTCCGCAACTCTGTTTCCAGTCCTGACCAGCCAGAAGCATTGAGAAGCTCCCAAAGTGAGAGTGAAATAGAGGATCAGCCCGTTCCTTCTCCCCTGGCTAGATCTTCCTTACAGGGCTGTAGTGCCAATGTGTGCCATGCTCAGAAAACGTGGAACATCCTAATTTATCCGTGGTTCACACTGTACCAGTCACACATCTGTTCTGCTTGCTTTCCGTCATGCCAGTCTTTCTCAGCACAGTACAGCAGACCATCCTGATCCTTGGAAGGAACCCCCAAAGGGTGTTGGAAGCCCTGGCAAGCGTCAGGCTGCATGAAAGATTCATTCGCTCGTACACATCAAGAAATGAGCTCATAAGCTCAGTGACTGGGAGGCTGGAGATACAGCAGCAATTGGGGAAAAGGGAATATGCAGTGGGGTTGCGAGAGCCGCAGAAGCGGATGCCTCTTGCTCTCTTTCTCGCTTTTGCTGCCTGCTCCTTTGCTGCCTGCACCACTGTCCCTCTTTATACAGAAACAGACATGTCAATGTGCGCTTACTTCCAGCTGTATTTAGAGTGAATCAGAGAGGGTTCTGTGTCTCCCGCTACCTGCAGCAAGGGGATCTGGTCACAGGGATATGCCCTGCAAGCCCCAACGAGTTTAGACACCCTCTTCCTGTGCCAACATGTTGGAATTGGGTGCCAAGCACTGGTGCAGGGGGATCGTGAATGAAAGGGATTCTCCTTGTCCTGGCTCGCCCCCTGCCTGGTTTGGGAGAACAGGGAGAGTGAGAAGGCTGGCTTGGCCCCAGTGTAGACTGGATTAGGCTGGTGCATTGCTTCCCTGTTTTAAATCTTCCACAGTCCCTGAGTATAGGATCAACGATGATCTTTGCATCTCCATGGGTGCACACTGGCTCATGGAAACTTAGGCAGAAGGAAGTGCCCTTACCCAAAGGATTAGAACCTGGTTTTGTGTACGGGGTGAACCCAGGAAAGGAATAGTTAGACCTGGTCCCCTCTCCAAGTCCTGTTAGACAGAGCTCGGTCAGAGCTAGGGTTAGGCTCAAAGGGAGGCATTTGGGCATTGCTTTTTCTCAGATGCCTAAAGGCTGGGCTGACTGAGACTGTGCAGGATGTGTGCTCTGCATAGGCTCAGGAGATGCTTTCTTTGTGATTCTACCCATAATGCTGCCTTCCACTACTGGGACAGCTCAGGTGGATCAAAGTATCCCAGCATCAAAGGGATGTAGAACACAGGCTGCCTGGAGCTCAGGCTCTTAGTCCATGGTTTGACTCAGGGTTCGTGACAAGCAACGGCGCTTGATGGACTAGGGTGGGCAACTTGCAGCTCAAAAGTTGTGTTGGCCTGCAACTCCCATCATCCCTCCCCTTTGCTTATGCTAGTGAGGACTGATGGGAACTATGGGCTAGCACATCTGGAGGACTATAATTGTCCAGCTTTGCTATAGGCATTGATATCAAATTGACCCAGGTGCCAGGGGATACCTTTCGGAAGAGTGGCCACCACCATGGAATCTCCACAACTTCCACTGCGTCATTAGACCAACTCCCAGACTCTTCACATCACCTATTCTGCCCCCACATCTCCTTCTTAACACATAGAGTTAGCTTTCCAAGTCGTGAATGAATTCTAGGCAGCTTTGAAAATTTTGATTTTTATGTAGTTGAAACTGGGATCCCTGTTCCTTTAAGAACTGGGGCAGGATTTTTCCCATAGAAAGGTTGCATGATGGGGAGGTTCCACCCATGACATGCTTATCTGTTTTGCAGCTGGTAGAGCCAGAACATCAGAAAGTTGGTTAAGAGGGCCAGAAGTGTAATCGGCGGGAGACTGAATGAGGGGAAAGGAATATAATCTGTCCTCTGAGCATGAACTCTGCACAGTAATATCTGAACAGTACATGTCATAGCAGCATGGATGTCTTGTGGGTGCCTGTGGGAAGATCCAAGTTCTGGTTTGGAGAAGACTCTTTGTGGGTGCAGACTCAGCTTCCTCCCACTAATGTGCAGGAGACATCAGTCACTCCTCAAGTCCATAAATAAAGGTGCTTAACATTCACCAGGGCACAGAGAAAATGCCACACACAATGGTTCATTCATGACATCTAATATTCTCAATGTTGCTTTCCTATATGGCTTTGCGAAGGGTATTAAATCCAACTGATCTCTTCCATTTTATCTTCTAGAAGTATATATTACTTTTGCAGAGGTGAGATCTGTTATGAATTCTTTTATGAGAAATGTGTTTCTTTCTCTTGAGTGTGTGTGTGCATCAGCAGCAACAATCTGCTTCACAGTTACTTCATATGTGGTGGGTTGTATTTCATAGAATCATGGAACAGGAGGGTTGGAAGGGGCCATGAAGGCCATTGGGTCCAACTCGCAGTTGCAGGTTACCAAGTTACACCATCCCACTTGGAGGGCTGTCCAATTTCTTTTTTCTCTAGTTTGGGAAATCCCACCACCTCTCTAGCCAGCCAGTTCCACTGTCTCATTGCTCTGACAGTGAGTGAGGAAGCTTTTCCTGATATCTAGCCTGGATCTAGGTTGCCACAGGTTGAATTGATTATTCCATGTCCTACGATCTGGTATCAGCAAGAAACGATGTTGATCTTCCTCTTTGTGACAACCTTTGAGGTCTGCTAGAGGGGTAAGTACCACAGCAAGGTGCCTGGCCCATGGTCCAGGGGCCAGATGTGCCCTCAAGGCTTTAATACAGCCTCCAGAGTCCCCCCATCGCACCACAATTTTTCTTCAGTTGGCATCCCTTGTATTGCAGCAGCTGATACAACTTCTGCCTCCCCTGGCTTCTCCCCACCTGTCCCTCAGCAACACTGCTATAAGAGCTCTCCTTTCCTTTTCCTGCCAACTGCCATGCGCTCATGCTCAGATGGGATTCCCAGAGGCGCATGAGAGACGGCTGTTTTTGGTGGGAATGACAGCTGGACTCTGCAGAGGATGAGGGGATGGCTGAACCAGACATGGCTCAGAGTTCACACTCTGATAACAGAGTTGTTGTTGTGACTGATGGGCCCATGTCTGGTCAAACCCTCCCATCGTGCCAGCCTGAGCCGGCTCTGGATCAAAGGAATCCAAGGACAACCTGAGGCCCTGTCTCCCTCCTGCCTGCAGGAAGGAGGCAGACAAAGGATGGGAGTGGGAACAATTCTCAGAGGGAGAACACGAGTCCCCTCAAGACATGGATGCAAGGGCTCATCATCTCAGTCACAGGCTAGACCAATGAGGGGCTCAGAGTGCAGAGAGACGATGCACATGCTTTCACAGTGCACTGCCTTCCAGAGTCCGGCCCCAAAGGGTTCATAAGCAAAGCTTTGGGTAAAGAGGGACAGAGAGGGGCACCACTCCTCCTTGTGTATGCTCAGACTCCTGTGCAGAACAAAGACTCTTCCAAGAATTGCTGGAGTGACTATCTTGCCTGGGAAGGGGGCGCCTCGCTCACAACATCCAGCACCCTGCTTACCTAGTGGCCAACCAGCTGCCCGAGGGAACCCCACAAGTAGGACATGAGTGTAAAAGTGCTCCCTGGCCACGCTCTGCAATGGGTGCACTTAAGCAAACGGCTTCTGATCCGACAAGACACATAGAGGCATAGGCGCTCACAGGCAACGATGCCTCCACCCAGTCCCCATCTAAAGCCACCCAAACGGTGGCCATCGTGACATCTTGTGGAAGTGCTGCCGTTTCTCTTCACTTTACCATTTACTCTTGAAATGGGGTGCTGCTATGTGATCTGCTCCCACACCTTCCTTTGCTAGTCGGTCTCAAGTCTCCATGAGTAGAAGCCAAATCTGATCCTCCAGGCAGGTGCAGTGGCCCTCCAAGAGCGTGAGGGTAAATCACAACTTCCTATTCCATCTGTATGCTAGCAGGACCCACTGCTCAGACTGCAGTGTAGAATAAAGACCCTTCCAAGAATCACTGGAGTGACTGTCTTGCTTGGGAAGGGAAAGCCTAGCTCAAGATATTAACTCCAAGGAAAGTATGATCGATATCAGGACTTCTGAGAAGAGTGAATATATGTGTGGGAGTATTTCTTCCAGCCCTGGGGGGCAAACATGCTGTGACCTCTTCCCCAGCCCAGCGGATGGAGCAATCCTGTGAGATGGAAGGAATGAGCTCCTCACCATAGCTCCAAGTCTCTGAGACATGTGAACAGATGACACACCAGTGACAATCAGCTTCCGTTCCTTGTCCCTCATGTTTGGTACCCAGTGAAGCTTGAAGATGCTTAGAATATTGGCAGTGTATGTGTGGGAGTTTGTGTGAATGAGTGAAAGAGAGAAAGAGGGTCATTTAAGGAGAAAGAAGGTAGTTTCCATGTTTCCTACAGATGTCTGTGCGACTTGCATACAGTCCTGCAAAGTTAAAATGGGCTTGCTTGGAAGCTGCTGGAAAACGTCGTTCTGCTACAGATCTGCAAGTCAGATTTCCAGAAATCCACAACCCTTTCAGATTTTTTTCTCACATCTCCAGTTATGCCTGTACAACCTGCACATTTATAGATAAAAGTGTTCCCTAAGCCTTCAGTGTTCCGTACTATAAAGGAAAAGCAGGCCACAAAAATGCTCTCAACACCTTTATTTGGTTTTTTTAACTATTTCATTTTAAGGACAACCTTAATAGCTGGAGCTTTCTGGGTGGTTCATGACAATTAAAACCATAAAATACAATATACACTTGGAAATAGGCTCAAGTAAATATAGTCACAAATTTAAAACAACGACTGAAAGATTGAAATGACTGGGTAAATGAGAAGTCTTCACTTGCCCCCAGAAAGATTAGTGCAAGGTGAGCCACTCTGGGAAGCTGGTTTCCCTATTAGGGTGCCAAAGCACGAAGCTGGCTACCCAGCTACTCCTGTTTTGTGGGGAAAGGATCCTGAAGAAGGACTGCTAAGGGTGATCTTAGGATATGGACAGTTAAATATGGAGGAATGCAATCTTTCTCTTTCTTTATAAAGCTTCCTTCTGCAAGTTGAGGGTTCTGGAGTCCCCCGGTTCACTTTCAGTTGTGTAATATGTGCATAATTAGGCCCATGTTCTAGCTGTTCCAAGGTGCACAAACAGCCTAATCAAAAAAGGCTTGGATTTTAGCCTCCTGCCTTTTACTCCCTGTACCCTCCCTTCAAACCAAAGCTTGCTGTGGACACAACAGTACCCTGCATTTCCCTATCATTTTTTGGTACATTTATACTCCAAACTTGAAACAAAGGAACAGAAGAATGTTGAGTAAAGATCTCTGCCTGTTTTGAAAGCCAAGATTCTGAGCTATGACCTCTAGAAAACAGAATTAAAATCAAATTAGGGAAAGCTCTTTAATTCTGGTTTTAAGTTTTTAGGGAAAAACTAGTGCTGTGCAGAGCACAGGTAAATGGCCTAAACTATAAATAAATAGCTGCTACAGACAGAGCATACAATTTGAAATGCTGGCCATGCCAACAGTTCTACCAAGGAGCAGAGTGGCTCAGAGGTCAGCTTTCTGGTGGAAGATTCTCAGTTCTGAAGACCCCACCACACTACAACCATCAATCACAAACCTCCCGTCAACAGAAAACAGAGACTCTACCATGTGCTTTGTCCGTCTGTTATTTCAATGAGTTTGTCTGTGTTTAATGCAGAGGAACAGCCAAAACCCATGAATTCTGGGGGCAGCATGTCACATCTGAATCTGTGACATGTGTAGGTCCTGCCTTGGATTTCCCATGTTCAATGATAAACCCCTCATGCTGAGAGTCGCACTGGGGGCAGGACTCAGCCACTTCCAGGCTGGAATTTCGGCTGCTTCCTGGGCGGGAACTGACTGGGCGGCTGGGTCAAGGTTCTCAGCTGTGAAGATCTGGGTCCACCAGACAAGCACTTCTGGGTGCCCATTTGCCCAAATAGGTGCCCATTTGGCCGGTGTCTTTATCGTTGTGCTGAGGTGTGCTTTTGCATGCTGCTCTCTGTCTCTTTAATGAGGAAGTTTCTGTAATGATTTAATGATGGGTGTTGATGGTTCGAAGCTGCCGCTGTCTCCCTTAGCAGTATAAATAAAGCAATAGGGCACCTGTGAAATATGGATGTGCAAACCTCCGAACAACTAGGGTAGTTTGTGTGCTTCCTATTGCCCAGAAACCATCATTTGTGTTACACGCATGTTTTATTTATTCATTTGAGTGTATTGCTTCTGAGTCTTTGGGAGATTTCTTAGGCTTTGCTTGTGCCTCTCTTGATTTCAGAACACAGATGGCTGCTAGGCTCACATAAAATGGAACCCTTTCCCAAATCAAGCTCTCTTCTAAAACACAGAAGGATCTCTCTCGGTCTAGGGGGAAAGAATCCCGTTCTTTTCCTTGAAGTCCTCCTCCTCCTCCTCCACATCTATTCTCTTTTTCCAACCTGCTCATTCATTCATTCATTCATTCATTCATTCATTTGGTGTCCTGCATTTCTGAGATCTGAAAAGGTAGGCAGGAGCGATACCTCCCGGTCCGCCGAGATGGCATCCTGCAGGTTTCTCCACTGCAATTCTTGCAGGCCTAGCAGATTGCAAGACCTCTCAGTTACATCCCAAATACATACATTGTGTGTGTTTACTCCCCAGCCAAACAAACAATGAATCCAAACTGGAAACCTACCGAGGTTCTGTCTTCACTTGACTTATCACCTTGGCATATCAAATGAGTATTTCTTCAAAGATCACAGTGGGATGTGAAATGCAATGGTTGTGTTTGCTGTATTTAATTTTACTATTGCAGATGTTGAAATGAGATGTGTAAAGAAGTGAAGAAAGGAGGGGAAAGGAGACCCTCTGATGCCACAGACATGGAGGACTGTTAGGTAGGTAGGAGGAGGGCATTAATATACCGTATGCATATACTTTCTTATGGATTTATTGGGATTTTTAACTGGAGGCTTAGAGTGAGCTTCTGAGGCTCAGTGAAGCTTGTATTCTTTTTGGGGCCCTTTTCCCCGAATATATGAAAAACACAAGCCCACAACCTCGGTTACTTGTGAGCAAAGCCACACAACTGTTCAAGAGAGGAAGACTCCTGTGTGTGTGTGTGTGTGTGTGTGGATGTGCTCACACATAGAAGGGGGATTTTTCTGTCCTGCTTCACTCTTTCAAGTGATGGTGTGTGTGTGTGGTGTATGGGGGGGTTGTTTCTTTTTGTCTCATGCATTACATATATAAGAAAATGGTCACTTGGGTGTGGTTGACACAATTACTGACTCACTCCAAGGGACATCAGAAACGTATAGCTAATTCTACATGGTCTAGATACCTGAATTCAATACATGGATTAGATGGAACATTATGGTTCTACAGCCCATTTCAGTTTTTCTTATCCTGGTGCCTACAGAGTTAGTGACCCATTATTCCCAGCCAGCAGGGTCATTGGCAACACTGGCTGAGGATGATAGGAGTTGATGCTTCATGCATCTCAAGGACATTTCCTTCCCTGTTCCAGCATGCTGTCCCCCAAGCGATTACAAAGCATGATGGGAAGAGGGGAATGTCTCCACTGCCCCCACTTCTATCAGCTAAGTAGGAACTCTATATATGAAAAGCAGTGTTTCCCATGTAGACATTATCAATTGGGATTTGTGAGCATGAAACATGTGTGCATCCTGAGCCTCTCCAACTTCCTCCTCCAAACTTGTTTCTCCTTGTCCTCATTGACACGTTTTCAGAAAAGGAAAATGTGCAGTTTTGAAAGGGAAGGTGTTCTCATTTTTAAAGATTCATACCGTATACATTCACTCATAAAGTATAAAAATGTAGACAGGACTTCGGCAGTCTGCACATGTGTACCATTGTGCAAGTGCAAGTTTCGGAAGTGTGCACTTCCATGCTTGCTCAGTTTTGAACATGAGTACAAGTTCGAACAATAGTGGAAGTTTCCTGAGAATCGCGTTCCACCGCCTTTTTTGCTTGTGACTCTGCATGAGTACTGTGATCACTGCAGCAAGGGAACCATGTTCAGATCATTTCTGGAGCTTCTGGAGGGTTCCAGGCACTGCACAAATCAAACTGGTGAACAAGTCAAAAGTGAGCATGCGCTTGATAAAGGGCAAGGTTTTGGCAGGCACATATCCATGCTCACATGCTGGGATTCCAATTGGGCATGCATTCATGTTCTGAAAGCAGAAAGGACATGTTCACGCATCTCTGCAGGAACGGGTGCATGTCCTGCTTCTGCTCTGTGAACACTCAAGAAGCCAGAATCAACAATAGCCTAATTCTGGCTTCTCAGTCACCCTTCGCCCTCCTTCCAAGCAGAGCAGAACAAAGGATTTGTAAGTAAATGGCTTTATTATTTTAAAAACTGGATATCAGATACAAAGGTTTTGGTAACAAAAGAAACAAAGTTAGATTATTGATTGAAAGGGAAATGCATCATAATAGTAAGAAATGAATTCCAAGCTGAATGTTCCCAGTGTCTTCTAAACGGAAATGAGTGATCCATACCTTCAAAGTGGTTCCTGCTCTTTCAGGACCGATCACTAGAAGTTTCTGGCACTGGTCTACTGGTCAGTCTTCTTAACCTGACACCATATGCTGGGATTGATGATGCTAGGTCTGGTCCCCCCATAGCTGCATGATAACGAAACATTCCAGCAGGATTTGAAACTGCCTGATTCTCAGTGATGAGTTGGTTTATCTCTTGGCCCACTGGCCTTGGCATTTCAGCCATAAGTTCTGGTCTGGATCTGTCTTGCCACTCTCGAATCCTCCTTTATAGGAGGTGAAAGCCAATGGAGATAGCCTTGCTCTTTCTCCACGGTTTCAGGCTACCAACTTCTTTCTCAACCTGCCATGTTCATTTGCACTGGAGTCCTTTAGAATCAAAGGCTGAAATGCAAGGTATCTCTCATCAGCTTCCTCTTTCTCACCATAAAGGTAAAGGTTTCCCCTTGGCGTTAAGTCCAGTCATGCCTGACTCTAGTGGGTGGTGCTCATCTCTGTTTCCTGGCCGAGGGAGCCAGTGTTTGTCCGCAGACAGTCTCCGTGGTCATGTGGCCAGCATGACTAAACACCGAAGTGCACGGAACGCTGTTACCTGCCCACCAAAGTGGTACCTGTTTATCTCCTTGCATTTGCATGCTTTCGAACTGCAAGGTTGGCAGGAGCTGGGACGGAGCACAGGAGCTCACTCCGTTGTGCAGATTTGAACCGGTGACCTTTCGATCAACCAGCCCGGCAGCACAGCAGTTTAAACCACTGCGCCACCTGCAGTCCTTTTCTCACCATATTCTTGGCTTATTGGGTATCTCTGTTGCTTACAGGGATGCCTCAGGAAGGTCTTCCTAATTTGTGTGATTTGAATGTGCTTTGCGCAGTGACAATAATGGCCACTGACCAAGGAGGTGAGACAATGCTGGAGGTGTCCTGCCTGCCCAAGGGCCCACCAGTTCCCCCTGTGATGTGAAACATGGTTCACTGCAGTGTTTGTTTTAGTTGGATGTGTACTGTCTGAGCATTACTGCTCCTAAAATTAATGTGCATGGAAGTATATGTTTGTTGACAAAATTGAGGCTACAGAACAAAATAAAACCTGCAGTAGGAAGAAAAGATCAAGCTCAACCCCAAATAATTACTTTCCATCCTTGTGTCATGTTTTAATTAAAGATAGCAGCACCACAAACTACGATATATCTGGAAATTATTAGAAACCTTTTCCAGGGGCTAAAAAGATCAATAGCTTTTTGTCTCAGCAGCATAAAACATCATGGCATTCTTTATTTCTTGCTGGTCACTATGAGTTGCAAAGAGAGAGAGAGAGAGAGAACAGGAAGACAAGACTAGAACCACCTGTTGTGTCAAACAGGCACACCATTTCAATTCGTGTGACAGAGAGAGCTTCCCAGGTCTCCTTTCTGAAAAGAAACATTGCATGCTTCGGAGTGTTTCTGATTCAGGGTTTCCGCCATATCACATCTCACGGCGTGTTCCCATCGGTATCCCACCTCCCTTTCTATTAATTGCTTTTACAATGAAGGCAGGTATGAAAGGGATGCATTCCAGATCGGGCTTCTCCTGCCTAGCACCTTCCAGGTGTTTTGGGCTACTACTTCCAGGATCCCCAACCACTGACCATGTCCACTGAGGCTGATGGAAGATGGAGTACAAAGCATCAGAGGGCCTCCAGCTGGGAAGACCCCACTAGATCTTGAAGGCCTGCAAAAGAACACTTTTTCACGGGTTGTAGAAGAGGTCATTATTCCAACAGGAAGGGCTCTCAGTCCAAGCCAGGTTAGTAGATCTGTTGTAGGTTCTCATTTCTTTTGTTGGTTTTGTTTCTGCTTGTTTTTAAAAGAAGTTGCAGCCATCACAACGCATCAGGGTGCAGTGCGTAGAGAGAAGACGTTTACCCTTTCCTTTGTAATGTTTTCCTGAAGCTACAATGTGGCTGGTTGTGCAAACCATACAGATAACACTGGAGGAATGTGCTACCTTGATCTATAGGGCAAATAATAGCTTTGGGCAATGCTGGTTCAGGAAACTGATGCAAGGGATGATTTCAGCTTCTTTTTTCAGGCGCGTGTGTTGCAGTGAAATTGCTCCCAAATTGCCCATGTACACAGCTGCAATTACCTACTTGAACACTTGCAAGAGATTGGACAATCCCCCATCTTCCCCAGCTAAATTTTATGCAGTCTCTGTAAGCGTCTGTGTTTGCCTGCAGCTCCATATCACTGGATAAGAGGTGGGAAGAACGTAGATCTCCAGATGTTTCCAACTTCAACTATACCTTATGGATGATTGGCCCTGTTGGCTGAAGCTTCTGAGAGTCAGTTGCAGACATGTGGAGATCTACCTTCTGGCCGCCCTTTGTTCTAGATGAAATACCAGCAGTACCTATTACATTTCATGTGTCCCAGTTGCTTTACATTGTTTCTCACACACATGTATTTGTTGCTTTGTAACATCTCCGGTGACAAGGGATGTGAGGATAAATTTACTTGACATATATTTTAATGCAGATGTCTCTAATTTCATACTTTAAACCAGTTAATGAACTGAAACTTGACTACCCTCCTCCTCCTCCTCCTCCTCCAGCTCTGTCTTCTCCTTCCCCTTCCCCTTCGTCACCATCTCTTCCTCCTCCTCCTCTTCCTCCTTGGGTAAACCTGAGGATGGCCACCTATCAGGCTGAATCATACTGAATTTTCTGCATAAACAGAAGGTTGGTTTAGAGATTATAGAGGTCCCTTTAATCCTGGGATTGTTTGATTGTGTGCTATGCACTCCTGTGCATCTGCCCACTTGAAAGCATCAGGAGACCTGCCACATCAGACCACAGGTCTTTCTGGTTCAGCCGCACTGCTGCCCGTAAGAGCCAAGCAGTTGCATCTAAGACCATAAGCAGATAAGGAGGTCACTCTCCTCCTGTAGCAGACTGCTGTGAAACTTGGAGCTTCCATATGCATAGTCACCATGATGACTAACTGTGCATGGATGTAGCCTCCAGAAATTCCACAGATTCCCATTTTATTTTATTTTATTTATTTAGAGTATTTCTAGGCCATCCATCACTTCTGTCTCTGGATGGCTTAAAGCCCTCTGTGCTTTTGTGTTCTACCATCACTTCCCGAAGCACCATAACTAGATTACATCTAATATGTGAAGAGTTTCCTCTGCACTGAATAGACCATCAGGCAAATTTATTGAGATCTAGCATTATGAATGGGTATTGTCTATCAAGTTCTACCACAATGCTTAATTGTGAAAATGTTTTACACAAACATTTGCCTTAGTTGTCTGATTTTTCCACTAAACTTAGAAGACTGTAATGGTTTAGCTTTTCAACCTATAGAAGGTTCTCCAACTTCTTGATCCAGTTCCTTTCCTTCATTTTTTTTTCCAGCTTCATGATCTCCTTTTTAATTTTATGGATTTATTTACAGTATTTAGATCCTGTTCCACATTCCGATAGATTTTGGGATGGTAAAGAATAGCAGATAATACAGCATAGGGTTCCCATGTGTTTATTTTTCAAGTTAATCAAGCAAGGCTTCTTGAAATAAAGATGCTCCACCAGATGCTAGAAACAACACAGTTTCAGAGCCTGATAGAATTCCAGAGGCACAGAGTTCCACAGTAAGTGGGCCTCCGGACAGAAGATTCTTTTCTGGGTGGAATCCATTTGAACTGTAGGTCCATGTGGGACCACCAGGAGAATGCCATCTGATGATTTCAGGTTGTCCAGGGAGATGGCACTCTCCCAAGTATCCTAGTTCCAAATTATTTTCATACATTTGACTTTGATCTGGTAGAGAATATTTAGCTTCTTTTAAAGAAGGGGTGGCCAGAACTTATATTTGTGTGAAGTTAAGATGAGATGGACAGTTTTGTTTTCAGTTGCTAACAATGCCCATGACTGGAACACATCTTTTTTGTTACTGTTGTCCCACTCCTGGTGGACATTTTCATTGAGCTATCTACCATGACCTCATGGTCTTACTGTTGGTCAGAGAAAGCCATTTGACTCAAGAACTGGTAGGTTGGATTCATAGAAATCTTAACTCATTTGACTCCATTGCTGATTTTCCTGGCATCAAGTTCAGTGGGAAAGGAGTAAGGACATTTCTTAAAAGTGAATCAAATTGCAAAATGCCTTGCAGGTTTTGCTTTTGATATCTTAGCAAACCCTGAGCAATCAATAAGGCAGGAGGTCACCTCCACAGATTTCTTCATCAGATCCTCTTTGGACAGTAGATCCATCAGGATTCCTGGTGACAAAACCCACACCTTCCTGTTAACTTTTTTTCTGTCCTTTCTTTCCCAAGTGCCAGGATCCTTGGATGACTGCAGCCGCATATGTGCAAATGGTTATTATTATTGAGAGGAAATAATAATGGCCATAAAAATAAAATGAATCTGAGCTTTTGTCTTCAGATGGCTGTTTTTAGCAATCCAGAGAGCTAAAGCCCATGAAATAGACAATAAGAAGGGTGAGGTACTTAATATCAGTCAGCATGTTTGGGTGGATTTTTGCAGCAATCCAGCTGCTATCATCATAATAAGGATTTTTATTATTCCACACAGAAGGAGAGGCACTTACATTTTTTGGAGATGCCTCCAAGTCTCCGAGCAGGCTGTTGGCATGTGAGGAGAGCAAGCACGAGAGGGATACACAAGAGTGGCGCGATTCTCCTTTTGCAACAGCGCCATCTTTAGGATATAGGGAGAAAGGAAAAGCACTTGCTTCTTTCCCTGCCTTTATAAATCAGCATTGTCTCTGGGCAAAGCACGCAGGACCAAGTCCACCGAAATGAGCTCCTACTACCTTGATTTACCAGGCGGTTACCTCTTGAAAACGGGGGTCCCTGATATACCATGTGGGCAGGGGATGTTGGGGATCCCTCTGCTTGCTATGCATGCAATAGGATCTTCACCTTTCATTAATCTTTGCACGGCTACCCTGATGCTGGAGAAAGACAAAAACACGAAACAGCCCAGGGAGAGTCCACCAGTGCTGATGCCAGATCTTGCTGGGCCTTCCTGCCAATCTGGTGGCAACAGCTGATCTCGAAAGCCACCCACAACTAGCAGTTTCCCTGCGTGTCTTGGAATGCCCCAGGTAGCCTTGCTCCAGGGGGTGCTTAGTGGAGAATTTAGCATAGCAGGAGCTTTCAAGTGGAACTGCCATTGCTGAGTTGGTTTTTCATCAAGTCTCTGAGGACCCCATCAGTTGTAGTACCAGCCCCATCTGACTAGAGATGGTGGTTATGGGTCTAGGGCTAAAGTCCAGAACTGGGCTTTGTGAATGGCCAAGCTGGAGAATCTGGACTGTAGAAAACATCCAGTATGCAGCTGCTGTTGAATGACAATTCCTTGGAACTGGTGACTGCTGTGGGGTAAACGATGCATCCCATGGAGGGGGCTCAGAGAAGGAGGGATCCCCATTGCTGCTCAATGGCAGTTCGTCAAAGGAGGCTACAATGGGGCAGATGGTCTGGCACAGTGGCAGCAGGAATAAGGCCTATGGGGGATGAAGGGGAATGGCCCCCAAATCCAATGAAGCGTCTCATGTATGCTCTAAGATACTCCTGTTCTGAAGCCACTGCCCAACCATCACTGATCTTTGGGATGTGTCTGTGTTGCATTGGCAGTCTCTGGAGCTTCAGTGGATTCTCAGATCTTTGGGAGACTTGCCTGTTCCTTTGGAGCTGGTGATTCTCCAGGCACGTAACTGAGGTGGTTCCTGGGTGCAGCAGATGCTCTTCAGCTTTCCAGGTGGAGAAGATCAAGGGTGCCTGAGAAGGACCTAGAGTGCTCAAAGTGGTAGCTTCCAAAGGAGCCAGTTCCATGGCTCCTCATCTCCTTCCCAAACAAGACTTGTCCCTGGATGGAAATGCCAGGCTCTGCCTGAGTGTTTTATTTTGCCTTCATCAAATCCTTTAAGGAAATTTCCATAGCACACAGGACTGAAAGAGGAGAGTTAAGTCTGTTTCTACTGAGCATCAAATGAGTGAAAATGCATTTGACCTTCACTGGCTTCCTCAGTCATTCTTCAGCTTGAGTGACTGAGTGAAGGAAGTGTCATTTTGTCACTCTGTAAAAAACAACAACAACAAAATACCTGGAAGGTTGTGGGGTGGGGGGGGGAATTAAACATCGATTCTCTCTGCCCATGAAAGCTTTGCTTTTTTTGTCGGCATGCAACTGACATGTCATATCTGGTTGGGTTTTATTATTGTTGGTTTTAGTTAAATGCACCCAAAGTTGCTGGTTGACAGTCAGAAAGCCACTTCACTCCATTTTGTTTGTTTTCTTTTAATGGGCCAATGAATGGTTCCAGCTTCTGCTAAGTACATTCCAATTACAGCAAGAATGCAAAAGCTCCTCCATGAGTTGATGCATGCAAACTTTGTAACCCTCACCTAGGAATCCATTTATAACTGCTAATTATAACGATCTATACGAGGAGATTGGAAACAGGGATATTTAAAAGAAAGGGGTCTGAAAAACAAGGGATTAAAGGACAGAACAGGAGGGGGAAAGGAGTCAGGAAAACACTTTAAGCTGGAATATGGTGCTAGGTACACTGGTCCCACCCACTTTGTATTTGGACCTGCCCCGCACTGGAACACAAGCCATGGGAGCATCACCTGTACAGAACTTGGCCTTCGGGATGAAAGATGATCGACTGCTCTGAGCTACAGCAACTGTCAGCAATTGTCCAGGATGCTCTCCGGGACTATCAGGAGATGCTGGGATTTCAGCCTGGGACTCTTAGGATGCAGAGTATGTATTCTGTCACTGATCTGCATACCTTCCCATAGAAAAAGGTCTTATTGTAGGTCAGGCATGATATATCTAGCTTAGGATTGTTTGTGACCCGTAGCTTCAGCAGGAATCTTTTCCAGTCCCACCTGGAGATGCTGGGAAATAACTCTAGATCCATATTTAGAATCCTGTTCATCTCTCCTCTGAAGAGAGAAAGAGATTGAGGGACAGAGAGAGTCAGCAAAACTTTTACGGTTCACCCTTCCTCTTTGTCTGTTAGATGATTTCCCCATTTTTGCGCAAGTACAGTATAGCATTTACCATGGTCACACTCTGGAAAAGGTCTTTATATTCTGTATGCACATGTGAATTTGCATGAATGAGGGTCTCTACAGTGCTCAGAGATCAGTGAACAGTAACCCAACACCAGGGTGGTCCATCATGCAATATCCATGCTCTGATGCGTTCAAATTTCAATTGGTTTTCTCAGCAACATCTGAGCTCTACTCGAAGTTAGTGCCAGATAACTTTTGCACATTAGAGTTATTTAAATATATTTTAAATGGTTTTAAGACTTTTTCATCCCCCTGTGGAATCTTGGAAAGAGAAATTCTTTGAGGGGGAGTTGGGTATAGTGATTTCTCATCACGAACACTAAACTACACTTCCCAGAGTGCTTGGGGAGAAGCCGTGACGGTTCAATTGATATGAAACTAATCTATGTCTGTGACATAGATCAGCCCTGATCAGTGTTTTAGTTGTCCCAGGTGATCTTTCTTTCAGGTAGAAATCCAGCCTGATGAAAAGAGATAGGATCACAACTTTAGATGGAATAGCTGTAGGCTATTACTTGGTTTACGGCAGGCAGCAGGTTCCTCTCTTTTATGAAGGACAGCAGGTCAGCTTTCTGATGGTTTAAAAGTTTCTTTAAATGCATTTTGAATGCTGTTCCCTCTCTGACATTTATGATGAAGAGTTATATTCTCCCTCCCTGCATTTTCTGGTTAGAGCACCGTGATGCAAAGAAGACATGCTCGGAGAGTGTCCTTTTACATCTGCCTGTTCTGTGCATTGTGGCTTTAAGGGAACAGAATGCCATGATCACAAAATAGGCTGGTGTTCCCTTTAGAATTACTCCACTTTGTTTTGACACAAAGCAAACCAACGGGCAATCATTGCAGTCTCCTATTTTTAAACGCATACTTTAATGATTTTTTAGGGCAGTTTGATAGAAAAATATGGTCATTTCCTTTAAAATATAGTCCCCCACCACCACTACTGGGTTTCAAACACACACACACACACACACACAGCACTGCAAAATGCACTTCTTGATAATGACTCTACCAAATAAATGGCTGAATAAAGCTAGTCTTGCTCAAACTGAGTTTCAAATCACCTTTAGACATTTCTTTTGCCTTTTTATTGGATGCAATTTTGTGAGGAAGTGTGTTAGTGAGTGAAAGAGGGAGAGGGGGAGAGAGAGCACATGCAAGAAAGGGTATTTTAAGACTCACAAGGAGAAATCAGGAGTTAATAACGATATAGATTGGAGAGGGAACAATGGAGAGCATGGGGCCATGTATTCAACTAATTAAAAATGAAGTTATTAGTTTTTAGTTACACAGCAGTTGCAGATGCCACGGAAGGGGGAAGCACACCGGCTCCATGGCGGAGTACAAGTTCTGTCGGATGACTGCTGTGAGTTTTAAATGGCTTTCTAATTAGAGCAATGTAAACGAATCTGGATATCAAGCAACAGAAAATGATTACCTTTACTATAATACACAAGGGGATTTTATGGCAATGGTAAATCTGGCAGCGGCTGGTTCAGCTGCTCAAAATAGTGTTTCTTTATTCAGCAGTTCATGATTTGTCATATCCTGGCCTAAAAGGGTCAATGAGGCAATGAAGAAGGAATTTCTAATCAACCATACAAGAGTGTCCCCATTTCCCAAGACTACAGCACAGAAGACTATAGGTATCACCTGTCTTGGGAAACCCCCCCCCCCCAGCAATTAGGGGAAAGCTGTTGTCAGCTAGGTAGTGGGCTGATGTGCCAGCAATGTCACCTTAGAAACATAGAAACAGAGCGAGTCAGAAGGGGCCTCCCAGGCCATCTAGTCTGACCTCTGGCACCAGCCAGCTCCGTTCATGACATGCCCACCATGTGCATGTCCAGCCTATCCTTGAACACCCTCACCAATGGGGCCTCAATGACCTCTCGTGGAAGCCCATTCCACGCCCTCGGGGTCCTGACTCTCAGGAAGTGCTTCCTGGCATCCAAATAGAACCTTGGCTCCCTGAGCTTTGCTCCATTGGAGTGCATCCTGCCTTCCTCGTTGGCACTTGTTGGAACTCTTCCTCATATTCAGCATACATCAGCCTTCTCCCACTGAGGGCCTCCAGATGTGTTGATCTACCAAGCCATGTTCCAGTCACACCTGGAGTGTACCAGCTTGGGAAAAACTTCATTGCGCCTTCCAGCACATGTGAGTGGGTGAAGCAGCAGCCAGTTGTCATACTCTTTGGCCAAAGATGACTAACACCTTTGTTCTAAGGTGCTTCTTCTACACCCATCCTTTGCAAAAAGCAGTATGTTTCCTGGCAGGTGTTTTCCCCAGAGGAAGCAAGAGAGTATCCCGGAAGTCATGGCACAAAGCATCCTCATCCTTCTTTGCAATGTCTCTAAAGCTGAGCATGTGTCCATCAGCACTTCATCTGATCCCCACCCAGGATTTGGATATGGAAATGTTCTTTTGCACCATGTACATGCAAAGTTATTTGAATATGGTTTGTTATTTGTTCAAAGGAGCCCTCCCACAATCCCTGAATTTTATAGGGAGGGGTGAGAAATTAGTTTCTGTTTGTTTTTGATCAGGATCCATCCAAGTCTCATTTCTAGAGTGAGGACAGACTTAGACACAGGCTGCAACTGGAGTTTATGCCCTTCTGAGCTTGCCAGGTTCTTTAAAGACCCAAACTAATTGCGTTTGACTGCATGTATAGCGCGAACAGTGCTGAAGAAAAAGGTGTGCTTTTGACAAACGCTCACAATGCACTTTAATCAATGAAAGAAGGATGTGAACATTCAAAGATGTGAACAAGATGTGACGAGCAGGCCAAACTATTGCGTGTTATAATCTGCTCAGACTGATGTGTCCAATTCTGAGAAGACAGAGGAGGAAGATGGTTCTGCCGTTGCATGCTTACCCAGTCAGAAAGACGGTCTGAATCAGCCTGCCTGGAAAAGAGGGAGATGTATCAGAGCAGGGAAGGGCTCCTTGACCCAATCAGGAGAGGACAGGGGAAATGAACAGCCCAAGGAAGGCGTGCCCAGAACCCCCAGCATCCAAACCTCAAGCAGCAAGAGCCACCCCGCTTTTCTGAAAGGGAGGGAAGAGGGAGATGTTTCCATTTGGATTCAGGTCTTCACAGGCAGATGCTTCTCCCACTTCTCAAAGACAATGCTAGTTTGATTGATCGTGTTATGTAAACGGTAAAGATCTAGTAAAGGAGTGTGCTTCTAAAGTTTCCTCTATGCCTGCTGGAGAGGGAAAAAGGGAAGGAGAGACCTGTGCATGGCACAACATTTGATGCATACATTTGGAAAATAATCATGGAAATATCCACAAGGAAGGAAGGAAGGATCATAGAACCCTAGAATAGTAAAGTTGGAAGGGGCCATGAAGGCCATCAAGTCCAACCCCTGCTGTTGCAGGACACCACATTACAGCATCCCACTCACATAGCTGTCCAGTTTCTTTCTGAATGTCTCCAGCGTGGGAGAGCCCACCACCTCCCCAGGCAGCTGGTTCCACTGCCACATTGCTCTGACAGCAATGAAGCTTTTCCTGACGTCCAGCCTGAACCTGGGTTGTCACAACTTGAATTGATTATTCTGTGTCCTGCACTCTGACATCAGCAAGAAGAGATCTTAGCCTTCCTCTTTGAGGCAGCTTTTGAGGTACTTGTAGAAGGATATCATGTTCCCCCTCAGTCTTCTCTTCTCAAGGCTGAACATGCCCAGTTCTCTCAGTCTCTCCTCACAGGGCAGGGTTTCCAAACCCTGGATCATTTTTGTTCCCCTCCACTGGACCCTTCCTAATTTACCTGCATCTTTCTTAAATCTTGGTGCCCAGAACTGGACACAAGATTCCAGGTGAGGTCTCACTAGTGAGGAGTATAGAGGAACTACTACTTCTCATGATTTGGAAGTAATACTTCTGTTAATGTATCCCAGAATAGTATTTGCCCTAGGAAGGAAGGAAGACAAGCTTACAATCTTTTCTGGACTCAACTTGGAATGAGATTTCCGATGGAATTTGGAGTACATCAGCGAGCTTCTCTTTCAATGGTTTCCAGCCCAAATATCAATATTAGTATATCTGGAAAGGCCATGCAGATCCTTAGGCTGCCATTAGATTTCATTAAAAACAAAATGAAAAGAAAATTTGGGGATTCATCTTTAGGTGAGCCATCTGAAGAATCCCAAAGAACACTTGAAGACTGTCATGAGAACAATCAAACACTGCAGGTGGCATCCTGGGAGGAAATAACAGTCTGCTCATGTCTTTGCTGAGATCAGCCAGCATAACATGAGGTTGTGAGTAAGCCATCAAGTCCATGAGGCTTACTCACTGAGAGGCTTACTCACTTCTGCAGAGTAGTCACTGAAGAAACAAAAGCCTGCAGGGGACAGGGGAGAAAAGCAAAGCAAAGCAAAGTCCCCGCTCCATTTTATCAGAAGGAATGCGGCTGTGCTAATAATAGGACAGGATGTATGAGAACTTCAGTTTTGCTCACAAAACAGGCAAGTGCTCCCTATTTAAGCTCCAAATACAAGCACAGCAACACATCTGTCCCCCTCCACCCAAGTGTTGAATTCTTTCACTTATCTTCACCTCATCCCCAGTTCTCATTCACACAGTTCAGTCCACACAGGTTTTCCAATCTGTTTCGGAACATGTGTTTCTGCCTCAGTGGGCCCACCTACTCCTATCTTGAGTCCGTACAGCTTAGAGCAGTGACGGCGAACCTTTTGGAGACCGAGCGCCCAAACTGCAACCCAAAACCCACCTATTTATCGCAAAGGGCCAACATGGCAATAAAACCTGAATACTAAGGTTTTAGTTTAGGAAAAACAATTCATACATAAGAAAACTCAAAGCTAAAATCTTGTGTTAATAAAAACGAGTGTATTAAAACTCACAGCCAGTCCAAGCAACTCTCTCTCTCTCTCTTTCCTTGGCAGCACACTGACCAGCCATGCGAAAGCCCAAACGAGTCACACTGCTACTCCTTTCCAAGCATGCGCATGGCCCCTATGTGCGCTGTTATCCAATGCTCAGCTGCTGGGGTGATGCTGGGGCGACTTGGCTCATGTGCCAACAGAGAGGGCCCTGTGTGTGGCCCGCATGCCACAGGTTCACCGCCACTGGCTTAGAGCAAGCCTTTCCATCTGGGGCCAGCCCTCGCTACTGCTCAGAGGAAGATTGAAGGCAGGGAATAGGAGCCGCTGTCTTGTCTCACTCCCCTCACTCCTTCCATGCTCAAGGAAGACATTTAAATGAGCAGTGGAAGTAGGGACTTAGCATTGACAGCGTTGTGGGGCACACATCTCTGCAAGTGCCCACTCATTCCTGCCCATGAAGCTGTCCCTGCAACTTTTGCTTTGGGAATTCTCCAACATGCTCATTTCTCTTTTTCGGTTTTCAGCAGAGCACAATCCACAAGCAGCGTGCCACAAACCTCAATTGTGTCTGTCCATGTTTGGGTGTGTTTTTCCTTCCCATGGAAAAGGAAAAACAAATACTTCCTGATGGTTAGGATCCCGAGGGTATGGAATGGGCTTCCACGGGAGGTGGTTGAAGCCTCATCAGTGAGGATGTTCAAGGATAGGCTGGACATGCTCATGGTGGGCATGTTGTGAGTGGAGCCAGCTGGAGATGGGGGTCAGACTAGATGTCCCGGTAGCCTCTTCTGACCACTCTGTTTCTATAGTAAAACACCAGAACAGGGCAAGTGTGGTGTGCTGTGACTACACTGAGTATAGCTCTGGAAAGCATTTCAGCATGGGAGGAACATGTGTTTGAATCTGAGAGAAAAGGCAGAGAGAAGGAATCTTTATACACCCATTTGATCACATTAAGATAATTTTAATCAATCCATCCAAGACGTTGATAACACAGAGAGTGGGGAGCAGATGTGATGATTCTGGCAATGCTCATTTCCAAAATCATTTCATTTTCCAAGTCTAGAATCCATGTCTGAAATTTTCGTCATTAGATTAGAATGGAGGCTGAAGCAGAGGAACAGTAAAAACTGGGACAGAGTGAATTCTCCCCTGCGTGCTGTCCCTCAGTCTCATTCCCGTTCTTTGAACGACGTGAGAAAGCTAGAAAGCTATCATAAAACAGCACACCCCTCTCCAAATAGACTGGTGAAATTGAAGGAAATGCCTTCTTCACAGTGGTCCTATCCAGAACCAGGACGGACAGTCTCACTGAGCTAACAAAACCTCTCCTGCCTCACTCCCCCACATGCACACCAAGTTCTCCAAATCAAAATAAACAATACCCAATACTTTGAAAAGGTCACTCAGCTTTCCTGGCGAAGACATTTGGCTCCCATTGTGAGCAGTTTCACAAAGAGAAGTCTTTCTAAACTTCAACAGCTTAAAAAGCTAACCTTTACGTGTTAGATCCCCTCTCGTCTCTGTTGACACTCTTTATCTGAGAAGGGCTTTACTTGGTAGGAAAACATCTCCCCCAGATACTCCTGGCTCCCTCCCACCTGTGTTTACCTTGACACAAACATCAGCTCTTGCCTCTTCATGCTAACATTTCAAGTTGTGAAGCATTTATGATGAAAAAATATATATTCAGTCTTGGGTAAAATAGATGGACAAGTGGAAATGGCTGTGAATGAGGGAAGCTAAATGGGATGGACAAAACTAGACTCACATGGTCATGAGTCCGTGTCGTGTGAGTCCTTGCTTCCACCACACTGATCAGTGAAAAGGGAAGGTCAGTGTTTTGTCCACTGCCGAAGGTGAGACTCAGCTAAGAGAAAATTGAAGCAGCACCTCTTGGTTTATACTTCAGCTCAGTGTCCTGTGTTGCTGCTGTTATGTGCCATCAGGTCATCTTCAGCTTTTGGTGATCCTATGAGTGAAGACCCTCCAAAATGCCCTACTTACGATATCCCTGCTTAGCTGTTCTAAATTCAAGGCTGTGGTTCACTTTATGGAGTCATTTCCTCTCTCATTTGGTCTTCCTCTTCCTCTTCCACCTTTGCTTTCCCTAGCATGATCATCTTCTCCATGGGGTCTTGCCTTCTCATGATGTGCCCAAGGCATGACAACCTTAGTTTTGCCATTGTTCCTTCTAGGGAAAGCTCTGGAAAGCTCCTAAATTAATTCTCAAAAACAATTCTGTGTCACAGAAAAGCTCCTTTCTGAGACCAGAGTCTTCAAGATTTATCTCCAGTATTTCCAGTGAGATTTGGAACAAAAGAAGATGCCTGTTGGATTGGACCAAACGAACTGTATTAGTCCAGTGTCTATCAAGTTCTGTTTGAGATAGACATGATCCAAATCTGTTCAGTTGTCCTTTTATTCTTTGGGCATTTTGGTCCTTTCAAGACGAGACCTCCACCCCCAGCATACTGGGTGCCATCATTGACCAGGTTCTTCAGTGCTGCTAGAAAACTTGATTTCCAGTGCAGTTCTTCATTCAACCTTTCCTAGCCCAGAAAAGATCAAAACCTGAGATGATCCTACACATCTGATCAGATCACAGCTTGTAGAGATTCAAGTCTAAAAGAAACAAACCGACACAACAAAACATGGCCCAAAGTAACAAAGAAACTCTCAGTCGGAAGCCAGCTTCTCAATGTACCTGAATTCCATACAAGGACTAAGGTTGTCTTTATTTAAAGGAGTGTTGTTCCTGTGGAACTCTGTGTCACTGCACCTTCACATTTCCTGATTGAGGCAAGAAGTGTGTTGTGTAACTCTTGACCTGCTGGATGGATGGATGGATGGATGGATGGAAAATAAAATGGGATACCAAAGAAAACTACACATTTTACAACTGAGTTTGGGGTTTTTATGAGAAAGGAAACATGTTTTACTTCTTTTGTCCTAAGGGACAAAAGACATCTTGGCTGGACTTTGAGCTTCTGCCAAATATATGTCCAATGTTGACAGAGCGGAAAGAAGTCCCTCTTGAGACGATTTCAGCAGCCAGGCAGGCTCAAAGGGGAGGAGGCTTCCCCTCAGAGAGCTTGGCCCAAAGTCATTTAGGGTTTGAAGGTCATAAGCAGCACCTTTCACTGGGCCAAGTAAGTAACCATAAAGCTGCTTCCTGCTTTCAGAATGCTTGCCTGCACTGACCTTTTCACTCAGGACTTGCAATCCGGGTGGCCACGTGTCCTATTTGCTAATCATCGTCCATTTGAAGGGCTGATCGTATTTGAAAGTGCCTTCACTTTGAAAGGTTCTCCAGACCAGTACTTAGTTGGAGATGATGAAACATAAGAAGGGTGGGAAAGGATTGAAGCCCCCCGTAAGTGGTTAAAACTTGGGTAGTGACTGAACAAGCAGGTACACAGATCACATAGTTACAGACCTTGTTGCTATGGTCAGATTTATGGCATTTCAACATAAACTGTAATAATAATTTCTGAATTCATATATTGTTGTTGTTAGTTCTTAAGTTGCATCGGACCCATTGTGACCCCATGGACAACATTCCTCCAGGCTCTCCTGTCCTCCACCATCCTCCGGAATCC
This sequence comes from Varanus salvator macromaculatus, assembly GCA_023646645.1. Taxonomy (NCBI): domain Eukaryota; kingdom Metazoa; phylum Chordata; class Lepidosauria; order Squamata; family Varanidae; genus Varanus; species Varanus salvator. The sequence continues at coordinate 3,124,162 of JAIXND010000762.1, forward strand.
ATCCAAGCCCATGCCCACCACCAGAGTGACTCCATCTAGCCACCTCATCTTCTGCCGCCCCCCTTCTTCTTCTGCCATCTATTGTCCCCAGCATTAGGCTCTTCTCCAGTGTGTCCTTCCTTCTCATTAGGTGGCCAAAGTATTTGAGTTTCATCTTCAGGATCTGGCCTTCTAAAGGGCAGTCAGAGTTGATCTCCTCTAGGACTGACCGGTTTGATCACCTTGCAGTCCAACGGACTCTCAGGAGTCTTCTCCAGCACCACAATTCAAAGGCCTCAATCCTTTGGTGCTCAGCCTTCCTTATGGTCCAGCTCTCACAGCCGTACATTGCAACTGGGAAAACCATAGCTTTGACTATACAAACATTTGTTAGCAGGTGATGTCTCTGCTTTTTAGTATGCTGTCTAGATTTGCCATAGCTTTCCTCTCCAGGAGCAAGCGTCTTTTAATTTCTTGGCTGCAGTCCCCGTCTGTGGTGATTTTGGAGCCCAGGAAAATAAAATCTGTCACTACCTCCATTTTTTCCTAATCTATTTGCCAGGAAGTGAGAGGACTGGATGCCATGATCTTAGTTTTCTTATATTAGAATATTCATGTGTTATTCAAATCACTGCTCCCCTTTTTCCTCTTTTGTAGTGTTTCCTACGTGACTACCCTACTCCCGGTAAGTTTCCAAAGAACACAAATAGGTTAGATGAAAGGTTAGAAATCCATGATCAATTTTTTTGTCTTTATTTTGGAAGAGGAGATGGAAGAGGGGGAGGAAGCAGCTGTCACATGGGGATTAACCTCTCCACCTTTTGCTGGTAATGCATGATGCTTTTTTTTCTATATATAGCCCCCCAAATTAACTCCATGACCAGTGGAAATTGCATGAAGGTTGTACAGAGGGGGTCATCAAGAAAGTAGGCTGTGGACAGAATTAAACCTTCCTCTCCAGTGCCCCAAGTTCTGGACTAAATTGCCCCTTGCCCTCCTTTTGGGGAAATACTACACAAAACGGAAGATCCTATCACAGCTCTTCTGGCTCGCTCCTAAGACTAGCAAGGTATAAGCATTTTATTTGCATTCAAAAAACCCAGGAGAACATGTCCTATTTACAGCTCCAAGTATGAATATGATTGCAATTTGGAGGAAAAGATCACATATTCTCTATCCTGCAATCACAATTGCAAAATACATGTTTTGCAATGCATCTTTCAGAAACAGATGCATTTTCACACTTTAGTGAATGGAGAGGAAGGTCATATTTGGCCGTGTGCTTTAAAAAATGTGCACATCTTCCAAGTTCGGAAAATGCATGTTTTTCCTCTTCAAAAAAGAATGAAAAAATTAGAGACTCATGTTCAGGAATGAGGAGAAGTAAACTTCAAGGAGAGAATCAGAGAACCTCAGTGAGATCAAATCTCACCAGCTCTTCTAGCCCTACCTAAGACTGGATCAAGGCTTGTGTCTGTGAGCTATAAAGCAACGTCTTCCCAGCTTCTGTCCTTAACCATCATACAGCAGTGCCAACTAAACAATGTCGCAGCAGCATCTCTGAAGTCGGAGCGGATGCGTGTTGCTGGGTTCAGTTCTCAGGCCTGTTGCTGCTACTTTTATTGCTTAGGTCTTTGCTTACAATTGCCCTGCTTGATCTCTTAAATGCCGCACCCTGATAAAAAGGAACAGAAGCGTCCAAAAGTGCGGGTGCTTTTGCATTGCTGATACCCTGAGCTGTGTGAATTCAAGTGTATTGTTTGAAAAATGAAGGTGCATACCTTAGCAGAGCTCGGGGGCAGGAGCTTAGCTGGTGTTAGCATAGCTGCCACGTTGACAGTTTATACCGAATTTATGTGCCCATTTATTCTGTCTTTTTATGGGAAAACAGGTTGTTACCCTACAGCTGCCATATCACATGCTACTTACCCTGCCTCCCAGCAATGGAGCACCTTCCTCAAGGAAACACACATCCATCAAGGGGTTATAGAGATTTTAACAACTCAGTAAAGGAGAGGGAGGGGGATTGTCATAAAATATGCATTATAAGCCATGGATTTGCAGCTTTTATTTTTTATTATTTATTGCCACATTTTTACCTGCTGTATAACTGGTTTATTGCTCACTGACACCATTTGGGCAGTATTAGCATAGGAAAAATAGGAGAGGGAGGAGGGAATAGGGAGGGAGAACTTGAACCAAGGAACAGAAAAGATGGTTCACACGTTCTTTTCTTTTCTTTCCCCCTGTTCTAGAACGTGCTTCATGAGCTGGCTGTCGAGAGAAACACTTGCTGTTCGTTGGGAGTCTTCCAAGAGCCACAAGTCCACAGGTTCATTCTAATCCCCCATGTAATTAGAAATACTCCAAGGGACATGCTTGCTAGGAGGAAAGTCTTCCATTCAGAGAAGAAAGCCCTTTCTTAAAGGGTTGTCAGAGGTTGTTGTTGTGGCATGCCTTGAAGTTGTCTCTGAGTTACAGTGACCATATGAATGAATACCATGCAGAATGTCCTGTCCTTCAAAGCCTTGTTCAGCTCCTGTAAACTCAAGCTGCGGCTTCCTTTATGGAGTCGATGCATCTCACAGTTGGTCTTCCTTTTCTTCTCCTGCCTTTGACTAGCATGATTGTCTTCTCCAGTGAGTCTCGCCTTCTCATGAAGTGCCTGAAATGCAACAACTTCTGTTTTGTCACTCTTGCTTCCAGGGAATGTCAGAGATTGAACTGATCCAGAACCTAGTTGTTCATCTTGCTTTTGCTCCAGGGTATTCAGAAAGCTTTCCTTCTGCCAGGTTTTGAACACATCTATTTTCTTCCTGGCAGCTTCCTTCACTGTTCAGTTTTCACACTCTTTCTTCCCCTGATCAAGTGCAAGATTCAGTTTTGAACAAGTGCTCTGTTTGAAGGCTGTTTGGTCCAAATCCAGCTTCAGCATAAAGTCCCAGAGGAAGGGAGACCAAGGGCCATGAAGTTGCCAAACAAAAGTGAACACTTGGACCGTACGTCGAGCAGGCACCCAGGTCACCTGGCTGCAGTCTTCTCCACCATGGTGAGATGAATTTTTTTTCCCCCTCCAAAATGTACATCTTAACATCTAAATTCTTGCATGCAAGTTACTGCCTTCCTTTGTCCCCTTCTTTGGTGATTCACTTCCTGTTCCTTGGTGTGGACCTTCCTTGTCCTAGATCTACCTGCTCTGCTCCCATCTGTGTTATGGTCTCCATCATCTTTTACAAGCCACAAAGTAAATCTCTGCAGCCATACCCTGTTCTACTCAAATAGGAGCCTCACTTGATTCTGAGCCCCCTGTGAAGAACAGAGTCTAGTCTCAGACTCCAGTGGGACACCTGCTTGAGTAGAGATGGCTTTCTGCTGCAGATGTTCATCTCCAAGTTGCAAAGAGGTGGCAGAGACAATGAAGAAACTAGGGTGCTCATCCACCCTTCTCTTCATGCATTTTCCAACTGCATGGAACTAGATGGACCAGGATGCCCAAACAGGGCTACAGTAATTGAAAATGGTAGAACTTGGTTGCATCAAACAATGTGGTTGTAGACAGAGAGACCCTCTCACCTGAAAAATTATGTGTAGCTTCTCTACCATGCAGGCAGTGTCATGAAGAAGCAACAGGCCCCTTCATATGTTCCTCATATGTAGTGCTCTTCAGATGTTCATGCTAACCCACATGCAGTGCTACAAACAGTTGTGTAACAAGTGAAGAGATCTCTCCTGACCATGAAAACTGGCCATCTTTGTGCCTGTCAGTTCCTAGAGGTAGCAGAGGTCTCCTGGCTTGGCTTTCCTGTAGGGAGCATTCAGCTGGAGGCAGAAGGGGCAACGGTATTATGCCAGCTCCTGGCATGACTTCATCCTATAGACTGAGGATTTACCTTCCCAGGTGTGAGCTAAGAAAGATACTATGAGAGGAGAGCCAGATGAGATGCTGTCATAAGTCAAAAGGATGGTTGCCGAGCAGGGTTTGTGGGCTAATCGTGGAGAGCCTATGTGAAAGGCTCTCCATTCATTCTAGTAGGGAGCACTTATATTTTCTGGGTTATGCTCTATTCCCACTCCTGTTTAGTGTTCAGTTGTTGGACTGGGCACATTCCTATGTACTGCTTTTACTGGATGTTGCATCTTCTGATATGTCTGCCAGGCATTTTTTTTGCAAATATTTGCATTTATTTCTCTCACATTTTTTAATATTGTTATATTTACTGCTCTCTGATAGGTTGAAAAGGATGTTATCTGCTTTTCATTTGTCATGTTTTGAGCTATTTTCACTTGCTATGTTTTGAGGCACAGTACCCTGACTGCTCCTTAGGAGGCCAGATGCTGAAGATAAAACTCAAATACTTTGGCCACCTAATGAGAAGGAAGGACTCCCTGGAGAAGACCCTGATGCTGGAAACAATAGAGGGCAAAAGGAGAAGGGGACGGCAGAGGATGAGGTGGCTGGATGGGGTCACTGAGGAAGTTGGTGTGAGTGTGAGTGGACTCCTGGGGATGGTGGAGGACAGGAAGGCCTGGAGGAATGTTGTCCATGGGGTCATGATGAGTCGGACATGACTTCGCGACTAGCAACAATTGTGGAAAAGTGACATACAAATAAATGGATGATTATGCCATTATTTACTGGCAACTAATCCAGCACTCCTTCCTGTGCAGAAATGCTACACAAGCTTTCCTGCTGCATTAAAGCTTTACCTGGGCATCAGCAAACTCCCCACCCTTGATGTGCTGCTATCTGCTCTTTCACTCCTGTTCCTCCCATCATTGCCCAATGTCTTGGATCATAGTTTGACCCGCCAACTACAGATTTATCCTCCACTAAATTCAAAATCATCAATTCGTTGCCACAAAATACCATAGGCTTAGAGTGTTTTCAAAGGGGCTTAGAAAAATGAATGGAGGAGGCAAAAATGAGCAGCAGTTACACTCCGTGATAGTAAAATATTGAGATGTATCATGTCCCAAACAGGTGTCAAGGACAAGTGAGGAAAGGCCATATAAAGAACCTCTGCTTATTAATTTCTGGAAGTATCTCATTGTGGGACACGAAAGCCACTTGGTGGGTATTGTCCACTTGTGAGAACTAAGGGACCCCTGCCTGCCCTGAGAAAGAAAGCATTCTTTATGTGGGTCGTTATTCCTATAGATATCCTTCACTATAAAACTGATTATTGTCTACAATAAAAACAAAATACATGGAATCAAAATATATACAGCAAATAAAAATTTAGCATTTAGTAAAACAGCAAGGACTGAAAGTGGTATAGTTAGCAGTGCAGAAATACTGCAAAAATACTGACTGCTGAAGGGTTACAAATGCAGAGAATTCAGTTCAGGCCCTCTCTCTTTTTAAACCTTCTCTTCTTCCCCATTCCTATTGCCCAAGTCCTTTGTAGCCAAGCTGTTTGTTTGTTTAATGTTTTTATATGCCATCCAATACTAAAGTCTCTGGACAGCTTACAAAAAACCAAAACAAAAAACAAAACACCCATATATAACAAACAACACACAACACACTGCATCTGATAAATAATGATAAAATCAAAGATAAAACTAATTAACTGTTAAAATATTGGAAGAATAAAAAGGTCTTCACCTGATGCTGAAAAGAATAAAGCAATGGCACCAGACAAACCTCCCTGGGGAGCATGTTCCACAGTCAGGGCGCCACCACTGAAAAGGCCTTCTCTGGGTAGTCACCCTCCTGATCTCCTTCAAGGAGGGCTCCCAGAGCAGAACCTCTGCCTCAGAACTCAAGGGGTGGGCAGACACATAGGGAAGAAGGCTCTCCTTCCAGTATCCAGGATCCAAGCCATTTAGGGCCTTATAGGTCATAACCAGCACCTTAAATTGAGCCCAGACTTCAATTGGCAGCCAGTGTAGATGATATAGGACTGCATGATATGGTAATATCTGCTGGTCCCTGTTAGCATCCTGGCTGCTCTATTCTGGACCAATGGAAGTATCCAGACCATCTTCCAGGGCAGCTGCATGTAGAGGACATTGCAGTAGTCCAAATGGGAGGTTAGCAGAGCATGGGTCATGTTTCCAGGCACCGCTCACCCAGGGAAGGGCCAGCACCTGGTCAGGGTTGAGGAGCACTCCCACGCTGGCTGAAGGGGGCAGTAATTATATCAGCAAGACATCCCAAGAAGTGTATGTTGGCATTTCAGCTTAAATATTATTCACAGGAATATTATTCCATGGGAAAGTTATCTCTTCAGTCCCTTCAAGATTGAATTTAGGAATGTAACATGGTTTTGCTACATCAGAGCAAAGTCAATCCAGTCCATCACCTGGTTTCCCTCAGTGGCACATGAAATGCCTATGGGAAACTCAGAAGCAGGACCCGTTGCTCAGAAACAACCACAGGGGTGCTATTGTGCCAGGTCTGGCATCGAGCATGGGGATCACTGGGCACTGGCATAGGACCGACACCTAGCATGGGCCCCAGAAGTCCCGCTGGACCCGTTCCTCCTCTGTTGCATGACAGCCAGCTTCTTCAAGGTTCTCACTCTTGCCCAGGCCACAGCAGAGGTAAGGAGGAGGAGCAGCTGCTGTTGACTTGCTCTTGGATCTCTGCTGTCCAGGAAAGAAGTGGGAGCAAAGATGACTGAGGAAGAGAACAAGAAAGGTGATGGCCATGGTGTTGAGAAGACAGACTTTCTGAGGGAGGGCCCCATTGGCGTTTCTGTCCAGTGGCCCTCAGAGGTAGTGCCATCTCACACTTGGGTCTCCCAGAGGATCTGCTTGGGCACTGTGAGAAGGGAATGCTGCAACAGATGGGCATTGGGTCTGATCCATCCCAGCTTTTCTCATGCATCTCACCTGTTGGGCGCTTCTGTGGATGTAGCTGCAGTTGTAGATGGCTTCCTCTAACTCAAGCCCATGATTCCATATCCTGCACTCTGGGATGATTGAGAAGGGATCATGTCCTTCCTCTTTGTGATACCCTTTCAAGTACTTATGGAGAGCCATCCTATCTCCCCTCAGGCTTCTCTTCTCCAGGCTAAACATGCCCAGGTCTTTCCATGTCTCCTCACAGGGCTTTGTTTCCAGTCTCTGGATCATCCTTCTTGCCCTCCTCTGAACCCTTTCCAAGTTGTCAAACAGCATGTTCTCGGGCCATCCCGTGTGTTCCTTGCACACAGAAAAAAACTTCTCAAGAACCTTACTGTCAGGAAACCTCGTGGTCCTCATAGGATCACTTTAGTGAATTAACGGAGATGAGATGTGGAGGTACCAGCTCTTGTGATTATGAAGCTTCTGGATTGGCTAAGCCAGGTATTATTAGTCATGGAAGCTTCTGTCTTTGTTTCTTCTGGCTGCAGAAGCTTCTGGCTGCAGAAGAAGAGTCAGAGGTAGTATCAAGCTAGCATCTTACACCAACAGAATGGCATCCATCTCCACACACATTGCTCCTTTGTGGTTCCCTGCACCCCCTCCCATATCTGCCCAGAGAGTCAGGGGATCCTCAGAAGCAGATTTGGGGGAGCTTTGGATTCCAGCACCATGAAGTCCTCTGAATGGTGCTTGCATTCCCAAATACAAGCATCTTTTCTAGTCTCTCTCGATAACTCTCTCTAATCAAAAGTGGTGCATTTTCAAATGGGGAAAATGTGCATTTTACTCAGCTGAGAATTTACCCCTTCCACCACCACCACAATGGGCTCAAACATGATAATTAAGATGTGGGGAAAGATGAATGTAAGTTTGGGCAACTGAGCAAACATACAGATATGTGCGTTTTTGCTCAAGGTCGCATTTGGGGCTGCAAATGAGATGTGTTAGCATGATTTGTAAATGGCAATGAAATAGTCATTCATCTCTTCACAGCCATGATGCTGCCTGGACAGACCCAGCCTGGATCCAATGACCCACGTCCTGGTAACATCCCATTCAGATGACAGTTGTGCGTTGCACAGTGAGTGTGTAAGTCTTCTCCCCACTCCAGCTGATACAGAGCAAAGCTGCACAACTGCTAACCAGAACTGGGCATTATGAACATATTTTGTCAGTACTCTGATATTTTCACTGGTTTCAAAGCCTAATTTCAAGTGCTTAAAGAGGCAGAGGAAGAAGAAGAGGAATGTTAATTCAGATTTTATTTATCCTAAGTCACATTTTATCTTGCTATTGTATTTACTGGATATTTATTGCTCTGTAAGCTGCCCAGAGACATTTTGTATTGGACAGGTTAGAAATATCCAAATAAATAAATAAATAAATAAATAAATAAGGGGAAGAGGAATGCTATTCTCAAACAGTTCAAACTGCTATTCTTTAACACTGGCTTAGCTCCGTGGGCCTTTCATATGTCAGTTAAAACATTCTTTGTAGGAAGGCATTTGAGCTGTAGATTGTTGCTTCACTGCATGGATTTTCTTGCCAACATTTCAGTTCTGTATTTTAAGTGAAATTTTAAATGGTGAACTGATTGCTTTATCTCCATGGTTAGCCACACTGAGCTCTTCTGAGCAAAGGCAAAATAGAAACGCTAGAAATACACTATTAGACACCCACTTAAGTCACAGTGAGTCGCCATGATTTTAATGAGAGTTACTTTTGAGTAGATATGTATTCATAGTGCAAAGTGTTTTCTGTCTACTTGATTTATATCAATGTTGTATTCTCTGTATTTTGTCTCTTATTCCATGTTTGCTATGTTTATTCCCATCAGCTGCCAGAGAACTCTCATTACAGGATGGTCTTTAAATTGTATTAATCAATATGTAAATAAACAATTTAGGATGTAATCAGATTGAATATGCCATGGGACCCGTGGACTCTTCAAGATGTTAACATTACAGAAATGGATGGAGTCAGACATTGCTCCAAATGGGCTGGTTCGAACGTGTCTATCAGCACCTGCTGGGTGGGACCCAACACCCTACACCTGTTCGGCATCATGTCTGAGCCAGCAGAAAGTGTATGGTAAATGCAGGTAAGGTTTGCCTTAGGAATGGATAAGAAGTGCATCTTAAAAGCAGATTACCCAATGTGTACATCCCAGTAATGAACACAGACCCAAATGTTGATTTTTTTGTTGGGAGTGGATATATCTCCCAACAAAGCTAGTGATGAGATTGGGAATTTTTAAAAAATGCATTTGGAGGCATTTTTAGGACATGCTCCAATGGAGCAAAGCTCAGGGAACCAGGGTTCAGTTTGGATGCCAGGAAGCACTTCCTGACAGTCAGGACCCCAAGGGTATAGAATGGGGTTCCATGGGAGGTGGTGAAGCCCCTTCAGTGAGGGTGTTCAAAGACAGGCTGGACATGCACATGGTGGGGACGTTGTGAGTGGAGCTGGCTAGAGCCAGGGTCAGACTAGATGGCCCAGGAGACCCCTTCTGACTCGCTCTGTTTCTATGTTGCAATAGTTAAGTGCTAACATGAATGTATGCACTTGAACAATGCACATGCACAAAGAAGATTATTTTATTTTATTTTATTTTTTATTTTGGAACACGGAAGGAAGCAATGGACAGATTGATTCCTCTGTGACATGGGTAGAGATCCTCAAATGATCAACTGGGAGAGAATCAGCTGAGCAAACTGGGGAACACTGTTAGCCTGAATAAGGTCTGGCTCGATTCATATACGCCCACTCTGCATGAAGGGTCATGGGACAACCCTTGAATGGGCCAGTTCCTGATTGCACAAAAATATTCTATCCACATTGTTACGTTCCTTCAGATAGTTTGCTGAACAGAGAGAGGGTGGGAGAGCAGGACTGGGACCAGGAGCACTTTCATGCCATCGCCTCGTGTGTCCTGACCTATTCTCAAAAAGCATTGAATTGTGTTCAAAACAAAAGGAAAAAATGCAAGCAAGAGGTATTTGCAAGCAGAGCTTTCCATAACTTCTACATGGCACCCCCTCTTATTTATGCTGTTCTGTAAGCTTCAAGAGAGCAAGAACTATGAGAGGATGTCAGCTACTTCCAGCATTTTAGGAAATTGAAAGTGTCGCCCATGCCTTGTCCCTGAACATTAATACCTGTTCTGTGATTTGCTGGACTCACCTGCTGAATAATGTAGCAAAGGACAATCAATACATGGGCTCGGCTCCCCATAAACCTGGGCAGCAGTTAACTCCGCGGGGATCTTGGCTGTTCCTCAGATGGGCTGTCATAGGGGTGTGTTTGGCTTTCCTCTTCCCCTTAGAGGCTGCCCGAGCATCATTTAACACGACCCTTCCTTTGCTCATCGGCTACAAAGGCGCTTGCCAAGTCAGAGATGGAATGCATTAGATGGAATGAAAATAAGAGGCTTGGGTGAAAAAGGTGTTTAGGAAAACAAAGCAAAAAAACTAATAATACTGAGCTACAAGAGAAGACTTCCTAAGAATTAAAACAAGGGAAGATTTAGGCAGCTAATTAGAGGAAGAGATAGCAATAACATAAAAAGCCATAATGGAAGACAGATACTAGGCATCCAAGAATACCTGCTGGGGAGCAGCATGGCTACAAAGCTAACGAAAGACAATGACTCAAGACGTGTTATCTCAGCCTTCAAAGAAAGGGATAAATCAAGGCATGGAGACAGGCCAGCAGAATCAACAGGAGGGACTGACCCAAACTAACTTCTCTGACTGTATTAGAGGTCTATAGGAGATAGGTCTGGTTTACAGCAGGGCTCATCAAAGGTTTTGAGTTAGTGCTCATGCTTGGAATTTGGAAGGGTTGCTTGCCATGCGCACTGTCACAAAATGGCTGCCATGAAAGGGCTTGCTTTTAACAAAATGGTGGCCACGGGGAGCATTGCAGGCAGATGACTTCTGCTCCTCTAGGAGGCAACCTGGGAAAACTACACACTCTAACTACGAGGCAGGAGTGCTGCCTGCACAGACAATGGTGTCCACACCTGGCCCAGTCCAAGGTAAGGTGAGGATTCCTCAGATGAAAAGCCAGGTATTATGGAACACCAAAATCATGTGGGATACCCTGACACTATGGCTATCCCAGAACCCTCCATATGGGGGGAAACTACCCCAGTCCTTTCAACAGTAGTGCAACCTGATGATTCCTTGGCCAGAGATCCTCAGGAATCTGGATGACCCATAGTATCAGAAGGAGACCGAACACTAGAAAGCACCAGACCCAGGAGGTGCAGCTCTCATCCTGATTCTTCCCCTTTCTCCTAACGAGCAGCATCTCTGTGTGATGTCATCGGCAGGCAGCAATGTGGAGCCTCCTCATGGTCTGCAACAAGAATATCTCTGCTTTGACGGGTGAGGGGCTATCAGGCCAGTGCCAGCTGGTGAAAGACCTTCTGTGCCCTACAAGTCACTTGAACCTCTAAGATCAAGGATGGACCTCCTAGACTATGTGTCAGATTCTCTACAGGAAGTGCGATCCCCTCAGGAAAAAAATACAAATCTGACATGACTTCCCAGGTAAGATGAAACACCTGTGAAGAGGACTTGAAGAACTGGAAACCCAGTGTGCATCTCTCCTTCCCCCATGGCCTGAAAATTCAGCCTCAGTCTTCAGCTTTGTCCTCAGGTGTGGGGCACCATCCCTCCCATCCCTTTCCTCCCATGGGCAGGAGACAACAGGATGACGTTCAATGTGGATAAGTGCAAGGTCTTGCACTTGGGGCATAGGAACAGGTGTCATAAGTACAGGTTAGGTGACAAGTGACTGGAGAGCAGCACTTGTGAAAGGGACCTTGGGGTACTGGTTGACTGCAGGCTAAACATGAGCCAGCAGTGTGATGCGGTGGTCAAGAGGGCGAACGCCACCCTTGGTTGCATAGCCAGAAGTGTGGCTTCTAGATCGAGAGAGGGATTGCTGCCACTCTATACTACTCTGGTGTGCCCACAACTGGAGTATTGTGCTCGGTTTTGGGCCCCTCATTACAGAAAGGATATAGCCAGGTTAGAATCAGTGCAGCGTAGGGCCACAAGGTTGGTGGCCGGTTTGCAGGGGATGCCGTGTGAGGCAAGACTGAGGGAACTGGGTCTCTTCAGCCTGGAGAAGAGGAGACTCAAAGGGGATATGTTGGCAACATACACGTATGTGAGGGGATGTCACATGGAGATGAGTAGAGACCTGTTCTCCCCTGCAGAGGAAGGCAGGACATGCTCCAATGGACCAAAGCTCAGGGAAACAAGGTTCCATTTACATGCCAGGAAGCACTTCCTGACAGTTAGGACCCTGAGGGTGTGGAATGGGCTTCCATGAGAGGTCGTTGAGGCCCCATCAGTGAGGGTGTTCAAAGACAGGTTGGGCATGCACATGGTGGGCATGTCGTGAGTGGAGCCAGCTGGTGCTGGAGGTTGGACAGGATGGGAGACCCTTGGGAGACTCCTTCTGACTTGCTCTGTTTCTATGTTTCTATGTACTTCCATCCCCTCCCCCTTCTCCTTTCATGCTCAGATCCTGTGTCAGTCTTCCCAGATCCTTCTTTGTCCCAGAAAATGCTTCCATTGTCTGGTCAAGGAAAGGTTATTTTAAATGTGCCTGAAACAACTAAATCTGTTTTCTGTTCATATTTATTCTAATGAAGGTTCAGGATCCCCAACACAGATCTTAAAAAACTGACTACCCATCAAGCTACCACTTCAGTACAGGCTGAGGTTCTTGTCCAACCCTGGAGGGGAGAAAATGAAAAGAAAATGATGTAGCTACATGTGTGTTTTGGCTCTTAGATGGCAATATACAGGAAGGGAAAAAAGATGCTGGAATTTACTCAAAATCACTTTGAAGGAAGTGGTATGTGTCCTAGTTTCCCCATCTTCTTTTGTCTTCTCTAACAACTCCTATTCATCCAGGAGAAATTTCCTCTCTGCCGTGTGGAGTGCCAATTCCTGCCAATCTCACATCTGGATGCCAGAAACCATCATGCAGTTCCATATTCAGTTCCCATAAAAAGGTGTATCAAGTGTTGTTGAACTTCATCATTCTCTCCAGGGAAATAATCCTTGGAAAAATGAGTGGTCTGTATTATGTGTTTTACCTCTCCCACATCTAACTGAAAAGCATAAAGACCTTGGTTCATTCTGAGAATCAAGTGTTTCTATTCTCTTCCCTCAATAGTCTCCTATCATGGTATTTCATCAGTCAGTTCCCATACCTCCATCATCACTTTGTGAGAAAAATCATGGGAAGAGTGAATAGAGGACTCATATTTGCTAAATTACTCCCCCTTTTCCCATCATGGTTCCAATCCATACTCCAGAACTGAAGGTCTGGGTACTGATTCCAAATCACAAAGGGGTTGAGTTATTTGTAAACCATGATTTGAATAGGTTGCCTTGCATGTATGATAGACAATGTGGTTTAGTGGTTAAAATGGCAGGGCTCGGATTCAGAAGTCCTGGGTTCTTGTCCCTGCCCAACATGGAGCCGACTGGGTGACTGGGCCAGTCACCGGCTCTCAGTCCAACCCACCTCACAGAGTTGCTGTTGATGTTGTGGGAATAAGATTGAGAGCAGAAGGAAGAGAATGATAGAAGCCGCATTGAGTTCTTAAAAAGAAAGAAAAGGATGAGATATACATTGAATAAATAAATACATATGGGTGAATGGATCATCCTCCATCTTGACCGTAGCAGCCATGCATAGGGATCATGCACATTCCATTTCTAACTTAATCTGCCCTTAAGAATATAAATAAATAAATAATAAGCACTCCACAGATGCATTAACATTTAAATAATATTAATACTATTCCGACTGTCTTTTCCCCCTCAAATCTTCTAAATTTGAGGTGTGGGTTTGCATGCATGCATTCATTTTTCAACACATTCTGATATGACTTTGTGCCAGGAATGAATTCCAAAACGTGCAACACTGGAAGATAGCTACAGTCTCATCCTCCCACGCATCCGTTCAGCAAGTGTATGTACACAACACTGGGAAAACCCTATGTAAGTTTAGACAGAAAATTGCCCCGTTCCAAAATGCCTGAGCCAGCTATGTCACCAGTTATAAACCCCTTTTCTGTTTCAGCTTGCATAGGATTGTAACTTGTAGATCTTGAATCACAAAGAGCAAATACCTCAGTGGTCCTTACAACAGATTAAAATAGCTCAATATTAATTGGCTGTAGTTTTCTCAGCTCCTAAGTGAAGGACTATCAATCATTCCAGTCACCTCTTGGCCGAACCCATGAGCAGGGATGCTGGGAGCCAATGTAGGACCCGCATCTTAGAAAATAGGTGCTTTTTTCCCCAATCAATCCTTTCTTAATTTTAAGACTTTCCCCAGCAATTTAGGTATAATTAGGTAATTTTATGTCTTGGTCCTAATGGTGGGACAAGGTGCTTATTGATGAATTTAATCCATATCCTCCTTTTCTGCCCCCATAATGTTACTCAAGGAAGCTAATCCTAAAATTGGGATTAAAACTAGCATCTTAATTAAAATAGAGCATTGAAAATAATTAAAATCGCAAGAAAAATAAGCAGCTCCATTTTAAAAAAATGGCCATGTTTTCTTACTTTGGCTGTGTTGAATTCAGTTCAGTTTATAGCTTGATCAACATCCAGACATTTGCATAAAAAACAAAGCAAGAAGGATAGAAGACATGGAGTGTCAGCAGCAGCTAGATAATGCTAATAGACAAAGTAATACTTTAACAAACTGCAAACAACTAATAGTACCTGAAATGTGTTAAATTAACTAAAATAACTCAATGGCCTATAATACAATCAAACAAATAAACAAAAATGAAAACAAAAACACAATCAAAGCTCTCTTCCCTAGAGCCAATTTAACAAATTTATGTCACAAAGTAATCTGTCCCAGCCAATTAAGTCAAATTTTGCTTTGAGCAGGATTTATTTCCAGTGGCAGCAGTAAAGGGATCAAGGCACTGCTTTCTCAAAACTAGTGAGCATTTGAGAAGAGAGTAAACTACATCCTATATCTTTGGTTTGCAAGTGGACAATGTCTATTAACCCTAAGATGGACACTGTACCAGCCCTTAACCTCCCATCATTGCAGGGGGTTTGATTTACATTGACTGAAGACCACAGTACAGATATGGGGGTAATTTCCTGCCAAGGGCTATAAGGTATTTCTTTATCCTGTTGAAACAACTCTTTGCAGCATATTGAGACATTGGTACACATAGTGATGGAGCACAGGGGTTGCTTTTCCTCTCTCCCCACAGCTCTATGCCATACTTTCTGAAAGCTCCAACATCTCTTGTATGTTAGAGCAACGCAGTTTGAAGACTTTGGCAATACAGATGCGGGGATGACTGGCGTGTTGGCCCAGTCCCAGATAATCACATGCAGCTCCCCACCACATGTGTATGAGAGAACACAAGACACATGGAGTCTTGTGTTCAGTTCTGGGCTCCACATTATAGCCAGGTTGGAGTCAGTGCAGCAAAGGGCCACAAGGATGGTGGCCAGATTGCAGGGAAAGCCATGTGAGGTGAGACTGAGGGAACTGGGTATTTTTGGCCTGTAGAAGAGGAGACCCCGAGGGGATCTGTCAGTGACATATAGGCATGTGAGGGGGTGTCACATGGAGGTGGGTAGAGACCTGTTCTCCCCTGCAGGACATGCTCCAATGGAGCAAAGCTCTGGGAACCAAGGTTCGATTTGGAGGCCAGAAGCACTTCCTGACAGTCAGGACCCCGAGGGTGTGGAATGGGCTTCCATGGGAGGTGGTTGAGGCCCCATTGGTGAGGGTGTTCAAAGATGGAATGGGCTTCCATGGGAGGTGGTTGAGGCCCCATTGGTGAGGGTGTTCAAAGATGGAATGGGCTTCCATGGGAGGTGGTTGAGGCCCCATTGGTGAGGGTGTTCAAAGATAGACTGGACATGCACATGGTGGGCATGGCATGAGTCGCGCCGGCTGGAGCCAGGGGTCAGACTAGATGGCTCAGGAGGTCCTTTCTGACTCGCTCTGTTTCTATGTTTCTATGAGATAGTACATCTGCAGAAGGGTTCCTAGACCCCTGAAGTGTGTGAAGTGACAAGGGTATATATGATTCATGGTGAAGCTCATCTCCTTCTCCCACTCCTTGATTTAGCTGATATGCTCGGAGAGACGCAAATGGTTTTCTTCATAAATCATCCTAACATCTCCCATTTGCAACCCCAACTGTGAGCATGAGTGGAGTGGAAATTTTTTTCTTTCTCTCTCAGAAATATTTTTAAATTCCTGAATTTGTGATCATGTTTGAAATTGTGCATTTCTAAAATTGCTTAATGTGCATTTTATAGTATCTTAACACTTTAATCAAAATGTTTATTTATTCAAATTTATTTAAAGTTTTATATACTGTCCCATTACTGGCATCTCGGGTTGCAGTTGGAGTTTGAAGTATATAAAAAGATGTGTACCTTCCCTATGTAGATGGAACAAAAAGCATGTTAAAAGGAAGGAAGGAAGGAAGGAAGGAAGGAAGGAGTGAACTAGAAGGAAGGAAGGAGCAAGCCAGAAGGAAGGAAGGAAGGAAGGAAGGAAGGAAGGAAGGAAGGAAGGAA
>JAIXND010000762.1:3140616-3152045 GCA_023646645.1 Varanus salvator macromaculatus
GAAGGAAGGAAGGAAGGAAGGAAGGAAGGAAGGAAGGAAGGAAGGAAGGAAGGAAGCCAGCCAGCCAGCCAGCCAGCCAGCCAGCCAGCCAGCCAACCAGCCAGCCAGCCAAATGAGCCTGAAAATGACTTTCAGAGAATTTAGACAAACAGAGACATCCATTCCTCTGTCTTCTCTAGCTCAGATTGGTTGCCAATGTCTTTACCAATGTTTTAATCCTGACTTTCTCACCCACATACACACAAAGAACAATGAACATAGCACTATTTATTAAGTCATTGGACTTCCTTTTCCTGTTAAAGGGAGGGTCCTGACTGCAAAATGCCCCACCGTTTGAGTGAAGATATGGAAGGTCAAACACACCTTGGGTGGCTTTGAAGCTAAAGAGAATTTCAATAAAGAAACAAAAGTAAAACATCTCTATTAAGAAAGGAATTTGTATTCCCATTCTGTTTACCGATCGCCTAAGCCAGTCCATTCTGTCTTAGCACCACTCTTTTAAAAATGGAAAACAAGAAGCAACATGCTTAAACATTGTCGGAGCACATTTCTGTTTGCTCTTTCTCTGTGTGTGTCAATCAGTCCATCATCCAGCCATAAGCAACACCCAGAACCACAGACATTGTGCAAAATACACTCCGACTTCCATGCCTCCTGTGGGTAAGCGATGGGGAAGGTAGAGAACTGCTGAGGGCTGGTTGTGATGCTCGTGTCAGTATCTCCTCAATGATAAGCTCAGCAACCCCATCACGAGTCTCAAGAAAGTCATTTTGTATGCTAATTACCTCCCTCAACCGGCACATCCAATTTAATGTGTCATTTGAGATTCAGAAACTTGGCGCGTGCACAAGATTTGAATAACTGATTGTGAATACACACTGAAAGCCCTGTCGATCTGCTGCTTAAAAGATGATCACGCAGGTTGTTTTCTTTAACACAGAATCTGTGGCAAATCCATACTTAGCATTATCAGGCTGCTTTTTCCAGGAGGCTCGTGGGTTTTAATCGAGCCATGAAGGTGCCAGAGGTTGTGATCTAGCTTAGTGAGCTACCTTCGGTCTGCATGAGCCTAGATCTCTGAACTCCATGCAGGCAAGGAAAGGAGTGAAGCTCTGCAGCATCAGTTCTTGTGATGAGCAGACTGTGTGAAGGAACTAACTCTCCTCTGCTCATTGCACTTCTCCACCCTGGCCTCAGCAGCAAACTGAGCTGAAGCCCGTGGACCCTCGCAGGACTCTGGCTGTACCCCAGCAACCTTTTCCGCAGCATGTGCAGCCCCCCAAAAACCTGCGGGTCACCTGTGTGATGGAAAGATGTTCCTTACATGATGCTCATGCAAGCTCAATTCCTGGTAGGTGCCCACAAGAATGTTCTGCCTGCTCAGCTGGACTCACAGCTGCAAGAAGCCACACCCCAGTCTCAGGAGAATCCCGCAGAGTGGATTCCTCACACATCCATATTCATGCCTACCTTGCATTTCATCCAGGAGTTAAAAATACCCCAGTCCTGCTTCTGAAACTGACGGCAAGGATTTAATCAAAGAGGACTGTTGAGCCACCCATAGCCCTGTCCTTGGCTCAGAGGTAGGGCACCTGCTCTGCCTGTGGAAGGCCCCAGGCTCAGTCCCTGGCATGTCCAGGTATGGCAGGAAAACATATTCCTGAAAGCCTGAGAAGCTGGGGCCAGGCAGGCCACTGCACCAGGTCGCCCGTGGTGTGAGCTGGAATCAGGCATTTTCATGTCCCTGCCCCCCATTCCACTGCTTCCATGCAAGCTTTCTCTTCATTTGTGGTACTTTCCCCCAGGACTGCATGGATCCAGCGATACTCAGCAGTCTCACCTTGTGGATCTTTGTTAGAACAGCCAGGAGGTCCAGGCATAACTGGAGGCAAAATAGGGGAGTCCAATGAAAGGGGGATGTTTGGCAGATAGGTCACTCCACGTGCAAAGTTTGAAAGGTTAGCCAAGCCTGGCATGCATCCCCAGTTCATGCGTCAGCCCTTCATGGACTACATTGTCCATCCTGCTGGGAGCTCAGCATACAGTGAAGCCCCGAGCTTCCTCAGTAGTTCCCAGTTCCACTGCCAATCTTGCAGGTTCCATGCTATGGAAGTTATTTGATTTTATTTAGTATACTTTGCCAGAAAGGGAAAAGAGGGAGAGGAGAGGAGAGGAGAGGAGACTGGTACACAAGCTGGAAGGGAACAAGCGAAAAATGCGAAACAAGCGAAACAAGCGAAAAATGAATAAACAATAAAATTGGAGAATTAAAAATTGCCAGTAGTAAAATAGAAATATCAACACATTACATTAAAAGTCTCGGTTCAATATCAGGTGTGTTTGTTCGTTAGTTTGTTTTAAAATTCCCCCCATCACAAGAAGGACATCTGAGCTTCCACGCATTCAGAGTCACTCTAGCCGTCTTGCAAGAAAGGGACGGGTGAAATGGGTCCCTGCAGGCTTTCCCCAATGAGCCAGTCTTCTGCTCCTGTGATCTCTCGCTCGTGGCAGCTGGTGGGTCCTTAAGAGGATGCTGTGTCCTCCCAGCACCTCTCCTGTATTTTCTAACCATGTCTGGGGGCTTTCTTTAGAGAGGGGATAATGCAGTGTTTTCCTGGACAATACCATCACACTGCCTTTATATCCCACTACTTTTTCTCTGGTGAGGGGCCCCATGGGCAGCTTACCTAGCTCCATTTTATCCTCACAACAACCCTGTGAGGTAGGTTAGACCAAGAGTGAGTGACTGGCCGAAAGTCACCAGCATGCTCCATGGCTGAGAGGGGACTTGAACCCAGAACTCCCAGTTCCCCAGTACAACACCCTCACCACCCCACCATTCTGGCCCATAGGATGCCGGGATCTGCTATGGAAACCTTGTGTAAGGCCTGCCTTCCACATCATTCCTTGTGCTGTACAATGGACTTCATAGGGACATAAAGAAAAATAGAGGAACCCCTCAGGAAAAGCCTCATGCAGAAGGATTTCTTCCTACTGCAAACAACATGGAAGAAGTAGAGAAGTCCCTGGAATTTTTAAAACTTAGAAGCAGTTTAAGTTTTAAATGGGATACAGAGGAAGTATCCTGTACTTCTTTCACCTCCATTATCTTGAAATAAAAAGAAATATATATTCTTTTTCCACTCAAAAGGCTGTTATTTGAATCACAGGATGACAAATGGAGGTCTGTATGATCCAATGCTTGCATGTATGTGCAAGGTGGTTTTTAATATTTAAAAGAGAGAAGCATGCACCACACAAACACACATGCGCACACACAGCCCTGGGGCCGAACTGGGTCAATCTCAGTGGTGCGTGATTTGAACAGATCAAAGGAGGGACTTCTTTGCACCATGCACAGTTAAATTACGGAATGTACTTCTGCCAGGTGCAGTGACCTTAAGCCATTTGAATTACTTTAAAGGGAGATTGGAAAATTCATGAGGTGATTCTGGAGCACAGAAGGGGCTAATGCCCCTTCCCAAGCTGAACCAAAATTGCAGGTGTGACTTTGCAGCTGGAGGGACATTAGAGATGTACAAATGTGGGAAACTCAAGGAGCTTCTGCTAATTCCACCTTGAGGCTCCTTCTGTCTCATGGCCAGATCAGGTACCGGGCTCTATTTGTCCTGGAAACATCTGTGCCTTTTCATACCCTTCTTTTTTCCCATGTGTGCCTTTGAAATGTACCCATTCTTCATTTTTCATTTTACATTTTTCAAAGGTATGTATTTTGTTATGGACTTCCCCACCCTGCAAATGTATGCCAGACACAAGTTTTTCTTTCTTTATGCTGCAAAGCAGAAATCACACTGCGAGCTCAAAATTCAAGGACTTCAACCAGAGATTGCATTCAAGCCCAGGTTCATTCCAGAAAATACGAGCTGAGCTATCCTAATCAGTACTGAGCCGAAACAGATTTCTCATGCATTCCTGCAGAATGAGCTTGTGGAATTAGGTAGTCATCGTACAAAGAGTTTTTGCTCAGCTCAAACAGTGGTGGATCCCAATGCAAATCTCTCCTTTCTCCTCTAACTGCACTCTGAGGTGTGCTGTGTAGGTGAACTGCTATTCGAACAAATGTCATACTGATCTGCCAGAGCATGTGACAATAACATTTGCATGCTGAAGACATGCGTCCTTGGAGAACAAGGAGGAAATAAGGAAATAGTACACATAATAACCACAAAGCAAACAAGAGGATGTCTCTTTCTTCTTTTCTTTTCTTTTCTTTTCTTTTCTTTTCTTTTCTTTTCTTTTCTTTTCTTTTCTTTTTTCTCTTCTCTTCCTGAATCAGCCATATTTATCTAACTCAGGAAAAATTGAGTCTGAACCCGCAGAGGCACTGATATTTCTGCTCAATTTAGATTTTAAAATAAATGAAGCAAGTGACATGAATAGAGTTCAAGTGGTGTTAATTTGATTCTAAATGTGGGACTTAGATTGTAAATTCTGCCCTTTCACCTCTTTGGAAAAGGAAGTGGTTGGGTTTAGGCCAAATGCATATCCTTAAAAAATCCCTGTGGATATAAACATGCACACCCTTTAATATAAACTTTTATGCAGGATGTATTTTGAGGAAGCTGGGTAGAACCCGTTTTGTTCGGGAAGTTGGATAGCAGGACTTTCACTCCTGGGGTCAAGAGTTTAGCTCCACTGCATGGTTTGTGCTCAGATAAGTTCTTTCTTGTAGGAAACAATGGCAGACATTGATTTATGCAGAAGACAAAGGAGTCGGAGACTGAACATGTTCAGTATTCCTCCCACGATGGACAACCAAGCCTGCTACTTCCTGCATGGTCCCAGCTTCATCTCCACAGCCCCTTCCAGGTTTGGTGTCTTCATCACACTAGAGTATGGCAGAATGTTGGGAAATGGGTGGAAGTGCAGATCTGGAAGACAGTTAGATGGACAACAGTCCTGTTCAGGCATGAACCTGAATGTGTGAGGGATTCAGATATGTCCTGGGGCTCAGCTGTGGGCCTTGTCAGTGCCGTCTTAAGGCACGGCTCATCTTTTCAGAGTTCTCATTTGTGTTGAGGTTTCAGCTCCAGTTCCAGTGAATGCAACCAGAACTTTCTTGCTGACCTTACTGCTTCCTCAAGGCAAGTTCTGAACTGGGGAATTGGGCAGCTGGGGGCATCCAGACACACAGGGCATGGTTCCAGCATGCCTTGCTGCATTCCAGTACACATTTGAAGCATGCATACATCTAAGCGAATATCTGAATAGGGGTTCTATAAGTCTGGGTCAGACAGTACCCCTCTCATTTCATTGGGTCATTCTCAGAGTCAAAGTAGACATTATTTAAAACCTGCATATAACAGACACATCCTTGGCCTTGGCCTTGGTCTTGGTCTTAGCCTCCTCCTCCTCCTCCTCCTTCCATTTTTACTTAGATTAGGGGCAGGGGATGATCAAGATTTGAGTCTAGACAAAAATTAAAAGAAAAAGACCTAGCTGCTGGATATTTATTATGATTTATTCATATACACATAGTCCACTTTTCCTGCCTTTTGTGAGCCCACCTTCTCTCCATGTTACCTTCTCTTGGGAAGGATGGCAAATCACACCATTTCCCTAACCCAGCCAGGCCCAGCCTGGAGAATGCTATCAGCTGCTTTCCTGCTGTGGCCTCTGCTACAGAGGAAGGTGACCAGCAGGGCTGCTGGGGGCAGCTGCCCATCCTCCATTGTTGTGTCAATGTGCTGAGACCTCATGAGGACTCAGAGCTATGGGACTGGATTCCTCCTTCCACCACCCTGCAACCCTCCTTCCAGAGCCCGCCTGGGTTGCAAAATACAAGTGTTAGGGGGAAGGATTATACACTAGTGGCACCATCAGCAAAGAGAGGGAGAGAGGATCTTTCTACTATGGTATTTATAGCAAGTGAGCTCAGGCTGAGCCTGAGTTTCCCTGTGACTTCTTCTGCCTTGATTCAGAAGAAATATCCAGAGTTGTTCCAGTTAATTTATTGGAATGTGTGAAGTTAGCCTAGGACTTGCTTAGTGAGTCACCATCAGAACTATCAGAAATTCCAAGGGTAACCAGAACAACTTTGGAGAAGAAGAGAAATATCTTCAGGAGGGTTGTGGACATCCATAACTGACGTTCACCTAGATTCCTCCCCAGTGATGTCTCTTGTTGGAGCAGATGGGCTTGATTGATTTAGGCTGATACGGTGAGACTTGAATGCAGCCTAACATTTAGAGACAAAAGAAGGGGCAGACTCTCTGAGGACATTTGCTTTTCTTACTGGGATTCCTTTGCCATCTCTAGAGAGTCCTCAATATTCTGCTTGAGTGGAATTATCTAAAGTCATGTTCAGCTTTATTTTACATAACATCTGGTGAACCCATCCCAGAGAAACTGGTCATCTTCTCAAGACCCTTTTGGTTTTTCATCCTTTGTTGTTGTTCCTAGTCACGAAGTCGTGTCCGACCCATTGTGACCCGGTGGACAACATTCCTCCAGGCTTTCCTGTCCTCCACCATCCCCCGGAGTCCACTTGCACCCACACTGACTGCTTCAGTGACTCCATCCAGCCACCTCATCCTCTGCCGTCCCCTTCTTCTTTTTCCCTCAATTGTTCCCAGCATTAGGCTCTTCTCCAATGAGTCCTTCCTTCTCATTAGGTGGCCAAAGTATTTGAGTTTCATATTTCAGATTAATACAAGTTTGGTAAGACTGTGGATGTTTGGAAGCTCACCCCACACCTAAGCTTCCTCCAAACTGTCTTTCCCTCCCAAGAAGCAAAACCGTCAAATTCTCTTCAAAGAGTAAAAGAGGAGGTGGTTGTTTTGCTGTGCTTCTGTACTGCCATTCTATAAAGAGGAACCCTCTTTACTCTCTCCCATCAAATACTTCCCCCACACAAACACACTTTCTCTTTCTTACCCCCTTGTTCTGAAATAAACCAACTAGCAATGATGAAAACAAGTTAATGCAAGTTATTTATGTCAACTCATCCCTCAAATTATTTCCCCTCCGGTAAATGCTTGAGCTTGAGGAAGCATTTCCTTCCTGATGAAGTGTGAGTTTCCGTGGTGCTCAGCTTGCTCAGTAATTATGGCTGCGAAGCTGAAGTGGGGCTTTAAACATTTGACTCTGCTCAAGTTATGCAGAAATATTTAAGGCTCAAGCGAGTTTACTACTGGTGTGGTCGGAAGGGATGCTTTATGGTTTATCATAATGTTTGATCAGGTGCTTTGGGGTGCAGATTGTGGTGGATGGTTGTTGTTTTTTAAAGAAAAGGAGAACCAGTTGGGTTTTGTCCTGGGAGATTTTGGGCGGATTTTGATCACTTGTCAGACTGTTTTTATGATTAACCAGAGGGTGGAAAGACAGCCTCTCTAATTCAGTCTTAACAGTTGCATATGTTTCAAGATGTCTCTGGTGGGTTAAGCATTATGAAGATTTTGAATCTTTCTCCCTCGTTTTGAATTATCTTCATTTCATTCCTGCTCTTTCCACTTCCATCTTCACTCTCTTCCCCCACTCATGCCCATTGCAAAAAAAGCAATAAGCCTGTCAAAGGAGGAATTAATTAGCCAAATCAATCAGTCAGTTTTATTAAGGAATTACAAAGCCCAAGTGCAACATCAATTATTTAGATAATGGGACATCTCAAAGCCCTTTCTTCTCCATTATTGATAAGCCACTACCCATCATTCTGACTGTTTTAGGACTTATTTAGCTGTGAATGAAACCCAGGTCCTCCAGCCATAATGCACGTCAATCATCAACACAATTCACAACTTTTCATTAAACCGGTGAACCTAGGAACCACTCTTCCTTGCAAACTCAACTCATTCTTGCACTGGTGCAGGATGTTGCCTTTCAGATCTGCTCTAGGCATCTCTTTCTTTCTCTATTAATTTATTTCATTTCGATACAGTCCCACAGCTGCAGTTGTCAAGGTGGCTCACAAGAATCCTTTAGATTCTTGCTTATATTTTAAAGTAAGTTGTTCGCATGTGGAGAACCCTGAAGCTTAAATTGGAGCTAGTGGGTAGGCTAAATGTGGATCTCTCTGAATTGGAGAGATTGCTTCTGTTTGCAGGAAAATACTAGGTGCAGGAATGACCCAGGTCATGCGACTGCCAGGGAATATCTGTGGACAGACCATTGTCCATTGCCATGAATCTCCTGAAGGTGCAGTCAAAGAGGCAATGGAGAAGCAGTGGACTTACTGCTTGGCAAAATATGCTGGATGTCCTGTGGCACATGCAGAGGGTGTACAAGTCCCATCATTTCAGGCACTTGTCATCCATGCGCACGCACCTGTTCCAAGTGGATTATACATGGATAAATGCTGGTTTATTATTTCTGTCATTGTTAAGCTAGGATTTTTCTTGTAGCAGACTCTGCTGTTTTCCTGGGTTCTCTGCTGGTCTTCAGAGTTGGCTTGGATCCCTGAAGTCTCCCTTGGAGCGACCAGGAAATAAATGGCATTCTCTTGTCCCTCCCTTTTGTGGCAATGGGTCTGGTGGGGGGGACCTGATACCTTTCAAAGCTAGTCCCAAGTGTTGAAAGAATGTCCCCATCAACTGTTGATGTGCTCCTTATCAGCCTTCAGTTACTTCACTTACCTTTTTGGAGGGAGTTGGAGCAGAGGTGGGAAGGTGCAGAGGAAACAGATAAGGGAAGTTCCTCTCATCTTCCAGCTTTCTGGTTATCCTGACATGTTAGGCAAACATGTCCCAGGGTGCACACCCCAGGGGACTAAAGAGGAGGTGGGGGTCTTCTGAAACTCTATTTTAAAAATGCTACATCCGCATATTTACGTGGCCACTTGATTCTGTACATGAAAAGCAGCTTCAGGGACAAGTTGCTACACTTCACCACTTGGTATACTGGACATCTATAGTATCCTGCTGAGCACTGAGGAGACCTGCTAAGGTGTAGAAATGCTCTGCCACCTTCCTGCTACACAGGTGGACTGCCATGTTCAGTTGGGCATGAGGTTGCCATTGGAAATGACACCTCTGTGTAGAGTCGTCCTCCTTCGCATATATTTTAGGTGCTCTTACCCATGGTGGGCCACTGTCATCTTGTGCATCTCCTCACCTGCTCCATTTCAGGAATGGCCACCGGTTAGTGTCGTAGAAACAATTCAAGTAAATACTCCTACAGGTGATGGGAGAAGGGTCAAGACCTGGCACTGGGCTAGCACTTCAGGTGTGGCAGCCCTGTGCCATTACAGTCTTCAGAAGATTTTTTCTGTACCACCCTTCATGATGCTTTCCCTGAACAAGGTTGCATCCAGGATTGGGGGCAATCCTGGGAGGAGCAATGGTTGATGCAGCAAAAAGAAGACCCATCAGCCTTCTTGCAGTGGAACTCCTCCCCCCCACCCCCACACACTCATTTTACTCCATCACCATGTTGGGGAACAAAATCCACTCCTCTCTCATGCACAAGATGATGAAGAAGAAGATGATTTTACTTCTATACCATACCCATAACCCACAGGGCTCTCTGGGTGTTTTTCCTTTTCAACAATAAAAACAAATACACATTTTCAAACAATTGGGATTCCAAATGCATTCTGCAATACATTCCAAATGCATTTCCAATAACAATAAACCAAATATAAAAGTATCTGCCATACAACAATACACTAAAAATTAAAAATACAGATTAAAAACACTGAAGACCTCAAAACAAAGGCTAATAAATTAATCCCAGAAACAACAGTCCGCCTTAGTCTACTGGCCAGAAATCCTAGTCCTGAGCAGGCTTCAAATGGGAAGAAGAAGGACCCTGGCAGTGGGAGGGCCGCCTCCAAGACGGTTCTCCAAGTTGGGTTGCGGCGCATGCTCACCTGCCCCCTCCCTTTGCTGTTCCAACACCAGTTGCTGTCACCAACTGGCAAGGGGACAAGTTTGTGATGGGCTGTGGTGGAGGAGAGGCAAGTCTCTGGAACAGCAAGCACACAGCGTGGTGAAGGGTGGAGAGCATTTTTTTTTCATCTGAAACTTGATAGTGGGCTTGACTTCATCAGCTTTGACCACCATGTTCTCATTTTGAGTAAGAAGAGAAGGGAGCTTGCCAGCTTTGTTCAGGCCAGGATCAAGGACCTGGGAAGTCTTCTAAATTAGGGACTCCGAGGCCAAGAAAGCTTTGCCCCCTTTTGCCAGATTTTTCACTAGTTTTTTATTCTTACTGAGTTTCCTCACAGCCTCTGTGTCCATATGACGCACGAGGCTATGCGATGGGATGGCATACAAAAATTCTAAATGAATAAATAAACTGCTTCAGCCCCATCATGGTGCTGCTGTTCCCCCAGTACACAAATCAAGAATTTAGGCTATGCAGCAGCCTAGAGCCTGACAGTGCCAGATAGGTGCTTATCTTTCCCTCGATCATAATTTTGCAACCTGATCTGCAGCTCCACAGTTTCCAAAACTTGCGTGGCTTTGTCTGACTTTCTTGAAGGACTTCCCATACTGCTTCACACACAGCATCACGACACACTTGCCTTCAGCCACGAGACAGTAACTGCAATGCTCATTTTGTCCCTCTTCCTCTTAAATGTAACATGCATCATGGTTGGTTAGTACTTCATAAATAGTCCTCTGTGTTTGGTGAACATGGGTAAGGTCATAGAAATCCTTCCTGGATCAGAGCAGCGATCCACCTAGTCCTCTTCATCCCATTCACACAATGAGCAGCAAGCTGAACAGGGAAGAGCCACAGGAAGGCAATTAGTGCAACCACAACTTTGACTTGTCTCTGCCTCTGATGCTGGAGGTAGCATTCATTCATTCATTTACCATATTTTTTGCTCTATAAGACTCACTCCCCCCCCCTGCTCAAAAGTAAGGGTAAATGTCTGTGCGTCTTATAGAGCGAATATGTGTGTGCAGTGAGTCTGCCAAATGTGCAGCCCATGGGGAAGTGATGGGGAATGTGCCTGTGATGATGTGCCCATTTGAGTCAGAATATTTTTTTTCTTGTTTTCCTCCTCTAAAAACTAGGTGCGTCTTATGGTCAGGCGTGTCTTATAGAGTGAAAAATACGGTACTCATCACTGAGGTCGTCATCAGAGGCCCTTCTCCATATTCCTCTCCTCAGTGAGACAAGAGGAGGGACAGTAAGGCGAAGGGCTTTCTCCATAATAGCACCCCAGTCATGTAACTCACTCCACTCTGCGTTTTGGTTGGCACCAACCCTTTACTCTTTCAGGCACCAGTTAAAAACTTACCTTTCTCGTGATTATTTTGGCAGGTGAGCTGTTTCGGTTTCTTGCTTTTAATGGTCTTAATGGTTGACTTTGCTGCTTCGTTATAATTTGATTCTAATGTCAGATAAACATTCTAGTGCATATAATTTTATGTTATTAGTGTATTTCAACATAGTAAGTGTTCGCCTTTCTTTCTTTCTTTCTTTCTTTCTTTCTTTCTTTCTTTCTTTCTTTCTTTCTT
>JAIXND010000762.1:3152055-3172232 GCA_023646645.1 Varanus salvator macromaculatus
CTTTCTTTCTTTCTTTCTTTCTTTCTTTCTTTCTTTCTTTCTTTCTTGATTTTATTGTTTCCTTATTGGTTGATTTAATATTGTGATTTTATGAATGAATTGTACTGTTTTAATCGTTGCTAATTGTTGTTTATTATCTTGTGAAACACCCAGAGAGCCGATGGCTAATGGGGCAACATACAAATCAATCAAACAAACAAACAAAGAAACAATTTATAGCACTTGCATGTCATTCTAAGCAGATTCGGTAGCAGTGAAAAATTAAATATTTTTTTTTAATCAAATAAAATTAATGTTCAAACCCATGGCAAAATGCAGTGATTAGATTTTGTTACCCATTCCAGGGTGACCAGAATGGTTCTTATTCCAGGGTGACAGACTTCTATATGCCTTTCCTTCTTGTAGCTCCAAACAAACAAGTTATGGTGAAAATGGCAAGATTCTTAGCTTGCACTGGCAAAATAAGATCCATTTTTGTATTAGAGCTCTAACTTTTACAGATTTCAAAAGAATATGCATAATGGATTATTTATTAATTTTGATGTTACCATTATAGAATGTTTTGATGCTGGGAATGATTGATGGCAAAAGGAGAAGGGGACAGCAGAGGATGAGGTGGCTAGATGGGGTCACTGGAGTGGTGGGTGTGAGCTTGGGTGGACTCCAGGGGATGGTGAAGGACAGGTGGGCCTGGAGGAATGTTGTCCACAGGATCATGATGGGTTGGGCATGACTTTGTGACTAAACAACAACGTAAAATATTTTAGGACCATTTTAGTTCAGTACATTCAGGTTTTTTCTGTATATTTTTTGTTCTATATGCTAAGGCTTGTGGCTAATGCAAATAAAGGTTTATGCATGCATGTAAGCAATGGCAAGTCAGCAGGAAAGGTTTCCAGTAGCAAGGATGCCTTCAGTAGGCACCAAAAGATGCTCAGTCTGGGCATCTTCCTGACCACCTCCTGAATTCCATAGAAAGTTTTTCTTCTGGTGGACTCAAGTCAGGCCATGGAGAATGTCCTCCAGTGACCTGTCACCAGCCAGGTTGGTAAAGAAGGAGGTGCTTTCTCAGGTATTCTAGTCCCAAATTCTTTAGGGCTTTGTACACCAGCACTAGGACCTTAAACCTGGCCTGGTAGCCCATAGGCACCCAACACAGTTCTTGCTGTGTGCTGAGAAGGAGCAGATCCCAGAAATACAGCCATATTTTCAAGACTGGTTGTTTCTTTTGGGAATTGTTGAGGTGCCACTGAGGAGGCGAATCTGCTTTGCAAATGTGGAGATCTGTCTTAAGTCGGTGACGTGCTCGTTCTCAAAGCAGAGGGAGATCAAAAGTTTATTCACGTGCAGTAATCATTATTTGGGGCCACCAAGTTTACCGAGGACTGCTTTGAATAGCAGGAAGACAA
Source organism: Varanus salvator macromaculatus (assembly GCA_023646645.1). Lineage (NCBI taxonomy): Eukaryota > Metazoa > Chordata > Lepidosauria > Squamata > Varanidae > Varanus > Varanus salvator. The sequence goes on from JAIXND010000762.1 coordinate 3,153,465, forward strand.
AAGGGTTCTGTCATCAGCGTGCCTCCCGTAGGTGTTTTAATTCCTCAGTCATTGCCTGTTCATTAGAAAAAACTAAACACAAGAGACACATTAGTAAGTGGGAGCTCTTTTATTCTCATTTTTCTCAATTTGTCTCCCAGCGTATTATTTCTCCTGCCACAGTCTTTTCTAGACATGTCTGATTTCTCATTGTTTCCTCCGCCTCTCATTTATTTTTTAGTGTTCACACACAACACTTTCTCCAGACGATCTCATTAAGGACTGGACTAATGAACCTCCTGTTTCTTAACAGTGGAGTTGGTTATAAAATGCAGGAGCTTCCACTGGCATTAAAAGGGATGCGGCTGCGTTTACAGGGATGAAGCAATGTTGATTTGCATCGACTGATGATATGAAGAATAGTTATGACACAGTGGGAAATAATCACAGCTCTGCTGCATTTGCCCAGCTCTGCGCGCCTGTCATCTGTCTCTTCTTTCAAGGAGTGTTTTTGCAATTAAGAAAAGTCAGTCCACTTCTGTTAAGTTTCAAGCAGGTTCTTTTATTCTTTTAAAATGTCTGTGAGACCACTAAGAAGAACTATGCAACAGCGGTCCAAGCTTCCATCAAGGGTCTTTGGGCACAGTCGCATCTGTATATCCATAGTCCCACCATCTTGCTATATATAGCGGCATGGAGGAAGATCTTATCTGAGCATCCAAAGGGGTTGGTGGGTCAATGGAATTGAAATACTTCCTTGCCTCAATTGTTCTCCCTGTGGTCAGGTCCCCAAGGCACTGTGCTCCTTGGCCAGCTCATGTCCAGCACTGGAGTAATTCCCAGTAGAGGGAATTACTACTACTACTACTACTTTGAGGGAGGGGAATAACGAAGGGAAAAATAGTGGACAGAGCAGAATGGGCTGAGCACATCCTTTGGATCTTAAAATGCAAGCAACCTATCTATGTTTCATGGAACAGACACAGGACAGAGCCAGAATGTAGGTTGTCACCCAGTCCTCTGCAACTCAAGGCAGCCCTATGAATGAAAGCACCTCAGAATGCCCTGTTCTTGACAGCCCTGATCAGCTATTGTGAACTCGGGGTGTGCTTTCTTCGTGGAGTAAAACCATCTCATAGTTGGTCTTCCTCTACTTCTCCTGTCTTTGACTTTCCCTAGCATGATGCTTTTTTCTGATAGGACTTGTCTTCTCCCCATGTGCCCAAAGTAGGACATCTTCAGTTTATAAGATTAGGTACAGATATAGGTTTGGTTGCTGTCTGACCTGGTCCTTGGTGTGCCATGGCTCCATTTTGTCACTGACACCACCTTGAGCAATGAAACAAACAGTTGTGTGTAGTGTTTTGTATATTCCTGCTAGTAAATCTGGGTGTGGGTTTGTACAGGTAATGCAAGAGTGTTATCTATGCCCATTCTTAGAAATGCCTCATGTGGCAACAACCACACATATCGTAGCTCTCTCTCAATCTCTCTCTCTATATGTATATGCATATAGATAGATCCTGTTTGAATTGCTGTAATGAGTTCTACGGGGAAAACCATTGAAAACTGAACTGAAACTTCAACTAACCCAGAATGTTTTGCCCAGAGTGCTTCCAGGTAAGAGCTTCCATCAAAGACGACAGAACAGTGGACAGGATTCAGCCTACGTTGGTTGAGTCTTGCTGAAGGCTCTAGGCCATGGGTTGGGCATACGCCTGGATTAAATCCTGAGCCTAGTTGCTCAAATTTCGGGGGTTCCCAGATGTGTGTTCGCGTCACCTAGGCAAGTACACTTCCTACAGCCTTTCTTAGAGGGATGTGATCATGTCACTTCATACATGCCTTAGTCATGAGCTTTGCATGAATTGACCTGTGAAAACTCATTAGAAACTTCAGCTTGTCTTGAATGTTCATAGAATCATAAACAGTAGAATCGGAAGGGGCCAAGAAGGCCATTGAGTCCAACCCCCTGCTGTTGCAGAACACCAGTTTACAGCATACTGACCAGTTTCATCTTGAATGTCTCCAGTGTGGGACTGCCCACCACCTCTCTAGGCAGCTGGTTCCACCGTCCCATTGCTCTGACAGTCAGGAAGCTTTTCCTGATGTCCAGCCTGAATCCGGGTTGTCACCACTTGAACTGATTATTCTGTGTCCTACACTCTGGCAGCAGCAGGAAGAGATCTTGACCTTCCTCTTTGTGACAGCCTTGGAGGTACTTCTAGAGGGATCTCATGTCCCCCCTCAGTCTTCTCTCCTCAAGGCTGAACATGCCCAGTTCTCTCAGTCCTCTTAGGGCATTGTTTAGGTTTAGGCATTAGGTGTTTAGCTGGTTTATGGCTTTTGTTTTATTTAGAAATTAAATTTTTGTTTCCATTTGCAAATGATTAGAACCTATCCTATTTGCAACCCCAGGCACAAAAGAAGTTCCTACATTCCTGATCACATTCAAAATTTGGAGGGCTGGTGGGGAGAATGCACACTTTGAAATGCACACTTGCACGCTTTTGCCTGCAAGGGGAACATATGCACTTTTGGAAAATGCACATGGAAATGCACGCTTCTACCGCCCCAAATGCACACTTTCCTCCATTCCAAGAAAAGAAAAGTTGCCATCAAAAACAGGAATGAAGCAAACCGAGCTTTGGAGAAGAGTTTGGAGAACGTTGGCGAGCCGAAGCCACCCCGATTCTTCTTTCCCCAGTTTTATTTCCGTGTAAACAACTGCCTTGTGGAGCAGCAGAAAATAAAAATATGTCGCCATCAACCGAAAGGGGGGGAAGCAATTATGGAAGCCTCCCCCATCATGCTTCTGACAACAAAGCTGCCATCAAAGCAAATGGAGATGAGGGGGGCACTGAGCCATACAGAAACCAAGTAATTATCTGTAGTTACTGGTCTTATTATCTCTCCAAATGTTTGCTAAAAATTCTATTGGGCAACCATCTGGACTGGGAGATTTATCAGTGGATTGTTGCTTCTAACTTTTCCCTCTAATTCTTTCCTGCCATTTTCTCTTTAATAATTTAAAGGGCTTTTTTCCTAGTGAGCTTTCCAGGTCAGCTAAGTGAGTATATTCTAGGTGATATACAGAGCTCAACTATTCCTTGGAAGTTCCTCTTTGCTCTCCATGCGAGGATCTAAGGGACACTTTGCCATCTGTTTTAAGGGCTTTGCTAATTTACCTTCCCCTGCTCCTGTCTCTTCTCTCTGTTCTCTTTTTCCCCTTCCTAAATTATTCGGTCTAATAGGATCCCTAATTGGTTGCTTTCCTCCTGCATCTACTTATGTGTAATATGCATCGCCTCAGCCTTTCCAAAGCAAATACCATGGAGTTGCCCCGCTTTCAAGACACTCTGTTGAAGTTTTATTACCACTGCTCTGAACAGCAAATATCCTTTTTCCCATTCAAGCAGCAATCAATAATTCAGTTAGGTGGCATCAATAACTACAGACCAGTTGCTTAGCTGAGTTCCCATCTGTGGCTTGCTGTGAAGGTCATTACTGCACCAAATTGCTAATCCTCTCCCCACATCTCATTCAGCATTGGAAATGGACCCACTGCATCGGGGATCCAGGTCCTGGATCAACTGCAGGAACAACAGGATGGAGAAGGTTCTGCCTTGCTGCTTTCCTATCTTGCTCTGCTTTCAAAATAGGGATGTGTGCAGAACTTTCGGCATGGCTGGCACTCAAGGCATCCTACACTGTTGTCATTATTTATTGCTAATGAGATTGCTACTAAAAACGGTTGCGAATGGACTGAAATGCGTGGTGTGACTCAGCTCGTTGTGGCATTTCTGCTGCTGGGTAGTAGATAGAGAAGCGTTGTCAAAGTGACCCTCCTGCAGCAAAAACGTTCCCCTCCCCTGGGAACTTGAGCTAGCCCTCTCCTTTCTGAGCGAACAATGTTGCTCGTTTGCTTGTGTGCTGTGATGTAAGGATGTGTGAAGAATCTGGTTCAAGACTGGAAACCCACCAGCTTTCCTTAGCTCCGCTTCTTGAGCTCTGGTTTGTGTTCTCTCTTCCCTAGGTCCACCTCCTATATCAGCTGGATAGTGAGCGGAGCCGGCTGGTGCCAGGGGTCAAACTAGATGGCCCGGGAGGCCCCTTCTGACTCGCTCTGTTTCTGTGATTGATTGATTCATTACATTTGTATACCTCCTCATAATCCATTGGGCTTTCTGTGCAGTATATACCGTATTTTTTGCTCTATAAGACTCACTTGTTTCCCCCTCAAAAGTAAGGGGAAATGTCTGTGCGTCTTATAGAGCGAATATGTGTGTGCAGTAAGTCTGTCAGATGTGCAGCCCATGGGGAAGTGATGGGGAATGTGCCTGTGCTGATGTGCCCATTTGAGTCAGAATATTTTTTTTCTTGTTTTCCTCTTCTAAAAACTAGGTGTGTCTTATGGTCAGGCGCGTCTTATAGAGCGAAAAATATGGTATATGCTTTATCTTTGTAACTAACGCCAAGAGTTTCTGTGGGTGTCCTTCAGGAAAAATCTTCAACCAAAGTTCAGCTTCTGCACTTGCAACCTTCAGTCTTTGTGTCCTTTGCATGAAGCATTGCATAATTTGTGCATTTTGCAGAAAGAATCCAGTAACATTCCCAAGCACGTATTATGGACTTGGTCTCAGCTCTGGCAAGGACCACGTGTACAAACGAAGCCCAGCTTCAGCCCAGGCTGCTCTTCACATGTGCTTAGACATGTTGACTCACCCACTTTTCCATGGGGAAAGAACAAATTCCATGGAATGACAGTTGCCAACTGGAAAAAAAATCTTCTCATTTTTAGGATGCCAGGAATTTCTAGGCCCATCCCTCCAACACACACCCCTTACTATCTCCTTAAGGTATCATCGCACTCTTGGAATCAAATCAAGGATGGTTTCCAAGGTGGGGGTCTTTAAATGAAAAAGGTAAGGCTGTGCATACGGGACGTGGCTCGGTTTTCAACAGCTTTACGGGGCAAAGCAGTGCTGCCTGAAGGCCTCCGAGGGCCCTTGGCAGAACACCCACCACTGCCTCACCTCTGCCTGTACGTCTGCCCTGCAACGAGAGGGCTGCCATGGTGAAGAGAGGAAGACACTCCAGGGGCTCGTGTCAGTGGGCTGCTGCTGAGGTGTGAGCCCCTGGCCTTGGTGCCAGACCTACAGCAAGTCAGCCTTACACTGGGAGCCTTCCTGGGCCCTACTCTGGTAATGGGAGGCAGCATCCGCATCCGCATCTCTAGATGCCTGTGGATTGCCTGGTTGGGACAGCAACCCATCTGGCATAATAGCAAGTTGATGAGCATAGACCACTGAGACGACACGAGTTCCCCAGGGCATGGTCTGCCACTAGCCACTCCCTCCGCATTTTGCCAGGGTATTTTGCTAGGGTGCTTTGAAGTGTATGCCAAAATACAATCCTGCAGGGGCTGCAGGAAGCCATTCTTAGAGGAGCACAGGGTGTTGGTGGAGAGGCGGAGGAGAGAATTTCACTGCATACTTGAGAATTGTCCCTGGTATTGAAGAGAGGCATTTCAGCCCACTGGAAGCATGGGCATTGTTTCCATTGTTTCTGGGTCATGCCCTGTATAATGTTCTTAGCTTCCACTTGTGCCAAAGATAATCAGTATGCATTCAGTATTCATGGAGCTCTGCTTAATCACCCAGCTGAGCCTCAAGAGTCACATTTCTAAGTAAAGCTCCAAGACCAAAAATAAAAGTTGACGCTTCTTATGCATGAAGCACACAGAGAAAGGCTGCCGCAGTTGTCCACTGGGTCTTTGACTGGAGTGTTACAACTGAGCGTGCTCATACTACTTCGAACAACACCAGCTGTAAGATCCTAGCTCAGTCTAGGTGAAGGCACTTTCAAAGCAATGGTCATATCATTCATGTCAAGGAGCCATCGCTAAAATGGATGCTGGAACCACACTTTTTTCCTTTTGACCTATTCCTGGCAAGAAGCTTGACCTGGAGGAAAAGAGAACCTACAAGAAACATTCTTGCCCAATATGTTTCATGCTCTACATAGGCCAAAACCTAAACCGGATGAGGTCACACTTCCTCTAAAGGACGAGGTCTGTGGTTTGGGGATGCTCTTATTGCTTGAGTCACAGGTGGACTTTATCTCCCAACTTACATCCCCAACTGGACAAATAGAGCCTCACACAGGAATGCACACCCTCGTAACTTCACACTCAATTACTCCATCATGTTTTACATGGGGCGGCCTTTGAAAACCGTCTAGTAATTTCATTTGGTTCAGAACAGGGCTGCATTGCTCTTAACAAGGACTGGCCCATGAGAGCTCATCGTGCCAGTTTTCTATCAGCTACACCGGCTACCTGTTGAAGTCCAGGCCCCATTCAGAGTGTTCACATTAATTGTCAAAGCCCTAAACGGCTTGGGGCTAGAGTACCTGAAGGAACACCTGTCTCTGTACGTTCCTACCCTGTGCTTAAGATCTTCTCTGGAGGTCCTTCTCCAAGAATCACCCTCTAGGAAATGGGGGGGGGGTGACAGTTAGGAGGAGGGCCTTCTGTCTGGTTGCACCCATCCCTGGAACACATTCCCCAAGGAGGTCCACCTGGTGCAGTCCCTGCTTTCCTTCCAGAGCCAGGTGAAGACCGTTTGATTCGCTAGAAGTTGTAATAGATGGATTGGTTTTAAATTGCTTTTATGCCCTGTATCAATGTAATCACCAGGAGTTGTCAAAAGGTTGTATTTGGTTTCAAATCATTTTATTGTTTGTAGTGCTTTTATTCATATATATCCATATCTATCTATCTATATATAGATATAGACATATATATAATCTGTAAACTGCCCAGAGAGCCAAATGGGCCATGGTATGACATGCTATTGTAATAGACAGACAGACGGACAGATGGACGGACAGACAGACAGAATCACCAAGGCTGGGAAAATTCTACAGAACCGTACATGCAATGCAGGACGCAATAGACAGAATGCATATGAAAGGGCAGGATTAAGGAGTGCCAATCAGAGTAATCAATCACCGATCACGTTCGAGCGCACAATTGTTCCCATAAGGGGAAGTGAATGGGAGGGGTCATTCCTGACAGGAAATAATCTCTTCTTGCAGAAAGCCATATTATTAATGCACACAGTGCCTATTGCCATGTTTTCCCTTTGTGTTGTAAGCTTTTCCAATCAATTCCTTTCTATTATTGCCTTAAATGAACTTGTGTGGTGTTAAGAAAAGGTTATTAATACAGTCTCTGAGCATCTAGCTGTATAGTAACTTTGCGGAGTGTAAATTGAATAACTTCTTCTCTGCATCAGCAAAAACTCATCTCTATGGATCCAAATATAGACATGAGGTCAGAGCATCAGCACCACCACCACCACCACCACCACCACCCAGTAGCTGAAGATCTTTCAGAAGTTCACAGCAATTCGTAAAGCAGAGAAATGCTATATCTCAGTTCTTGACCATTCCTCTTTCTCTCTGAATGCATTACCCATCTCTCTGTTTTGCTTTGTGGTGTCTGTCCTTTAGTGGCCAGAAAGGTGGCACACTGGGCTGAAGTGCTGTGGTGTAGCCTTCCCAACCCACCACCTTGCTTTTTTTATATGCAATATAGAAGAGCAACAAGCATGGTATTTCTTCCTGCCATTTGATTTTGCCATGTGGTTTGCCATCTATGTGCAAACTGGTCATCTATTCTTCAGAATAAATACACTTTCCCAATTAAGGGTGAGAGAGCAGTAAAGATACGGGCATTCTCTTTTTTCTCATGTCCTGATTTACCCTTCAAAAACAAACAAACACACAAATACAAACAAAATCCTTCCCACATCAATAATTCATTTTTGTCAGCTGCTGTTATTATGATGTAAGATGCTTCTGGTTGTATACGGGCTGATACAATGGCTGGACTGGTGAGATTCTTTGGATACTTCTGTGTTCTGTGATTTGTCTGGGGATGAAAAACCCATTTAAGAAAACCCAGCTGAGAGCTTTTGAATTTGCAGAAGTGCTCTTGCAAGGCTTCTGTTTTGGAGGTGAAAAGCTAACTCTGAACATTTGACTAAGGACTTTGAGACGTACGTACATAAATTGCTTTGAGGGCAACCTGGCTGAACATTCAGAGAAGCAAACGATGGCTGCCAAATATATGTGTATTTGGAAAGTTGCTGGTCTAGAAACAGACTTGGGGTCTGTTCTGCTCCCTTGGTATTGATCCAGCTAGAGATACGGATCAAATGCGTCTAGTCGATTACGTCCTGCGGGAACCAGAGTCCCCACCCCACCCTGCCAAGCAGTCACAATGCCGGGAATAGATGCATCTAAGGAATTTGGGTGGTGCAAATGAATGAGCCCTTGTTCAGCTGCTTCGGTTTGTTGTTCTAAGAGCATCTACCAAAATTCACATTTCCCCCCTCATCTGGAACAGAAAGTACCTATGATTTCAAAGATCTGAATGCAGGTGAAAGCAAAGCTGACAGACTCTTCCATTTATAGTGCTCCTTTATTAAATAAGCTGTATTTCTGGTGTGTTTCTTTAAAGAAGAGGCTTGGCACATGTAGAAGTGATGGAGCTGCAAAATATGAGGAGTGATAGGCACAAGATTTCCCCTGTTTGGGCCATGGAGAGGCATCTGAGAGGCAAATGGAAGCACTAAAATACAGACCTTCTCCTAGGGAAATTGGAACACCAAAAAGCATCTGGATCGTTATCTGAATGAGATGGCATAATTTAATGTCCTGCAACTGCAGGGGGCTGGACTTGATGGCCTTCTGGCCCCTTCCAGCTCTACTATTCTATGATTCTATGGTGCCAACCCAAGGCTGAGTAGGACAATAGGTCTTTTTGGGACCAAGAACACACCATATCCCAACCTGTCCCATGTATCCGTTGTGGATATCCTCGGATGTCCACTGAACATGTATTCTGCATGTACATTCAAATGTGAGTAGGCCTAGATCCGATGGGCAACACCCAGGTTAAATCTGAGAACTGGTGTCAGCTTCCTGTCCTACTCATATTGTATATGTGGACATGCATAGACACCCAGCATGTAGCAAACACAGGAGATGCTGAGCAGGAGGAAACTAAAAATCCAGTTTACAATACCGGCCAGCTCTTACATCTACACCCACATATCTCAATATGTAACGTCCTGTCAGAGTTAAATTCACCTGATAAACAACCATCTTCTCCTCCCTGCTTTAAAATATGTATTCTTGCTTAATCCAAAACCCCTCTGAAGACCTCATTACTGCCAGAGACATTTCTGCGGGCTTGCTTCTTTGTTTTAGCCATTGCCTTATTTTGATCCAGAGGGGAATAGAAATGCTTATTCTTGTAGTAAGGAAAGCTTTGATTCTCTGGCTTCCCGGAGATCCAGAATGCATTCATTGATTTGGCGCTCTCTCTCCTGGCTTCCGATATGCGATAGGTCTCCCTTTGGAAATACAAGCAACACCTGCCCGGGGGCATCCGCATACAGCATCTGCAAACTGAATGAGCGAGGCGTAGTTTGCTTTGGAATGAATGAGAAGGGGCCCTGCAATTGCGGGAGAAGGGCTTTGGCTTGGCACAGCTTGAGGTGATGAACTGATCAGTAGCTTAGTCCAGACACACCTCCCATTCTGAAGCAGGACTGGAAAAATCTGTCAAGTTCAATTTGCTCAGAGTCTCATTTTTCCAAGGCGAAGTTGGTTTCAACTGTATCTTGCATCTGAGCGCACCATTTCTTCTTGGTCTTCATTAATGCTGGTGCCTTTTGCTTCCTACTTTTTTTAGTACATTGTGTGCATTGCAAATGTGAGGGAAGTATAGATTTTGGGAACCAGCGAGGATTACATTGCTTTGCATCAAGAGAGCCCAGCCAGCTGGCCTTTGCATATGCAGAGATGGTGCTGGGCTTAAGTTCTGCCAGATCTTGATGAGTTGCAGCTTAGTGTTTGCCATGGCATCAGAGGGGCTCCCTTAATCAGGCACCCTGCCAGATCTGTACCCCAGCCCTCTAATGCTCAGCTGTCCTTGAACGAGAGGAGGCTCCACCAAAGCATGGTGGGAGTGAGAAAGAGGACTACTTTCACCGCTCATTCTCAAGGACTGCTGGCTGGACTTCAGAGGAATCAGGATCAGGAGGAGAAGTGGGAAAAGAACCAGATGGGGCCAGGGAATGCGGTCCTTGTGGAGACCTGGAGATAAGGGGGGCAAAGACCTCAAGGCCAGACTGCCCAGGTGAGCAGACAGTCTCTGGGAATGACCAAGATGCACCTCTGGAAGGAGGGCTTGGAACAGGATAATTTCTCAGACTCAGGAGAGGGGGATAGCGGCAGAGGAGGGGCCCAAATAGAGAATCAGCACATGGAAAGGAAATCTGCTCATTTTCAGAAGGCCTTCTTGAACTCTCCTCCTAAGGAGAGTTCTTGGAGGGGAATACTAGATGGGGTTCAACCAACTGCTCTGAGCATGCTCAGAGATTCATTCTGGGTGCTTTGGGCTTTTTGGACAGTAAGAACAGTTTGCAAAGAAAGAAAATGGTCTCTGGCTTTTTGAATGGGAGAAGGAGGAAGCTCGGCTCACGACAGGGAGGTCCTGCTATGCAGTGTAGCATTAGTACGGTGTCCTGCTTCCCTGGGAATGGGGTTGCCATGCAGCCCCATGGTTGGATTGCATTCCCACAGTCTCCGTCTCCCCCATCCAGGGGTAGAGGCATGTACCCCTTCTCCTTTGAGCTGTATCCAGACACATGCCATGATCACAAGTTTGTGATGGTCCTCTCTGGCCATTAACCTCCTACAGACCTGCATTGCTGCAGGGAAGGAAAAACAACCCCTGTCAGCCTCACTGGGCGGATTCTCTCCTGGCCATGTCAGGCAGCATCTGGCTGCTTTCCACAGCAATGAGTCTCTGCTCAAAATGTGGGTGGCCAGAGCTATGCCCGAGGCATTCTGGAGGAGACAGAAGGACGGTCTGGCTGTCAGCGCAGCCGCTGTGGCCATTTGCAGCTGGAGCAAACCTCAAGAGCAAGACTGAGGCCCTCAGGACAAAGAATTTGCACGGTTGCCACTGCGATGATGAGCACAGCCCATGAGCATCTTCTTCCTAGTTCCTCCAGCTCCTCCACCCATGATCAGGAGAATAATTTGAAGGGTACACTATGGTCGGTCCTCCTCTCAGTGCGACTTTGGGAGCACGACGTTACCAAAAGCAGCTCCAGGGATCCGGGCTATTGGGCAGAGTCCGCTCTCTACCAGCTTGGCCGGACCGTTCTCATCAGAAGGCCATTTTCAAACATTTGTTATGCTAATCAAGCAGTGTGACTTCTGCTGGCAGAGCTGGAGGAAGCCGCTGGCCTGCAACGGGAGGTTCTGTCTGGGGAAATAACTCGGCAAGTGATGCTCAGATGGCCGGCAAGCTGCCCGCTTTTGCATCAAGGCTGAGAGAAAGGCACACACTCACACGCACGCACACAGAAAGCAAGAGAGAGCCTGCTATTGTCGAGGACATAATGAAGGCTTCTCTGCTCATGTGCCACAGGACCTTTCCTGCTGGCATTTCAGGATGTAAGTATGCCTCAAGTGCTTAGTTAGTTTATTTCCTGGCATTCCTCAGCTCCCGGCAGCCTGTCGGGTCTGCAGCAGTGACAGCCGAACAAAAGGCAGAGGGGGGAAGGCGAGCGAGAGAAAACAAGACCCCTCTTCTCCATATTAAGTCAAAGCTGAGCCAGAACAAAGGAACACAAGAGACCATGGGGAAGCGCAGGAGCTGGTGGTCCAATTAACACATATCCTGCACTGCACTTTGTCAGTTCTGCTTGGCTGCAGGTAGCTTCCAGGCCCCTTTCAAGGCAAGGCCCTACCTGTCCCGGCCCTTGGCTTGAGCTCAGAGAAGAGGAGGATGAGGCCAGCTGTGGCTTTGAGCTTGTGCGGCCAGCTGGGAAACTGAGTCAGGTCCTGATTAGGTCCCTTGGCCTGGTGGCTGGAACGCTACACAGCCTTGAACCCACGGGCAAGAGGCTGCAGCATCGCAGCTCAGACTGCCAACCAGGCACAACTTCCCTTGAGCTAAAGGACCAGAGTTTCCCCAGCCAGGTGGCTTGACAATTTAATTTCTCTTTGCCGAACATCAAGTCTCATTTGCAACCCCGAACGTGCATGTGAGTGTAGCTTTCAAAGGAGATTGCATGTTCCCAGAGTTGTGATTGTGTTCCAAAAAAAGAGAGAATTGCATTTGCTTGCTTTCGGCAATGGGGAAACGTCTGTGGAAAAGCACCCTTCCATTGCACCTTTCCTATCTGAATGAAAAGAGAAAGAGGTTGCAGATTGAAATGGGAGCAAGCCATTCACTTGGGAACCCGAACAGAGATCAGAGAAGGTCAAGCAACCTTGAACTACTGCACTGGCCAGGTATCCAGGGAGAATGGCGAGCAAGGAAGCAGAGCGGGGCCAACACTTAGAAATCACTGCAGAGACAGTCAGCAGTGTGCACAAGTTCACGCAGGATCACCTAGATATATAAATTTTCCAGCATCCTTGGAGATGCTCCACAGATGCAAGAGAGACTTTTTCTTAGTGCTGCCTTCTACGTTTAAGGAATGTGAGGCTCTAAATGTGTGGGAATATTGGGAGTGGACAGGCATATCTATCTTCCTCCTCACTTTTGCCCTACATTCAGGTAGAGGAAAACCTGCCAGGGGTTATCTGAAGTCCAAATTCTCATTCAGCCTGTGGACACAGTATTGAGGGGGTTATGGCCAGACATTAAAGTACAATATCAGATGATGCGATTCTGCAATATTTAGCTATTTTGCAATGTTTAAGATATCACACTATAAAAGGCACTGGACTACGATATCTAAAATTGAGCCTCTCGAACATTTTATTTGTTTGTTTATTTAAAATATTTGTATGCCACCCAGTTGTGTCACAGCACCTCTGGGCAGCTCACAACACAAGGTAAAAACACAATAAAGTCTAAAAACCATAACAGATTATACATTAAAAACAATAAAATACAGTAAAACATACATAACAAAGGTCTATGGCAACTAGTTATTAAAATGCTTTTTAAGGAACGTTAATGATGGTGGCTGCTTGAATTGAGAATAAAATGGTGGAGTATTGAGATATCATGAACTCAAAAGAGAAGGGGAAATTCTCAGGTGCCTAGAAATAATTTTATCTACATTGTTTGAATTAAGTCAATGCCTGGGACCACAATCTGGATCTTGACCACTGTGCATGGGTAGGGAAGGGTTAAATGTTCCCATCCAGCCACTCACATTAAAAAAGGACCCTCCCGCGGAGAGAAAGAGAGAGAGAGAGAGAGATCCGCTCAGGTCTATGAAGTCTCTGCCAACTGAAAGACAATCCATGGAAGCCGAAGGAAAGGCCAACATGACAAATTGAAACCTGATGGAGTCCCAAACACACCTGTGTGCCAGTCTTTGAAATACGCCATGCAGATTTCCAAACAGCTTTTCTTTTCCTTCAGACAAGCCGTGGACGCTGCACAGCAGGTGTGCTACTTGGGCATCCTTGAACATCTCAGACAGGCCCGCTCAGGCGAGCACAAAACAGACATTTTGTTGAGGACTCATTGACAGGCAGAGAAAGCAGGAGAGGGCAGGCAGGAGTAGGAAAAGAGGGGAGAGCAGAGAAGCAGCACTGAAAACAGAAAGACGGGAACATAGTTTGGGAAACAAGGAGGGCTTTGTAGTGTCCCAGTTCGGGTCTCAGCATTCTGCGGAGCTGAAGGAAGGCGCTGGGGTCCATCAGGAGACGCTGAAGTTTGTTTAATCGGTTTGTGAAGAGGAGAGAGCACCATTTTGGCTTGCTTCAGCAAGAACGATGTGGAAGGATTAAGAAGTAGCTTTGCCCTGAAAAGAGCCTACTGAAAACAGTACAGAGGAGTTTGAAACAGAAAATGAGATGGAATCAGAGTTTCATCCAAGAACGTCTTGGGTGTGGTGTTATGGTGGGTTTACTCAATGAGGATGGAATGGCAGAAGCCTCCATGTAGGATATAAGAAAGTCATTTACATCTTTAAAAGCCGAAGGGAAAGGGGAAGAACATGAGTGACAGCATCATGTGCATCTCCTGGGGGATAATTTCAGAGGACAGAGTCATGACTTAGGGTCTCCAAAGAGGACCATTTTTGGAGGTGGTCTGCTGGAAGTGGTACTTTGGTGTCCTCAGTGTGGCCATCCCATAGATTTGTGCCTACAAGTATCTCCCTTGGTACATCCAGATTTCCTGACTCTCATGTGCATGAGCATGTGTGAAATTTTAATTATGAATCCATTAATATTAATAGTAGCAATGTTAAAACCTGTGAGACTGAGATGCTGGGAAGGGACAAGTTTTCCTACAGCACCATCTCTATCTGGCCTTTATTTAGCGTCTTGGGCAAGTTGCTTTTCTTTTAGTGCCACTAGTTAGTCTTCTGAGAGGTGAATACTCTGTAAGACTCTCTCAAAGTTTCAGATGTGCCCACCAACCCAAAACTGATGAGGACCCACGAGATTCAGGTAGCGTGATTTCATTCTGCCAGCAAAAGGGGAAGGGCACTTCCATGCTTTGAGGGGGAGGGCAAACATTACCGGAAGGTTCTGGATTGCTCGTTCTGTTGCCTTCACGCCATCTCTGGGTTCAGGGTTGCTTGGACCTTGTAGTCTTGGCAGTGACTTTTTTCTTTTAAAGGTAGGGTTATTTTGAAGGAAATGTGAACAGGGTTTGTGTGAAACAGGACTGCGTCTTCCACCGTGGAACAAAGGAAACATCAGAGAACAATGGCAGCTACAATTAATCAAGAGACAAGCGGCAATTTTTCCCTGCCCCCATCCCCTCCACTTCTTGCCCCTTTCGCCCCTGGCCCCCAAATTTGAGCTTCATTTCCACACTAATTGAGACTTCATGAAGATTTACACGACATTCCCAATGCACACCCGTTGATGTTCATTGGCACTGTGCTTTTCTTTGCCATGTGATTTGGAGAGAGATTCAACTCAGGGCTTCCATTTTAAGTGGAAGCCCAGCATGTATCATAAAAGTTTAGCTATGCTCTGACTGGAATAGTTCTTGATCTCCTTGACTCCCCTTCTCCAGGAGAAAAACGGGAGAAGGACAAGGAAACACTGAGTCTCTGATCTGAATCCCAAAATTAAAACTCATACAGACTTATTTTGCTGCAAAGGCATGCTCTCTTTAATATTTCAAATGTGGGCAGCCTTTACATCCAAAGTATTTTAAAGACATATATTATTTTAATACAACATAGAAAGAAAATATGAAACCCAAGCCTGCCTCCTGTGAGCATGAAAGACGCCCTCGCTACGTGCTTCCAAAGTGTGAAGTTTGAGCTCATTTCCTTCCTACCCCCTTAATCTTTGTACAGCCAGCTTTTTTTCAAGGCAGAGAGCAGCATTAGAACTATCTATATACCACTCCTGCTATTTCATGCATAAAATTATCACATTATTGTTAGAAGAGATGCCAGAGAGATATCCAAGCAGGGTGCAATCGTTTTGTGTTCTATCAAATTGCATTCCTGAAAGGAGTCATAAATTTTATTAGAAGGCAAAAGGCTAATAGAAGCCAATCAGTGTTAATGCTGATAAAATTGCTTGTATTTTACCTTATAAAACAGGGATGTGAGTGATATATATATATGGAAGGAAGGAAGGAAAGAAGGAAAGAAGGAAGGTGGGTGTAATTGGACCATGCCTTATCAAGAAGTCTCTTTTTCTTTGCTTGCTTTTTGCAAAAAATAATGCCAGGATCAGTGTTTTTGTTGTACCATCAATGCAAATCAATTCATGGTGCTGGTTATTACCTATAAAGCCCCAAATGGCTTGGGACCAGGATAACTAAAGGAGCACCTTTTACCCTATATGCCCTCCCACCTCCTAAGATTGACAGCAGAGACCCTCCTCCGGGAACCCTCTTTGAAAGAGGGTAGGAGACAGAGTACTCGGAGGAGGGTCTTCTCCGCGGTGGCGCCCCAACTATGGAATGCACTCCCTAGAGAGGCCCGCCTGGCACCGTCATTATATGCTTTTCGGCGCCAGGTCAAGACCTTTTTATTTAACCAATATTTTAAAGTTAATTAATTTTAGTGGTATATTTATTTATTTATTTAGTTCATTCTAACTATGCTATTTTATACTGCCGTGGTATAGCCAATTTATTTATTTGTTTAGGATTGGTGGGTTTTAATGTTTGTAAACCACCCAGAGAGCCCCCTGGGCTACTAGGGGTGGTATATAAATGCAAATAACAAATAGATAAATAATAAATCACACTTCTCAGGGCTCTGGGTACTTGCCCCAAGCAGCTTGCAGATCAAATGTTAACAGTGGGATGGATAAGGCTCTGAGAAGCTTTATTATTCTGGGTCAGATCAACAGACCATCTCAACAAGTGCTACCTCCTCTCTGGCTGGCAGAAGCTCTAAGTGGAGCTCCTGAAGAAGTTAGGAAACATCACTGGGGTCTTCTGAATGGCGGAAGTGGAGTGCAGGAAAGAGCACCATCAATGCAGAAATGCATTCTGATATCTATCTACCCTTTGCAGCACCTCTGTTTTCAGCCTATGGCACTAGATTACAGGCACAGGTTGGCTCAGATGCACAGAAGCCCTCCTCCATATGACCAGATCTGAAGACAAGGGCATATGGAAGAAGAAGACATAGCTAGGCACATGTGATGAATTTGTTTCTGTTCATATATGTCAATTTTCGAGACAAGGATGCAGGTCTGGGTTGTGGCTTGGCTTGCAGAACTCTGTTATGAATCAGATCATGAGTAAGAGTCAGGTTGTGTCAGGTTTCTCAGGAAGAAAGGGAGTGAAATCCTCTGTATGCCAAGCTCCCGGAGGGTGCAAGAGCTAGGCATGATTGTTTGCGTGTTGTTCCAACAAGGAACAGGGCAAGATCGAGACTCGAACGCACATGCTGGCTGGCTCTCCTTGCAGCCACACTGATTGTGGCTTGACTCAACCACCTGAGACTGTAACGAAATGGAAGTGGCTGGAGTATGTGGCTGTCCTCACGGCCCGTGACCTCGGAGTGTGATGATGGTGCTAAGGAGCTGCCTTCTGGGGTCTTTCTGCTGAGCTGGGGTGATGCAAACCCCATCAGGACTTTCCATGGCCAAGCCATCTACCTGAGCCATGAACTTTGGAGCATCCTACAAGAACAAGGATGCTCTGTGGAAGACAGCACAGGGTCTCGGTCCATGGAGTTTAGAACCAGGATTTACTAATATCCCCGCTTCTGAATCCAAACATGAATAGAATATGTGCTCAATCCTCACACAATGCAGTTTGACGAGAGAACTGCAGTGACCACAAATGTGTCTGATTGACACATCCCCAGGCACATCACTGCCACTATCACACTGCTGTTCCAGGAAGTGCATCACCATTTCTTCTCTCATGTCTTTACATACATTTGGTTTTGTCCTGGGGTTTAGACAAACAGGAGCAGGAAACACTTGGGTCACCCCTCTGCACCACCACCACCGAAAAAAGGAAAAAATCATCTGTGGAACACAGCTTCACAAAATGTGTCGCTCACTAAGGCTTTAAGGAGGAATGAGGTAGATGTGTTGGTCCATGGATATTAGGGTGGCCAGAGGAAACTTTCAGAAGCAGGGGCATTTGCCCACATGAATACTCATTTCTGGGAAGAAATAGTGGGATGGGACTATTTTCTTTATGCTTCTAGGATTCCCAGAAGCAATTAGTTGTAGCTCCCTGCAAAAGAGGCAAAAACAAAGCTCCATGTTGTGGTTATCTTGAAAATGGAACAAAAAGGAAGAAGATGCTATTTTGTGGACAGAGACTTTTTCTGGTGACGGTTCCCCCAGTTAAGCTGGAGACCCCCCCACCCCCCGAATCATTAGAAGGAAGTGTTTGAAGTGAGAGGGAGGAAGGTGGCCAAAAGGGACAGGTGATTTTGCACTTGATGGACAACATACTTTGATCCAGCAGTGCTCTTTTGGAGGTGCACATACTCAGGCTGAAAGTAGATGTTTTGGGAGATGTGCGGGACTTGCCAAACTGCAGGGCCCTGAACCTTCTCCCCCATGTAAAGCTATCAGCACCATATCAAGTGCAAGCATGGGAAGAGCCATCCTAGAGCAGACTGAGGTTCATCTGCTCCAATTGCCACACACTTTGGTACCAAACATGACGGAGATATGGAGTTGCCTTTTTCAGGGGCACCCATACACCCTCTGGGCCATCCACTTTCATCCTCAGCTGTGAATCCTCCAAACAACATGCAGATGGCCTTATTCAAGAAGGAAGAAGCTGCTATGACCACGTCACGTGTTGGTCACAACATGGCAAGACCAAAGCGCAGTGGCAGGACAGATGCTGCACACACGTAAAAGACTAGTGAGTTCAGTTGTCACCACCTCAAGACACTGTGGACATGGACTTTCCATCAGTGTGGGAGACACTGAGCTACATGGACCAATGTGGGGGCCATTATCAGGCAGCTTCCTGTGCATACATAGTGGGGAACCATGCCAGAGTGTACCAGTGCTCTCTCGTTGCCATAGAGAGGTCTATGGGGGAGACCTTCCAGTCAATCCAGGTCACTCCATGGAGGAGCTAGGACCATTCACTGTTGGCAAGGGGTTCCTTATCTTCAGCCGTCATGCATGAGAATCAAGCAATGTCTATGCCTCCATGGAGCAGCCCCTGGCCCCCTGTCCTCTGAAGGACACAGACATAGCCAGGGTTTTTCTGGCTTTGAGCCAGTTGAGGATGGAGTCCTAAAAGTCCCCCCCCTTTTTTTT